>CM061920.1:64301619-64906293 GCA_031002005.1 Vandiemenella viatica
TGATATCAAAACACATATTAAATAGTGAGGCAAGTTACATCACCGAAATTAGTCTTAGGGGATATAAACGCACATCATCAGTTATTGGGATACCCGCAGACAGACACAGCTGGACAATGTCTCATGGAAATGATCGATGAAGGAAACCTGATCCTTTTTAATACGGTGCACCCAGTCAAATTGGCTCACCTAGCCAAAGCCCAGCAGTAGATGAATAAGTGGCGTCTATAAGTGTAGTACTGGAGGCGAACTGGAATGTAATGCAGGAATTACTGGGATCGGACCATCTACCAATATTAATATCCTTGCCGACAGCAAAAATATCACCAGCAGTTATCCAATCACCCTACAAATAGAATATAGAGAAAGGAGACTGGGTTACTTACAATTCGTATGTAAGGAAAAATATTGACTCGTATGAGGAATGTGGCGAAGTTAAAGAAGACTATCGTAAGCTGATAGCAG
The DNA here is from genome assembly GCA_031002005.1 of Vandiemenella viatica. NCBI lineage: Eukaryota > Metazoa > Arthropoda > Insecta > Orthoptera > Morabidae > Vandiemenella > Vandiemenella viatica. The sequence goes on from CM061920.1 coordinate 64,302,085, forward strand.
CAATAGAAAACGCAGCAATGAAATCAATCCCACACCAGAAACCAATGTGTGTACGACATAATGCACCTAAGGCATGGTGGGACGTAGAGTGCCAGAAAGCAATCTTCTTGCGAAAAGAAGATTTCAAAAAATACAAAATAAGGCCAACCTGGAGAATTATCTCCATGTGAAACAGACAAAGAAGTTGCTCAAGCAAAAGAAAAGGAGAAACTGGGAAAAATTACTGCGCAACTTTTAATAAGAACACAGCCAATTCAAGAAGTGTGGAATACAATTAAAAACGAATAAGAAGTATGGAGAACCCTTGCCCGAAAATCTAGCGGAGGAGATCCTGATAAAAATGACACCACCCTCAGCGAATCCGGAACAACTGTGGACGGAGGGAGACACAAACCACGCACTGCTGCATCCATTCAGCGTACAAGAATAGGAAAAAGCATTATTTTTTGGCAAAGGCACCACCCCAGAACCAGACAACATCCACTATAGTATGATCAGAGACTACTAGTGACAGGGAAAAGGTGATTGCTAAATATACTGAACAAGGTATGGGAGGAGCGAATCGACATTCCAACAATGAAGACGCAAGAATAGTACCAGTGAAGAAAGTGGGGGAAAAGGACAACAAAGCAGTATCATATCGACCGATCACCCTACTCTCTTGCATATGCAAGTACTGAAAGAATGGTCAAGCACAGTTTGGAATGGTGGGTGGAACACCATAACTGGCTGCCAACCGCACAGTTTGACTTCAGGAGAGGAATGGGAACCACAGAGGTCCTAGTAAAGTGACAACGGACATCCAGATATGCTTTGTAAATAATGAATACCTCCTTGCGCTGATTACGAACTTAACATGTACAAGCCTTGGTAGGCACTCATATGGACTACGGATGTATCTGATATGTATCGGTGAGTAGAAATAATCTAATTAAACTGGATAGGATACAATACAAAGCCTTGAGGGTATGCTTAGGAGCGATGAAGACGACACCAACTAACATGCTGTTGGTGGAGGCATTGGAGGCACCATTACAATTGCGAAGGCGCTACCTAGCTGCAAAATTTATGCTCAAACAAACACAGTACAACCATACAGCAATTATGGAGAACGTTATGAAAATTTCTATAGCCTATTACGCAGAAAAGTATTGGAAACGAAACAGGCACCTCATCTATCAATGGAATATTTCAAAGTCAGTGACCTACAAAAAGATATACGAGTGTCAGGAAAACCACCCCTGTATGAAAACAGATACAGACTTTCGCTCGTTGTAGCTGTAATAAAAGACGATTCATGTCAGTACAAAAATGCCATCGACCACATTGCACAAGTACAGGAGTTTCTGCAGAAAACGTCACCAACAAAAGCCATTTACACGGACGGAGCGAAGAATGAATGGGAACAGGCTGCGCTTTCATAGACTCCAAATCGGAGACTCCGATTGCTACAACCTTGACCACCAAGCATCCGTAATGACAGTGAACTTACAGCAATGCTGGAAACCTTAAAATATGCGGGAGGAAGTAGGGAGAAAAGTTCAACATATTAACGGACTGCCACTCAGCAGTAATGATAGCCTACTGAAAAACTACACCGCAGAGCGACACAACAACCAACTACATGATATAATGCAGGAAGTAGAAAGCTACAAAACAGGGAGAAAGTTGTAACAATAGTATGGATCAAAGTCCACTGTGGTGTGCGAGATAACGTAATGGCAGACAACCTATCCAAGAAAGCCATCACGGATGGAGTAAGATGCCAGCACCAGATAACTGCGTCGGACCACCTGGGGTAATTCAAAGAAGCACAACAAACTAGTTGGGAAGATGAGTGGACACGCACAGCAGAGTACAAAGGAAATCATTACAGGGAATCTACCCGCAAATACCTAAAGCACATTGGTATAAAAAATTGAAACCAGAAAATTAATGTAACAATTATGCGGCTAAAAATCAACCACGGAGCCTTCAAGAAACACTTTTACCGCATCGGAGCCCATGATACGCCATTTTGTGATTGTGGAAAGGTGGAGGACATCAACCATCTGTTATTAGGATATCCGAGGAGAAGAACAGCAACAATGAAACCCCTTAAAAAAACTGAGCATCCTAGGTCACGTGGTCCCAACTAGTGTCACCACACTTCTGGCCACCTTGGACATTAGAACGTATAAGTAAATACATGAAACTTTTTTTATAACGATGGGTATTACAATATAGGGGTGATTTCAGAATCTATCCTGTATATTGTTACTTCTTTTATTAATCTTAATATGGAACTTGGAAAAGGATTGTGGACTTAATGTATACAAAAATATATATTTATAAACAAATTTATATGCGAATCATATCCAAGACAGTATGGTATGGTAGAAGCATAATAGCTATCAACTAGATATTATGCCCCGCCACGACTCTTGGCCACCAGTGGTTGCTGGCCTGGTCGCCGGGCAGGGCAGCCAGCCGGTCGCCAGTTTCTGGCGGCGCCAATGGCTGTCCTAGTGTAATAAGCTCCATAACACTCAATGCCCAGCGACGAGCAGAGCCACCAGTGACGCGGCTGGTTGCACCGCCAAGTCGCCTAGTGTAATAAGGCCCTTAGTGCAGGCCTAGTTGGGTAACACTTTACCATAGATGATGATCAGCGACGCATGTGCCGGCCCCAGCCAGAGGTGGGCACTTCCTCAAGCGTAGATGAGCCAGCTCATCTCCGTGTCACGTTCTACGATCAAGTCCCTTCCTGCAGGTTCTCCTGCCAGCAGGTAATTTCTTGCCCCGCCTCCGTTGTCGACAAAGACACCAATGGACAGAGAAAACCCACATTTTTAAATCAGGTGTCTCGTAATTCTATTGTTATTTGTAGGAGGCGTGGTCGCTGAAATCACGTGTCTCCAAACATTTATTCTATTCGCGGTTCTGGTTCGCGCTTCCATCGTGTGGCTCGGAAACGTCCGGCCATGTTCGGCAGGTGGTTATTTTCCACCACGAAGCTGTCGCCCCCGGGGTACAGTGACCGTAACGGGACCTGGGACAAGTCGTTTGGTCGGCTCTCACCCTTTCCTGTCCGCTCTGGTGACGGCTTGGCGAGTTGCGCTAACGGGACTTTCCGGGGGGCGATGCCTCACTCCCCAAACTGAACGCTGGATTTAAACCATTTTCGTACCACAGTTAGATGCACAATATTTAATTATACATACGATTGCTGATACATTGTCTCCTAATACCTGAGTAACCTTGCATATTAATTTAACAATTTGGATCACCAAAGATCTAAAGTACCAAACTAATTTGATCATAAATAATAAAATAATCTGAATCTGAATAATACACATATACGTAGGATGGCGAGACTCGTCATACTACAATGAAGAAGTTTGCATTTAAAAAGACTATTGGCGCACTTTGTGACGGTTATAACGTAACACCATACATCTTACTCTTATTTTATATTGAATATTAATAACTTTGGAATAATATAATTCATTTTGAGAAGAAAGCAGCCAAGTGATGTCTATGGAACCACAGGGTAAGGTTGACAGTGCAAGTTCAACGGTAGAAGACTCTTTGGAGGATTCAGAGAAGTTACGCGCATTGTATCGCAGAACGAGTTGGATAGCAGAACCAGCAAAGCACAGAAAGAGTTATAATTAAGATGTAACATATGTATTAATTTTTAATTATAAACAGCAATTGTGCGTACAGTGATTATATTTTTAAGCCGCATCCAAATAAAATAAGTATTTTATTTTTTTGGACTGCAAATTATCGTAAGTTATATTTGGTATACCGCAGCTGGATTACTACACGATTGATCTATTGACCAACTGCCGAGAGATACAGAAAAATAATTCCATTAACAAGAGTAGAAACGCCTTATTTGATGTAGTATTCTATATTTTAGCGATTTTGGCCACGATGTTAGTCCGTGATTTTCATGATCACAGAAATTCGGAATACTGTCAAATTCTTTATAGCTATATTTATAACTGTAATCCAGTGAGTGGCATGTGCTATCACGTGAAGATTGTGAATTACATCCTTATGTCGTTATGGAATACTTGTAGTAGGAACGATGTAGATTCTGGTGTCTTATAGGGTTTGCATAGATATGTCTTGTGATACTGAAGGAAGGTAAAAGAAACATTTACTTAAAACTAAAGTCCTTTGAAGGCTTAACGAGCATATGGAACAAGGTTCAATAATTATTAAATACTATATTACAGTTATCAGTCCAAAATTGCTTCTAAATTAAAGTGGTTTGTGGGAAGAAAGTACTTGGACTCCATAGACCTGTGTCTACAAATTTATTCATAACTTATGCAAGTATGTACAATATATAATGGTTGTAACAAGTGATTGGAGAGTTCCGGGTCGTCTACGAACAGCAGCCTCTTGTAGTTGATGGGACAGTTCAGCCCAGCAGATGTCCATTACGTGCCTTAGCCTCCAGGTGAGCGACGGCATCTGCAACCTTGCCAGCAGCTACCTCAGGGGTGTCCAGTGGAACCCCGTTGGGACCGATAACAATGTTGGCGGGTCCGTAAGCAGCGTAGCCTGGATGAACTCCTGCGTAATGGACTGCACCAGCAGGGGCGGCGACCACAGCACGGGTTGCCGGGGCGAATACTCCCGAGTGAGCGGCGTAGCTGATGGCGGCGGGACCGGCGGCGTAGCCAACGGCGGCGGGACCGGCGGCGAGCACAGTGGCGGCGGGCGTCCTGGCGGCGATCACCTCGGGCACAGTGGCGGCCACGACTGGAGCCGCGGCTACGGGGCCGGCCACCACGGCGGCGCTGTTGACGATAGCGTCGCGAACCTGCGTCTCGGCGACGGTCCTCAGGTGAGCGGCCTTGGTGGCGGCTACTTCGGGAGTGTCCAGGGGAATGCCGTCGGATCCGATGACGATGTTGGCGGGTCCGTAGGCGGCGTAGCCCGGGTGGACGCCGGCGTAGCCGACGGCGGGGGCAGCAGCGTAGCCGATGGCGGCCGGTGCGGCGGCGTAGCTGATGGCGGCTGGGGCGGCGGCGTAGCTTAATCCAGTGGGTTCGCCGGTGATGGTGTGGGCGCCAGACAGGTAACCGGGCTTCGCCAGAGCCACGGCCAACACGGCGCTAAGCACGACCTACAAAGCATCATGGGCTGTTACAGCTACCGCTATATAGACACATTCAATCTGATCTTAGATTAGGTCCAAAAGATACACAAATCTTATTTCATACCTTCTCATACGGTAATACTATTATGGATTAAACGTATACTTATTAACATAACAGGCACCATTATTCTTTTGCGATACTAGTGTGAACGGTTTTCCTGGCACGAAATGGAGTATCCGAAATAAACAGTAATTTGTAAAGCAGATATTCCAGAAGAGATCTCAGGATGTTCTTAAAACATTTTGGCGTATATCACAGATAATTTGTGTTGAAATTATAATATATTTTTAAAGATTTTTTGTTACAATCTGCGTACTCAGAGAGGATCTTTTTCGATTTTTATTTTTTCGCAGTTAATCTGTAGTAATTAAGTGTATGTTTTATCCTCAGAACTCTGTAGACCATCCTTGTATGTCGATAATCGATTACTTTCTGTACTTCTTCACTCCAGAAATCGTTGATTGTGTGGGACTGAAAGTGATAGCTAGTAAAATGTAGTCTCGAAATACTATGAAACACACGTCAGTGGGCCGGTAATAAGACGCCTGGGGCTTATATAATTCTTAGATACGTTAATTTTCTCTGTCTTACTAATGTAAAAAAAAATCCGCGAATTACGAATTACATACTTTATACTGGTTCATAGATGTTCTTCTTCAGTAGCTTGGTGGATCTGTCAACAGAAAGGACCTGTGTTTCGACATCCAGACCATTCTGATGTTAACTTCACCGCAGTAGAGGCAAACGCCAAGACGATAACATGTAAACGCTGTGATTGCATCGCTGCCGGCCCTTAGTGGGTATTGTCCAGTTCCAACAACCAAGTCAATGACTAGTCACTAAATCCAAATTTATATATATATATATATATATATATATATATATATATAATATCTATATATATATATACTATATATTACTAGATTATGTTACTTCAAACGATTGCTCTTATATCGACTGACTTTGATTTTACTGGATAATTTATTATTTTAAGGAATTAAATTGATAATCGCGTTACTGAACAGAATGGAATTTAAAATGTGTAAAAGACTAGGTCAATTCTCCTATTCGACACATCATACAGATCTCCCAAGCAGAACAACAATTCATTGAATCCGTGGAAAAGTGTTATTCGATGTCAGCATTTACAGATGCACTCTGCGAATGTAAACGTCTTGCAGGCGTCTATAAACGTAATGAGATTTTTTGTTTAAAGGTAAGTACGTTTCTAACATCCAGCAATAAAGATGAACATATAACCTTTTAACATATTGATATTAAGGCCTTGCTCCTTAACTGTTTTACTAATAGAAGATTTCTATACGTTTTTTTTATCCATTTAGTGCAACAAAATAAAAACTTGGGGTTTTTAGCATATGCGTTTCGATTTATTAGATCATCCTTGGTGCTAGTTTTTATTTCCTTATTTCAGTTCCATTTCTAAATGTAATAAATAAATAAAACTAGCATAGATGGTGATCTAATAAATCAAAACACTTATTCCCAAAAACAAAGCTTTTATTTTAAATACACTAGACAGATAAATAAGTACAAGAAACCCACTATTATATAATGCTTCGTTGGAACCTGAATGGTAAGTGTCACGTTATCTAGCGATTCAGTAAAGTTATTATTAGAGTATCTACAATTAACTGCGCCCAGATTACATTTGCTACCGTGGTACAAAAGTACGTGTTTCATTACTGAGGTTTCGTTTTCTAATACCGACCGTGGTGGGTGAGCGGCAACGCTCTGGTCTCGCATTCAGGTGGACGCGGGTTCGAGTACCCGTCACGCCATCCAGATTTTGCTTTCCATGGTTTCCCCAAATTTCTCCTGGTTTGTGCCTGGATGGTTCCTTCCAAAAGGATGTGGCTGAATCTCTTCTCATTTCTTACCCCCCACTCCTTCAAATCTCTAAGACTTCGTCGTCAACAAGGCGTAAAGCCAAAAAATCTCACATAAACCAGTGTGGATTTGCGTCACATTCAGAGGACCTCGGACGGATGGTCTCGTACTCACCAGGAGCTTCATGCTGAGGATACTGCAGCTGCCGAACTGTGCCGTCTTCAGCGCTGACCATCCTATATATAGGTGGCTCGTCCGGCCGTGAAAGTAGCGTGTCCTTCTGCGAGTGAGCTCTCCGTTCTGACGGGCTGGGCGGGCCCGGCCAGTGCAAAAACGAGGACCGCTTCGCCACGCCGGGCCGCACTCAATTATTTGTTACCATAATTTCAGTAACTCCGAGTTGCACCGTTATGGCTGATCACTTGCGGGTGTATAATGCAAATTGGGCCTCGGCGTGATCGTGCCCGACAGCCTCAAGGGCGATGTTCACAGCCACTTGCCATCCGGCTACCGGCTTAGCCGTACCTACCCACCGCATGCCGCATGATGCTGCAGGTCTTATACTAATTTAAGGTGTCAGCACCGTTATTCTATGGTGAAGCTAATTCTAGCTTTACAATTATTAATTACTATATTCAACAGCGTGATTTTTTGTGAGAACATTAACGCAACTCGTTCCAGACTCGTAAGTTATTTATTTTACTCCTGAAGTTATGTTAAGGTCAATTTACGTAACAACTATGACACTGCACGCATTTAAACGAAATCTTTGAGAATTCTGGTACAGCATAAATTATTTTGGTTTTATTCCACGAGTTAATAATTTACATGTAATCTAACAATAGTTCTGTGCATTATCATACATTCAATTTGTTTTGTCTGGAGGTTCAATTACAAAGGGGTTCGAATAGTGATCAGAGCGTATATGGTTTGAATATTATATTCTGTTACAGATTTTAATGAACGTTGCTTTGTTTTTGTGAAGTATTCTAATGAACTGCGTGGTTATGATTCAAGGTAAAACCACAAATTCTCAGAATTAGAGAGTTGGGTTAAGCCTCGACAAAATCAATGCGCGAAATATCGAAATTGCATGTGTGGTAGTTGAATAACATTTCATGGTTTCCTGGTTAACAGAATGATGCATATTTACTCATTTCAAAACACGGCTGCAAGAAATCGCTCCAATCCTAGCGTTGTGGGTGAGTAGTTAAGCGGAACTTGCGGACGTGCTTCTTTTTCTCACGTCTGCAATAAGTAAGCAGAGGTGAGACAGAGAAACGTACACAGATCTTCCAGCTGTAAAATAAACATTACGTAACTTAACAAAAATACTGAGCCTTAACATTAACTTTATTACTTCACTCTTAACTTTGGAGTATTCGTTATCATTTAACATACTCTCTTTCTGATACAAAAAAAAACTTTTTTTTTTTTTTTTTTTTTTTTTTTTTTTTTTTTTTTTAACTGCGATAGAACGCATGTTCCGGTGGCAATTTCCCTACACTCCTGTTTTCCCTTCTTTCCTGTACCCACCAATTATTGCCATCTACAAATTTGAACTTTAAATTGTTTCAACATTCTTGGTAAATTATTCATCAATTCTCTTGATAACTTATTCCAATACCTCATCCCACTACATAAGAAAAAATATGTTCCAACAGCCTTGTGCCTGAAATCGAGTGCCAGCTTGTGGTAGTGGTCTTTTTTTTGTTTCCATGCTTACTTTTAATTCTTACACCAATATACGCCTTGTACACTCCCATGACTCTCTTCACCATCCTACTGTTTTTCAACAAATCCCATTCTAGCTCTTTAATCTTATCGGTTACTGATTGTGTTTTGCGATGATTTCCAGAGACAAAGCCCTCCTTTGCACTTCTCTAACTCCTGTTTTTTTACCCAAATTGTGGACCCCATATTGCGCCACCATATTCAAGCAATGGTCTGACCAAAGTTTAGTAACCCAATTCCTTAACTTTTCACGTATATCTCCTTATCATTCTCTTCAGAAAGTGAAGGATTTTGAAACCTTTTCCTAGTACCTGTCCAATGTGTCCTGCCAAGTTGAGCTTGTTAGCAAATGTTATGCCAAGATATTTAGTTATCAAGTTTTCAACAACCAATTATTTCCCAACTTTATAATCATAATCAACCTTTCGTTTTTTATCTGTATCTTTGATGAGCATTAATCATCTAATTGTTACTGACTTTATGTTTATTTCAATCTCTAGTTTTTTTTTTTATTTAGCAGGTAATATACCTCCACCGACGTCATTGTGAGGAGATGAGGAGATGTGTTCAGTCTCCCACATATTGCTTTTGAGTGATTCATTCGTTTTGATTGTGATTTAACGTGATATTTAGTGTACTTGAAACAGTATTATTTTGAAAATTTGTATCGAAATTCTATCTGGTTAGAATTAAATTTGATTTAAAGTCAAAAAAGTATTTTTTCTATCAGTTTTATCATCATGATATATTTTTAATCCTATCCCTATATCGCAAAATTATTTGAGCAAGTTATCTTGTTTTCTTACAAATATAATTTAAAAAAAATTATTTCAATGTTTTATTTACTCAACTAGCAGACCGCTGAAAATCAAAACTGCAAGGGAGAAAGTTGTTTCAATTTGTTGTTATTTGCATGATAATTATTTAGAGTAAATCATTATAGGAGTTTCTATAAACTCAGTGGTCAACAATACTGACACTACGGAACAATCTGGTAAATATGCAGGATGACTCAAAAATAATTTCTCAAAATTTAGGGGTGGCTTCACATTTAATTGTTTTTTTTTTTTTTTTTGCTATTTACAATGACTCAATGACTTCTAATCTGTCTGGCGTTTCAGTTTATTAGGAAGCTGTTTACTTGGCCGCCTGCAAATATTTGAAAGGGTGCGACAGTGCATGCATGTTGCGCCAAGCGCGTGCGTGTATTGAAACAGGGCATTTCGAACATTTGTTTTGAGCTTCTGTGTTGTGTACATTTGACCCGCTCCAAGTTTGTAAAAGTATTTTTGAACCGTCCTGTATTATTATTATTAAGGGTTATTATTATCATTTAACCATAAGCACAGATATCTATGAGATGAGAGGGGATAAAAATTTCATATGTTTCTAGGAAGTATTGATTGGTATTCGGCTAATATTTTCATGAATTTTTTTACATGCATGTATATCAATGTGAATTAATGTGAATTCAAGTTCTTTAAGTCGCGTGTTTATTGTTCTGCACCATATATGCAGCGATTACTACACTACAGGTGCTATGTTAGTAATCCGATGTAAAGCCAATAACAATTTAAAGTTTATGGACATTTCTCGCGTCGGCGTCTTCCCGATATTTAATTAGGACAGCTTGTTTGGAAACATTTATTGCATTTTCCGCCCCAGAAATGCTGAAAGCAATTAAGTGTGGTTGAAGTAGAGCCCAGTTTTAGCTGTAACACTGGTTCTGGAAACAGGTTCTGGACGCTCTATATTGGTACAGAGTTACGCTGTTGAGGTGTTGGGCACGATATCTTTAATTGCAACATCAGCAGAGGCTTAATTTTCGTCACCAATACTGCAGCAGGGAACATCAAAAAATTATGTAAAAATAAAAAAAAACTGAGCTGACTGTACAGAGTTTGCGCTACTTTTGAAATTACCTCATACAATTTGATACTATTATCGTATAAAACGTCCGTTATTATAGACCTGCCACATCTGCAAATGCAGTGATTTAAAAAAAAAAAACTTTCTCACGCTATCTTGTAGATCAAATAAATAAAATATCCAGTTTATAAGCCAGAAAACCCGATGTAGCAAATAAATAACTGTAATTCTTGTTACGTAAATTCACTTTGTTTTCCATAATGCCTAACGATGTTGCTCTCCTAAAGTGGTACGTTTGGTGATGTAATGTAAAACAGATCATATTTAAAACAGGATGTTCCATGTCTTTAGAACGATGATATCACATACTTCTTTTTGCCTTGAATACACCTTTAAAATATGCTTCCATACTAAGTATAATGCCAGAAAACAGAATTGAGGCATATAGTTTGACATTATAGGTACAAAAATATTGTTAAGATTAAAAAACTGTTTAAACTATTCGGTAGTCAAATGTTAAAAAGATTTGCTACTTCGATTACGGGGAAGGGTGGGGGGAGGGTTATGAGTTGTAATTTTACTGTAAGGAATGAATAGAGAATGAAGCATTATGACGAAAATTGATTATTTTAAACAGGTGTGAATATTCAGAGAAATATTAGCTACGAATTATAATCTGAAGAAAAACCTCTTTATTTCTGTTATGTGCATAGATACACTACTTTTTATTATGAGCCTTTTTCATTTTCCATATTATTAAAGGGTGTCCTGTTATTACCACAAATCGGCTGCAAGTTGCAAGAAGCTATGGTACATAAGAACAAAATGGCTACCGCAATCATTTAAAGGCAGTAGCATTTCAACAACAAACTAATATTAACGTTGTCATTAGTTGTTTACGTTCACACAATTAATAATTAATTAACCTCATAACTACTAACGGTACTGTAGTTTGAGTAGATGAACTTATTTCGTGTAAAAACCGTTGCTTTTAAATGATTATCGAAATTTAAAATAGACAAACGGAAACACAGTGTTGACTCACAGTCGTCAGAAGCCAGGTCTAAATACAGAAATCGTATGGAATGAAAGTAGAGTGTTTCTAGAAATACAATGTTCCCGTGAAATTACATACTTGTGTGTTTAACAGCGTCAGAAACGCAAGAGATCCCTTTTGATTTCAGATCATGTCAGTGAACGGATACATTAAACGATAAGTGTCGTCAGATAGTCTAAATTCTCTAGTTACAGTATGAGAAGAGACTGAATGGAGTAATCAATCTGCAATACCTTACTAACATCTTCTGCAAAACAGTTACCAAAACTTCGTATTATGGCCATAAAGCATATGCAGACAGGTTTTTAAGGACTGTACGCGAATACTTCGTATCTCTCACCACAGGCTCTTCACCACACTTCTACTAATCATGAATTCTTTCCTTAGACGTGTGTATAGTATATTTGTATATGGCACCAGTACCTCTATTAAGTCATGCTAGTTGCATCTTCTTTTCTTCTCCTAAGTCTTTACGGGCTGTCGACGTCGTGGTGGCTACAGCTGAGAGAAGTTTAAGGACAATGAACGGTAAGTAATCCATCCGAAGACTTTAGAAGGGAACTATGGCGGCAATCACCTAAAATGATTTCCAATAACCATAAAATAATAAAATTTGGATGGTAGAAGCACAAAGTGAACGCATGTCCTCCGAAATGCCTTATCCGAGTAGTAACCACTCACTCACTGGGATAATAAGCAACGATTTTCTCTTGAGCGGTATGACCGTGATGCGATATTACGGAATCTTATTAATTTTTGAACACTAATGCTCACAAAGTAACCGTACATAGATTGAAATTGCAATACAAACTTTGTATACATATTCCCTGGATGTGAATAAATTGTGGCCTTTTTTAAGATTATTAACAAACATCTGCAAAAAAAAGTCACATGCGTTTCACCTTTCATTTAAGTTGTAATTTTGTTCCATTAGTCTCTAATAATGCACATGTGAGTTATTTTTATTTGTAGCGTTTCAAATAGTGGACTGCAATATTTTTGGGGACTCTTATCTCTGGAAAATAAAGACGTGACCTGCCGTAAGTGTTGATATTTAAGACCATTTTTGCTACCATATCTTCATAAGAAAACATATAAAAATGTGTCTCCAGTATTGACCTGTTTTTAAACGAAAAAACTTAAAAATAGTTACATCTGATACAATTAGGGAGGTGCCAGCAAAACAATCATAAGATTTTATTTCTGGTTAGTTTTCAATATTGTAATGCCACTTTATTGAAAGTGATCTTATCTCTGAATGCATTGCACCTCAATTGGTAAAGCAGATAGTTAGACTATAAGACAATAAATCTGAGTAGAATTTAAGAATTTCGCAAGTGCCAATAAGACGCGAACAGCAACACGGTGAGGGGTGGGGTGGAGTCCGCTACCATATCTGAAAATATTTCAAGCATTTTTTTTTTAGAAAAAGTTATTAATCTTTTTTTTTCTTACTCCACGCGGCTGCCTTCTGAATTGTCATAGCCATATCTATCAAGGTCATTAAATCATGAACCATAACTGCTCTAAGGTCAACTCGCACTTTCCCAATTTAAAAAAAAAAAAAATCGGTATATCATGAGGATAATACGTCCACTGTTGTTACCAATAGCATCAGCTCATAGAATTTAGTTTCCCCGTTTAGTACTGGAGATCTGTAAACGATAAACCATGTTTTTTTCCCTTTAGGATTAACGGCTTATCGACATACATGTCATTAAAGCCGGAAGGAGACTGGGATCACTAAACACGAAGGAATTAGGCACACTTGCTAGGTTCAATTTGAGATGGTGTCGATTCGTTCAGTGACAGTATTTTCGTGTAATTTATTTTGTACAAATTTTTTACGCTTGTGGTTTGTTTATCATAAATGATTGATGTGCAATAATTTACATGGATGTCTATCTTTTGTTTCCGTTGTATGTGCTCTGCATCACAGTACAACGGAGCTGAATTCAAACTACGGGCTCCGCGTCGCAGCACTCCTGATTTCAGTTCGTAAGAGGTTTCCCATAATCATTTCGGCGCTCCACAATCTCTGCCTCATATTAAACACCCACTGCAGAGCACATTTATCACAATTATATGACGAGATGTTCTTCCAGAATTAATCTCACAATTGTTAGAAACTCATGCTTCCAGTAAGTGGACACGCGGCGCTAACTTGAATGGGTGAAGCAAGTGGAAACATTGCAGCTATGGAGGGGAAGCTTATCGACAATCGTACATCTGTCCCGTTCGTTACTATTGTGCCGTGCTATGAGATAGTTACTTTTAGTCATGTCATCTTTTACATTTAAATTACAATTTAATTACTATTGTTTAACCTTCGAAATATTTCTCCACTGGATCAATTCTTTGATCAACTGTCGGGTTGGTAATTAAGTGCTAGACCGGTAGATTTTCGTACCTAGATTCACTGTCTTGAGGCGTTGAATGGATGTTATCAAATGTAATATTCGTTTCGTTAAATCTGTACGGTGTTGGATACCCGAACTTGATCTTTAGCATACACGTAAATACAGATATCAACAGTCGCTGACATAATAACATCTGTGCAGAAGGCGTTTAAAAAAACTGCATAGATATAACAGTATGTTTAACAAATTTCGCAGTATGTGATTATATCAGTTAGAGGGCTCCTGGGAGAAAATGGTTATGAAGTTTCTAACTGATGTGGGAATAGGCTGAATTTGTGAATAATTGTACCTAACATATTTATTGTTCCATGATTTTAAGAAGGGTTTGCTTTCTTAGTTCGTGATATGGAGTGATAAGTTTTTGTTGTAGTATGGTGTAGTAGATTCATTGTAGTTCGGTTTTTGTTTTCATCATGTGACTTCACAGTTCATTATTTTTGTTAATTAATCAAATATGAATTTGGAATAGTGTAATGGTGCATGTATTTAAAAAAAAGGTTTTATTTAAGGTTCCACAGTTTAATATGATGTATAGTCTTGAGTCTTCTAACTGTAGGTTAGTATTAATATCTTTGATTATTGTGAATGGAGAGTGAGAGACGGTTACAGACTCGCGGACAGTGCGGAGTGGAATACTGTGTTTGGAGAACTGTGTGTAGTATCAGGGCCGGTGACGAGCAAAAACTGTGTAACTATTAATGGGTACAAAACAGTGTGACGACGTGTTGTGAAACTTAAGGGGACCTGGACGTTAAAATGACTAAAAAAATCGATTTTTTTTTTTTTTTTTTTTTGCCTCTATCTTATAGAAAAATTTATTCTGTTTCCAAAAATGTATGGTTTATCAACTTTTAAATTGTTAGTTTGGTCCTAAATGCTCTTTAAAGAAATGTCTGTACACCAGCCTAGCCTTCTTTCAGCTCACTGTTGCCGTCATTTTCTCAAAACTACATTTTTAGAACATTAGGTACATATATCTTCACAATGGTTTGAGCTATGTTTACCAAATTTCTACCAAGTGAAGAATGGGACAATCTGTTTGTGTTATGCCTAATACATTGCAGAATTTTTTTATTTTTGTCATCATGCATATAATTTTAGTGGTAATTTTCAAACAAAATAATTTGGTGGTTTGATAAGTTTTTTTTTTTTTTTTGTTTCCCCTGACGTATTCCGAACTACAAAAGGAGAGGCATAATGAGTACCTAGAAATGTTGACTGTAGTCTGACACAGTTTGAACGCTAATAGACTGATGATGCACTAGTAAATGGTACCAGAATGGAAATGTGTGTTATAAAACAATCTACTAGATTTTGTAATTTTTAAACTATAACAGATAATTAAATAAATTTCTATATTTAGTTAATGTGATTCAGTGTTGGTGCAAAATAGCAACTTCCTCCGCATTACAGATCATGAGTAATGTGTCTTTAAACGAGGTGTAAAAAGGTAGTCTGTTCACGTCCAGGTCCTCTTAAGAACAGATCAGTTTTACAAAAGTAAGAAATGTTTACGTCGAAGTATTGTTTCACAAGTTGTTAATGACTTTAGTTCCTTCATTTATCAGCGTGACTCATAAATAAATGACAAACGGCTTATATTCGCCCAAACCACGCTGTTACAACTTTTAAGTCTGACTGGTTGCAACAAGTTCATATTTTGGCCGATATTACAGCATCATTTAAGTGAAATCAGAGGATACCAGTATTGAGTACTTATTAATACGAAGGCCACAGCCAGTTGATATTTTATGGATGTTTGATTTCATTTTAACTTGCTGGTAATCAATGAGCTTCAAATGATCATCTTCAGTCAATTTTAATACCAAAATTGGATGAGAAAGAACCGGCATAGTAGACACGAACGTTACCCCTTAACTGAATAGGATCTTATATGCTTAGCTACTAAGGAGGAAAGGAAATATTGTGAGTACATATCAAATGGTTAAAGAAGGAGCATTTTATTTACATGTCTTGGAGTAGTACATTATCGAGTAGAAAACAAGGCATCAGGCAGTTCATCCCAGCAGGACTCCGTTGCGGGCCTTGGCTTCCAGGTGAGCGACGGCGTCGGCAACCTTACCGGCAGCGACCTCAGGAGTGTCGAGGGGCACGCCGCCAGGTCCGATGACGATGTTGGCGGGGCCGTGGACGGCGTAACCAGGGTGGACGGCGCCGTAGCCGTAGCCGAGACCGGCGTAGCCAAGACCGGCGTAGCCGAGACCGGCGGAGTAGGCCAGAGCCGGGGCACCAATCGTCCTGGCTTCGACGACGGCGGGAGCGGCCGCTACGGCCACGGGGGCGGCGGCCACCAGGGCGGCGCTGTTGACGACGGCGTCGCGGACCTGAGTCTCGGCGACGGCGTTCAGATGGGCGGCCTTAGTGGCGGCGACGGCGGGGGTGTCAGCCAGGTAGCCGTCGGAGCGGACGGCGACGGGGGCGGGGCCGTAGGCGGCGTAGCCGCCGTGCACCACGGGGGGCGGCGGCGGCGTAGGCCAGAGCGGGGGCGGCGGCGTAGGACACAGCAGGAGCCGCGGCGTAAGACAGAGCAGGAGCCGCGGCGATACTGTGCGCTCCGGTCAGGTAGCCGGGCTTGGCCAGCGCCACGGCCAGGACAGCGCTCAAAACGATCTGAAAGAAGGTAAACATGCCTCATAGTTCTTGCTCTTCCATGCGGTTAATTTCATATCTATGATCAAAACTGTGATGTAATTTCTTTGATTGGCGAATACCTTGTATGTTGAACGAATGTAAGCTTTTTCGGTGAGTCAGTTGTGGCGCGTCAATGTAGGCAAACGAAGGCCTTTTAAACGTGAACGCTTCCAAGAATCCGACACTTCGCTGGAGGATGGAGCCTGAAGCAGACTTCAAAACGTCGCCCTACATTGACGCGCTACCTCGCTGGAGAGCCCTAGAAGATTTTACACAACTAACTCACCGAGAAAGCTTACATTCGTTCATCATCAGCCTTTACGGGGAGGAGTTGTGTCGCAGTGTCAAACACTGGTAAACGAAGGGCTTTAAACGTGAGCGCTTCCAAGAATACGAAGATGGAGCCTGAGGCAGGCTTCGAAACGTCGCCCTACATTGACGCGCTACCTCCGTGGTAAGCCCTAGATGATTTTACACCACCTTGTATGTTTTTATAGTAATTACTATTTTTGGCGAAGCACTTTGATTTTTTTCATCAAAAGTAAAAATCTTCGTTTTGCAGTTTGAAACTGCTTGGGGTTAATGATAGTGGCAGCATCTTACTGGCTTTTCTACTCGCTTATTTTTCAACAAAAGTTAATTTTTCAATGTAAGCTACTTAGTAATTGCAAATTATACTACGTGTAGTTATTCATATATCGGTTAAAAGATATTGAGTTCCAATGTACGTTTTAGAATAGTCTTCACCAGTAGGAATATTGCTTTGAGAACGGTTATAAACAACGTATTTCTGATCAATTTTGACACTTTACTTCATGTACACTAAACAGTGGGCATTTTACTATGGAAATAAGAATATAATGAAAGTATTTTTTCACCATAGGAATAAATTCCATTTAATTTGTTTTCTTCCCGAGACCTTGCAGGAAAGAAGTGGTGGAGGGAAGTTATATTAAAAATTACAATTTTTTTTCGTGCAAGGTATCTGCGTGTTATAAACCCTTCCGAAATAGATTCTAGCTGTGAAGTTTGTCGAAAGCATTTATGTAATAATCTCAAAATCCAATAACATTTACCATTTATGACAGTACAAAAGCAGGAGCATTTTTGTATATTAAAAGTTTTGAGTTTTAAAAGAATTTTATGTTTTCAGATATTTAGCATCCATTTCAAATATCCCATACGTAAACAATATAAAAAAAACACTAACAGAATTATTAACGCTACTAGTTATCCAAATCTTTAGATTTAAGAATATCTTCAATGCAGTTTTGACTTAGAATTGTTTTTAGTATAAGAATTTGAAATCAGTTTGTTTAAAATTTATACGCGTTACTGAGAATATTATTTACATAATATGATATGCTTATTACACAATGTTATTAGGCTTGCTGCTGTAACTCAGTTATACCTAAAAGTGCTTCGTAAAGTTTTCATCATCACAGTAGGCGCACTGCTTATTACTAACTGGAACATTTGAACATTCTATGACTCATTATTAAGTAACATACATCTTAATTTGTTTTGTTTGACTGTACAGAAATGACGATTGCATATAAAGGGTGCAACTGCTTAAATTAGAATCTGAACACTGTGCTGAAATTAGTTATACAGTTCGGTGTTAAAGCGCAGACATTTCAATCTGGAACTGAGGACGAATCGGGGTATATTCCCGATCAAACAAGCGCGATTCCGTTAGTGCATTATTTCCGGAAACCAACGTAAGCAGATGGTCACTGATCTAAACGCAAGTTATATCGTTTCTCCACCTCCCATTTGACAATGATTTTAGCTCTAACGCTAGTCGCTACTCCAACAACCATCGACAGATCCAATGGAAGAAGATTCAATAATTCTGTTCTGCTCAAGTAAAGTTTGGATAAAAGTCTAGATATTACGATCGCAAAGTATATCAAATATAACGTAGGCGGACTCTCATCATTATCCAACTAAAAGTAAACTCGTGTGGTCATAATGACCTGGTGACTGAATTTCTTTATTGGCCACGAAATACGACCCTATCGTAGCCGCTTAGGATAACTCGGTAATACTATCAGGTGTAAAGGACCTAAAGTTTATAGTGGAATCCGAACCACGGAAGTGTTCTGGCGTACTTCACATCACACAGCAAGCTATGCCAGAAGTGAAGGTCGGGTTAAGCGGCCTATGAAAAACCCAGCCGAGACAGGGATTCGAAAAGGAGACCTTTACATCTCCAGTGAGACTCATTAACCACGCTGAAACGCCAAGCCGCTCACCATCCAACTCATTGCACTGCTGCCGTTCACTCACCAGGACCTTCATGCTGTTGTCTCGGTGGAGCTGCAGCTGATGAACTGTGTCCGTACCCCGGTGTCGGCGGCATATATACCAGCGGCGGGTATCCTCCACCCAAAGTGACGGACCCTCGGGTTCGAGGCGACCTCGCCCGAGGCACGGCACGTCACAGGACGCACCTGCTGTTGCTGCTCGAGGTCGGGACACGCCCGAAACAGCCGATCGTAAAACGGCTGCAATTACAGTCCACCGGCCACTGTGGACCCGCCTCGCAGGCTGAGGCTGCCCAAACATCATCACAAGTCTGGTGTTCAACAAGTGCTACCTGGTTCAAGCTGCGGTGACCGGAAAAACTTCATCATCCTGTTCTTGCCCAAGGGGGTTGGTGGCGAACAACTACAAAACTGTACTAAAAACGAATGAGATGAATTTATAAAACAGAGTGCTGGGTGCGTGGTAACGCTCTGGCCTCGAATACGTGAGGATGCGGGTTCGTATTCTCTTCCGGTTATCCAGATTTGGTTTTTCATGTTTTCTCCAAATTACTCCTCGGCAATGGCTGAATTCCTTGAAACCAGCCCCTTTTCCGCTTCTAATGATCTTGAATAGGCGTAAAGCAATAAAAGAAAATAATGCACATCATAGATTTTGACCCGCATCCCGTGGCAGCCCAAGCGTAGCACAAATTTTGGTAATAACTTTGATGTCGTTGAATATTTAACAATAAAGCAACGTTCCTAAGTGCTCTGCGACTGGCTGGAACAGTTGTTGTGTATTTTGCTTCGGTACTAAATTTTTAATCGTCTCCTCAGCCACACCTAGCATATAGAATGGAGCCAACACAACTATTTTTAAAGACTCCACTGTTTCTGTCAGTAATACAGGCGAGGGTTCATTTTGTGACCGTTTGCCATCATTCTAGCCGGAAATATTATCATGACTAGGCGGTCAAAAAGTACATGAATCTCAAGAAAAGCGACACATTGTTAATTGAAATTTCAATTAACAGCATGTCACAATGCTTTATAACACTAACTCATTAAATATACGACCGGAGATAAAGCTTTTGAAAATGAGTATGTGAAATTAGTACTTTACGAAGACATTTCCATAAATTCAAGGACTGGAAGTAGGATATTAAATTATTACCAGTCATCGCCTCCGCCTTAGGCACTCAATTCGTCGCCAGGAACAACAGACGATTTGCAGTGAGCAGCATCGTCTCGGTTCAGCTCGTTGTTTTCACTGCTATCGAAGGAATGACTTTTGAGGAAACTATTTCCGAATTCATATCTCTTACAATATTGTTTGATTACCAAACTCGTGTAAGTCTAAAGTTTTTGCTTCAATTATGATTTACATTCACTGACTCCGAACACAAAGATTATTTCACTAGCTTTTTTCTGTTATGGTTTGATTTCCACACAAATCTGAGATGGTTTATGCTGAACCAAAAAGTATTATAATTATATTAATTTTCAAACATGACGTGATTTACTTAAATTACACTTTAAACGAAAATCAGGAAAGAAGATTATAGTGTTATGAATGGTCGTCTCCAAGTAAACTGAACTTTAAAGACATTAATTTACATCCTTATATAACCTTTAAGTTGGCGAACTATCAATTAAATAATACACTGTCTTTCTCGCTGTCAACGCTTAAGGCTTAGAATACTGCGTTATCCGGGGAGGAATATCCATTTTATTCATGAGAATGAACATTTCTGGTTACTTATCAGGACGCTGGCCCACTTAGACGAAGGTAAACGGCTTTAGATGCAATACAACAAATCTAATCTAGTCAGACTGAAATAATAACGAAATAAGTCATACAGAAGAATATTTATTTTTATAAATAATCAAGTACTAATGTTTTAACGTCGATACAGAACACCAAACTAAATATAAAACTATTGTCCAGTGATTCCTAATTTTATATGAGAAATGAATATGAGGCATTAAGTGAGTAAATCTTTAGCTGTGCCTAATGTAAGAACCATTCAGTACCAAAACCTTAATAAACCATGTAGCGTCAAATATATACTATTGACTTAATTATAATTACCTTTTCTGAAGATAAATGGTAAAAAATGAAATGTATTTGAGAAGAAATGAAATCTGTCGAAGTTAATAACCACTTATATGTTCGGAAACCCGAAACGCAGTTAACGGTAAGCTTTAAATTGTCGTAAACCGAAACATCTGAGGCACTGACTTCACTTCCGATAGCCATTTTACGGTTAATTTGCAAATTAAATAAAAAATAATTATTTAAAGTTGAATATAATTATTCCTGAATAAAAAAAAAGCAAGATCTGGAAGTAGTTCCTGGTACAAACCTTTCTAGTTGTGACGTTTTGAAAGTTTATATTCATAATTTATTCGAAATGGAACTGTTGGACATCGTTACAACAGTCTTGAACAGACGCTAATATTATTCGAGTATAGGATGCTTGATATTGATTTTTAATACTACGCCACTTTGCCTGCTATGAATATTAAGTTTAGTGCCACTAATATGGCAGCACCCGTAGCTTGTTCTCATAACTCCGGAATCTTCGCTCTGAACCTACTCCATCACGATACTCTTGTGCTGAGCGTGGACCGAGCCCAGGTGAGCAGTAACTCCTTGTATAAAATATTTTCTCAATAAGACATTTATTATACATTCAGAGTATACTTTGTCATCGATGATTACTCAAAGCTTTGCCTTTTATATCCAGACACACACACACACACACACACACACACACACACACACATATATATATATATATATATATATATATATATATATAAAGCTTTTCAACTCGTATATGTACTTATAGCCAAAGCATTATGATCATTACCCACCGAATGATTAAATGCCGTCTTAGGATACATCATACTGAGAGTAAAGTATATAAGCGGAACAAGGAGGCGTAGATAGTTATTCTAGCGATGATACATCTGGCAAATGGGAAATCCGCTGACATAAATGACTTTGGCACAGGGCAGATTGTTATGGCGCAGTGTCCGGGGACGAGCTTCTCTGAAATGGCGAGGCTCATTGACGTTCTACTGTTCTGAGCATCTATGGAAAGTGGTGAAACCATGTGTGACAAGTTGGTGGTCCGGACATCCACGCTTCATTGCAGAACGTGGAGGTCGGAGGCTTGACCTCTCTATAAGAAGGATAAGGGGAAATCTGTGGCAGATATGACGGCAGAATACAATGCAGGTGCTGGCAAGTTGTTAGGAGAACACCGTCCACCGCACATTGTTGAACAAAGGACTCTGCAGCTGGCGACCTCTACGTGTTTCCATGTTAACTACACAGTTAAGTACGATTGCAGTGAGCATGGGATCGTCGATACTGGACTGCGAATCAATGGAAACGTGTCATCTGGTCGGATGAATCACGTTTCTTGTTACACTAGTTCGTTGGTACTTTACGTATACTACGTCTTCCAGGGGAAAGGCTGCTCGAAACATGCACCGCGCAACGGATGCAGGCCGGTGCGGGAAGTATTATTGTTTGGGAGACATTCACTTGGACTCTCATGAGACCTTTAGTAGTAAATGCAGATACCATGGTAGCTGTCTACTAGGTAAAAATTATTGTGAACCACCTGCATCCTTTCAGGCTTCATGTCATCCACGAAAGCAACGACAACTTCCATCAGCAAAACTACCCGTGTCACAAAGCTACCATCATGCAACGGTAGTTTGAGGAACATGATAGTGAACTCACTTTGATGTCTTGACCACTAGATTATCCTGATCTCAACTCGACAGAACTCATCTGGAACGCTATCGGGCACCATCTCCAACCTCCAAATCAACGGCTCATTATTAGAGGGAATTGCGTGACCTGTGCGTAGACATCTGGCGCCAGATACATCCGGAAACTAACTAAAGATTTTTCGAACACATGTCACGCAAAATTGCTGCTGCATTGCTTCCCAAAGTGGAACAAAATGCTATTAAACAGATGGATATAATGGTCTGGCTCATTAGTTTATCTATTTTCAGAACCCATTCATTTAGGGAAAGAGCGTGTCTTACTTTTTACTTCTCAAGTCGAGAATGCGATGATGGCGCCAACAGTTGCCGCTGAAGATCCACTTACTGTTCCACAACATCCATCAAGACGAATAGAATTGAATTGATTAGCGTCCAGTTAATATTGTCTCCCGGGAAGTGATCAGGTAGGCGTCGAGTAAAGGGACTTACCATCGTCTAGCCAACCGACAATATTCGCCTGGCAGTATTTACGAGATATCATGTCTGTCTGATAAAAATATCCTTGTTTAAAGGACGTTTTCATGGTCAGATCTGGGCGTCACCTCAGCTCACTGAGGTTTTATGAAGCAAAACGTACCGAGTAACGCGTGTTGTGGACATTGGTTTGTGAGCTGGTGGGGCTCAGTTTACAACTAAGGATTGCAATCCAGCAATGAGAGATCCCGCAATCCCGGAGACAGTCTGTGTGTATGTGGGTTTTTATTTTATTTTATTTTTTAAGTCTTATTCATTAGTATGATTTCCTCTACAAAATTTAAAATTTTAAATCGCGTTAAGACCAAATAATTTAATTCTTTTGACATTTTATTCTTATTTTCATAAATGGGAATCTTTACTGTAAACATCCCATGTACACCACGAAGTTTTTTTTTTCTTTTTTTGGCTTGACGTCTTATCGAAGTCAAAGTCCTTAGAGGCGGCTGGTTACAACGAACTAGAAATAAATCGTTCTTCAACCATGGCATTTTGAAGGAACCATCCCAGTATTCACCTGTACTGGTTTTTGGAAACTATGAAAAACTTGGATAGCAGGACGAGGATTCGAATCTGCGTCCCTCCGAATGCGAGTCCGTAGCGTTACCACTCACCCACCACGCTTGGTTTGAAACTCGGTGGGACACTCCGAAGGAGTGTGTCATTTTCTCAGTTGTCGTAGTTTTCAGGTGTTGTGAGTGCTTTGCAACCACCCGTGGAAAGCAGTTTGTATTGTCCTTGTAGCGCACGCGTGTGAGGCTACACACGCATTACGTAGCTCGCCTCAAGGGCGCTAAATTAGGGAGGCGTTATAAGGCGGAACTGGTTTCAACTCTGTCCTTCCTTAAAGATGTAGAAGTTTTCCCTTTTACGTGATAAATGCTTCAGACAACTTGGCATTATTTTAACCTTACCAATGCAAGCAGAAACGTATAGCATATTTTTCTTATTTAATGTGTAAGAGAAACAGAATTAGCTTTATTTTTTACATTTATATTATTTATTCGCGATTTCAAATATTTCTTTAATGGGGGTTTCTGCATTATGACTTTTCTTCTTTCAATTAATTTAATTACTTCTGTAATAAGATAATATCGCACAACTGTTTTCTTTATAAAAATAACAATTTAAAAGGTTTCAAGAACTATAAAAAAAAGCAATGATCTCAAAACAATGTTGTGTGCAACATCAAACGAAGCGTGCTTACTGAAAGCATAGACGATCGGTCACCAACAAAAAATTAAAATATATACAAGCTGAATGAAGATGTTGATACCTAGTTGAGAAGCGAAACTCTTTGAGGGTACATACCAACAAAAACAGTTTGCAATGGCATTATTCAAATAATAATTATTGTTTTAACAACCGTCTGTTAAACAGCAATTGCATGCTAGGTGAGCTTCATTTTTCTGTTTGCACGTTGTAAAGGCAAAAAATTAGTTATCTGGAATATGATGAAGACATTAACGTGGAATTCTGACGCACCGATTAGACCCTCTGTTATCAAAATTAGGATCCAAATTTAATAGTTAAAATACTTCTGTTGGTAGGTTACGAACTGAGTATCGGAGAGACGTGACAAGAATTGTCTTTGCAGGGACATGATATGTTTAACAACATTATAAATCTTACCCCAAAAAACTCCTCCGTAATTCAACAGCGATCTCACAATAGCCTTGGTTATCTTCTATCTATATATATAAAGATGAATGTATGTATGTTTGTTTGTTTGTTCTTCATACAAATCCACAGTTTTCATCCTATCTCGATGAAACTTTACACCATTATCCTTTGAAACAAGGAGAAAAATACTGTCTACATTTGGTTGAAAAATTATCTGTATAAATAATACATGTCGTCTCATAATTTCGAAATATTACTGAATGGCGATAGACAGACGCGTTGGATATATGCTGCATTTCCGTGTATCGGTCAGACAGCTCAGTGGTTAAGCGCTTGCTTACAATTGTTGAGGTCGTAGTCTCTAGTTCAAATCTCCGTGGAGGCTAAGAATTTTAAAAATTGTTATTGATCGTAAGAGTCACGCCTGGGCCGTAGGTTATTCGGATTGAATGTTAAACTGTAGATATCACAAAGTTAGGGGTGCAATGCGAGGCAAATCGTAGGTAGTCTTGCAATGCTGTAGGTGTACAATTTTTTACGTTATAATGATTCCTCAGGGGTTGTTCGCAGTCAGAGAGAGAGAGAGAGAGAGAGTGCGTGTGTGTGAACCGCTGTAAATAATACTGTAAATACGGAAGTAAGTCTCTGTCTTTTTGTTACGTTTTGACGATCAAATGGCTATATCGATGTTGATGGAATTTGAGAAGAAAATCTGTATGAAGGGCACAGGACATTTTCTGCGGTATGTTTAATAGTTTTATTCACGAAATTTTGAGACCTTATCGAATTGTGACAGAAATATGTTGGAAACTGATTCTCTTCAAGAGACTGGTTCGACGGTATAGTGATATAATGATAGCTTTCCTGTCATATTATGCCGACTCGGTGTTGTTTGGGTCCAATCCTTCATTACCAACAACTTTCTATATTTAATTCTGGCAAAAAATTCTTAATCCACGCGTACGATGTCGCGGGTACGAGCTAGTAGTACAATAATACTGTTAAACAGTACATACAGAAGATATTCCTGCCACAAACATATTCAGTGAAGCAGTAACATTTCTCCTTCTTTGGAGTTAGCTGGAAGTATATCTTTGTCGGTTTTTCCGTGACTTCTTCATGCATCCTGATGAATGGGTTATTGTAAGGTATTATATTGACCATAGAGAGAACTGGGTTTTGACTTTCTAACAAAATTTCGGCTTTCCTTAGTTTTCTGCAATGCTCTTATTTTTAGTTAACTGCAAAACTGTTCCGGCTCTACTGTCCCGATTGTTCACTAACTGAAGACAAGACTTAATCGACAAGGTACTGATCCAAGATAATATACACTGAGCAGCCAGAACATTATGACCACTACCTAATAGGTGGTATGTCCGGCTTTGGCACTGATAACAACGGCGACGCGTCTTGGCATAGATCAATGAGGCCTTGGTATGTCGCTGGAGGGACTTGGTACCACGTACGCACACACAAGAAGTCACCTAATTCTCGTAAATTCCGTGGAGGGGGGGCTATGAGCTCTGACGCCATGTTAAATCACATCCCAGATGTGATCGAACGGGTTCAGATCTGACGAGTTGGGGGGGGGGGGATAGCACATCAATTGTGTTCCTCGAACCACTTTCATCACACTCGTGGCCTTGTGACATGGCGCATTATCTTGTTGATAAATGCCACTGCTGCTAGGAAACATGGTCGTCATGAAGGGGTGTACGTGGTTTTTAACCAATGTACGTTACTTATTGGCGATCATGGTGCCTTTCAGGAGCTCCATTGGACCCTTGGATGCCCACGTGAATATTCCACAGAGTATGATTGAACTGCCGCCAGCTTGTCTCCGTCCCGCAGTAGAGGTGTCTAGAACCTGTTCCCCTGGGAAAACGCATCCTCACATCGGCATGATGAAAAAGGTATCGGAATTCATCAGCCCATGCAACGCTCTGCCACTATCCAATGTCCAGTGACATGGTGACGTTCCCATTTCAGCCGTAGTTGGTGATGTCGTGATGTTAACATTGGCACATGAATGTGTCATTGGCGGCGGAGGGTCCGGGCATCCAGATTTGGGTTTTCCATGGTTTCCCAAATCACTCCAGGCAAATGCCGGGATGCTTCCTTAAAAAGGCCATGGCCGAATTCCTTCCCATTCCTTGTCCCCCATCCTTTCCCGTGTCTAAAGACCTCGCTGTTGAGAGACGTAAAGCAGTTAAAAAACAAACAAAAAAAGGCGGCGGAGGCCCATCGTTAGGAGTGTTCTGTGCACTGTGTGTTCAGACACACTTGTACTCTGCCCAGCATTAAAGTCTGTTGTTAGTTCCGCCACAATTCGCCGTGTTTTTACCTTCGGGGTTTATAAAGACCTAAGAATACTTGTTGAATGGGAGAGGGTAACTTTTATGGAAACATGGTGAAAACAAGTAGCCATCAATCCAACTGACAAAACAGTAATTATTAAAAAGTTATAACACATGAGATATTTCAGATGAAGTGAATCGTCCTCAAGTAGATAATTTAAGTGATATTGCAGAAAATCATTGAAATATTTGTTTGTCGACATTCATGTACGTGTGTACAACAGCAAAACTGTAGCTGTTGACTGTACATGTTTAGCTATCAATACCCTAGAAGGCAATGACAATAGAAATAAGGTTTGAGAAAATAGTTATGAACTGGTTCATATATGAATTCTATTTTCCCTCGTGTTATACGAAATTAAAATGCACAGATTTAGTTTTGGTGCATTACTCCATCTGCTACCCACAATTTTGTGTAGTGCAGGGTTCTGATCTAAGGAAAGGGGTAAATTTGGTTTTCAAATTACATAACAATGTCTATCAGTCATTTAGAATTTAATAAAAATTCACTCAGCATTTTCACAAGAATTCAGAATCATTGCTGGCCATCAGTCGTGCAGGTCGTACGTAGGTACTAGTCAAGATACAGTTCAGCCCAGCAGGACTCCGTTGCGGGCCTTGGCTTCCAGGTGAGCGACGGCGTCGGCAACCTTACCGGCAGCGACCTCAGGAGTGTCGAGGGGCACGCCGCCAGGTCCGATCACGATGTTGGCGGGGCCGTGGACGGCGTAGCCAGGGTGGACGGCGCCGTAGCCGTAGCCGAGACCGGCGTAGCCAAGACCGGCGTAGCCGAGACCGGCGGAGTAGGCCAGAGCTGGGGCACCAATGGTCCTGGCTTCGACGACGGCGGGACCGGCCGCTACGGCCACGGGGGCGGCGGCCACCAGGGCGGCGCTGTTGACGACGGCATCGCGGACCTGAGTCTCGGCGACGGCGTTCAGATGAGCGGCCTTAGTGGCGGCGACGGCGGTGGTGTCAGCCAGGTAGCCGTCGGAGCGGACGGCGACGGGGGCGGGTCCGTAGGCGGCGTAGCCACCGTGCACCACGGGGGCGGCGGCGGCGTAGGCCAGAGCGGGGGCGGCGGCGTAGGACACAGCAGGAGCGGCGGCGATACTGTGGGCACCAGTAAGGTAGCCCGGCTTGGCCAGCGCCACGGCCACAACTGCACTCAGGACGACCTAGAGGACCAATAGCAGTTAATAAGGGAAAGCAATCTACATAGGGCAGTTTCTCAAGACTACAGTCTTACTGCTATCTCTGAATAGAGCGTGTAAAACACATGTAAGTGCAGTTTCACCCTTAAAGAATGCCGATTAGGTTCCTCCGAAACGTTAGCATTCACTGCCAAGACTCACTACCGTCCCGGTTGCATGGGAACTACTTATTCCGACAGCTGGAGCATTGTATTACAAGTTTGTCAAAACAGGCAGTTTACCTTAAATCTCCTTACCCTGCCACTGACTCGATCCCGTAAAGGTACTATAGTTCTGAGACATTATTATAACCCTACATGACATTGATGTGTAGTTTTTATAAACATGATGATTTTAAGTTTAATTGCCTCACAGTACCCCACACTCGTCGTGATGACAAAACTAATGCGGAACTCGCTTTATACAGCCAACATCCAATTCAGGCGAATTGTACAACGGTCATCGTGACAAAACATCACAGCAAAACTAATGTTTATGTTTTCCTTCTGGTAACAAGCACAGTAAAAATAATTTCATAAACCCTGATTTTAGTTCATTATTTCCGTGAGACGAATTTTCCCTGCATGCTTGGATAACGCTTCCACTAATTTGTTAGATTAGTGAATTTTAACTATCGCCAAAAGTTTTCACCGATGTCTACTTATCAGAGCTTCTTCTGTTTAACGTGAATGAATTCCCATTCCCTTTCCTATGTAAACAATAGTCTTTTTATGAATAATCCTGCGCACCACTGCTACCGAGAGCAGGTTTTAATTTCTTGAGTTTAGTCTGCATGATTGCTTTCGAGAAATAGCTTAAAATATTCGACGACTGTCTACCATATTGTGAATCATTTACCACATTCTATTCTGTGATTAAACGTAATGTAAGCATACAATTAGAAATGTTCAAATATGTTGCTTTTCAAAATAACGTGAAACTATATTTTATGTAGAACGAAGGAGATTTGCTCAACCCGCAGTATTCCGTTACTGTTCATAATCAACGGATAAAGTTTAAAAACTTCTTCTAAGTTCATTGTAAAAGCGAAAATTAATTTGTGCAGATGTAAAGCTTAAATTCATGACTTTAGAATATATTTTCTTATGTCGAATGCTTAGGACATAAGACATGTTCGGTTGAGCGGTCTGGTAATTCGATAGCGCTGTCTTCGATGATCCGGAGTTCTGGGTTGGGATCTCGGTAATTTCTAAGCGCTCTGCTTTGTTCATGTTGAGTACGCCAGGACGCTTCGTGGTTCGGATACCACGCGAAACTGTAGATCCAACCACAACAGAGGCGGAATTTGCGGCAAATCTAAACTCTGTAGCCAGATCCTTGGACCAAACGAATTTACTTTTTTATTTTTAACTAATTTAAGTTAATACAAATTTATTTTTCGTTAGGGCAAAAACTATTCTGTTCACTTCCATTTCGACAGTTTTTTTTTATTTCCAGTTGTTATAGTGGAGACTAGGCAGGGTGCAGGAGGATTAGAGATTAAAGTGAAAAGCTATGTTTCCCGTGCATAAATTTGACTTCCTACAAGGTAAAATCTTGATCATACGATCTGAAGAAGGGACCAGTATATCACTGCTTAAATATTTCTCACATTATGAGCTATCCAAATAGGTCTTACTACAGATTTTGGTTACGTCTTTCGATTAAGTATTACTTATTAAGCCCCGAATGTCATTAAGATATCTTTTATGAGAAAATTCGGCTGCAATGAGCTTAAAGGTAATCATCTAATCTGTATTCATTTCCCTCGTTATATGTCTCAAATCGTTTGAAGAGAGATCGGTTTCGATTCGCGTTACTCACCAGGACTTTCATGACTGTAGTGGCAGGTTGCGTCTGCAGCTGCTGAACTGTGTCTTCCTGCAGTCGCGGTGGCAGTATTTATAGTGGACAGCTGTCCCGTGAAAGTACCGCGTCCTTCCCGACTCCTCCCAACTGACCAGGGCACATTGTGACCTCCCGAACAGCCGGGTAGGCGCCTCATCGGACCAATAGGCGTGCATCAACTTCGGGGTCCGCAGCGCCAATTTACGCATGGGCGTGGTCCTCCAAGGCGATGCAGTGCTTACCGAAGCGTGAACGCTGAGAGGACGTCTGTCCGAGTTACAGGCAACGCCGTATAATCTGTGGCCGTCTGAGTGGACGTTAGATCTGCACACTGGAGTGTAATAAAACATCTGTATGAAGATGCGGCTAGGGTCGCTGACAACAGATGTCGACGTGGAAATACTAAGGGAAATAAAAATGAAGTGGCAGAAAATTACGTAACATATCTAGAGACTACTTTTTCGTGCTTGGAGTTAAACTTTATCGGTCCAATATTATGATACATACAACGTTACTGGCTTCTTCAATTATAAATCGTAAAGGGTTTACATACCCGGTAGAACAGTGAAAGTTCTATATCCTCTGCGGCTCCGCAATCGCATATGTCATCTGCCTTATTTCTGAGATTTTGTTTGTTTAGATTAGTTTTACCAGAGCTACTATTGTTTAAATGCGTTTTGGCGTGCTACGTGTTTTCTAGCCTAAAATGTGGTCACATGGTACCTCTTGTGGGAGTGAATAGATTTCAGATGGTTCATCTAACCCGCTCTTCGGAATCTGTCTGCAAAGAGAGAGTGGTATTTGTGGAACGTCTTTTTAAACATCTCTGCGAACTTACGTTCTGATTTACAGGAGCCCATACTTGCTAACTTCAGATGTTTCTAATGACGTTAGCTCCTGTGATTAATTTGCATATTTCTCTGATTTATTTAGTTTTTTTATCTTTAACAAAAATCAGAACAAGTTATATATAAATAGAATCAATTTTACTATTAACGAATTTTCTTTAAAGTGGTATGTAAAAATCGAACAAAGAGAAGAAAATAGTTGAAAAAATTATTATGGGTCTTGGAAAGTTTACGATCTTTTATCGAAAACAATTATCTGCATAAGTTTCACAATCTTGGCTTACACAGTATCAAAATTGTCAGAATCACTCGTTTACTTGTTTTTCGAAAACCATAAGTTCAAAAAAGAAAGACATAATTTTTCTGTTTAGCCGAATGAACGATTCGATGAACATAATGATTGGTTTCGCGTTGTGTTTAGCGATGAATCACGGGTCTCCATTACTTCGAATGACAATGGTCGGCGAGTATAACGGTGACCTGGGTGGAGGTCCCTTTATTCCAATGTTTTGGAGAGGCACAGTGGTTTCATTCTTGGAGTCATAGTGTCTGGAGCCATCGGGTATGACTTCAGGTCACGGCTTGTAGTGACTGAGGGAATTTTGACGGTACATCCGCACGTCACTGACATCCTGCGTCATCGCATGCAACCTCTCATGTGACAGTATCGTGGTGCCATTTTTCAGCAGTCCAAAGCTCGTCTACACACTGCACGTATCTCTATGAACCGTCTGAGTGATGCCAAGGCACTCCCATGGCCAGCAAGATCCTCTGATCTGTCCCCGGTAGGACCAACTCGGACGTCAACTCCGTCCCCGTGCCAATATCCGGGACGAGTTACAACAATATTGGACCAACTTTCTTCAGGAGAGGATACAGCGGCTTTATGACACCCTTCCCAACCGAATCAGTGCATGCATCCAAGCCAGAAAGGGTGCAACGTCTTACTGATGCGTGGGCTAATATTGTCGAGTTCTTTGCAAATTTTACTCGCTTTTGTAAACACTGAAATAATACTACACAGCTTCTTAATCCGTGAAATTTCATTTCGTTTCCTCCTCCTCTTCTAGGATCTTTACTATTTTTGTCAGGCACTGCATTTTTACTCCAAGACGTTAGCATTACATTCAAGAAGTTTTGTTTTCGTAACCAAATTATAACTAATAAGGTATTATGTGTCTACGATCAACTTAAGTATTTCATATTTCATTTATATCTCGCTCTTTAATTATTATTTTTCTAATATTCACTCTATTTCGAGTATTGTTACTTTGGCAGAGTTAGCTCGAAACGGAAATGATGACTGAAATTCTGCGAGGTTAAGGATTCCAAGAATTTAGGTAATGAACAAACAGTCAGTGTTGGTACACTCTCATTCCAGTATTCAGATAACGAATCCTGTCGATGGAGTTCAGACTCACCTATGTAAAACGTTGGCTATATGGGTAAATTTGGAGTTTCGGAAAACAGGATTTCAACATTCTGCTCATTTTCTAGCATGAGGTCTAGTAAACCATCTTAAATCCAATAAAGGGGGTAACCAATGTACTGTTTCAGATACGATACGATTATAATTTGAATCAACCGATAAAAGTTGATCTGTTGGGAATCGAATGCCTATTTGTGTAGAAAACGTCACGTGAGTGAACAAGTTCAAATTTTTTTTTGCTGTTTAGCTCTGAACTGAGGACAGTATACAATATCTCCGGCTTCCGTCAAATTACCTGTCACTGTGGTGACAAATCCGAGATATGGGAACGGGAGGATTGCTTTACATTACAGAAGGAACAAAATCTCCGAAGAGAAACGCGCTTAACCACAACTAGAATGAAGATCCGCAAGTACCCGGCCGTATAGCATCTGCCTTTGCGCACGATCTTCCGCTAATACACACAAGGCAGTTATATGCCAAGCTCGGATCTGGTGTCGGTCCATGAGCTAACGATCGCCATTAAGCGTGTATGCATTATAGCAGCAGGAGTCACTTTCCATTCTGCAAGTTCCGGTCTCGTCACCGAAGTTCCATCTACCCCGAAGGCCAGAAAGAAAGGTACAATGTTATCCATACCGTGAGGTGCCAGTGCCATTATTTTCGTTAACCATGTGCACTACAGACAGCAGTAAACGGTTGCTACTATTTAGGAGGGACATATCACTCTACCTGAACTACTCGAATCCTACGTCTATGCATCGTAACAGAGATACCTAACATTCTTCAGGATCCCACCACACTGGTTAGCATTCTCGCGGCAGGTGGCAAGGAGTACAATTTCCCTGTCGGAGCTGGAATGAATTCTTCATTTCGGCAGTCATAATGCAGACCAGACTGTACGCGCCGGATGTTAGCAAACGGCAGTGATGTATTAATTTCGCTGAGTTGATATGCCGATACAAGATTCGCACAAAAAACATGTTCTCCTCTCCACTCTTTCCAGGATCACACATCAAAAGCGGATGTCATCAGGAACACATATTATTTCGCCGATGTCACAGGTTTGATCTCCCTCTCATATACTACTCCCCCCCCCCCAAAAAAACAACAGGATGTGCCAAAATCTGAGTGGGGGTACCTCGGATACACCAGGAGTGTTAATCCCATATCCTGTAATCATTCACTGATAGACCAGACCAATGTTAAAGTATCAATAAATGCAGGTTTATTACATGTAAGAGTTGAATGATTTTGCCTCTTGCATTAGAAGACTACTGGTTGGAGCGACAAGAACCAAAAAAGTGGAGCGATGGACTCCTTGTGGTCCGGATGTGGATTGGCGTAGGTATCGATCTGCGATAAAGAGCGAGTAATAGGAAAGCAGTGGTTAACAAACATTGTGTCAGCTAGATGATTATAACGACTTTTGAGAACTAATAACCTAGGTTACAGCCAATTTTATCACACATGTAAAACACTTATTCTGAGTTGTGTTAGGTAATTATTTACTTGAATGTAACTATGTATGTATGGTGCCTTTGGAATGTATTGAAAATATTAAAAAATACTGGAATAAGTTTTTTTGAAGTAGCGTTTACGAAAATATTTATTACACTTCTCCAGAGATGTTAATCTTCAAGAAAGTCATTCACTAGCTACCACTAAAATTGTATAAACAGACTAACACTTTACTGGTGAGCGTTTATTATGTGTAGCAGTGGTGAGAAACA
This sequence comes from Vandiemenella viatica, assembly GCA_031002005.1. NCBI lineage: Eukaryota > Metazoa > Arthropoda > Insecta > Orthoptera > Morabidae > Vandiemenella > Vandiemenella viatica. The sequence continues at coordinate 64,336,397 of CM061920.1, forward strand.
ATCCGCGCTAGTGCAGGATTAACAAATGCAGTTTCTATCACAGCACTGGAGCAACAGTACCTCAGAGGAGTCGCACGTCTAGACGCAAGACTAAATTTTACTGTGCTGGTTTTATGGCAGTTAGTGCACGTCACAGAGTATTTTCTGGCGCCAGTACAAATACGGACACATGAATAGCGTCCTGTACTAATGTTTTAGAGAGATGAGCAATCAGGATACATGGCCTCAGTGAAGACGCCTCTCGACGCTACCCGCAGCACAGTGTTGCATAACTCGAGCTCTTGGCAGTGGCACAGCCATTCGGGTGAAAGCCTCGACCGTAAACTCGCACCTGTCCAGCACGGTTTTACGAGCGACTCGTAACTCTCGCGAGATAAAGGAAGGAACGTGGGTACCTGAGCCGCACCTGCCAGAACTCACAATGTGTCGTCATTCCTGTTATAGTGAACAATGCAACTCTGCTGGCTGGAATAGCTGTTTACGTTTGGCATGCTTCTGGCTGCTGTTGGATTTGCTAGGACATAAATCACGGAAACGATTACGAAAATTAAGAATTTTTATTTTCATCTTGTCAGCGTTTATGTCGTTTCTTGCTACTGGAGCTTTTACGTTGTTATTTCAAAGATAACCGACGTAAGTGCATCAAACTTTTAATGCAATTATTTATAAACTATGTGCTATTCATTTTGGGAGGGAAAAAAACTGCCGACTTAAACTGTGTTTAGTGAGGAACTCAACAAATATTTTTCATTTTTTTTTGATGACCCGTGTAAGATAGCGCAGTCATTTGAGAAATTTATAAGAATTTATATACTGTCGAATTATTGTCTGCGTACACAGTTTTTTTTTTTTTTTTTTTTTTTTTTTTTTTTTTTTTTTTTTTGAAGAAATTGCTTCAGTATTAACTGTTGTTTGATCATTTAAATTTTTTTGTTCAAAACGTTCATCCACAATTGTGAGAAACTGCATATTTCAAATTCGTGTTTATTTCACTGCGAATTTCTTAAAAACTAGCGAAAAGAATGTTCTACATATTTATGTATTATTAACAAATAAAACGGGAAAGTAATGGACTCTAAATGCCTAGGTTAATTCCTCTCAGGACCCGGAAATCTGTTAATCATTACTTTTTGTTAGTATTATTTACCAAATAATTGCCATTTGCAACGTTTTTTAATCATAAATTATACGTCTGCTTGCAATTTTCCATTTAATTTGCTTTCGAATAATTTACCATTGATCGTCTTCGTTCTTTTATATTCACCATGTCAGTAAGATACTTTACTAAGTCAAAAGCAAGGAAAAAAATCATAAATAGTAATTGGATATTGTAATCAATAGAATTTGAAGTTAAGAGCGTTCTCTAAAAAAAAAAAAAAAAAAATTCAATTTGAAGTGGTTTGTCATGGTGGTTTTGGAGTATTTTTCTTACCATTTGTCTCATATTAAAATTCCTATTAAAAACCCATGTGACTTTTCTTTTCCCATCATGTACCATCCTGCCAACATGTTTCGTTTTCTTTCAGCTTAGTTTCAGTGGGCAGTAGTACATACTTTGATGTACGTCCTATATTCAATCCAGTTGGCAAAAGGATCTACGGTTGTAATCTAAAATTAAATAATGTTCCATTAATAGATTAGTTTGACTCAGCAAAACTCAATACGCAGAACGGTTGCGACCTAAGTTTTCATGGGTATGTAAATGTCAAATTTTATTATATTTTTTAAGCAAATAATTAATTTGAGAATTAGCTTTGTCCGGAACGCGCTGCAATGCCTATTTTTCTTTCTATGTGGATACACATACGTAAAGCAGACACACTTACATTTACAAAATAAATTAGCCAATGGAATTTTGTGCATAACGTAATTGGAAAAAGTTTATTTTAGTGCTTTCCGTCTTCTGCAAAAGCAGAGTACCCATAGTTGCTAGGGGGATGGATATGAAAATTCTGATATTTTTCTCCTTTTGATAGGATTGTAATAAACATTCTCCATCACCATCCAGATTTCCCTACCGTTTTATACATGCAAAACACTAAAAACTTGCACTTGTAAACTTTTTCTAAGAGGGTGTATTTGGAGAGCGGGTGTAGTTTTGTAAGCTACATGTAAACATCATTTTCGCTTACTTCAAAAGGGGGTGGAAAGTGGGAGAGAGGTTAGGTTTACGCAAATCAAATGTATGCAGTATTTTTTCTGTTGTTTTAAAGTATACGTGTGAAAAGTGCCGTCAATATCGGATAAAAACTGTGGGTGTGTATAAAAAACATTAAAAAGAGTTATGGCGGTGGAAATGGGGAGAAGGGTTTGATTTTTGGAAACTGAATGTTGACAGTACTTTTCTGTTTATTTTAAAGTATACGTTATAACCCGGCAATTTTCTTTTCAACATCACTAGGAAAGCCAGGTTATAACCTGCCGATGATGTCTTTTATTTGTTTTGCAGTTGTGCATATTAATGTAAGGCATTTAGTTGAACATGATGTTTAATAAACAAGAAAAACCACACATATACACCATCAACATGAAAGGTTTATTGAAAACCAAGATAATAATAACCCACCGAGCGTGGCAATGTAAAGGTTAGCGTTCTCGCCTCGCATTCGGGAGGACGGCGGTTCGAATCCCCGCCCGGGCATCCAGATTTGGGTTTTCCATGGTTTCCCAAATCACTCCAGGCAAATGACGGGATGCTTCCTTCAAATGGCCATGGCCGAATTCCCATCCTTTCCCGTTTCTAATGACCTCGCTGTTGAGAAACGTAAAGCAGTTAAAAAAAAAAAATAATAACCTCTCGCTATCTTAATACACTCCGTACTCTCTTTGTTTCTCAGCGATCACACACATCTCTCTCTTACTATATATAATTTTCTTTGGCCGCGCCCGCTGACCAAAGATTATTGTCACTTAAAATTAATAATTAAAAAGTAGTCTTAGCTTATATGTTACAACATGTGCAAAGTTCCATCGAAATCGGATAAAAAATATGGGTTCGTATAAAATTAAGGATTGTAGAGGAGGAGAGGGGGTGATTTTTTGTATTTTTTCTGTCAGAAACCTCCCACACGCGAGTACATAATAACTCACCAAAGTTTCATCGTAATCTGAAGAGTGGTATAGGAACGCATAGGCGACGAATATACAATCAAACAAACATTACTTTTTATATATAAGATGTATAGTTTAGCACAACTTAAGTACGGAATTGTATGTGGGTTTGTGGAGGTCTTTACGGGAGAGTAATTAATGTAAATCCATCAATTTTACATAGTTTAAGATGAGTATTTCCAACAGTTTACGACACCTCGACTTGATACACTGCTGTAGAAGCCACTCAATATTCCATTGGTTTGAAAGGCAGTGATCTGATTTGTCGTCTATGTATTCTGAGCCGAATGTACGCGAGGGGGCGAGGTGATTGTGAGGTTAACGCTTACATGGGCTCAATCCAAAATTTGGGTTTACCATGGTTTCTGAAGCCACTCCAGGCAAATATTGGTATTGTTCTATTTAAAACTACGGGAGTCTTTCTTCTCGCTCTTTGCTCTCGTACCTCCCCGGTTCTAAAATCATTGCCGTCGGCTAGCGTAAAAAACTAATAAAAATTGTATGGTTATAGAATTTTATAATGTCCATCCAGACTTTTCAGTGCATGGTTTGAAGTATTTTTGATTACTTTATTTGCTTACGTTACGATTCTCAATTATGATTTGCATTTACCATGTAACGGATATAACTGAAAGATTAACATTCAGCAGGTAAAAGGTACTGTATATGTAGTCTCCTTGATTGAAGTTTTAGTGTTACTGATCGGGCTGACTCACAGGACGGCGAGAGGCCTCTCATAACGCCAAACAGCTGTCAATGGAGATAATGATCTCATTCCAAACGAGCTTCCCAGACAAAGCGACCGAAGTCATACAGTGCAGATAAACTAATCAAATAGTGCTCTGTAGCGTAACCGATTCAACATGTAACATCAATATTAGCATCAGAACAAGAAGACGGTATGGTTTCAAAGATACTGGTACTATTTGAAATATACTCTCATAATTCTTAAACACCATCTTTGATAAATACGAGGGCAACTGGGACTATCATAACTTTACAGTGGTTACAAAAACGTAAAACGACTAGATTGAAGTTGTAATTTACCCGCAGAATCGGAACAACGTCTTTCGGATATATAATTGTGTTCTTTCACGGATTCTAATGACAAAGATGTAAACCATAACGGAAAGAAATATACGTGCCAAACATCTATATTATAACATTACCCAAGATATTGAATGTACAGGTATAAAGCAATCAGTATAGCTCATTTGCAACCTCCAAATTTCCTTTATCATCTATCGCTCGAGTTTGACTAAATGTGGAAAGGAATAATCTCAAGCCGGAGGATGAAAATAATCCAAATTCGTCAACATGGAAAAATATTCGTTAAGTGCTCGTAATAAACTGTGTTAAAAGCTTCAGAATTTTAAACAAACAGGAAACTCAGTCTCACAAAAAGTGTAACATGATGGACAGTATCAATGTTGAAATATTCCGAACACCACACATAAGCTGCAAACATTAATAACTACGTAAACGCAATACGATTTCTTCCTTTTCGTAGCTTATACAATTATCTCTATTTCGTTATAGATATTTAAAGCAAATGTATCACTTTTTTTACTGACTACTAGAATAGGAAGTATTAAATACTACTCTGTTGTAAAATGCTACACTCATTTTGAAGGTTTACTTTCCGTAAGTTACCGATAACCGAAGTTAAACCAAACAAAGCACAAAATCATATAATATCTAATTAGAATTCAGAGGCCGATTGAAAAGATAAGTTGGGATTTATGATTGCAAAATTAATTCTTATCACTTTAACATTAATGCTTAATTCATCAAGAATGATTCCATTAAAAGGAAAAGTACTTTCCAATAAAAGAACCATAGTAAACAATGTCATTAGACTATAAACTAAAAGTTAATTGTATCTTTAACTTAGTCTCCATTTTTTGCAAAAAATTACAGAATAAACTTAACTGAGATACTTTCCAGAAGGTGAAAGATAGGACCATTAGCTGTTACCGTTTAACGTGAAATCTGAACTATGGAGTGATTCATTAATACTTCACAAACACCAGACTATTTTCGCCAAAGGTAAAGGAAAAGATTAGGATGTAGGACTGCAGAAAAATATTATTAAACTTTCAGCAAATAAAGTCAAGTGACTTCGCTAGCTGCTTTTGATGGGAGGAAGAAACCATATGACGGCTGTTTCCAGCCTGCTGTAAGATTCACATGGCTTCTGAGAAGTAATCACTGTTTCCCTTCAACAAACAGATAAAATACGACACAAAATTACTCTTAAATATTTTAATTTAAACCTTGTTAATTCTTCAATTACGACCATTTACGTAACTAGAAGTGAGCACACACTTCTAGTTACGCAAATTCATTAATTTAAACCGGTGTATGATACTTTATGGACATATAAAAATTTCTACTTCAGAAATTGCACCTTATATCAACCGCTGACTAATTATATACTGAATTATATTAATTCCAAAATTCAAGAAAAAAAAGACTGGAACTGTCGTAAGAACAATTATTCCCGTTCTCTCAATGCAAGGTTTACTTCATTACAATCTGAGTTCCATTTTTTTTTTTTTTTTTACCGATGCTGATGTAATGAGAATTTACGAACCCGATTGTTCACTTGTGAATTTCCGCATCGTGCAGACAGGTATCCTGAGGCAACCATCATATTTGTTGCTTTCTAAGGTAATCGTTCCTCAATTTAATGATCTGCCCTGTCTTGTGTTCAACGTCATTTGCATATATATGCTCGTTAGCATCGAATCGATTAGCCTTTCCTTCATCACATCTCAATCGAATGAAGTACAACTTTTGTCACTTGCCATAATAAATCTATTTCTATTTGTGGCAACCAGAAAACCGTTGTCTTTAATTACACTTAATGGCAATCTCTATAACGACAATTATCTGTGTTCTTTAAACATTTGTATAGGACAAATTTAAATTGTAGAAGGCAAACTTACTAATGAACATCATTTCCTGTTTGTGTTACTTTTTAATTTAGTAGGAATAAGATGTTACAACATATAGACAGGTCTCAACTTCATTGTTCAAAAATATAGATCTAAAAAATAACAACAATACATAGTTTAAATTTTGTATACTCCTGTAGTACCTCTCTCCATAATTATTGCTCTAGTGTAGCTGTTGCTTTTAGTGGTAGATCCAGATGTCTTGTGCTAAAACTAATACTTCTGCAACTATTTACAGCGTAGCTGCAGCTTATAGTCTTGCCAATATGCCTTCTCCAAATTTTGGTATTTCTCTCTCGTTATAGTCCTCAGCAATATAGCCACCTTAGCGATTTTGTTGCTAGATTTATTGAATTTTGAAGCTCGAAAGCGATATTTATAAATATGTTATCTCTAAAAAAATATTTCGTTATGTTTAGTGATGTTTCAGCCTTACAGCGTTTCGAAAAACTTGATTGGAAGTGTAGTAGGTAATGCCTCTGTCATGACTCGTCTAAATAATGGCGTACATAATATATTGAAAACGGAATACGGCTTACCAAATACAAGAGGCTGCTGGAATAAATACCTTTTTGGTATTATCTGATTTAGCCATATCCTATCACTTTCTCACTGGAATGCCGCAGCAGAGACGATTTTCAGTACAATGAACATTCTTAAGAACCGTTTGACAAATAAGAAATTTGTAAATAGACAAATCTTTTTATAAGGAATCGCTTAAAAATTTTGAAAAAAAATGATGCAGTTACGAGCTTCCTGCTGATGTGATTGGCAATAATCTTTTAAATCTAAGAATGACGATTCATCTAATCTTTCCACATCTGCAAGATCTGCATCTCCAACGATAGGCCAAGATAATGATGAAGATATTTCAGATGAAATGGACAAGGGAGGCCAAATTGATACTGTAGCATTAGATATTTCAAAGACGTTTGACAGAGTGAGCCATAAAATGGTAGTAAATAAGGTAAAAACTTTTGTAGTGGATGAGAAAGTGATTTTCTGGCTAGAAGAATTTTTAAAATGTAGAAAACAGAAGTTAGGGTAGGAAATGCGGTATCAAAGGAAGTGGATGTAAAAATGGGAGCACCGCAGGGTAGCGTATTGGGACCTTTGCTATTCATTATTCTAATGAATAATTGTGTTGATTGTTTACTATCTGAAATTAGATCAAATACAGGAATTGGATAGGGTGCAAAAAAGGGCTGCTAGATTTGTTTCTGGAAATTATCGCAGAATGCAATCAGTGACAGATATGATAAAGGAGCTCGAAGACAGGAGGAGGATAAGGAGGGTCGTGGGAGTGTACAGGGCGTATACTGGCGATGAGGCATGGAAAGATATTGCAAAGGTATGAAAAGTAGTGCATGGAAAGGAAAAGATGACCATGACCACAAGCTGGCACTCGATTTCAGGCACAAGAGTGTGGGAAGATTTTCTTTTTAGGTAACGTTGTCAGGGATTGGAATGAGTTACCAAGGGAAATAATAAGTAACTTACCGAAAACGTTGAAAGTATTTAAAGTTAAAGTTTGTAGAGGTAAAATGTAGGTGGGTGCACGATAGGGGGAAGATGGGTGTGTAGGAAAATTGCCACCGGAGTTTGTGTTCCATTGCAATTAAATTAAGTAATTTAAAGAAATACCGATTGAAGATTTTGATGTTGATTTATAATACAATGTTATGCTTAATTTTAATTAAAATAGTAGTTATTAAGATATTTTTACATCACTTACCTTACCACTTCCCTTTATTTTATTTAGCGATTTCTAGCGAATCTTTTAGCTCTAATATCCCGCAATCTAGTAAGTTTTGAGACCCGGTCTAGTGACTTTTGTTTTCGTAAGATGGCAACAGTTGTCCTCTGTTCACTTTCTCTCCATATTTCTGGCCTGATGAAAGTCTTAAACATTTTTAACTTAATACTTCATTGAAAAACTTAGATACGTTGTGGATACAAGAACCGACATTCGCCTTCTTTTTCAATGATAAAACTTTGTATTTACTTTATAATGAATCCAATTTGTTATAAATTATATTAAAATACTAAATATTTTAATTTTGTTTCAAATTGTTTTCCAGCATTACACCATCATATTGCTTCTTTCAGCTCAAGGCTAGTCTACGGTGGATCTTAGTATTGAATTGAAATATACTTCTTCATTTCTTTTCACTTTGCTCAGGAAAACTTTACACCGACAGCTAATTAAATAATAAATTTGTCTGAAATTTCAAACTACTACATCTATCCACATTTATTTGCCTTGAGAGGCTATTAAGATTGTGACATTGCAAGAAGAGTTGACTGAAAAAGTACACAGATAAAAAATCTAAGATTGTTTTTGATTAGGAGGTGGGGTAGGAATTATTGTACCGAGTGTGGTGAGTGAGCGATGACGCACTTTCCTCGCATTCGGAAGACCGTGGTTAGGAATCCCCATCCAGCCACCGAGATTTGGTTTTTCCTTGGCTTTCACAAGTCACTCCAGGGGATTGCCAAGATAGTTCCTTCAGAAAAGCCATGGCCGAATTCCTTTCATTTCATTGTCCCCAGTCCTTTACCGCCTCTAATGAGCTCGACTTCGACGAAGTGTAAATTAAAAAAGGACCTGAAATATTAATATCTCACTTGAATAGGTTCCATCTGGCAGTGGTAGATAAAGTTAAAAAAAAACATATTTTGAGGAGGGAGATGAGGGCATTCACTACATAAGTGAAGCATTGATTTACAATACTTTGTCAGACTACCACTATCAAACACAACAGTTAGTGCAAACGAGAGCAGGTAGAATTTGTGTGGAAATTATCACAGAACACAATCAGTAACTGATATGATAAACGAGCTGAATTCGTATAATGGCGATGAAGCTTGGATGGATATTCGTTTAGGAATTAGGAGTATGTCATGCAAAATAAAAGATAACCATGGCCACATACTAGCACTCTATTTCAGGTAGAAGGGATTGAGAAAATTATGTTTTGAGGACAGGAAATCACAGATAATTGATTAACAAAAAACTGCTAAACAATTTTCCAAAAGTACTGAAGGAGTTTAAAAATTAAATTAACACAGGTCAAAAGCAAATGATTGAGGAAGTAACATTCAAAGAATCTATCTATATAAAACGCTATTCTTGGCCACGATGTACTGATGTCTGTCACACATTGACGTCACGCCTCCTACCTACTCTTCCCAACCAACAGCGACCGGAGATGTTCGAAGTTATGCGCCGTATTTAGTAACAGTTTTATTTAGCTGAGCATCCACGAGTAAATTAGCTGTCAGCATACTAAAAGAAAAGTATGTATTTCCCAAAAAACGACATATTAATTATAACTGTTTTTTTTCTTCTTAATTAAAATTCGTTGGACGTAGATTTTTCTTATACTCTATGTACAGCGATACCGTTGTTACAGTAAGCTAAGAAATATCTAGATTACATCATTTTCAAGATTAAGAGCGTTGCTTGTTGAAAGTTTTAGATATTTAGCGAAGAAACGAATTGCTAAAATACTGCGTCCAAAACGTTATTATTCACAGGCTTACAACATTATTTATATTCGATGTAGATATTTTAAGTCACGGTTATAATATAATCGAAGAAATTATTTACAGAAACATTTAAAAAAAGTATGTACTGAGTCTAAATTAATATATTATTAGCTGATTTTATTACTGAAGTCACTATATCAGGTATATGTAAATATTTCCATTGGATTAAATTTAAATCGCAATAAAGTGTTTGTATTCATACACGGGTAATAGAATCTATGAATTTTGATTAGCAATATTGGTTAAGTCAAAATGCAGACAGGCCCAGAATGGCAATTGACACAATTTTTTAGAGAATAATTCACAATGAATTTAGTTTTATAAATAATATAAGCTGCTTTCATAACCCCCGAATTACTAAAGTCGTCATTATCGGGTTTGTTTATTTGTTGAGTGTAATAGGTACGTTACAAAAGCCGACGCTAGTGAAGCACTTTATTAATACCTTAATGATATGTGCTGTTACTATCTAGCAGCTTGGCTCTGAACTGTCTCATACGCACGACTTTCACGGTTATTACTTTTGTCCTTCAAGGGTTAAATTCAGAAAAATTTCTATCTTAATTTATGATGTTTCCTCAATGGAGACCTTAATCTTTTAAATGATACCTATTTTATCGATTTTAGGTTAGGTATCACGGGATATAACTCGTTCATTACGGTAAAAAAAGTTATGGAAATAATGATACTTTTGCCCTTAAAGGGTCTAATTTCGAAAAAATTCCTTTCTTAAAATATGATTTGACCAAAGCAGAGACCTTAATCTTTAAAATGATGCCTCATTTATCTATATCGGTAAGATATCAAGGGAGATAAATGGCTCGTGACACAAAAACGCATTTGAAACATTGATATTTTTGCCCTTTATGGGTCGAATTACGAAAGATTCCTTTCTTAATATATGATTTGACTAAATCGGAGACCTTAATCTCTACAATAATACCTTATTTCTCGATTTTGGCTAGATATCAAAGAAGACAAAAAAAAAAACGTTGTGGAAATAATGATATTTTTGCTCTCTAAGAGTAGAATTCTGAAAAATTCCTTCCTTAAAATACGATGTGACCATAGTGGGTACCTTAATCTTTAAAATCATATCTCATTTATCGATTTCGGTTAAGTATGAAGGGAGATAATGGCTTGTGACAAAAAAGAACACCTTATAGAAATAATATATAGGATTATTAAATTAGGTTTCAAGTATTACTTAACAACAAATCTACTTACCTAGGCAACCGCAAAGAAATGAAGATAAAAAGCAATAATTGTAAAATAGGTGTACAGGAAAATTTCCAACGGAGCATATGCTCCATTGCTTTAAAATTAATAACGGAGGTTTTAGGAGTGATGTAGGGCATATGGATTATGGTGTATATAATACCCTCGGACAACCCTTACGGCGAGAGAGTAATGTATAAATGGAGTTTCGAACTATTCTTCAAATTCATCTTTCTTCCGTATATTTAAAATGTTCAAAGTTTTCCCAATATTTAATAAACACCACGAATCGTACCATCATACAGCCGTATTTAAAACACTGCCACCAGAATAGTACCGCACCTCTAGAAACAGTTGTAGTTTCCATTTCATATGAAGGAATAAAATCCGACGCCTCTTGGCAAAAAGGACTACCCTCACCCAATTTTATTATTTAGCCAAATAATTTAGACTTTTGTTGTTCATCTTTAATGTTTTATTATTATTATTATTATTATTAAGAGCAGGGTAATGTTTTCTAATATCACCTCCTACCAGAAGTGTTTATTCACGTTCGAAATCTTTATTCTTTACTTCGACATACAAAATCAGTTGCCTCCACAACTTCCTTCTCTATTAAAACTCCAGAGGAAATAACTTTTGTCGGATCAAATAACTTGTTCATCATTCTTGGATAACTGCAAGGATATTCATGAAGGCCACTCGCCAGTTGTATCAAAGCAAACCAACATGATGTTACTGTCTCTAACTAAATATACCAATGACAAAAGAATTATGTTTCTTGTGGCGGATGTTTGAATGTGAGATATAATCAGTAAAATGAATAACGCGGAACATAGCACAGCAACTGACATCCGGGACACGCCTTCAGAAAGCTAATGAGCAGTACCAGGATTAATGACTGCAGCTTAGTGCTGGATGTCTTACACAAAGCTGCTCTCAAGAATAATGGAATCCGAAGCGAGTCGGCCACTCGTTTTCTTGCGGGTGGTCAGGTCAATGCTATTACCATTAATAAGCGGTGTACCGCCGCAGCCACTAATGGAACTGCGTACGTGTCGGCTGTGCTCAACACTCAGGATGACTGCCCGGTGCAACAGAACTGCCGTCGAATGCCTCATTTCTGTTTGTCTTTCTTCCTTTCTCTTTCTGTCTCTGTTAATCCTTGACAGTTCTTTTATTTCAGCTTAGCAGTGGCTGCAACGCTTCAGTTCCCTCATTGCTACATCTTGTAACCAGATGGAAGTAGTAGAGAATGCTCTGGAAAATTTTCAACTGAGTAAACTATAGTTTTTTGCCTCGGAAATAATAAATGCAGATCTGCCGAATTATCTTTTTACTCAGCAGTTTTAATAACTAAGCCAAATAGAGTACCATACTATTTTGAGATAACTATAGTTTTCCAAGTTATTTATGGTAGTGACCGTATGTCGGTTGTGTTTAAAGATGATCCTTGGGCAGTGCACTTGCGACGAATATTCTGAATATTCTGAAACAAAGTTCTACAGCACCTTCCACCAAGTAAGCGAAGTTTTTGTAATGATTTTTACAATAAAAATTTGAAAGCTCTGAGACCCACCTTTCTATTAATTTCAATCTTATGAATAAAGTAAATTTGTGTCTGAGAGAGATAAACAGTAATTAGTTGTAATTGTATATTTTTGGTATGAGTGGATGTATGAAAATTGTTTAAATGAAGTGTAATATCATTGAAAATATAGTGTTTGGAATCTTAGTCAAAATACTTTAATTATGAAGGTTGTGTAAGTCATAGAGTTTAAAGTATAATATACGGCTATATGGAATTGTTTAATTTGCAGTGTTATATTCAAATTCCTGTATATTCATTTAAAATGTTTTTTTTTTTTTCGTGAAATTTTATATACGGTCTAGTTGTTTGTGCAGTACTTCAATTGTTGGAGAAATGGTTAGCACGTGAAAAGGAACTGTTGGCTCCCGAGATTACGAGCAGGTGTGTTCGCATGGAACTGTGCTATCAGGCAGCTGTGTCTGTTATAATAGTAATTAGCTAAAAATCTTTGGATAAAGTTGATGCTTTGTTTGTGTATGTGTTCATGGATCTTTCGGCAGAGTAAATAAGGTTAAATAAAATGTGTATAGACGGTGTTCTTATTCGAGGAACTACCTATCATTGAGAAGTTAAAGAAGTATTATACTTCGGTGGAAGTTATAAATCACCTGGCAACCTGGATAAAAAACTGAAAATCTGCGAATGTTCTAAATAAATTAACAGAGATTTTTTGCATCCACTAAGTAGCGATTTTTTTCATGTGTCATCTGCAACAGGACTGATTAATTAATTAGAATGGAGAACTAAAGAGTGGTTTCAAAATGTGTTTCAGATAATTGGGAATGTAATCAATTAAGTTATTTTACATTCAATAAGTTTTCATTTATTTTTCAAAGAGGCCTACAAAGATAAAGACAGTGAATTCTTACTCAACGCAGTTCTGTATTACCTCGTCTATGTAGTTAACTAATTTGAGTTGTGGTACTAATATATCGACAAAAAATTACTTCACAATTAACATTCAACACGTCTCCTATCATAGAACACTTTTTTATTTAAGAAGCTTCTGGTGAGTTTTTGTGTGCTTAATTATCGGTCTGCTTAGGTAGGATTCCATGTCTGCTGTCGGTTGTTTCTGGGCAATCCGGATAACACGCGTAATGGTGTAGAAAGACGAATTTCTATTCACTTACTACACCAAAGCCGCAATACGTTGGCCGAAACGTCCGCGTTTTAGACCGGCAGCCTACTAACTGTTTTTATGTTTCTTTTATATTATTATCTTTCTTTTTATTCGTACTATAAAAAATTAAGGAATTAGCTGCGTAAAGTATTCCTACCAGACCGTTATATTATTAATGCAGGACTTGAAATTTCATGAAGATTTGGTGATTATCAGTCTTGAAATGCTCTGTCTACTCTCGTCTCTTAATGAGCTCTTTTTAATGAGAATATTTTGATTTTTGAGTTTAACTTAATTAATTACTATGAAAATGATTCCAAGGGCGCCATTCCAAAAGAGGAAGATTACATTTGAATGTTAGAATGAGGAATTTATTTAAAACCATCGAATTTTTATTCTAGCATAAACAATTGAAACATATTTAAATATGAAGTTTTACAAAATTGACACACATGATATGTATGCATGGATTCTGGAGTTTTGTTCCAGAAGGACTAACATTCGTTTATCTATAATCGTACAAGTTCCACGGCTAGCTCACTGAAGTCAAATATATGTTGGGAGACGCAATTTTCACTGCTGTCAGGGTCGTACTGGGCTTTTAAATCACTATGGCAGCGAAATGTCAACACTTTTCAGTCAGAAGGGGTGGTACATTACCATGTTAGGTCCTCACTGGTGCTGCAGCATCCACACATACAAATAAAATCTTTTCGCAGCAAACAGCACTGCGCGGCACGTGCCACGCTCTGCCGCAATGTCCGCTCTAGCGGTCCTCTTCTTCCCCTCCACCAAATGTGGCCACCCTGTGTCGGCCTGGGCATTCCAAGGCCGCACGTCTCGGGCCAGACGACTATGCGGGTCAAACTTTACTCCCTTCGTCACAGAGTTCGATCGGTGTTGGTATGGTCACCCAATGAAAATCTTTGCATTTCAAGCGTTCATTCTAATAAAACATGTGGTGACGTTTTGAGATTACCACAGTCTCAACTACTTAATGCAAATTTTTTTATCCATTCCGGTAACTGTGGTCACCATTATAATGCAGAACAACGCGACGTAGAGAATGTTAAAAACAAGAACTTTCCAGATCACGTTAGTATCAACAGGTTAATAATAATGTAATCATCATGATAACCGACGAGTATTGCAAAAAGTGAAGTATCTATCAGCCCTTTAACTACAATATTAAAAAAAAAATGAAATCAAGATAAATATAACTTCAAATTTGCCCAATACATCGGTTTTGTATCTATTTTGATCAATGAAGCAAAATTTTTAAAGCACCGTAATTACTGTTACGATCTGTACCTTCGTTTGTCATGATGAAGTTCCATGAGTTGCGGTATAGTCTATAGTAAAGGAATATACTTCTAGGATAAGTCGTACGTACGGTCATGTCGAATGAATGAAGAAATGCTATTCATTTATAACTATCATACAATGCTTTGCATTTCTGTGCAAGATGCCGATATACGGGTTTCAAACGGTGAACCGCTACCACATTATACGGAATTATTCTTTTCATTTGCAATATTTACAAAGTAAGATTCCACATTCATCCATAGTATTAAATATTTTTAAGTGAATAATCGCTTAACGTATGCCAGATTTAACTTTTTGGCCACTTTTATCCAGAATTTTTTATTGGCTGAAGTGAAACAAATAATTTTCTTGTCTTATTACTTTTACGTAACAATAGACATGTTCGTGGTATTGTAATATTTTAACTCATTTTATGGACTTGGTATTTAATTA
The DNA here is from genome assembly GCA_031002005.1 of Vandiemenella viatica. Lineage (NCBI taxonomy): Eukaryota > Metazoa > Arthropoda > Insecta > Orthoptera > Morabidae > Vandiemenella > Vandiemenella viatica. Next base: position 64,351,710 of record CM061920.1, read on the forward strand.
TGAATTTGTTGTTAATTTGCACCAACGTATGGAAACTCCATGGCTTGAATAAATACATCTTTCCATATGATCGTTTACTCAAATAACCGCACAAAATACTAACACAATATATATTTTAACGTTGTTAAGATTTCACGGAACTCCATTCCTCCAATTTAATTACTTTAGAGTAAATGAACCTTGTTCTGTATCTTCCATGGTAGATATCACACATACACAGAAAACCCAAGGAAAAGCCTGTTACGAAGAAGTATAGAAGAAATGTTGGGAGTATCAGATGCATCCTATGGAAATATCGGACATAGTATTGGAGAAATGAGTAAATATAGATAAAATTCTGATGAGAAATCGCTTCTAATCGCAGAGAATATGTGGAATGGAGCTGGCATGATCCGCACTGTGATGGAAAGAGAGGAAAATGTCGATATTGATGATGCAGAAGATCTGTTTCAACATAAAATTTGCGAAGGCTTTGCAAGATCTCAAATGAGACTGTAATGTAAGACAGGAATAGCTGCTAAAATCTCTAGGATAAGAAAGAATTAAAAGAGTATTCAGCTTGATATCAAGAAGTTAGGACACATTTTGGAGCCATCCTAACGTTGACAAAAAATTCACATTACTGTACACTCCCAAAGAAAACAGTTCAACGAAAAGCATGTTCCAATAATAGTTATGGAATAATACTTTGCATGTATTGTTGGTCATTTTTTCATTGCTCCTCTTTTCGTTACTTAGAATTATTTGCAACATTTGTTCAGCTAAGTTGCCTTGAACGATAATGCACTCAGTTTATGAAAGTTTAAAAAAAGTGGTCGACGGATCCTTTCGCTCTGACATATTTACTAACATTTTAACATCAGTAAGTGGCAACTGAATCTGTTGTGCTTATGTATTAAATCCTTAGTAATTACTATTATCACAACTCCTCACAATCTGAAGGTTCAATAAAACATCCTTTCAGAAAAAAAAAGCTTCCATCGTCATTTGCCATTTCTTTAAAAGCCATTTTCTTTGTAACAAGGTAGCGCTGCAGATGGGGATAGAATCTTTGGGAATCCTTTTATTATATTGCCACAATCATATTTCGCAAATTAATCATTTTCTACATGCCCTTCGCTTTTACTGACTTTTTTATAATTTAATTTTTGTTTTCGACTTTGAACATAACACAAAACACAATGCAAATGCTAAACTTATTGTAAACTCGTATTCCAGCATTATGACTTGAAGCACCACTGGTTTGAACGTAGCAAGGAACGAAGCTGTTTTCTTACTCTGCAATAGAAGTTAATATACTATCTAATCTCCTCATTGTGACAAATTCAACGTAATTTACGTCTCCAGTTATCTGCTTCAAGTATTCCTAACTTCGTTTTGAGCAAACGTTATTACCGTCAACTGATTCCTCCATCAACAAATTAACAAATCCTGAATGTTCCAAATATTGTTCACCATCCAGTCATTTCCTTTCTGTGAGATTCTTCCACAAACTCCATTTCTTCCTTATCTTTCCTACAGTATGTTCATTTCTCACTTAATGTTACCATTTAATCCTTCTTATGCCTCATTTTTAAATACTATTCTTAAATTTTTATATTTTATTGATTTTCAAAAGCCTGTGCCTTATTTTGAGAAAGGGTGCGCTTATACTCACACATTTTTTAAACAAAGTCTCTGGTCTCCTAGTTCCTAGTTGAAAATTAAATGTTTTCTGTTTTTAAATAAAGCTTTTTTCGCTAATGCTAATCTGCTTTTGACATTCTTTCTACTTTGACCATCAGCCGTAATTTACTGAATAATTCTCTTCTACTAACTTTGATCATATGTTACATTTAGTTTATGTTTTATATTTAGTAACGTTTTCTATTTAGTGTAGATTATATTACAACTTTTGTTTTACTTTATGAGTTTTGTGTTACCTCGGTTTTAAAATTACTACACATTCTTCACCCAGTATTTTTTTAAGTAATTTATTTAATTTAGTTGCGATGGAGCACACGCTCCGGTGGCAATTTGCATAATCACTTCTTTACATTTTTATTATTGTTACTAGCTCTTGCCCACGGGTTTTTAAGCGTGGACTTAGAATTTCATTGCCAAAATTGGATATAGAAAGCTGTTAGTAACGTAAGATTTGTCCCAAACAACACCGAGTCGGGATAATATGATAGGAAAGCCATCACTATATCATTATACTATCAAACCCGTCTTATGAAGAGAATCAAATTCCAACATATATAAAAAGAGAAATATAAACGAAGGTACCCGGATGTGGGAGAGGGGGTTGGTGGTGTTAACTGAAGACAGCTTTATTTGAGCTTGGTCTTTTCTTCTTTCTTCAGCATGAGCATCGGATTCTTAGGTTCTAATAACTTTAGCTGCTCGTGCGTGTTCTTCTAGAACTAAACCGTAAACATGATTTACGCCCGCAAGTTATATCAAAAATGAAGAAAATATAAATTGGTGCCAGAAACTTTTAGGCAGACACGAAGTAATATGACAGTGCAGAACAAATCGATATAAGTAATAAGTTTTGTCTCTAACGAAATTTACTAACAAATCATACACTACCAGACTGCGCCTGCACAGCACAGCTTGAGAAACCGATGTAACATTATCGACTAACACACGCACCCGCCTGTCTGTCACCATTCGATTAGTTCTCAAAATTACGTGACTGAAACTGTTATTCATACGAAAAAAAATGTCCTGTGTCATTCCTACAGATACATTGTATTTCCTTGTCAAATTCCATCAATTTCGGTATAGCCATTTAGTTGTCAAAACGTAACAAAGAGGCAGAGACTTACTTCCACATTTATATTGTTAGTGCAGATTACACACACACTGACTGCTAGAGAAACATAAGACCCGAGAGGACACTCAATTCAAATTTTATAAAATAATGGCCGTACCGACTATGCTGAATGACAGTGAAACGTGGGTAAATAAAACACAATACAAAAATAAATTTCAGTCATCCGTAATGAGGTTCTTAAGATCGGTAAAAGTATATTTTCTGGATGATAGAAGGGGAAATCAAGAAATAAAGCAACAACTCAACATTTCATCTCTAAATGACACAATTTCCATAAAATGAGGAATTGGGGAGTCCCACGCTTAGGGGTGAGTAAAGACAGGTTTCTGAAGCTTGTCCTACAGAAAGAAGAGATGTTGGTGGACCCATAAATAGATAGTTAGGAAACTGATATTGGAACAAGCTTTTGTCCTGTCCATGAAGAGGATGTAAGTAAGTATTATTTTGTTTAAAATAACATATTTTACATTTATTCTTATACTAGCTAACCCTCCTGTACAAATAAAAATTTAGAAAGTTGTGCATGTATACAATTTACACTCATTCTGGAACCTGATTTATTTCTTTTCACAATGATAATCGTTAGGAACGTCTCAATCCTTTATGGTTTGAGATATATTGTCTTTCTTTCAGAGCTATGCTTTCGGTATAAATTAATGCAGAATCATGTCTCTGACTTTATTTGCAGCCTTTCAAATCGGTCCAATAATTTCACTTTCATTGCCCGTATTGATAAGTTCTAGCTTGACTTTTCACGACTCGCGTCGTTTCTGCTGTCTTTGCTGCTCTATAAATCAGATTCTTCGCACTGATGCAGCACACTTTATAGGGTTACTGTAATGATTTCACTTCGAGATAAGTGAATTTAATGCCGGTTGAGTGGGTTCTTAAGGGAACTAGAAACATTTTATTTCAAAAATCGTATTTGGTTATATGACTTCTTAAAAGTGCACGTTCTGTGAAAAATACAACATTAAGAATATTATTACAAAATTAAATAATATCTTAAGGTTTAAATTTTATCAGAATGAACTACTTTAATTTATTTGTATACATCCATGAGGTAAAATCAGGCGAAGATTATTTTCTTTTACATCTCACAGCACACATTATGAAAGAAAGGGCCCAGAATTAAATCGGATTATGTGAGTTATAAAATTATGCATGACATAAATTTTAAGTAGGAATTACTCCCACATAATCTAGGAATTACTCCCACATAATCTTATTTACATTCGTGATTTGCAATATTCTTAACATAGTTATTACTACAGCACGCATTATTGTTTTAAGACTTCATGCGCATACAAAAAATTAGTCGAAGTCATCTGAATTGCAAGATATACATTATATTGTGAGAGTATAAACAAAATTAAATATATAATTAGTTCATTAAATCAAAACATTTTAAAGCAGGATCAGTTCAAAGCCCTTAACATCGCCTGTTATGAATTCAATGGTGATAAAAGAAAACTTGAAAACCTTTTTCTCTTCATTTCAAGGAGTTTCCGTGTGGTACACATTATCAAGTTTTAAGCTGATAAAATATACAATAACTCCGAATTTTGCTTAATGACTTCTTTTAAAGCCGTCTTTTGCTATCTAAGCTATTGAACTCTCCAATTCAATAAAAAAAAAAAGTAAAGTTCGTCTATATGAGAAGATATCGCCAACGACGATAAATTACGGCTTGTTATGGTAGCATTCATTGGCGCTCAGTTTCTGGAATATCTGTGACAGAAACTGACTTTAATTGACAATGTGACTGGCGGTTTTGACAATCTGTTTCCTGTTAGCCATGGCGCATGGTAAATTCGTACTATGGGTAACTGACTCTTCAACTACAATTGCCTTTCGTTATTATTTTTTTTTTTTCGTTTATATTCCACTCGCTTGCGCCCTACATGCATCATCCGTCCAAATGTTCCTAAGCCAAATCTGCCCCCCATTTAAGCCTCTCCTTCCTGTTCACAACAATGAAGATATAGGTGTATTATCAAAGAGCAATACTTTCCAATCTCTATTTTTCCCAGACAAAGAAGAGCAATTTAGTGACAACAAGAAATTGAAAAACAAAATTTTTAAGCATATTCGATAATATCTTATTGTGAGAAACGTAATTTTGTGATTTATCTGTGGTTCCTTGAGCGTGACAGAACTCAATGTTTTTCTTGAGGCTTTAACAACCAGTAACGTGAAATGTGAAAAACTATTCGAGCTTTAAACTTTAGCTAGGAAAAATTCTGAACATTTGATATTATCTTAAGTAATGAGTTGGGAGTACTATTAATAAGCTATAGAGAAGGAATCAAATTTCTATAAATATATGCGTGTGTATCTGGATAAACAGGATTCATTGGTCGTATTTTTATAGAGTTTTAATTAATGTACAACCTGTATGTTTTATTTTGGTGTGATGCGGCGAAGCTTATAAGATAATTTTTCCGTGAACGCGATTTGCCAAAGTACTATTGATTGAATTTTGATTGGTTTTTGATTAATTTACAGGCCTTGGTTCCGCGAGCAAAATAGGGTATATTTCGTTTTCATATGTTGTCGAGAAAACAAGTTGAGGAACTAGAATAAAAGAGTCCACAAATTGCTACCTTTTTAAAAGTGAGGTACTTGTTGCATTCAAAAATTTTATCATAAACTGGGCATACGAGGGGAATCATATTATTGGAAGGAATGAAGTATTACACTCATCAGCCAGAAAATTATGACTACCTAACAACTATAGATATAAAACCGTCCAGGCGATAGTAGCGTCACCTGGCGAGGAATGACTGCTTGTCAGACACACGCACACTGCATGGTGTATGAGTAAGCGTGCTATGGTATCCGTGCTTAGAATGGGGAAGGCACGCTATCTATCTGAGTTTGACCGAGGGGAGATTGTGATGGCCCGGAGGATCAGCACGAGCATTTCGGAAACTGTACGACACGTCGGGTGTTCGGGCAGTGCTGTGGTAAGAGTCATCAACAAGACACACAACCTAGGTGAAATCACATCCAAATGTCGAGGGGCTGGGCGACCAAGCTCTCATTAGAGATGTCGGACGTTGTAGGCTGAGCAGACTTCTAAAACAGGACAGGCGGCGAACTGTGGCGGAACTAACATCATACTTTAATGCTAGGAAGAGCACAAGTGTGCCTGAACACACAGTGCACCTAACACTTTTAACGATGGTCCTCCGCAGCCTACGACCTATGGATGTGTCAATGTTAATACCGTGATAACGGCAACTAAGACTGAAATGGGCACACGACCATCGTCACTGGACGTTGGTGAAGTGGCAGAGTGTTGCATGGTCTGGTAAATCCGGATACCTTCTTCATCATGCTAATGGGTAGGTGCGAATCCGTCGTTTCCCAGCGGAACAATATCTTGACACCTGTACTGCGGGACGGAGACAAGCTGGCGGCGGCTCAATTATGCTCTGTGGGATATTCACGTGGGCATCCATGGGTCCAGTCGAGCTTGTGAAAGGTACCATGACGGCCAATAAGTATCGTACACTGGTTGCAGACCATGTGCACCCTTTCATGACGACCATGTTTCCCAACAGCAGTAACATATTTGAACAAGATAATGCGCCACGCCACAAGGTCAGGAGTGTGATGGCGTGGTTCGAGGAACATAGTGGTGAGTAGCAACTGATGTGTTGGCCTCCCATCTCTCCAGATCTGAACCAGATCGCATATATCTGGGATATGATTTAACGTGACGCCGGAGTTCAGCGTCCTCCTCCCCGGAATTTACGGGCATTTGGCGACTTGTGTGTGCAGATGTGGAGCCAACTTCAGTGACCTACGAAGGCCACATTGCTTTCATACCAGACCCATCGCCTTTGTTTTCCGTGCTTAAGGCGAACATACCGGCTATTAGGTAGGTGATCATAATGTTCTGGATGATTAGTGTAGTTTGTCGTGGAGACAATTGAAGCAAAAAGAATTTGCATTAGTGAGCCACAGGGGCCGTGGATAATGTGGTTGTTTGTTTAAGAGATCTGAGTGTGCAATAACAGCCGACACCAACGAAGTTGTGGGCGGTTGCTAGTTGCTAATAAAGCGTTGCAAGCTGGTGGGTCGTAATATTCGCATGCGTTTGGCATCAGAAGGAATTACTTTAATTAAATACCGTGCCTGAGTTATTTCTACTAGAAGCTACTACGTTACAGTGAAAAAATTAATAGTACACGTTTGCTAGCGAGACTACATAAATGGTGACAGAACTAGATAATAAAACTGAGAGAGTTTTCGTGACCAGTGTGTGAAGGATAACGAGGTAGGGTCGTCCTGTGAGAATGGCCTTGCCCTCAGCGTGGCTGTACTGGTCAGTTCCCAGGAGCAGGTCAAGGCTATTGAATACCGGTATTGTTCAGTGGATGGGCGCGGCCGAACTCCACAATGTTTTTAAAAGGCTTCAGTTTTATGAGTGACACACTGTTAGTAATTAACAGAAAAAAACTCCACTGAAAAGGTTGCCACACCTTAACTTCTCCGTGAAAAATTATTAAACAGCATTTTATGGAGCCTGATGGTTTAGTATTTAATTGTCTGGACTGGCGTTTGGGAGAACATGTGTTCGATCCTATCTCATCACACAGAATTGGAATTTCTCGCAGTCATTGCTATGAATGCAGGGATGGTTTCTTCAAAATGCAATGGCCAAATTCGATTCCTAACTCTTTCTTATTCTCTAGGCTCTAATGATCTTGTCGTCCACATTCCCAAAAACTTTAAAACATATAAAGACAGTATTTTACATATTTAAATAGAAATAACATAATTTCCACTGTTTTTGATTTATCTCTTTGTACCTAGATTCAGGTATGATCTTGGAATCACTAATCTTTCTTTTTTTTTCTTCTTCTTCTTCTTTCTTTGTGTGGAAGTTTTAGACCTCGTTGACATCGAGGTCACTATGGGCGGGAAAGGACTGAGCCAACAAACGGAAAGGTATTCAGCCACAGATTATTTGAAGGAACATTCTGGAATCCACCTTTATGGTAGTGATTTTTGAAAACCGTGGAAAACCGTTATCTGGATGGCTGGAATTAGAATTCATGTCCTCCTGAATGAATGGATAGCATCGTAAGTTCATTACTTAAGATTTCTGTGACTGTCTCTTAATTCTGGAAGACTTCAGATTAATATTTTTTGCAGGAGGAAAAATTCTGAAGCATACATGAAAGTAGTAACGAATAATATATATATATAGACACCTTTGTAGGAAATCACAATGTATTTTCGCAATCTGTTTAAGCAAACACCTTTGTCTGTAGTTTTATTCTGCTTTTAGAATGTTTATTTTTAATAATAAAACGGGAAAAATCAAGCTAGTTTTGCCTCTCGAAAATGCATGTTTGACTGTTGTAATTATCGATGAAAGTCGTTCTTCATAGGAATACATATTTTTATTTTTTTGCTATTATATAAATCAGAACAATGGTTGCATAAACAAATTACACAACTGCATCCTCGATTTCCTGTTCCAAACCAGTATTAAAATTAAAGTGACCAAGGATAAATATCCTTTAATACCTTAAGATACCCAATATACAACACAGTTCTCTTAATTTTCCGGGTATATCTTACTTATTCAAGGCAAGTTCTTTTGATTGAAACAATTAATTCTTCAACTCTTAATTTTTGTTGTACAAACCATTTAATTTCACTTAGTCCACCGTGGCAGGAAATACTGCATTGTTGTTACATTCATTGGTGTGATCAGACGTCGCATCTTATCATTCTCACCGTAGAAACGCTTAAAGTAAAAGTACTTTGCGATGTCCAGTTTCACAAAGAGCTTGGAAACTATCTACTCCCTGACGTAATATGTCGCTTGCAATTACAGTTTAAAATGCATATCAACTATCTTACATCCTCATCTGTTTAAGCATAAAAATGTGTGCGAAAACTAATTATAATTCAACATTTATTTATTATTTTCTGCCGTAGTGTTTTACTTCACGGAGCTTCATTAGCCATAAGAAGTCACTTCACACTTTTAGAATGAGCTCAGTGACATTAAAAAAAAAAAAAACTACACAGTGCACTAGCCGCTTTAGATTATAAAGACTATTTTTCTTTTTTATGTAATGCACACCTCAAAAATAAATTAATCATGAGACATTTGTCTAGACCTCAAGAGCTAATGAACTTCAGCTCTGGTATTTGACTATACTACTCAGAAGCGATTAAGGATAATGAAGGTGGCGTGGGTGCTTAAAGGCCATATCTGAGCCTCATTATGTAAAGTTAACGAGTTATGTCAGTGTACAGCCTGTACTTGGAGACAACAAATCAACCTTAATGCTATACTAATCATGGTGCTTATAACATTCGAATGGCTATAAGTCTTCTGGAGGCTGCAACTGTTTGAAGCCGTTTAACGTCTTGGCAAAGTAAGTCGAGGAAAACTGCATCGTTGACGTATACACTAGCATTTACAACTAAATAAGCAACATTACATTACAGAACAAATATTAAGAAGTCCAGTATTCCTTATAGAACTTTCCTGCAGAAGGTGGATACAACGAAAGAATTATATCAAAACTAACATCGGCGGAAGAATATGAGGTTTGTACATACTGGTTCAGTGGTTAAGACATCTGACTGGGGAGCAAAAGGTCCCCGGATCGAATCCCTGTCTCGGGGGGAGGGGGATTTTCATAAGCCCTTAACCCTATACCACCTCAGGCACAGGTTGCTGTGTAATGTGAAGTTCGCCAGAACGCTTCAGTGGTTCAGATTCCACTTTAAACTGTAAGTGCTGCCTAGGGCAAACAAACCTTGTTATAATACTGATGTTTACACATCCACAGCAAAATTAAAGCCAAACTTAGGCTTAACGTGATCCTAATTGGCCCAAACGACCATACATATATTTATATGTACATATTTCCTTTTTTCTCTCTCGTTTCGGCCACAGAGGATCACGTGAACACTGGCCATCTGTTTACGCAGAATGTCAGAGTGAATCATGAGTTGGGGAAGCATTTGTGTCTTACCTAAATTTAGAAGGAGAATTTAACCTATTTGCGCAATGTTTTTGTTGCCATCTGTCTGTGAAATGTGTAACATGTGTTCTGTATAGTAATTGTATGTTTTGCCGCCTAAATTATTGCGGGAAAACGCCTAAAAACCGCAGTAAGGACGGCCGGTACGAAAGGTCCTGGAGTCGAACCTGGTCCTGTTGTATCTCCCCGATCCATCCAGATGGTGCTTAAACACCCGCAGACACACTGACCTCTTGTGTCGTTAATCCACGTATTTAAAAATTAGAAATCTGCCTCTTTTTCATCAAGTGTTGGGTATCAGCTCATAGATTCGTGACTGAATTTCTTCTCCAATACACGTTATTAAGATTGAAGTAAATTTATCCTCGCATCAAAGTTGTATAAATTGACATAATATTTTCTTTAGACTAAAGTAAATGAGTACTTTCTTTTAAGAAATATTTTACCGAGTTCCTTTTTCATCGTTTAGATATTTGACCCAGTATTAGCTAAAATCAGAACCACGCATATTCGCAGGCAGATATCTTTGTTTAATAGAGGGTTAGGTTATATTGGATCATACTTGCTAAATAAAAAATTTCATAGCACTGTAAAAGCAATTAATGTAAAAGAAATTCAAATTCATTTTATTGATTTTCTGCTGGAATTAAAAGAAATGATGTAAAATATTACGTAGGCAAAAATTTATTCGGAACTTTTTTTTATAAAATTTGATCGACATTGGAGTATAAAGAAAAAAATAACATCAACAGTCTTTTTCCTTCTATTATTGATCACTACATTGAAAATTCGTCCAATGACTGTCTCAATTGACAAAGAAACACATACAACAGTTGCGATGGCAAGCTGATAAAGACATTAATTGAATTCCAGATATCTGTCTGATGATAGAGTGAAACAGTGAGTACTATAATTGTTGTGAAACTATGTTCATATCAGTCGGTTCTACCAAATCCCAATGGTTTTCAGACTGCATGCAACATTTTCACAAAATGTAAATTCGTTATACCTCAACCGAATGGGAAAATAAGGATATGTTAGTGCAGGAAACTCCTTGTATAATTGTAATCATCATTGAAAACGAAAAATAATAATAAAAATAAATAATAAAAAGTATTGTTAAGTAAATTTCACCTCTTAAAAGTTACTTTATTGTGTTTCCGAAAGAACAGTGATTGAGACGACACATTGTAAATCGTACAATATTGAAGACAAATACTTCAATTACAGTGTGTCCTCTTCTCACTTTAGTTCTTTCCTAATATCTAACAGCATTCCTTTAATAATAAAAAAGTTACACTGATCCCTTTAGTATTAATTGGGATTCATGTCGACTTCGGCTTGTGTGAAAGTTTCTAAACACTAACGTACTGAAGCCTGTCCGTCTGTCTGGAGCCCATCTATGTCGCAATACTCTATTGGAGAATGAACATGTATATATAATGGTAAAAATGTACTATTATCCTGATATCGTTATAAATATACATGGAAAACTGTCTCTAAGCATACCTGAGAGTGGTTGGTAATAATAGATGTAAGGCGCTTTTGGCAGAGAGGTTTTTTGACTGCCTTACTTACACTGTATCATTTTGGCGCTTAATTCATGTCTGCAGCGGTCTCCTTAGTTAAGCAGGCTATCCTATCGGCTATATGGAACCTACAGTTTAACTCAGAATCTGAACCTGAAAATTTTCCTAAAGGTGAAGGTGAAGTTTCAAATACTGGCACAATGGTAGTGGATATCTCACATAACACCTTACCTCTTGATGCATTGTGTCATACTGCGTTGGCCAGTAGATTTACTCAATGTTAAACATAAAAGCGAATGTAACCTAGTCTTTAGATTACAACGGCAAAAATGAGCCAGCCTAAACTGTTGTTCGATTTTAAAACCTTAACATCCGCTATTAGAGTACTTGAATCTTCTGGTGAGGACCCTACTGACAGCCTCGAGGCCACGTGCGGGGGCGTAGTGGCCGGCTGACCTAGAGCGCTGGCGGCAGGTAAATCCACAGTTATTATAGCGGCTACAAGTCGAGACTCGCTCGAATTATATCGTTGGCAGGAATCCCAAGGGCGAATCTTACGGTGAGGAGTGGCTCGGCTTGCACCACCCAGCCGGAGCGGAAGTCGGCGGAGCTGGAGTGCAGGAACGCTGCACTTGCGCTCTAGTCTAAGAGATAGCAAAGTCGCAAAAAATAATAATTTTAGGTTGGCTGCTATTTCTTTATATTTCCTTTCTTATTGAAGCTGGATAGTGATGCGGTAAGTCTTGTACCTGGGAGTGGTTGCATTTATCTGTGTGCATCCCTTCCGTACACGTAAAATTGTGAATTTTGAAATCATTTTAAAACATGTTTTCTTATTTCATGGTTTTCTATGTCTTTTTATCAATATAAGTTTATAGTTGCCAGACAGTTTCATCGGTGCTAACATAAGCCAGATAAAGGTAAAGGCAATGGGTTTCTCACAGCTTTCAAGTCGTATTCCCGTAGGATTAGTGGAGGTAGAGATCCGTATTCCTATTTCCTGACCGCAGGCACTAGAGTGGACTTGCCGCAGTCGGCGACACGGTCCCGCCCTTTTTCTTTACCTTCCCGCGGAGGTATCCTTACGGTACTCATTTGACAGCAGGCTGAGTGGCCTGTGGCCGTTCCAAAAGTTCAGTTTCAAGAAAAAATCCTCAGTTTCATCCGGGCCGTAGTCAGACGCTCTACCGCCTCAGCTAGGAGGGCATCATCGAGCCAGATACAATTAAAAAATAAAATAATTTGGTAACCATTTTAGTATAGCTGAAACTTTAATATGATAAAGTTCTATAGTTAAAGAACATAATGCAAATTTGCCAGACAGAATTTCTATTACTAAGTTAGAAGCCAGACCAATTTAAGTACTTGAGAGGAGTAGGTGAGTTAGAAGAGTGCGGCATCTAATTCGTGGGTTGCGTGAGAGATATAGCCCTCAAGAGAGAGAGAGAAAAAAAATTAATTAATTAATATTATTTCTAAAGGGTTGACTTTCATAAAAAAAATAAAGGATAATAATAATTAAACTGAAATAACAGGAGAAAAACTAACAAAACATAACAAACTTGTATTGTAAATATGTTGACAGTCATACATAAACAATAATCTGGTATTTTTACACATTTTTCTTTTTCATCACCCATCATGACGATACTGAGTTTTCATTTTACAAAACACAACACAACGAATATAAACACTCGACGCCATCTTAAAGAATATCATCTGTGATTGCTTATCTCTCATCATGCTCTTTGTCGCAACTATCACTATAACGCAACCACCAAATTAGATGCCGCATTTTTCTAATTGCCCTACTAACCGTGATACTTAAACTGGCCTGGCTCCTAATTTAATAACCGAATTTCTGACTGGCAAATTTATATCATATTATTTAATTATCGAGCTACATCATATTAAAATTTCAACTATACTAAAATGGTTTGAAAATTAATTTTTAATTGTATTGTGGAGCGCGGTTAGCAACTATGTAACTATCTGCTTACTATGAATTTATATTTCTAAGAAGACAAAGCAAATTTATGAAAAAATGTTTGTCTACAAATGATTTAAAAATACACGATTTTTACCTATACGGAAAGGATGGACACAAGTAAACACAACCGCTTCATGGTGCCAGACGTACCGCATCCCTACCCAACTTCAATAAGAAAAGAAATATTAAAAAACCATACCGCCTAAAATTCTTTGTCGAAAACGTTGCTAGCTCTTATACTACTTGGAGCTTTCGCTTCATCGAATCTTGCTTACACAAAATGAGGAACCAATTAGGCGGGTTTTGTATATTGTAGTAGCTTATTATAGAGAAATTTCATCAAAAATGTAGGAAACCATAACAATTGTAGTCAGCGGATTTCTCTAAATTTCAGACTGAAATAAGTAATGAAATGAATGAGAAAATTGCTAGAGGTTGTTTCGCAACTTCTCGTTGTTTATATCTACTTTAGGAAAATATTTTGTTCGTAAATATTGTTGAAGGTGTTTTAAGATGCAAGTGACCAGTCCAGTGCATGTACGCTCTGAGTATTATAAATACCTGTATGTTGTCCTGTCGTCATTCCAACAACATTGAAGAATGTTATACAAAACGGATTACACGTCAGAAGGTAGAGCATATGGTACTGAAAATGAGCATCCTGAATGACTTACAGAACTGCAGGAAACATGTACGGTGTAGATTCGTTTTAATTCCGCTGGAAATATTCTGAACAGCAGAAAGCTTTCTTCTCCTGCAAATAAGTGCCTACCTCCCAACACCAGGATTGAGAGCGGATATGTATGTTTACTAATAATTCTTGAAATACATACCTTGCTGGTCGACACTTTACAGTTACGAGTAAATCAAATCTGTGTAACAACAATCTGCTCAGAATCTCACCACATTTTACGGACGTGAACTTTAAACTATTTCGCCACTCTCCGTATTGAAGAAATAAGTGCACGATATAAAAATTCTGGATCTTAACAGTAAACTAACAGGAATTTATGCACCGAGATATAATCACATTATGAAACAGTTATCATATACCGTAGCCACTTTAAGTCAAACATAGGCTACCCATGACAAAAGTAGTCAACTGCTTTCCTTACGGAGGATAATATTTATTCGTAAAGCCAAAAAGATTGAGTAACTTGAAAACTAACAAAAAAATTAATAAATATGGCTGTCCGTGACATAAATTTTCTTTAAAAACATCTGTTTTCGTTCCGATAAAGTATTTAAAAGTATTTGAATAAAAAAATGAAGAGGTCTTTTGTAACTGTAAACACCAAGGTATGCAGGAACGCTTATGCTTGGGTGTGTACATCCGGAAGACGAGGGTCCAATCTTCGACCCGGTCATTCAGATTTTCATGAATCATAGACCACTGTAATATTTTGAAACACGTAAAAAAGTAAAAGTCTTTTCTGTATTGAGAAATATTTTCAGAACATTGTGACTGATGTAGTGAAATTTCATTAAGAAAAGCTAAAAGTAGCCTACTACGCTAATTGAAAACATAAACTACAAAACATTCTGTTTTATTGCAAAAATAGTTACGTATTTCATACAATTAGTATATAATATCTACAAAAGACTTTAAAGAATGAGAGTTGTAGGATATTCTTTGCTGTCAGGTCGTCTTCGGGATGGAGCTGTAGCATGTCAGTGTCGAGGTGATTCACCCTACGAGGACTCCGTTTCGGATCTTGGCGTGCAGGTGTGCGACGGCGTCCGCCACCTTGCCAGCTGCCACCTCTGGGGTGTCGAGGGGCACGCCTCCCGGGCCGATCACGATGTTGGCTGGGCCGTATCGCGCCAGACCTACCGACGGGGCAGCCGCCACAACTCCACCGCCCACAAAGACACCTGCAGCGGCGCCGGAGGCCGCGTCGGCGGCGGCCTGCGCGGCGTCCCGGGCCTGCGTCTGGGCGACGGCGCCTGCGTGGGACGCCTTGGCGGCAGCCACCTCTGGGGTGTCGACCGGCACTCCGCCGGGCCCGATGACGATGTTGGCTGGGCCGTACAGAGCGAGACCCGCGCCGGGAGCGCCGCCACCCACTCCAGCTCCCACCCCCGCGCCGGCGCCGGCACCAGCGCCTGCGGCGGCGTCGCGGGCCTGCGCCTCCGCCACGGCAGCGGCGTGCGCCGCCTTGGCGGCGGCCACCTCGGGGGTGTCTGCGGGCACTCCGTCAGGGCCGATCACGATGTTGGCGGGTCCTCCTGGAGGGACACCGGCGACGAGGCCGGGGGCGTAGAGGCTGTTGCCGACGAGACCGGGGGCTATGAGGCCATTGCCGATGAGACCAGGGGAGACGAGGCCGTTAGCCACAAGCCCGGCGATACCTGCGGCGCCGAGATAGCCCGGCCGCGCCATCACCGACGTCGCCACCAAACTGAGAACCACCTGCCGAACAACAACTTGCATACTAGTCTGTTACGCAAACATGTCTCTTAGCAAGACACAAGACGACACCCGTAATTAGTTACCCTCAACTGTAATGCTACAGTTATACATCGTTCTTCTGATGGCTACATGATGGGGTAATTTTAATAGTGGAAGGTTCTCCCGGAAAAACAAATTAGCAAGAATACAGGCGACGGCGATGTGGTTTCTGAGATTGATAGATAACGTCGCATGAAAGAATAAAATCTTAAATGATGACATGGAAGAGATATTGTAATAGGTGCTAACGAATGAAAGACTGCAGTGGATGGGGCATGTTATGAAGAAAGAGGAGGGGAAGATGCCCAGGCTAGCACTCTTGACAGTGGGAAGTAGACCAATTGGAAAATAACGAGCTAGATAGGCGTACCAAGTGAAGAAAGACGTATAGGCAGAGGGAGTTGTTTGGTAACAAATAGTTGAAGAAAAATCTTGGACAAACCATCAGAAATAATAACCGATGTGCCGGAGGATTCGCTAAAACGGAAACATTTAATCATGATGATGATGGAGGTGGTGATGAAGAGTTCTCTATTAAGCGATATGAGGCGCATATCTTTCAATATCCTACGTGGAACGGTTTTACTTGAGATGATCATGTTCCAGAATTTTGGAGTTATGTTCTATAATCAACAAAGTCATGGATGTCAGATAGTATTTCATACAAAGTTAATCTCTTCTTTATGTATTCCAATCCCTATTGCAGTAGAGGTGATGGGAAACATATAAATTATCAGAGCACCTTATTTCCTGATTTGGTCTCTCATGACACTACATCTTATTAATAATGTAGGAATATATATATGTTAGCGGCATTTTAGTCTAATTATTTTTCTCTTTGATTTCAAAAAAAAAAAAAAAAAAGAAATAGAGCTTTCCAAGTCTTAATAATTATTAGTAACTAATCCTCGAAGTTATTAGTTTCAACTAAAGTCACTGACATGGAAGGTCTTTTTCTTTTTCTGAAAGAGAATTTTGACCAGTGCTTGTTTAAAGTTTAATAATTAATGTTAGGCTGTTCAATTGCTACATAAAAATTTTAGCTATTAAAGGCATAGATACACGTAAATGTATCCTAAAAAACATATATTTATCATGCAATAACTGCTGGGGGAACGCAGTTATTAAAGTTGCCGTAGTCTGTTGAACTCTAATAAACAATTTTTTTAAGTAGTACAGAAATGCTTACCCCAGCAAGGAATCATAAATCGGTGATTTCAATCGTACACTTATTATAGGTCTTCTACGGAATCAAATAATTAATATCAAAACATCATTTGTACTTACAATCAAATTAATACATTTTTGCATTAGTCATTTACTACTTCGAGTGTTAAAACCTAACAACTGTACTGAGAGGTCATAAAACAAAAAAACATAATGTTTCCACATTAAAATGAGATGGAATTTTGGTGAGTTGCTACAGTAGCAATTAATTTGGAGAACTTCAATGACGTAAGAAAGAAAACAAAGGACAGTAGAGATGTCGTATAGAAAACTACGAACCTCCGTCGTTTAGGTACAAGGCAAATACAATAACGAAAATCATTTCCAAAAACGATTCTCTATTCATTAGCGCAGCATATCATTTGAAGAGAATTAGGGCAAAAGATTTGCCCATCCGTATTCTTCAACCACTTTATAATCTTTCCTTAACTGACTGTGGATTAATGCTTCAGTGGTCATACAAACCTAACACATTTACACGCTTAAGAAGCATAATTATCCAGCTTCGTGAAGATGATTGTGTTGTCCTGAAACACGAATTCCTGGATTGGAGAAATTATTTCTGAGATTAACGAGATATTTTCTTCACCCAAACACTGGAAACACACATCGCGCTCCTACGTTTCACGCTACGGGCAAATTACACCGAGTCATTCCCTACCAGGCCCGCTGCCAAGCCTCAGCACTAGTGAAAGTTAAGTGTCGCAAACCTTCAAGAACGAGTCTAGACGAGGCCTTGATTGTCAACAACACGCTAGTGGGAATCTAAAATTGTCACCTCTTCTTTCCTAACGAAGTGCATAGTATGATTTGATTTTTTAAAATTTTCTGTACAACTGTTCTTTGATATAATAATTTTTAACAAAACGTTATACTGATCTGAATGAGAGCGGTGTTAAAAATAAGGAGAGAAGACATGTAAGATAGAAGTAGCGATATAAGTTACCAGAGCTGGACGTTAGTATATTTTTCGTATCCTGTAGGAAGAAAATTGCCTTTACTGTATTTCACTGTTAATGATGCGCAACACTTGCATGAATAGTCAGAGATTTGAAGCCGAATTTTCTCGAATGCAAAACGATTTAAATCGCCTCTTGTACTGCACCATTTGGAACAGCGTAATTCTTAAGGCTATTATTATTTACGCGGAAATCGACGATCTGGTATACTTATATGGATCAAGCTTAAATTAACCCTATCAGTTAATAATGTTAATTTGAGTAAAATCGTTGCACTGACAGTTTGTATCCCAAATCCAACCTATCTTTATGTGCCGTTTCTCTAATCGAATTATTAATCTCTTGAAGAAAGTTGTGTTATAGCATTTATTACAGGAGAAAACATAACAGGGAGTAGCTATTCCCTTTAATATAGTCTATGACAAAAACATACACACACAGTTAAGTCAAAATAAAGTGATACCTCTGATGTGTGTTGTTGTTGCCATAGGCAGTAAAAGATATTTCTCAATAATAGCATATGTTTTTCTGTTTCTCAAACTGTTCTCCCAGGTCTCTTAACAAGGGTTCGAACAAGTTTATAACCCCTTTTATCTAGAAAGTGCTCCCATATTTTCCACCTATTCGGAGTATGTGGCGAATAGTGAACTGCTTAACCTATATTATTCCATGAATTTTATACCGGATGAAGAATATATAATGCGCGTGACAATGGAATTACGTGTCTCTCCTTCAGCAACCCATTGATATGGCAACAGTACGAGGTGATCGTCCAACGGAATTTCGACGCAGGTACGGTAAATGGTTGCGGGTTATAGTGGAGTATTAAAATGGCAGCAGTGAATTTCACCCTCCCTGTCTTAACAGCCAAAGTATGATGCTCGAAAATGAATTACGATTCTCTGCACTGGCCAGATGGACATCCCATAACGATTCGCTGGTCATCATCATCAATCACGGAAGACCACTCACTTCTAATGTTGAGTTTTATTAATGACTCTTTGATAAATCACCATTCTAACCTTCGTCGCTCTGAAAATAACAATCAGGCCCAGTGGAGTTTTTCGAGCTGTATAAGGGGACCACTGCTCCCGAATATCTGGATTCTTTGAGGTTAGTTTGGCGACAATCCGTTGGACGGTCTTCCGCTTTCCTCTCAGTGTACTTTGTCTACAAATCTGACACATATAAAGTTTCAAATCAAGCGCATTTTTGTTTCCACCAATCCGAAACAGCGAGATAGGGATATCATTACTGCTGAATTGCTTATCTTAATTATCTTCACCGAGTTCACATTCAAATTCGTACAGCTACCAATACTGATTACGCAGTATTCTCTGAAATATGCTACAAAACATGATTAATACTACATCTCATTCGTTCCCTCCTATAAACCTAGTGACACCACTGTAAGAGCATTTTTTCTGAAGTACTACAAGCAGGTGGCTGTAAGATCCTGAAGAAGCTGAATCTAGTCCAATCGTTTGGTTAACTCAGTTAACTAAATTGTGTTTATTACATTACCTTACGTAAAAGTGGAGGTTTTCTAGGCATTGAATATGACAATGGCAGAGGAGATTACGACTGCCAAACCGTCGCTTTTTATCGATGGACTCACTCGGCTAGTGATCCGCGAAGATTTTATTCGACATTACTTTACGTTACCACCTCAACAATTTTATTAGTGGCATTATTACAGTGTTATGAAAATACATATTCAATATCACAATTTTCCTATGAAAGAAACTCTATATTTATGCTTTAAATGTTTATTTAAACCACAAACCGAAAGTTTTCAAAATCAGTGATTTTACAATTATTTTAAATTTGCTTAAATTAGCACCGAGGGGGTGGTGTAACGGTTAGCGTTCTGGCCTCGCATTCGGGAGGACGCAGGTTCGAATCACCATCCGAGCATCCAGATTTGGGTTTTCCATGGTTTCCCAAATCACTCCAGGCAAATGCCGGGATGCTTTCTTCAAAAGGCCATGGCCGAATTCCTTCCCATTCCTTGCTCCCCGCCCCCCCCCCCCCCCAATCCTTTCCCTTCTCTAAAGCCTTCGCTGTTAAGAGACGTTAAGTAGTTTAAAAACAAACAAAAACAACTTAAATTAGCCGCAAACCCAGTTGACAGTTCTTCTAAACTAGGCGCTTCCAAAGAGAAATTTATATCTCAAATCCATGGTTTTGACATTTCTAAGATAAAAATTTATTAATACTGCCTGTACACTGTACTGCTGCTCAGTAGGTATAGCGAGCAGTCTATGACTTGTTCAACTGGCGCAGTTCCGATAAAGCCAAGGGTTTTTCCTCGGACTTAATCGCCTGCAAGGTCCATCTCGTCTGGGCCTTCTCAGCCTTCTATCAAATAAGCACCGGCGGTGTTTCTGCTCCACAGGCGAGTAGCAACAGGTACTCTAGTGCCCGCAACTCATAACAGGAGGCGGAGCTCCACTCCCACCAACAGGACCTCACGGTCGATAATAGCCTCCCAGCCACACACTTAATCTACAGTGTGCAAGGACTAGACTCCATCAGCAACGAGACGATACCTGATCGATTCATTTGACTACCATGTTGTATAAACCACATCTAATTCCATATAACATTTACTAACTTATCCAACAGTCACGAAGCGTTACGCCGATGAAAAAGCTATGACCATTTTATACATATTTCTACATTACGCCTAGAGTGGTGGATTGAACGGTTAACGTTCTGGCCACGCATTCGGGAGGACGCGGGTTCGAATCCCCGTCCGGGCATACAGATTTGGGTTTTCCATGGTTTCCCCAAATCACTCCAGGCGAATGCCTGGAGGCTTCCCACAAAAAGGCCATGACCGAGTTCCTTCCTGTTACTTGTCCCCAGTCCCATCCCGCCTCTAATGACCTTAGCCGTCGACTAGGCGTAAAGCCATAAGTTAAAAAAAAAATCTACATTACATCTCTCGCAGTTCAATTCCTGAGTAAAATACACATGATGAAATACTTCAACACCGACTTTGCTTCCAATTTTTGCATATATAACAAGAGTGATTGACTGCAAATGAATCATTGGAATTGAATATGATTTAAGTCACACTTCCTGCCGGCAAGAAACTTCACTGCAGTCAGATTTCCATGTCGATCTACTACGTTTACCATGCAAATAATATCAGAGAGAAGCCGCAGAGTTCTTGGTACGAAGCTACCAGTAGTGTTTTCTGCTATGCATGACGCGGAAACGATTAACGACCAAATCATCACCAACAGTGGAAAAGCAAACAAGTGTTCCCATTTTCTTAGCACGCCAACCTTAGGTTATAAGAACAATTCCCACACTCACCCCCTTTCCTCATTCCACCATAACTTTATTATTAAAAAGGTAAATGCCTCCTCCTCCTTACTAACAATGCCATCTCAGAGAAAACTCACTTGGTATGTGATGTTAGAGTAAAGGTTTCCAACTGTAAGAGGCAATGAAAGAATCGTAATACTTCCGACATGGTAGGGTATAGTCAACACGGGCGACTACGCTACCTCACACTCCCCCCCCCCCCCACTCACCCTCATTCCCCCCTTCTTCCCCGTGAAATTTCTTTGCGCCCTTCACTTTTGGAACCTACAGGGTGAGTCAAAAGTCGCAGTACACCCTTTTATTTCAAAAACTCTGCAGGAATTGGGAAACCTGAATATTCCAGTAAGGTATTGGTGAGGTGGTCTATCTTTTACGGTATGTACCGAACATGGGCGCCATCTTGAAATCGGCCATCTTGAATCTAAGTCAATTTTTTTAAATGGAAAGGGGGTAGTGTGACACATCAAATAACATCAGAATTTTCTCACAAGTTCATTCCTGTAAACAGATTTGAAATAGCAGTTGCGGTTCAAAAGTTACATAGCTTTTTGTTGCAGATAACTGAAGATGGCTTTGACCAAGGAGGAGAGAATTGAAATCATTTTGATGTCTGGAGAACGAAGTTTCCGTGTCATAGCTGCAGATTTAACAACCGGCACGCTGTAAGACCTCCATTTTCACACAACACTGTCAGGTGCTTAATTTCCAAATTCCGAGAAACTGGGACTGTGGCTGACAAGGCACGGAGTGGCCGTCCAAAAAGTGCTACTGACGAGACAACCTCAACAATGGTTTTGGCGTCCTTCGTGAAGAGCCCACAACGCAGCACACGCCGTTTGTCAGCAGAATGTGGAATCAGCCAGTCATCGAACATACGAATCCTTCATGCCCATCGATGGCATCCATTAAAGATTCAGTTACTCCAGCACCTAGCAGAGGATGACCCAGACAGTTTTGCACGTGGGCCTTAGAGGATCCCTCTTTCGCACAAAGCACCTTGTTCAGTGATGAGGCAAACTTTTATGTCAGTGGTGAAGTTAACCGTCACAACCACGGTTGTTAAAATCTGCAGCTATGACACGGAAACTTCGTTCTCCAGACATCAAAATGATTTCAATTCTCTCCTCCTTGG
Source organism: Vandiemenella viatica (assembly GCA_031002005.1). Taxonomy (NCBI): domain Eukaryota; kingdom Metazoa; phylum Arthropoda; class Insecta; order Orthoptera; family Morabidae; genus Vandiemenella; species Vandiemenella viatica. Next base: position 64,374,184 of record CM061920.1, read on the forward strand.
TCAAAGCCATCTTCAGTTATCTGCAACAAAAAAGCTACATAACTTTTGAACCGCAACTGCTATTTCAAATCTGTTTACAGGAATGAACTTGTGAGAAATTTCTGATGTTATTTGATGTGTCACACTACCCCCTTTCCATTTAAAAAAAATGACTTAGATTCAAGATGGCCGATTTCAAGATGGCGCCCATGTTCGCTACATACCGTAAAAGATAGACCACCTCACCAATACCTTACTGGAATATTCAGGTTTCCCAATTCCTGCAGAGTTTTTGAAATAAAAGGGTGTACTGCGACTTTTGACTCACCCTGTATAAGCTCTATAAGTGTCTTATACTTGAGATAGCGGATCTTTAATTCTAAATATGTTGCACTTCCATGTTAAGTATGGATTACGTCTCTGGTCAATAATTAAAACACAAATTGCATATTCACTTTCTATAAACTTCCTTTGACCTTTTCTTTCTCTGTCGATACAACCAAAGTTGCAAGATTAACAGATAACAGCAGCGATATATACATAAAAAAATTTGTTAGTGCGCCAATAGTGTTCAATTGTTTCGCTTACATAAATAACTAACATTTACTTTTCAAACTACGAGCCACGGATAACTTATTGTTTATTGGTGGTTTGATGTTAGCAACGCAAATCTTTGGACACAATATTTTTTCCATCTACCTTAAAAATTTTTGCCTGTTGTTTAAGCCCCATATAAGTGTACTACTTTTAAGATATAGGTACATTCAACCTAGAAATTAAAATGAGAAACTTGTTAAATAAGGATAAAAGTATTCAATTTCCTTGATGTATTTGCCTTATATCTCGTATAACTTAAGCCATCAAAAACATATTGCTCTGTATCAATATATTTTAATCATTCACCAGTTCACCCAACTAAATGTAGTCCTGAAACTCTATACTCAGCATGGAATAACTGTATGAAAATTGTTGTGATGAACAGAAAACAAAATGAACTAGTGCCTCAAAATCATTTCGCAGATTCGCTGAAGTATGGAACAGGGCAGATAGATTCAGTCGCCAGACTTGACTCTCCTATCTCCACACTACTCACTCAATTATAGCCGATTATGGTTTGTTTCATTTTCCAGCGGTTACTTTCACGATTCCGCGGAAAATGAGAAAAAGTTCAGTTCCCTATAGTAGATCATTAAGACTGTACCTCACACTGCTAAATGTGAACGCCTAAGGCACTCTTGGCCCGGAGATCCCGAAGGATTATTCGGCTGCCCAACGTCTATGTCGTGGCTGCCCTAATCCGGTAATCCTACCGTGTAAACAGAACCTGCAGCTTTACGTGAATTCTGATCACCTAGCGTCCTATCGTACTTCACATGAACAAAGCACTCCTTTGACAGAGGCGAAGGTCCCATCCTGATGAGGGTACGTTATGGAACCAAGGCCAATATGGTTCCACCTGTACATACTGGAAGACATAGGGGACAATAGTGATCTTAACTAGGTAATTATCTATCCTGCAGACAACCACCAAACTGAGCCGCTACGCAAGTAAGCATGTAGTACTGCCGGCTGAGCGGTGGGTACTGTACTCACCAGAAGCTTCATGCTGCCACCGAGGATCGCCTGCCAACTGGAGCGAGTCCTCTGCCTTATATACCTGGCCTGCGCAGATGGACAGGTCGTGCGGCCTTCCTTTAAGTCTTCCCTGGACGTCCTCCGCTCGCATCGCATGATGCAACGCCGCCGCTGGCTCCTCCCCGGCGAAAGTCGTCTTTTTTTCGATCTATCTTCCCCACGGTCCCCTCCTGCCAACTCTCCATCGCCAACGTCTGTATCAGTGCCAACCAGTGCGCAATTTACTACTAGACATGTAACAAGATAGGTGTCCCGTTAGTGACATCATTTGTCTGTCACACAAAGCAATCAGGAAGTCGTGTCTAGCCCAATATTAAGTCATTGATTTTCTGTTGCACACCTTGTGCATCTACTCTTCTTCCGAGGAAAGGCTGTTATTATGTTTTCAATTTCAGATTTTTTTCCCATTAATTACGTGAGGTGCTATTTCCGGATTTCCGAACACCGCGCCCCCCCCCCCCCTATTTTGAGATCTGGTCGGACTCCCGACTCCCTTCCGCCTCCCTAAGAAGACCTAAGATTTATTTTGACGGGACCCCCTAAAGTCGGTATCGGCGTCGTTTGTAGACCTTATACCCCCCTAAACACGATATCCGCGTCGTTTGTGAACCTTTTTTTAGCTCTAGTGTCCTTCAAGAATTTAAAAAAATGACGTGAGATTTCCGTTGACCCCCCCCCCCCCCATGGTGAGATTTGTTGAGATTTCGCCGGGTCCCTCCTACCACCCCCTATTTCTTTACGCCTCAACAACGATGAGGGCAATAGAGGCGGGAAAGGACTAGGGTAAAGTAAAATGAAGGAGTGGGCCAGTGACATTTTTCTAAAGGGATTCGAACCCACGACCTGCCGAATGCGAGGATAGAACGTTATGGTTTCTCTTTTTTACCAGCGTACCATGAGACGGTTTTGATCACTTCATCTTTCGCAAAGCTTACTGCTGTTATGCAAAGTATGCAAGATCGCCCTGTGATTCAGATTCTTTTTAAATTCTCCAGATCCGCTAGTAGTTCCGGGTTAGGAGCAATACGCAGCAAATCAAAACTATCGCACTTGGCAACGCGACGAATAATCCTTCGCTCTTTCACGGCCAACATGAACTGCATCCGGTACGGTGCTTTCGTGCGTACAAGATTATGAGATCCAAGAACTACGGATTTTAATAACATTGTTAGTTTAGTCTCTCCTTCTTCTTCCTCTTTACCATCATTTTCCAAGATTTTGGGGTCAGCTGCCTTTGGTGGATTTTATTCATTTTTGGCGTGGTCAAATTTCGAGCTGACGTCAAATATTTTACACTTGCTGCCAGATCGTACTACACTGATCGGGGAAGTGAATTGTGGCTTTCTCTCTGTGAAACTTGTAACTATGCTCTGATTGTAGTAACTCCATTTTTGATTGTGAAATGTGTAGTGTATGAATCGGAGGTTGTGGACCGTCCGGGCATTCACCTTGGTGACGGCAAAAAATCACGTAAGCACTGCAGTCAGGACGGGTGGTACTCGTGGTCCTGGTCTCGTGCCCGGTCCCGTTGTATCTCCCGATTCCAGTTTTGGGTGCCTCAACACGCTGATCCACACTGGCGGGTAACATAGATAATTTAGTTTACTGCGTTCAACAACTTTTGTTAATATCTCCATCCATACTCCCTTGAGGAATGTAGAAATTTACCACAAATCAAGGTTTACTTGGCAGGAATAATAGTTCTAATGTAAACTTCATGACAGTAACATATACAAATATCATGCTTATTTTCTGTTTGTTATATTTTATTGAAATAAAACTTAACTTCGTAAAGCTGTTAATGATCATAAAATTTTAATATAATTTCAATTGATAAATTACGGAGTTTATGGAACAGATTACAGTCTGAAACGTATTTACAGTTTTTATGTGTTTTCTCTTAAACAAGTTTTGTAATCATGTTAATATTACTGCAGCTTACCTAGCGTGGTGGGTGAACGGTTAACGTTCTGGCCTCGCATTCGGGAGGACGCGGGTTCGAATCCCCGCCCGGGCATCAAGATTCGGGTTTTCCATGGTTTCCCCAAATCATTCCAGGCGAATGCCAGGATGCGTCCTTCAAAAAGGACATGGCCGAATTCCTTACCGTTCCTTGTCTCCAGTCCCATCCCGCCTCTAATCATCTTAGCCGTCGACGAGGGGTAAGACCGTATACAAAAAAAAAAGAGTTACTGCAGCTTCAATGACATTTCTCACAACTTAAATAACAGTAGGAAAACTAAAAAAATGAAAAAGAAAAACTCGCTGAAATCACCCACGTTGATATTGTACACTACACAGGTACGTTATGCATTTATACATTAATTATAATAACGTAGGAAACGTGCACACGATCCTGCAATGAAATTTTCACGGGCGTACCGTGGGGTGGTGTTGTAAAAACGTATTTGGACGGCTAGCTCTTCCGTCTTCTTCATGCGTAAATCCCTTTGTAATGGCTAACGGACCAACCGCTATGCAGATTTTACTGTATGCATTAATTGATTGGGAATGAATTAAATCAGAAGAATATTAGTAATATTTAGAAATTAGTGCCAACTGATCGAAATCGTTACAGTTGAACTAACAGTCGTTTCGGTTGAGAAACACCTTTACCAGTCAGCCTAGAAGAGCGAGTTCAGAGGCGGCCATGGTGAACACACGGAGATGCAACGGGCGGCCATCTTGGCTACTGCTTTACGGATTTTAGGCCATTTTCCTTGACCATGTAGGCGAGTAGCTTGAAATTTCTCACCTTCTATCCCTAAAACTGTCGTTACAAAACAGAATATCACAAATCACGCTCAAACATAACTTCAGTGATTGACGAATAGATGGCGGCATTCTTTATTGTGTCTTAGATTAGATCATCTATTACGACAACGACAAAGGAAAACATATGTTTTTCCAGGGTAAGGATATTCGATTTTGAAGGCCGATGCAATGATTTCTATTATATTCTATGGACCGTTAATGTTAAGAGTGAATTCGAACGCTGCATGGTATGCCTGAAAACACCTGTAAAATCCATCATCCAAACACACCTCTCGTTATTAATCACCGGATTCAACGCACGGAACTAATGGTCTTATGATACCAGGAAATATGTCCGATACGTTATGCTGATATTAATAACTGTTTTTGTATCTGTCCGACACCCAGAACAACAAGCGGAAATAGATACTTCTATGTTGGTACATTGCCACGACTGTCCGCATCCACCATGGTTTTTTTGTTGTGTTTTTGTTTTTTACACGATACATATGTTTTTTTTTACTGTAGTCAGGCATATTAAATAACCGTTTGAATTAATGTAAGAACCTGAACATGATCGGTTGAATACGAAATTTCCTAAAACTTTTCAATCCCATATACAAGATACTTGGAAATGATAATTTCACTAGATAATTACTCATAATTTATCAGAATTAGTAATTTATAAATTCATGAAATAAAGGCAGAAAAGAAATCACATTTTACTGAGAAGTGATTTACAAACAGTTGGTCTCTTAAATTTCTGAACGGTAGATGATATGCTGAAGGACAAGAAATACTAAATTTCTGAAACTGAAAATTGCAATTGCTTTTCAGTGCATAGTGATAACAAAACTATGAACTCTACTAAAATTTTATTTATTGAGCCTGGAATGTGGTTTTTTTTTCTACTTTTAGCTTTAAAAGTCGCAGAACAATGTATTTCCTGACGAGCTCCGAATTTCTATTCGTACTATTACGGGCAAATAAAAACAAAATTTGTAATATGGTATCATCTATCACTGGTTTGGTATAAATTAAAAGAATTGAAAATAGGTACATACAATGTAGATTGTAAAACTTAATAGTTAATATCACTTGCTTTCTTCAACCTTACTCAATAATTTAAGCAGAACCTGAAAATAAAACTACTCTCTGATGATGTCATAAGTTCACGTAATTGATAGTCTACGAACTGAGGTTCATACCATACAGCACCATTCAAGGTACTACAGTGACACTCACTCGTGATTCAATTAAGCTCAAAGTGATTCATTACAGCGTTCCACTTCCGTCATATTACGCCAACATATTACCATTAACATTCATCACTCTACACTTTACAGTTTGTTGGCGCGCAAAAAGCTTTATTACAGCTCAGTTTTATTGCGCCTGTTGGCTAGCGTGAAGCTGCAAGGCTGGCATATGGACGAGCCAAAAAAAAGTATGCCCCATTAATCTGTCGTATTATATCCGTGCCAATATTCTTAGCGCAACCGATTTAATTCTGTCTTGTTTTGCACTGAAAGCATTTGTAAGAAAAGAGAAATTTGTTATGCTCAAAAGCGGAAACATTATTAAACCCAAGTCATAAGTACTAATTAGACTGAGATTACTAACACTTACTAAGAGGAACAGAAGGTGTAACTATGTGTCTATTAACAATGTGGAGTGTAGTCATCGTGGGGCACAAAACATTAATAATGAAACCAGGAATAGTTCAGTCCAAGAGATAAAGAGATTTGCTAGGATTGTATTGAGCACATATTGGTGACGAGGTTTGTTCGATATTGGTGAAATAATTGGGAATAGTATGTGCAGGGGAGGAGATGAAAATGGCATTTGTTTTCAGGAGTAAGAGAGTGGAAAAGTTTCTTTACTTCACTGAATGAATTTAAAATGACAATTTGTAAAGCGCAAAAGTAAGTGGATGAGAAAATGGCCCCCACATAATTTAAGAATAAAAAATCATGAAAATCACAACTAGTTGTGTAGATAAACTGCTAACATGGCACATGCTCCATCGCAATTAATTTGAAATAAAGAGTAATATAAAAAATCCCTGGTATGTTCTCATTATTTTACTCCTCAGCTTACGATTATTTTTGCGACCTGTAATTTTCCACTGTACAGTTATACCGTATCTTGGAAGACACTGCATTTAAACTTCCTGCTTTTAGATTAATCATGTTATGTCGCCGTTAACAGAGAATGGTTTTATATCTTTCTAGTGCACAATTCACCCATAAGATTAACCATTTACTGTTATCAAACGGGATCAAATAAAGACCCTCAATGCCTAGCATTATCACTAAAGCAGATGATTTTACCGTCTCAAGAAAATATTATTAATTGGAATTTTTCGAAACGAAAGTGGTCATCGTCATACTTCACAGTTTCCAGCCTTTGAACTGATAGCCTATCAAGTAAGCCTCTCCAATTTGCTTGGCTCAATCATCTCCTTGTTTCTTAATTTCACATATTTTCCTTGGTATTATAAGCTCTCCTATTCGCTTTACCAGTCCAGGCATCTTCAGTTTTATCGTTTTTGAAACTTGAGTTTAAAATTAAATGTCTAACTGCAGCTGGCCGTGTCTAAGTGCAAAGACTATAGTTTAAAGCGAAAATAAATGATTTACACGCTTTTATGTTTTCCTATTATTCCTTATGACAAATTCGTGTAGCAAGGAGAAACAAATTTCAGTTCATGAAAACCTTTTGGGAATTATTTTTGTTGTTCGAAGTCTACTAAGAGTTAAAATATAAGTAAATAGCAATCTGGCATTTTAGTATACAATATTTCATTAACCAATACATTTTTCTGCTCATACACTTTCAATAAGAAACCTATAAAAATATTGGTACTGATCTTATTGCTTCATAATAATACAGGTTGATATTTTTAGTATTGTTTAGTCTATGACTCTTCTCCCAACCTTCTTTTCAACCCAATCTCTGTTTTTAGGGGTGGATCAAGTAGCCAGGGCAAAATATTACTAAATGGTTTTGCTGCGAGATGCAGAGAAGTGAGAAGTTGTTGATCAAATAAAATTATTTTCCATAGTTTTTTAACTATAGTAACCAGCATACACCACAATAATTTGTCAATTAAGATCGTCCATCCTGTAAAATATTGTATGGTCTCACACCTCTCGGGGCAGTACAGACGGGTGGTTGTTTCTTGCTAAGAAAGAACAGCAGCAGGTCAAGCGGTCTTCTAAGCACAGCGATGTTCTTCTCAACACAAACAAAACACTTCGTACATGGTTGCACCTAATTTGCAACAAATCGATTGGGGCACAAAATACAGATTCTTTTCAATAACCCATTTCCCATATTTGGATGTTACTTAGCCCAATTATCCAGTAGCTTCCTGTTCTGTTTTTTGCAGCACCCAAATTGTGTATCAGAACAAAAGAAAAAAACCTGTTTACCGCAAGGTTGCTGCTTCGGAACTGCATGATGTGAAGGTCTACAGGACTTAGAATAACTTTTCCGTGACTCACATTAATATAATCACTATGTGGGATGTCGTATCAGATTGTAAATATTCCTCATTCTTATTGTAGCAGTTGCTTAATAATATATTGAATACATGAATATATTAACAATAATTTAGCTTGATTACCTACAATTTTTATCGCAGGTAGTTCAAGTTACCTGTAATCTTAATTCTAAGTGTTTGTATTTTATCCATAGTTGTTCATGCGTTAAGACACTTTTAATTGACGGTTAATTCTGACATAAACAGGAAGTCAAATCAGAGGAACATATTTGTAAAGAACCCCGCTTCTACGCGTATGATATAATTTGGAACTTCCTGTGACTTGCCAAGCCGCGAACATTTAGAAGTAAATTCTAAAACGACTTCTTATAAAATTGTTAAAATACAATTAAGATAGACGAATTATCACGCAAATACTATAGGAAAAAAAAATGTTTTTGTAGTATTATTATTTTCTTTGTGATGGCTTTCAAACTTTTTCAACTAACGTCCAAATGTATTTGAAGTATATTTTCTCTCATTCCTTGTTAAGAAGACAATTTGTATTGAACAGCTTAAGAGAAATTTCCGGTAAGTCCTATACATAATCGATTGAAACAGAACAGACTTAAATAATAGATCACAATATCATTAACCGTAAATTCAGAAACTAAATATTTTACGACTATTTATTACCATGCGATTTTTCGCAAGACTCTTGCAGCGAGGAATTATAAATAATGAGAAACCAGTATATGATCAAAACGATGACTTACAGGAAAGTGTGTTTTAATAGAGATATTCAGCTGCTAACGTTTGCAGACTCTGTCAAATAACAATTTTTTTTAGCTAACATTGTGATTCTATTTATGATTGTTCACTCTAGCTACGAATTCCTATATTACTCAACTAAAAACACTTTTCTGGTGTAACAGTTTATAACAATACAAGTGACAGTCTAATAATAATCATAAAAATCGCGGAGCGATTTTCTGTGTAATTATGGACGTTCACCTGACTGCCCTTACCATCAGCACAGTCGAAATGGTAGTTCGAAGAGTGTATAGAAACTGATACGAAGAAGCAGTGCGTTTGTTTAGTTTGTATCCTTATGTTCTAGATTACTTTTACTGTCAGCATTGTGGCTATAAATTTATATCTTTGATAATTCCTCTATTTATCTTAAAGAAAACGTATACAGCATCTTGTATTGTTTCTCTCTCCCTTACATCAATGAAAAACCATCAATTTTCTGACCAATATTAAACTTTCCAACTTACACTTAATAAAGCATTTGTTTCCAAACTTCTGTTTTGCATCGAAGTAAATTCAACATAGCTTTGGTATAAATATATCTTTTCCCTTGACCGTAGCCCTAACTACGTTTATATAATTCGACTTACTTGCGATTAAAGCCTAGCTACTTGCACAATAACTTTCGCACAGTTTTTTCCTAGCTGTTACAATTCCAATCAGTCATCATCATTTTCCCGTAGCCATTTGATAATGGTCTCCTCCTTGATGTCGGGTCTGCTGCATCCGCCTGAGTCATTGCTGCCAAAGATACTCCCAAAGTATAATTATTATCAATTACTCATAACATTTAAGAGTACGGGAAAAGAAATGTGAGGATCTAAAAAGAAAAATTTGGCGAAAATGAATTTTTAATGTACTTAAATTACATTTATAAACTGTGTTTGTTCTACGGCAGTTTTTCTTCCAACAGCAAATGTACTACTTTATTTAAGGATAACTGTTATTTCAAACCTATTTTAAGCTCTGAAAATTGTTTTAAATAAAAATAATACAAAAGTCGGAGGTCCCTGAATCAAAAGTGTGTCAGATTTGAAAAGTATTCTTGATACTTTACTGAATAACATCTCTTCAGATGCTGAATGTACTTGTAGTTATTCTTTTGCATAGAACGGTAACGATCCATAGTATGTCATTGGAGAGACTTGAAAGCAGCCATCTGGCGGATACGGCTGTTTCCTTTTAGGCTGAACGACGATACTTTCATCACTTTTACCATAGCAGGTCTGCCACTGAAGCATGTTGCAGGGGTGATGACACGATTTTAAGCACTTTAACTGGTCTTGTCTTAAAGGGACATTTTTTAGCATACATAGAGGAAAGGAAAGTTGTATAAGATTAAATAATCTCTTGATTTTCACATGATACAACTTTAAAGTGTCTGGGCTTATATCGAACTTTTTCAAGTTTAACACAAGATTTTCTGGTTTACCTGGCCTATGTTTGTATCACTCTCAAGGTATGGATGCGCACGCACTGGGAACGTGATATGTATTACCTCTATTCTCTTCGCAAAATGCACTGTATAATGAAATATTCGAAATACCGTCTAATTTTAATTCTTGCTCCAATAGGAGTTGCAAACTATCATCGGGAGCGAGATGATTAGAATTCGACAACATAGGACATCATCTCCCCATTTATGCTCATAAACTTCAGCGTAATCGTAAAAAGTTGGGGGATTGCTTCACTTTCTCTACCTACCCTTGTGAATCATTCAGTAGGCCGTGATGAGCGTACAGTGCACGAAATGGCCTAGTCCTACGTACGTGAATTATATTTTTGAATCAAAATATTGTAAAGTGTGTTGATGTTTTTTTTTTTTTTTTTGTATTCGCTTGACCATCCTGCCTTCATCTGTGATGGGATTATTTTCCCTATCCTTCTTTATTTTCATTACCTAACGGCACTTTCATTGTCGCCACTAATTCGATGCAGTGAACAAACATCAGTTGTTGGGAGACTGTTGTGAGCTATGATATCAGTGTAGCCAATGTATCGACATTCATCTTTCTTGCACCCTCCTCTTTCTGCCAAAACGGCATATTTTTCAATGTCTTATGAAATGTACCTTCACCGCTATCCTTACTGCTACTTGAGCTACGAATACTATGTTCTATATGATATGTAGATTTAAAAAAATACTTTTAAATAATATTTTGTGAAAAATTGACCCCCATCTTTTTTTCCCATGAACTCTTCATTTGTTGCAAATGTTTAGGTATATTTTTACAATTGCCTATTGTTGTAAAATTACGTGACGCACGTCCCCTACAATTTCCCGCGTAAAATAATAGCAACTGAAAGTTTGTGGTTTGGATTGTTCTTTACTGAAGATGTGTTTCTTTAGAAACAGTAAACAAAATAACTTTTGGAGGCTGGAGCTATAGTTTCTTTCTACATTGTCTTTTACTCAGATATTTGTTAGCCGATGAATATCTATATTCTGACGCCTTCAACTTCCATATTCTTCTCCCTAGAAAATTACTCAAGACATATTGTTATTGTGAGTTATTATGCCTCCAGAATGACATTTCTTTTCGTCGTTCATGGAGCCAAAAAATCAACATCAACGTTTTTACTTTATTTTAGAACTGGCATCTATCTATGAGCACATTTCTCTCTGCTTAGTAGAATTTACTATTCAGGCCTCTGCCTGCATTCATTCATGTTCATTTATTTAATGCTCTATTGACTATGTCTGAAGGAAAACTTTTAATTTGTATTCATTTACCCACAAGAACAACTCTTTATTGCTGTGGATGAAAATCTTGTCCGTAAAAGTGGAAAACTGCTGTTAATATTTATCTCCAAAACGTATAAGATTTGTGGCAATGTGTTACTAGAGGTTTGATTTGTTTGCAAAAATTAAACCGTAATATACAGCAAACCATTTAGATAATCACGTCCACTACAAGATTGCGGAAGAGATTTGGCCTTCCGTCGGTAGTGTCTGACATTTCCAAGGCAGGTGCTATTTGGTGCAGCTTAATAGGGAGAGGGACACATTCTGATAGAACATGCTAATATGTTTAAATTAGAATTCTCACATTTTTTTTCCTTTCTCAAAGAACCACTTATATATTTCAGGAAAAAATATAACAGTCACTCACTTTCAGAAGCTTCTCTTCTTACCGAAAAATAAAGCTTCTCACCTTGACTCTTATTCGCGTGAGTTTACTTGTGCCTACCTGGAAAGAATCAAGTACTGCAATTAACAACTATATACTAAGGTTCTTTCCGTTCGATCCTGGCCACTTCAAACCTTCTTCTGAAATATATAAAGGTTAGAAGGAAATCTCAAAACTAACTAAATCAAAGATAAAATGTATTTTTTCTTAAATGTCTTTAATGCACAGCTTTTCCTTAAATTTTTTTGGACCCACCGACCGGTATATTATTTAAATTTATATCAGAAGATTCCTTACACAACAGATTTTTCACCAGGTAAATAATTCCTCCTTCTCCAAAAATACCAGAAGACAGTTCTGCTGCGACCGGAGATAATCCTTGAATTTCTTAATACTTTTCGCTGTTATTTTGGCTTGGTGCGCTGAGTGGAAACTTACACTAATTGTAAAAAGTGCAAGACAATGAGCATAACTAACAAAAAGAATCCAATTGTTCAGAAATACGAGTTAAACAATTCAGTTATTGATATGGTCGATTCTATGAAATATTTGGGAGTAACAGTACAAAGGAACATGAAATGAGACATAAGCATTAATTCTTTAGTAGGTAGAGCTAATTCTAGGCTGCAATTCATAGGTCGAATCTTGAAAAATTATAATCATCAAACAAAGGAGATAGCGTACAAATCTCTTGTGCGTCCACATTTGTTGTGCCATTTGGGATCCGTTTCGTAAGGGGTTGATCGAAAGTATAGAGAAAGTACAGAGAAGAGCCGCTCGATTCATGACCGCTTGCTACAGTCCTAATGACAGCGTCACAGAACTGTTTAGTAGACTAGGCTGGGAGTCTCTGGTAGATAGACGACACACCTTTTGTTTAAACTTATTAGTAAACATGTGTATTCCCACTTTCACTTACGAGTGTAGTGAAATACTTCGTCCACCAACCTATTTGAGCCGGAATGACAGGATAGATAAGATTAGAGAAATAAGTTGCTGCAATGATTCTTATATGAATTCTTTTTTCCCTCGTACCGTTAGGGATTGGAATGCACAAGAAAGAGATTACCTTTGGTGCTGAGCACCCTCTGCCACCCACAATTTTGTGAATTGCAGAGTATATATGTAGATGTAGATGTAGAACAATCCGTACCAATTTCTTTCTATATCACACAAATTGCGCAACACTCTAAAATTACGATTTCAAATTACTAACGTTCTTATTAATTTCCTGCACACTTGATGCACAATTATAAATTACAAAATCAATACTTGATGGCTGATTCACAACTTAAAAATGGGAACAGAATTACAGCAGAATAGACGTGGCGATTTTTTAAACAATTGCGCAACCGCTAAGTGTCGACTAATAATTAATTTCGCTTGTATTATTATTGCTTCCCTAACCTGACACACGTATGCAAACTTAGCTCTTGATAGTTCCGACGAAAACACCTAATTTGTGTAATTGTACCAAAATCCTCACTTTCGATGAATAATTACAATAAAATACCAGACAACTTACTTACTTCCCGAACAAGGCAAAAGACCAACTCAGACGGTTACCGCAAACAACTAGATGCACACGCTAAACTTAGACACTGCCACAAAAACTAGAACTTTGCTCTGGACCGAACGTTCGACCGCAGACAATGTTTGGTGATGAGAGACCCACGCTTGGTGGCTGCTCCTCTTTTTATACTGACGCTTCTTTTGATACAACCCTTACCCAGACGCGAGAACTGTGTCGCAATGCTTGCCGCTACGGGCGGATCCTAATATTACACCACGCTTGCAATTCATAATTTTCACAATAAAACTCAGACTAATGTCTTAAAATACAAGACGCTAGCTAATCTCGACTCCAGAGGTGCCGTCATCTGTGAAGTGGATGAGGCGCCACCTCCCACTCCCCGCAGAACTGCTCATCGCGAGGGATCGGCCACCACACTGCGTCCATCCAGCGAGCACACTCGGTAATGTGCGACGAGAACTGCGAGACAACTTTCCATCATTTCGAAGGCCCGAACATAACGACCCATAGCTCTAACCTTAATTACACAAAAAACTTCATAAACCAACCATTCAAACTTGATCTTCTTGAGACAAATGCAATTGTCATATTTAGTCTACATAAGAAAAATAATTATTTGTCACTAAATTTATTACTTGCTGTTAGCTTATTTTTATCCTTCATTACCCACTAATACATGACGAGGTGGCATACTGTATTAATAAATTCCAATTAGATAAAGAAATCTCTAATAACGTTTCCGATCTGGCAGCATGGAGTGTGTTTATCGGTTCTAAACCTTTACTACACTCACTTATTTATTACTCTCACCAAACGTCTGCTCTACGTCTTTGAAAAAAATGATTTAATTACGTGAATGGAGTAATTTCCTGCAATCCCACCGAATAAAAGATAAAACTACACTCGAATATCAAAATAACGTATTTTCTTGCAGATTTAAAGTTCAGAAATACCGAAACATTTTATCACAACTTATAGACCATGTCGCCAATGGTGCTATAAAACCTTGAACAGCCCCATATTAAGTATAATTTTGAATTTCTCTTGACTTGGTTAGCCGACAACATCTGGAAATACGTATATTATAAATCGGCTTCTTATAAAACGAATTAATCACTGGGAACATCGATGAACTATTACTTTAATTTACTTTAAAACCACAAAAGATTTAGTTCTACTTAAAACCGTAAAAAATACGATAAAACATATGAACAATATAGTACTATGTACGACTCAAAATCACAGTTAACAGTATATGGAATGTAGCCATTAAAATTGTGATAAAAAATTGCCTGCTATAGGTTACTTGTTAATATATGTTACAAATCATGCAAAGAACAGTGGAATGTTTAAGCAGTAATTGTAAGAGTAAATGTGGAAACGAAGAAAGGGTTTGATACAGACTGGAAGAAACGGATCTTCAATTTATGGAATACTATAGAATTTATTGTAGATATTCTTAACTTCACAAAAACTATACCCTACCAAAACCGAAGTTTCGACTGGCACAAACTCATTACTAGCATCCTCAGTTTGTTGTAATAATAACAGCACTGTGCAAATTTTGAATAGGTGAAAAAATATTTAAAAGGAACTTTTTGTGCTAACTAATTTATATTGAAGAATGATTTTTTTTCCTTCTTATTGTTTTGATTCTAACTGAAGGGATGTAATCTAAAATCCGGTGTAAGCTATTTTATTAAATCACTAGCCCGTACCCGCGACTTCGTACGCGTGGATTAAGAATTTTTTTGCCAGAATTAAATATAGAAAGTTGTTGGTAACGAAGGATTGGTCCCAAACAATATCGAGTCGGAATAAAATGACAGGAAAGCTATCACTATATCATTGTACCATCGAACCTGTCTCTTCAAGAGAATCAATTTCCAACATATTTCTGTCACCATTCGATAAGGTCTCAAAATTTCGTGCTACAACTGTTAATCATACTAAAAAAAATATCCTGTGTCCTTCATACAGATTTCCTTATAAAATTCCATCACAACGATATAGCCATTTGGTCGTCAAAACGTAACAAAAAGACAGAGATTTACTTCCGTATTTATAATAATATTACTGTGGTTCACAATCACACACTGACTGCGAACAACACCTGAGGAATCATTATAACGTAAAAAAGTGTACACCTACAACATTGCAAGACTACCTATGATTTGCCTCGCATTGCACCCCTAACTTTCTAATATCTACAGTTAAATATTCAATCCGAATAACTTACGGCAAAGGCCTGACTCTTAAGATCAAAAACAATTTTTAAAAATCTTAGCCTCCCCGGAGATTTGAACCGGAGACCACGACGTTAGCAAGCAAGCGCTTTAGGTACTGAGCTGTCAGTCCACTACACGGAAACACGGTACGGAGACGTCCATATTCAACGTGTCTGTCTATCGCCGTATTTCGAAGTTATGAGACAAAATGTGTTATTTATACAGATAATTTTTCAACCAAATGAAGACAGTATTTTTCTCCTTGTTTCAAAGGATAAGTGTGCAAAGTTTCATCAAGATAGGATGAAAAGTGTTGATTTATATGAAGAACAAAGTCAGTGCCCTCCCTACAGATTTTCTCGTCAAATTCCGTCAATATCGGTATAGGAATTTAATTGTCAAAACGTAACATAAGATAGAGACATACTTCCGCATTTATAGTATTCCTACTGCAGATTACACACACACTGACTACGAATCACCCCTGATGGAACAATATAACGAAAAAAAAAGTGCACATCTACTGTATTGCAAGACTACCTACGAATTGCCTCAGGTTACACCCCTTTCTTTGTGATATCTAGAGTTTAAAATTCAATCCGAATAACCGACGGCCCAACCGTGAATCTTACGATCAAAAACAATTTTTAAAAATGTTAACCTTCACGGAGATTTGAACCGGAGACCACGATGTTCGCAAGCAAGCGCTTTAGGCACTGAGCTGGCAGTCCACTACACGGAAACACGGTACGGAGACGTCCATATTCAACGTGTCTGTCTATCGCCGTATTTCGAAGTTATGAGACAAAATGTGTTATTTATACAGATAATTTTTCAACCAAATGTAGACAGTATTTTTCTCCTTGTTTCAAAGGATAAGTGTGCAAAGTTTCATCGAGATCGGATGAAAACTGTGGATTTGTATGAAGAACAAACAAACAAACAAACATACATTCATCTTTATATATAAAGATTAGTTTCTTAATGCTGTGGATAGTTTTAATGAAGATAGCTTTCTATATTTTTTCTAAGATGTTTATTTCATTATTTATTTTACATTTAGATATCAGTCAGTTCTTCAGACTTCCGGATGGTGTATCGACAGTTCAGCCCAGCAGGATGCCGTTGCGAGCCTTGGCCTCCAGGTGGGCGACAGCGTCAGCCACTTTGCCGGCAGCCACCTCGGGGGTGTCCAGAGGCACTCCGCCGGGCCCGATGACGATGTTGGCCGGGCCGTAGGCGGCGTGGCCGGGGTGAACGGCGGCGTAGCGCACACCGGGAGCTGCCAGCAGTCCGTGAGCGCCGATCAGGCCGTTGTAGCCGATCAGTCCAGGGGCTCCAATAACACCTCGAGCCAGCAGCCCTGGAGCGCCGATGAGACCGGGGGCCAGCAGTCCGGAGGCGGCGAGGGTGGTGGCAGCGGGAGTCCTGGCAGCCACAACAGCGGGAGCTGCCGCGACGGCCGCTGCGGCGTTGGCGGACGCGTCACGGGCCTGGGTTTCGGCGACTGCGGCGGCGTGAGACGCCTTGGCGGCGGCGACCTCGGGTGTGTCGAGTGGCACTCCACCGGGACCAATGACGATGTTAGCGGGAGGCGAGGCGCGGACTATAGCCGCAGGGGCGGAGGCCGCTAACAGAGCTGGGGCTGACGGAGCCAGCAGTCCGTGGCCTATAAGGCCGCGCGCCAGCAGACCAGGGTGGGACAAGTAGCCAGGAGTGGCTACACTCGCCGCCAACACTGCACTCAGAACCACCTGTCAAAATGGATTTACACTGCTTAGTAATAATAATAAAATATATGTGGAAGTTGTTACTAAGAGTGTATAAAACTGAATACTTCTGGATGATTTACACTAGTTTTAAGAATGTTATGAACCTGATAATTTTTAATTTATGCTGGTGTCTTTTAGCTGAAAATAGTGGTGGATTGATGTAATTAAGGACTTAAGAGAGGCGTACATTCCAGAAATATAGTGTTAAATTATCAGTATCAAAGTCGATTATTCATGTGTAAACCAAAAGCTTTAAAAAATATCAGGCACAGTAACGTTGGCAGCAATGAATCCCGTTTTGCAAAATATCCTACCAAAATTTCTTGGTCTTTGCGGTGATTAACTGGTAGTTGTTGGTTGTGTATAAATATTCCGTATGTCTATAACAGGCAACGGTGGCCTCATTGGAGCTGTTATGGTAACAATTCTACCAAGCGAGATGAAGACATTGCCGTCAACATCTCTTTTCTTAATGTTTTCAGAATTAGGATCAAAAGGGGACAGTATTTATTTTATAAATAGTTAATTATTAAAAGGAGAAACTGAATCAAATCAAAGAAAATGTTTAACTAGAATAACGCAAGAGATTGTTTACTAGGTTTTCAAAGACAAAATTAGCGTTTTATTGCAAGGAAACTTCTGTTTCAAGAATTACCAACTTAACATGCACATTGTCCCGACCAAGAAGAATAATTGCGATTTCCCTGCGCAGAAAATACTGTTGAATTCAAGAACGCCGAAAACCAGGAAAACAAAGATATAACCAAGGAACTAATAAACAGAAAAAAAAACATGAAACAACTTTTTAAGTGGGTAATTGCTGAAATATGTTTCGAAATGTTGGTTAAATAGAAGAACTCCATGTCAAAACTGGGCAACAGGGAAAATATGAAGGCGTGGAAAACCAGTGCCATTTACTCACTGCACAAAAAAAAAAGAATACAAGAATATGTTAATATTAACAGAGTTATCTACCTTCACTCCACAGCGTATAAGATATCGTCGAAAGTGCTCATATGTTGGGTAGAGCTTAAATTGGTTAAATCAGACCTGACTGAGAAGAGAGCATTCTAGTGCACATCAAATTCTTATCCCGATTAAGATCAAATCGAGGAGACATAAGAGGCTGCATATGTATGGGTATGTGTGGTTTTTAAAAAAAAGAAAAAAATTCAAACATCGTATGACCGATTAACCATGGAACACTTCTTAATATTCTCCGAGTTGATGACAACTCAACAGCTCTGATCAAATCGACTCTCGTAAACACTTTTTGAAGTAAGGTCCTTGGGTATTAACGTTTGAGATACAAACCCATATCAGGCAATGGAATGGTATATAACGATTCCTATTATCTGAATTCTGCAGAATGTAATTCGTTTGCGGCTCTCCGTCAAAACAAGAGTGTAAATGAATTTAAATATATTTTTTTAAAGGCAGATACCGTGATTGAGACGGCATTTGAACTGATAGGAAATTAAGTACTCAACACAAATCCTTAGTCCTAATGGCAATGAGTAGGAAGTACTATGTGAAGAGCTATGTTATTACATTATGCTATGTTATTTCCTTGTCCAGAACCATCTATTTCCAGCATGACCAGTTATTGACTCAGCATGTAACTTCGCTACTAACACACTGGAACGTTGCCTGACAGAAAAAAGGAAATTCCTTAGAAAGCTTCCAGGCTTTAATGAGAGTTGGTTTCTACCTTCGGTCCAAGAAGGAACTATAAGATTCAAGAGATAACCACCACGAAGAGAAAGACGAGAAACAAACTTTGTGGACCGTGGATATGAAGGAACTTAGGGAAACCGAAGAGCACAGGTAAAACATCGGTACCTCAGTAGAAAAGGAAAAACAGAGCGTGATAGCTGATTGGTAAGACTCTCCCCTCGCATTTGGGAGGACGCAAGTTCGAATCCCCGTCATAAATTTCTTCCCGTTCCTTGCCCATCCCCCAGTGCTTTCCCGCCTCTAATTACCTCGACGTCGACGAGGCGTAAAAGAAAAAAAATGAGAACGACAACCCATTCTTGATAGCTGAATGAGAGACACTAGGTCCAATTGAGTGAGGACTATAAACAGCAGAAATACAGAACAGAACTGTTTTTAGAAAGCAATCGAGAAAGTCTCCTGAATTTAATTAGTTAAACCACTGTTCATGTCGGATAGGGAACGACATAAGAGTATCATACGTTTTGTGACAACATAACCAGGAAGTTGAAGATCTGAGGAAGAAAAATAGTAGATAGCTAGCATGGTATTAGCACTGGGGTACACCGATATTTAAAAAAAATTAAAAAAGCAGTAATAATTATCACCATCATCCTAAAAACCACATTACATTGGAAAAAATAAAATAATGAGATTACTACCGAAAGTTATATGATTTTGTGATGACATATTTTTAATTGTTAATTATTTCGTTCAAATAGTAAGTGAAAAGATACTGAAGTTGGAAATATGACATGTATTGTCTAAATGTTCTTGGGATATTATGCATAAATGATATGTACTGCAGTCGTAGATATTCACTTCTAAACTCTTCAAGAAATAATTTTAAAAAATTACAGCAAGCTTCTGAATTCAATTTTAGGATAGCCATCTTCATGATGGCAAATCAGTACTTTCTATCACTTTACGAAATGATTACTGTGCAAAATTACTTTAAAAATCAAAGAAAAAATGAATATGTGTGTGAACTACAAAATAAAACAAGTCCGATGCGTCAGATACCCTCTTTCAACTGCTCGGACTTAATGTAGTTGCATTCCCTCTACCAGCCTCTCTAACTTACCAGGACCTTCATGACTGGGCTGTGGTAGCTGCAGTTGCTGAACTGTGCCGAACACATCTGTCCAACAAGTATTTATAGCGGGCGCGGTGGCCGGTCGTCCTCGCGAGGAATCTCCATTAGAAGGAGTCCACTGCATACAGGGACACTGAAGGACGTATCAGCAGGAGACAGCGGCAGCTCATTTTGGCCAAACGCAACGACCTTGCCACAGTTTTCTTCCTTGTCCGGAGTAACACACGGAATCCGTAAGCTTTTTTTTTTTTTTTTTTTTTTTTTTTAAATGGCTTTCGGCAGCTGAGGCCATACAGCCAGCTCAATGTGATTATAGCTTCCAGTGAATCAGTCGTCATCCAGTTTTTATATATTGTATCTTCTAAGTATGGACACCACAGGACAGACAGGACATTCACACAGACACACAACACCTAACATCCATGCCCGCGGCCGGATTCGAACCGGCGACCTTCGGCACGTGGAAAAGCGTTAGCTTAAAAGAAGAAAGGTGTTCCTTAATAGTACTGAATTTTTCATCAGAAAACAATCGGACAACAAGGTTTCATTTGGCTGTGGTACTTGATCTTATCACATCACTCCTTTCCAATAATCGATTTTTAAATCTTAAAATAAGTAAACTAGCAAGTGTTAGTCGAGGTTCGGGTAAATATTGACTCTATACTCTAGCATCCTTCACACAAATAAATATGGTATTTCAGGCCACAGTTGTTTGGTGCAAGATTTAATGCTTAACATATTTTCAGATTTGATAGCACACTTCGCTCCACCCAAGACACGTGCCGCTCAAACTGCAAGTACTTTCGTTAAATTCTCGTATAATTTATTTTAGCTGCTGCTTATGCCATAAACTAAGATGCATAATCACTCTGATTTTATAGCAGTTTAATAGATGGGAAATTAATCACATATCCTAGCCTTACTCCCAACTTTCAAACTCTATAAGAAAGGAAGAGTTTATAGAATTCGTTGTTTAAATAAAAGATATTTTTATGTGGTTCCTCTGTAAGAGCGTTACTGACATACAATATACCAGGCAAGAAATAGAACAAAAATTATAATTTTTTTAGCTATGGTACTCGGTTTTAGGATAACAGAACAAATAATATGTGGATATTTGATACTTGTAATTTATTCTGTTTACGAGTTAGAGTCCTGTCACAACCGAACAGACAACGAAGTGATAAGAGCTCCGTTTCACTCAGGCCAAGGAGCCTTAAAATGTATATATTTTTCTTTTGCTTCTGGCTTTACGCCTCGTGGACGTCGATGAATTTGGCAATGACCTTTTAAAGGAAGCATACCGGCATTTGCCTGGAATGATTTTGGGAAACAATAGAAAACCCAAATCTGGATGCTCGGACGGGAAATCTAACCCACGTCCTCCAAAATCGAGGTCAGAACGTTCACCCACCATGCTTGGTAAACTGCATATAAGAGGAAATAATGCACAATTAGAAAATGTATATGTATGAACAGGTACGTAAAATCACTCAAGCAAAAAGGAAGTGAGAAGAAAGAAGCGCCAGAGGATATATTTTCAATTTTCTGTATCATACAGTAGTCGTATCTATAAAGCAGTGAATTATGGAGAGGTCAATTGACTACGACTGTTAGGGCATATGAATACAGGAAACAATGGACAGTTGTAAGGAAACAAGGTTTACCTACGTATATGCATATTTATTTGTATTTCTTTTCTTAATCCAATGTTCTTTTTAATTTTAATATAGCAGAAGTATGAAGCAGACAGTGTATGTATTTAAGAGAATATTCTAGCATCTCTGACCATGAATGTTGCTGGAGTAGAGTATCTTTGTTTGTTGTTGGTTCGCAAGAAGAAGATATGGTGGAGAAAGCAAAAGGAAGTATCTCGCTTTATTCGCTAGCAGTAATCTGTGAATTATTGTAAAAATTTTAATGTACAATAATTGTTTGGGAAAAGTAAGCGATGTAAAATTCTGAACTGGCAAGTCTTTGTGTTAATAAAAGAAAGGAAAAGGAAAGTATTTTCAGTGAAGGTCCTGTAATAAATAATTTAGTGAATCAGAAGTTGTGTGTTTTGTTGAAGGGGATTTTTCCTTTCCTCCCACTTCTCTAGCTAAATTGCCTTCGGATTAGATGAAGTGTGGCAAATACTATCCCAAGAAAAAAACGGTTGAAGCCACGTGTATTCACAACCAAGTATACGAACAGTACGAAATTAAGGGAGGGTTAAATAAACAATCAAATACCCTTACACAGTGCTGCATGTAATGTAGAACGAAACACACAATCGTGTGTGAACATTGTCGCGCGAATTCCCGTGCCTGATTTGAGCTCTGCAAAGTTATTCACTATTCATGCACTCAACTTGTGAGCTAACTATATTTATACACACGTATTATATACAATGCCACTTATTTTTTGTAATATTTCGAACATTTTGTTACTAAGGACATACACAAATCATAGTTGAAACCAGTGCCCTAGACCAAACTAGAATCAAGTGACTCTCAGCACGACGAGCCAGCTCGCTTGGCACTACTCTGTCGAGCCTACACATTTCGAATTAACTATCTGCATGGATGTAAAGATTATATATTTGCAGATTACACTGAATCCCAAGTTATGCCATGAGAGTTTCGACGGGCACAGTACCAAACCATCAACGCTTACCACAGCTTATACTGTTTCCCACATCTATGTAGGAGGATGATACACCATTGACACAAATTTTCTCAAAAAAATAAAATAAAAATGGAAACGTGAAAACAAAAAACTCTTAACGTAAAGGAACCCTACTTACACTTATCGTTGACAGATGGTGGCATTTGCTCATAATAAGTAGCCGAAGATTCCAATGGTAAATCACTCCGGTTTTGATCCTCCAGCCTACCATTATATAAAAGCGAGATGACAGTGATATGGTAAAAAAAACTACCATAACTAACACTAATAAATCAGTAGTTGGAGCAATGATTCAATTGTTTATCAAAATCAGAAATGTAAAAAAGAGGTATGGTATATAATAGGGTCTACTAAGATAAATTGTAATTCTCTGTGGAAAAGAGATCAGTAGATGTCAGTTGTCTCGAATTTCATACTTTTTATGTCAGTAAAGTAAGAAAATCAGAGTTGTAAATGTGTATGAAATGTGACCAATTAGAAGTGTTGCAAAAGTAATAATAGTTACAAAAGTTTACAATATCACCACTAATAATATGTCTGTTTAATCATTGTGTCATCTCTTCTGTCACGATTTTACGTCACGCGCCTGTCTTTCGTTTGCGGTGTAACAACTACCAGAGATGTTTTCACTCTGTACTCATAGCAGTCGCTGTTATAGCAAGTTAAGAAATTTGGTTGTCCATTTACGAATCTATAATGGTTCAATATGTTTTAAACGGCAAACTAACCGTAAATAAATGTATGTATTTCATTTATATCCCTACATAAATTATTAGTTGCTTTTTTTTTATTTACATTCGTTCACTGTACAAATTCTCTTTTCATTCTCCGTCTATAGATGTGGCTATTATGAAAACTAAAGAATTTACGTTTTACTTACGTTTTTGTAGTAGTTCAATATGTTTATCTTTGAATGCTTTACTTACCGTAAAGTTGGTTTCACCGAAAAGTATGTATATATATATGTATTTTTAAGAAACATGCATTATGAAGAGGATGGTGCAATTGAATAAGGTGAAGCCAAAATGTGTATGTAACTAAATAAAGATTATGCGCTGTTATTTGATAACACTTCTATTTGCTTAAGCAAATGCGAAGAAATAATTTGCTAAAACACAGCGTTAAGCCCATCAGTTTTGATGAGCTTAGAAGTCATTCATATTCGATGTAGATGTCTTCTTTATGTTCTTTGTCCATAAATGTAGCTATTTAAATAAGATCCAAGAAATGAATCCTGAAGACACTGCGTTCAACCATTTATTTCTTACGAGCTTAGAAGTTAGTAAGAGCATAACATGCTTACGCTAACAAACAAAAACAAATGTAGTAATTTAAGCAAGATGGTTAATTTGCTGTTTTGTTTTTCCACAATGATCCAGCGAATATGATATTTCAGGTTACTTTATAACAACACAGGAACAAAATGTTGGAAATATATTTAATTAAATATATGAAAATAGATGGCAGGTGAATAAGATGGTTTAAGATTGCAACAGAGGAAATAGAGGTCGATATTAGACTTATCACTTCGGAGATATAATAGAAAACGGGAAGAATCTTCATATCGTACATTAGAACAACTATATCGCAAGACAACAAAACTAGTATATGTATTTGTATTAATATTCTTTAAGAACCAAAATTTATTAAAGTTATTTAAGGAAACTCGTATTACATATGTGACCTGTAAGAGGCCAGGAAGTGTTACAAACAATAATATCAGTGACTTAATGTAATTTTTCCAACTAATTGACCAACACCTAAAACTAACGTGTGACATGGGTTGTTCTGTAACAAACCAGTTCTTCCTTCTGTGAATTCCTTTATCTAATACCACAAAAGAACGAATAATACCAATACATATCAATAAGTAAACTTATTTCCCTGGGCTTGTCGACGCTGTCATAGCGGCCGAGATACGTTGGTGCAGATTCTTGATAGCAAGATATGTTTACCTGATGAAGACAACAGAGGATGTTGTCGAAACGTTATTATCGTTTTTTTAAAACATCCGGCTGCAAACCCATGATGTTGCAACAACAATAACGGTTTCCAGCTACTGGCTGGTTATGCGTTTCACACCGGGTACGAGATAAAATTTGAAGACACTGGGCTGCTGAGGAGAGAAGTCCATCGGTGGCTTCGACGAGTGAAGGATGCATCAGAAATTATAAAAGAAACAAACACCTTCAACGAAGACAGCGGCCTAGTCCTTCATGACGCTGGTAGCTCGTTGCTAACTAAATAAATGGAGTATCTCTGGCAAAGGCTGCATCATGTTAGCGGAAAGCTTATAAATGCAAATAAATAACGTGGCATTCCCGGAAAATCAAGTTATTATCAACAATTTTGATTCTCTGTCATTTACATTTTTTTTAAATTTCGTGGTCATTATGTCCATTTCCGGAATGTTAATAAGTGTTTTATTTTTTTATCGTTTAGCCCACTAAGGAGCGCGTTGAACGATTAATTTGCATTGTCCGTCTTATTCTTAATACTGTTCTTCTTATCTTCCCAAAACCTCCTCACCCTTTCACTCTGGGCTTGACGTCTCTCTTGTATTCATGCATTTCTGAGTTTCTGATATTTTGCTGTTAGGATCTAAGGGAAAATTTTAGGTTCTTCTGGGTATCTATAAACCAGCGTACTTTGATTTGCGAGGACCTCTGACGATGTGGAAAATTTTCTTGCTAGTCGTGAGTCATCCATTCGTGCTATATGTCCCTAAAATTTCATGCATCTTTTCCGTGCGAGTGAGGTGAAGCGTTCGGTCAATGAATACAGTTCTTCTGAGCTTTTGCGCATCCAGATTCCGTCTTGGATCTTTGGACCGAATATTTTTCTCAGTACCCGTTTTTCTATTTTTCGATTCCTTTGACATTATTTAGTGATGATGCTTAATTTAATTTATTATTTCTGAGAGATGAGTTATTGCTACGGACGTATAGTCGGGCTTCGAAATCATATTTTCCTCAACGTGGAAAGCTAACATCATTTACAGGACGGAGTGGGTAAAGGATATTCATTTCTGACAAACATTACCCAAACTTTTATGAAAAAGTTGCAGCATGAGCACGTGAGTACTGGTATTTAAAATTGTTACAGCTTCCTTGATATCGACAGCATTAAAAAGGTTGTCTGAAACCTTTTCTAGATTACTAGAAACATCGCACAAGTTAAAAACTTTGTTTTGTTGAATAAGGTTTTGGTGTCAGGTCACACAGTTTTTCTTCTTCTCTTTGATTTTGGCCATCAAAGGACCAAACTATTTAATCCAGCGCATTTATCTCAACGCTTCTTTTCTTGAATTCCAATATTTCTTAGTCCTGACATTTTGGTGTTTCCTCCTTTCTTGGGTTCAGATGTTGTTACCTTTCTTCGCTTCCTTCTCCTGAAAACAATTGAAATTTTGTATCAATCTTCTGAAAGTTTCTCTATCTTGTATTATATCTTCTGTTATTCCAATCTCTGTCATATTGTTCTTTCCTCCTTGTATCCACCGGTTGTGATTAAGATTCTTGTAGAAGTGGTTGAAAATCCTTTTTGTAATTATATTACTCCTTACTCCTTACTCACTAATCTTGGTAAAATATTTCGGTTAATTTGGTAGTGTAGTAGTGTAAGAAAACATAAAAAAATTAAATTCAGTTACAAACATTTTTATTAAAAAATGATTCATTTGTTGCTTCTTTCATTTCATATGTACATATCAGTCAAGTTTTTCATAATTATGGTTGTGTAGCGACAGTTCAGCCCAGCAGGACGCCGTTGCGAGCTTTGGCCTCCAGGTGGGCGACAGCGTCAGCCACTTTGCCGGCAGCCACCTCGGGGGTGTCCAGAGGCACTCCGCCGGGGCCGATGACGATGTTGGCCGGGCCATAGGCGGCGAGGCCGGGATGAACGGCGGCGTAGCGCACACCGGGAGCGGCCAGCAGTCCGTGAGCGCCGATCAGGCCGTTGTAGCCGATCAGTCCAGGGGCTCCAATAATACCTCGAGCCAACAACCTTGGAGCGCCGATGAGACCGGAGGCCAGCAGTCCTGGGGCGCCAATGAGGCCGGGGGCCAACAGTCCGGAGGCGGCGAGGGTGGTGGCGGCGGGCGTCCTGGCAGCCACAACAGCGGGAGCTGCCGCGACGGCCGCTGCGGCGTTGGCGGACGCGTCACGGGCCTGGGTTTCGGCGACTGCGGCGGCGTGAGACGCCTTGGCGGCGGCGACCTCGGGTGTGTCGAGTGGCACTCCACCGGGACCAATGACGATGTTAGCGGGAGGCGAGGCGCGGACTATAGCCGCAGGGGCGGAGGCCGCTAACAGAGCTGGGGCTGACGGAGCCAGCAGTCCGTGGTCTATAAGGCCGCGCGCCAGCAGACCAGGGTGGGACAAGTAGCCAGGAGTGGCTACACTCGCCGCCAACACTGCACTCAGAACCACCTGTCGGAGTAAACTGTCATCAGCACCAAGCATACAATAACACGTGTTTTCTACAAGAAAAACATATTCTTAATAACACGATACCTAAACTTCAAGTCTGGTGCAAATGTAACATGAAGCACGCCAGAACTCTTCCATGGCTAAAAACCCTACTTGTAACATAGATTTATAAAAATCAAAAGCAAATGAAAGATTAACGTCGTCCTAGTTGGCTCAAACTAACAAATGAACATACGGCACTCAAACAGACTCTTACAGAAGTATATCATAAACAGTGTTATTTTTTAAAATAAGGTAAGCATCTTCTATTCTCTTGTCATAGAATGGCGGTAATGCTTCGTTTTACCATCACTGTCAAGCTCTTGATGAATAAATCTAAAACATAACCAACCCAGATTATTATGAAACACGTGGTTACCAATAAAAGCTCCGAATGTCATTTCATCTACGTTAACCCTTCTGTAAACATATAGCTTCTCCTACCTTCATGATAAAGGACAAATTATGGTCAGATAAAGCATTGTGATTTAAGATTGAAAACAGAGCACGAACATTTCAGCTTTTATTCTAAATTAAGGAAGGTAATTTCAGTCTTTTGTGGAAGAAAAACCTGAGCAACCTTTTAATCTTTACTTACATTGTATTCTACAGAAAAAAACTGACAAATCAATATGATTGCAAGACAAGTTTTTTTATTTTACAGAGACATAAATAATTAGAATTTCCATT
This sequence comes from Vandiemenella viatica, assembly GCA_031002005.1. Taxonomy (NCBI): domain Eukaryota; kingdom Metazoa; phylum Arthropoda; class Insecta; order Orthoptera; family Morabidae; genus Vandiemenella; species Vandiemenella viatica. The sequence goes on from CM061920.1 coordinate 64,402,155, forward strand.
CAATTTAGATGCATAATTACGTACCATTAATTTCTGATAGTCTCCAAACTGAAATTTGGTTTAAAAGTTGTTGGTTGCTAAATGACACATATCTTTCGTCACAGAGCAATTTTTTTCTCTCACCATAAACATAGAAAATTCGTGTGAAAAACAAAAGTGTTAGCTTTTAAAATGTTAAAAGCAGCAAATCTTGGGATAACAGTAATTTTCCTGATTAGTTATGCTTGTTTGATGTTTAATTGACATGTTTAAGGAACCATCGCTTTTTTCCATTTTGCTGAGCTCTCTTTCATAATGAGATCCTGAAATTTTCACTAACGTAACTTATCTCGGAAATCCATAGTTACGTTTTCCCAACAATATTATTACATACAGCACGACATAGGTACTAATATCAGCGTCTTTAGATAATTTGTAATATAGATTTTGATTGCTTTAGTTAACATTAACATTTTTAGTCATTACAAACAGAAAGATATTAACAAATTGCAGGCAGCAGAGATGAGGATTCTGAGAGCAATAGAGAATATCATGAAGAAAGATAAAATCAGAAATTAAAACATCAGGGAGGGACTGCAAGTGGAAGCAAGAGATGTAAACAAGGAAAAGACTGCTGTGTGTGGGGAATGTTATGAGGATGGAGGATTGAAGAATGCCAAAGTTAGTACTGCTGAAAAGCGGGAAGGGGACCAGCTGGAAGACCTCGGGCAAGATGGATGGACCAAGAGAAGAAGGACGCATAGGCTAAGGTAGTCGTTTGGAGAAAAGTGGTGGATAAAAATCTTGGAATGACCGCCAGACTTGGAAGAAGCAAAGGCGGAAACGTATAGCAATGGTGATGATGATGACAAACAGACATTTCAAAATGTTTGATACTTTTTGAAGGATATTACAAACAAGTTCTAGGTCACTGTTGCTCGAAAGATATTTGTGGTATATAAAATTTGCTACATTACATTTTAGTAGAATGCGTAAGATTTGTAATCTGTTATATCTTCAAATATCGCTACCTTATGTAGCGCGAAAGTTAAGTGTAAGTTAGAGTGGAAATTTCCAATCTTTGATGAAGCCCGCAGTTATACAGTTCGGAACTTACCAAGACCCTCATGATTGTCGTATGGTCGGCTGCAGATGCTGAACTGTGCCTCCGCCACCTGCTCTGCTCTACTTATAGTTGGCGCGCCGGGTGGACGTCCTCGCGAGGCGTCTCCGCAAGACGTCGCCCACTGTGCAAGGACGAAGGACAGCGCAGCTCGCCACGTCTTCCGCATCCCAGATGGCGGAGCTGGCAGCTGGCTCACACGACACTGACGGTCACGGAGAACAAGGAGAACCAGACCCAAAATCGGGGCGAAGTCGCAGATCGGGCATATCTTTGCCGTTCTTCACAAAACAGACAAAAACGTACTTGCTCCGTACAAATGCAGAAACGATATAATCGTATCTAAAAAAAAAATATCCTTGTATAAAGCAGTGTCCGCTTGACTCCGAAACATAACGTAATTACTTCACTGGATTGCATAATACACAAGATAGACATGAATATTTTGTAACACCAAAAAATGTTGCATCATGCTGCAGCTAAAAAAACAACTGGCACTCATTTCGGACCGCCGACAGAAGTGAAAACTATAAATATCATACGCACAGCACGTAATACTTACAGCTACAAATATACCAAACAGCAATAATCCTGTGTGGACGTAATGACCTGGTGACAGGATTTCTACTGGCTGCGCTTTCTGCCCCTGTCTTAGCCGCCTTAACCTAACATGGTAGTGCCACAAGGGACCTATAGTTTAACGTGGAATCCGAACAACGGAATCATTCTGGCGTACTTTACATTGCACAGCAAGCTATGCTAGATGTGAAGGCAGGTTTAATGGTCTATGAAAATAGTCGCTGGGACAGAGATCCAAATCGGTGACCATTCGTTTGGCAGTCACACACCTAAACCACTGAGCAACCAGACCGCAACAGATATACTATTAACATTATCACGACGGTAATGTGAACTCATAAGAATTTACCCCTAAATCGCACAACGCGCCTAAGGAAGCTTTCACTAAAATAACTAAAATCTATCATATAATAAAATACAGCTGTCAAAAATACCTACTCATCGCAGGATTTGAACCTGCGACCCGAAAAGAGAACGTTGGGATGTAAGCGTCCTAACCACTCAGCAGCCACACCGCCTTGTTTTGAAACATATTTGTGCTAAATACTATCAAAATCGGATAAAGCTGTGGGTTTGTATGAGCAACGCTGACAGAAATTATGGTGGGGGGGGGGGGCAAAGGAGGAGAGGGTTTAGGTTTCTGTAAATCAAATTTCAAATGTGTTTTTCTATTAGTTTTAAAGTATACGTATTCAAAAATTCATCAAAATCGGATAAAAACTGTGATTCTGTATAAAGATTTTGCGAAAAGCATCCTGCTCGCGTATCATACGCACAACAGGTGGCATCCCGCGAACTCAAAGATCGATTTACCCTCGCACAAACATCGCGTAACGCGACTATATAAGTACTCACTTCAAAAATCGATCGATTTCAGAAGCATAAATTATATCTATGACTTAATACGAAGTTAGTCAAGTAACAGAATTTGTTAACAATGTTAATGATTGTGTTGTTTGATGGGTGAGCTGCGACGTTCCTGCTTCGCATTCGGGAGAGCTTTAGATCGATTCCCCATCCGGCCATCCAGATTTGAGTTTTCCAGGTTTTTCCAAATCAATCAAGCCATTTTCTGGGATGGTTCCATAAAAATTCCATGGCAGAATTCCTTCTGTTTTTCAGAAAAATTGTAAAACTGTAAAGTTAGGAATGAATAGACAGTATTCGTAGCCGCGAAACGCTTTTGTCTTAAGAGGAAGACCACCAGACCGATGAGACAAGGACAAATGGTATGTGGGATTGTTAGAGTTAAATGGCAGAAGATCTTGCAAGATCGGTCATCGTGGAACTCATGACTCTAGTGATTGAATTAGCTGATGATGATAAGTAGCACATTAAAATTAAAATTTTATTTCAGTCACAAGTGTCGCTTGCAGATAATGTGTCGTGTCTGAGTTTTTCAATATCATTGAATTAAAATTTTCTTGTGGTAAATTTCTCAATTTTGCTGTACTACCATCAACGATTCAGTTATTACTGGTGGGTTGGAATTATTGCCCAGAAATAACACCACACGTATGCACTCATTCGGAAAATAATTAGGTCATTCAGCACGCATGCACTTTGGTTCTCAATAATGACTTATCCTATTCATTGAAATGAAAATTATATCGCAGCAACACTATCACAATATTCCGGATAGGGGTGTCCACTTAGAAAGTAGATCGATGTTTTTATTCAATGTAAAACATCGGAATCCTGCATCGATGTTTTTCGATGCATCGCTTAAAAACATTGATGTTTTTTTCAACATCGAGTACTTTTATTTTTTTCTTAGCTCAACGTATACAAACCAACAACATTCGTCGGCAAATGTCGTTTCATTTATTTCTTACCTGCTCCTTTACAATCGCAAAGATAAAATGTGAAAGTAGATTGATATTCACCATTTCCAGATGAATTCAGATAGTTAATTGTCTTTCGTTTGGTCCGTGTGAACGCAGAACAACACTATATCAGCAGTGTAGTCCTGTAGCTGTAATGATATGTCTAATTTTATTATTTTTTTATTTATGGCTTTACGCTTCGTCGACGTCGAGGTAATTAGATGCGGGAAAGGACTGGGGGCAATGAACGGGAAGGAATTCGGCCAAGGCCTTTTGAAGTATTCAGCTGGAGTGGTTAATGGAAGCCATGGAAAAACCCATTTCTGGATGTCCGGATGGGGATTCGAACTCGCGTCCTCGCGAATGCGACGCCAGAGCGTTACCTTTCACCAAACATTAAAAAAAAAAAATATGTTCATGTTTGTTAGTTAAGTAGTGTTGTATGAGTGAGGTATAGCTTTGTGAGTGAAACAGATACTACAAATTAACAGAAATATTTTATCACGATACCAGACCATTACAATAAAAAACCAGACATTAAATACAAAAGTCTAAATCTGCCTAAAAATATTAATTTTAAGTCTTTAACCACTTAACACCAAAGGTGTTTAGGCAAACTTTGCGGAAACAAAAATTTACTTTAAATTGACATAATCTTCAATAAACTTAGTAATCTTAACATTTATTTCTATTATTTTTGTCATTATTAGCCAGAGTTAGCTTTTTATTTATTCAATGTTTTTATTTTAAAAAATCGATTCATCGAATAGAAAAATTCTTTGTCAAAACATCGAATCAATCCGATGTATCGTATGGTTAACATCGAATGGATACGATGCATCGATGTTTAGTGAATATCCCTAATTCCGTGTATTGGTCAGTTATGTACGCAGGTAAATTTCCCACACGATAAACTTGTAGCTGTTTGTGGTTTGTTACGCTATATTGTAAGGACACAATTTTAACTCTCATCTTATACTCCAAATAAAAGTTCATTTGTCAAATGTGTTAAACGCTATTCTAGTTTCGCAAAAAAGTTACGATCATTCCAGTTTCGAGAGAAAGTTGGTTAGAATCCGCACGCGGCCATCCACATTTGAGTTTTTCAGGTTTTCCCAAATCATTCAAGGCGGTTTGATGGAAAAAGAAAAGAAACTTTCAAGTTTCAACAATGAGTTAATTGGAGCAGTTTAATTAATATTCCAGAAGTCAATTCTAAATGAAATCGTTGGTGACATAGTAGCTCGTATGGGTAATGGGTGCTGTGAATTTTAAAAACAATGAAAGACTTTTTAAAATAATTGTAAGACAAATAAATAAATCTCGACCTTTCAGCAGCTCAAAATATTGAACCTTTGGTACAATTCGAGGGTTCAATTCACCGTCCTCATACTCCATGGAGTGCAACATTATGACGCAATTGGAATATCTAGGAATTTTGTCAATAAATAATTGTATTAAACACTTCCATCTTACATCACTTGCCTTTACGGGGAGGAAATTTTTAGGTTTGTGAAACAGTAGGAAAAGCTGCGGGATAAAAATCTGAAAATTTATAGCAAAGAACTGAACCCTTGAAACGTCCCAGGACTGTTACATTTATTCGTGGCTGAGGGCTATATATTTTTATATTAATAGACAATATCATAAAATTCTCCGATCTTACAATTAAAACATTGTTTATAAATTTTAAAAAATAGGATGATTTGCTTGTTCAGTCTACGGCTTCCTGATGTAAATATTTTCACGCAAGCGCAAACTTCCTGAAACTCTATCCGACGAAAAGCAGATAATAAAATAATGTTCATTAATTACCACGCTCTTTAGATTTTCTTAGCCTTCTTTCTTAAGGAAGTATTTAACGTTTTTAAAACTTTAATTGGTATTATAATTTTAATTTGATAAGTATTCTAGAGATACAACTACTACTGTGTATGACATTACAGAGCAATAAGCTAAAAACCTGTTAAAGTTCAGCTTTGTCAAATATGTCGATATCTATCATAAGTACTTCGTAGAACTAAACTCTTTGTAAGCAGCAGCAGTCGCTGTATAATAGTCGCTGATGGAGTTAGCGCGGCAACTAGAATGTAGTATAAGTGAGTAGTTGTGGGATTCTCCCGAGTGAAAATGGATTCCTAATTCGCGTTTCCGCGCCGGAACAGAATATTGACTGTCGTTTACGCCTCGTTCGGACAGACCAAATCGTTCAAACTGCATTTGGAGAGTGTATAATGAACAGTAATTGTTGTGAGAACAGTGATCACGCTCGTAACTGAATTTACGCCAAGTGATTGTATTTTTCACTCGAGCGGACCTGTAATCTCGAATTGATATTATTTTCAGTTGGTAATCGCGTTTGTGTGATCGTTTCAAACAAAAACTGTTTGAATAAAAACGTACTACAGTATTAATTGGCTGTGTGTGTTCAGTGTTACAGTACCTCGTACAATATTAAATGTTTAAACTATACTGAAGATTAATAAATTGCTTGAAATTACGTCGACTATCCAGCTGTGGCGACGGCATTGTATAAATAAGTTTAAATAAAGTCCGAAACCTTCCGTTAGATTGGTCACATATTGTATAGTGACGATCATTTTCATTAATTAATAAACTACTAAAACCCAGTCGTTTTACGTGTGGTAAAAAACAGTATCTGTTTCATGGGAAAGTGAGAAACGAATAATGGGAATATTACGGTATTCTTGTAAAATAACCCGGAAACGAGAAGAATCTTCTAGAGTTCTAGACAGTGAGACTAAATTGATAACCAGATACCAGTATTCACCCGATCTGCTCTCTCCAACTTCAACTTATATACAAACTTTGAAAAGTTTTTGCCAATTCGGTCTGGCATCCGCAACCAAATACTTGAGGAACCAAATTCATAACAATGATCCTCGTTCCGTCTGGGCCTCTTATTTTTCAGATATGGCCAATTATCTTCTCTGCAACCGTGAGCTTTGTTATGAGCCTTCACTCGCCACTACAGTTTTGTGAATAATTTCATATCGTTATTTTTTTTCCATTTTCTATTTACAAAAGTTGAAAATCATGCGTGACTGACGGTAAAATAATAACAGTTATGGGAGGCCATAGGTTGGAATCCCCGTCCATTCATCCAGATTTTGTTTTGAAATAACTGCAGACTGATGCCGGGATGGTTCTTTCGAAAGACCGTAACCGAATTACTTTCCGTTCCTTGCCCACAGACATTTACTACCTCTCATAACCTCAACGTCGACGAAACGTGAAGCCATAAGGAAAAAAATAACAGTTATATAACTGAGAAGTTCTTTTATAGCTCCGAACTACAATATACTCTTCGTGTCTGAGACAGCAGCTCTTTAAACGCATAGTGTTTCCACCCTCATTTATTACAGCCCTATGAAATTTCACTAGCGCCTCTTTCTTACTACATCTCTCTCGACCAGTCAGTAACAGGTGTACCCGGCAACAAACTGCTCACGTCAACATCACACTGTCTTACCACCAAACCGCCATCAGACCTTCCTACTTTCCCTCAAATTCGTATAATCTCCAAGGGCTGAAGTCAACCAATCGAAATTAATTCTGTTTCCAATGGCCACCGCCAGCATACACAAAGCATGCCAACCGACCTGCCTGAATAATAGACATTTGAGCTTCTTGCAGCGGAATGAGCGCGCTGGTGAAGGAGCTAATTCCAGTCCTGTTCCTTACAATGTCGTTCCGGTTTTTTACATCATTCTTTAAGCTTTTAAGCGAATGACCCAAAATCATTAGAATGTCTTTGGATGAAGCATGTGGAGGTCGGAAGGAACTATGCTGAAAGTAACACCACAACTATCATTTTAACTCAAGAGCGTCGAGTAATTCCGCGAATGTATTAAACGTTCTTTCCATTTTGGGCTCAGAGATAATCTCCAGTACTGAAGCTCCACTGCTTCTAATTTAATGTCTTATAGTTTTCGTATAATGTACCTGATTTTAAGATGAAAATTTAAATATATATATATATTGTAGAGATTATTTCATGTTTCGTAACAGGAGAGGATGAGGAATTATTATTATCTTTTTTAGTAAAGTTCAATTTATAAATAAAGCAGTCGTATATTTGTAAAAAAAAATTATATATTTGTAGGTTCCACTTTGTATAAAGTTCGTAAAGCTTAGTTATCACTTGATTGATGCGTTGTCGTCAGTCTAGGCCAGCAGGATTCCGTTCCGGGCCTTCGCTTCCAGGTGAGCCACGGCGTCAGCTACTTTGGCAGCTGCGACCTCAGGGGTGTCGAGGGGCACACCACTGGGCCCGATCACAATGTTGGCGGCTGGGGCCGCGGGGGCGGCAACTAGACCGCGGGCGTCAATGAGTCCGGGGGTGGCCACAAGTCCGGGGGCGATCAAGCTGCGGGCGGCCACTAGGCCGGGGGCGGCAACCAGACCGGGGGCGGGCAGGAGGGCAGGCGCGGCTATGGGGCCGGTGGTCAGGGTAGTCGCTGCCGGCGTCTTGGCGTCAATAACAGCGGGGGCGGCGATAGCTGTTCTGGCGGCGATAAGCGCCGGAGCTATGGCGGGGGCGGCGATAGCAGGGGCGGCGAGTACGGTAGCTGCCGGAGTCCTGGCGGCGACCAGGGCTGGAGCGATGGCGGGGGCGGTGAGTACAGTAGCTGCTGGAGTTCTGGCTGCAATCAGGGCCGGGGCGATGGCAGGAGCGGCGGCGACGATGGCGGGCGCCGAGTTGACGATGGCGTCTCTGACCTCGGTCTCGGCGACGGCGGCGGCGTGCGACGCCTTCGCGGCGGCCACCTCGGGAGTGTCGAGGGGAACGCCCTCCGGACCGATCACGATGTTAGCGGGAGGAGCGGCGGGGGCGGCCACTATGGTTGCTGGGGCGGCGATTGCACGGGCCAGGAGGCCGGGGTCAGACAGGTATCCCGGCTTGGCCAGCGACGCTGCCACCATGGCACTCAGCACCACCTGCGACAAGAAGATATGGAAAATAGGACGATCCAAGAGACCTGGTACTAACAGAGGCACACCATGCAATGAAGTTTGTCATATGTGAGAATTTCGAAACTATACAGGACCCTATAGTGATGCATAAGAAAGAAGATTAAAAACGAAATGCACTTCCAGAATAGACACTAAACACTTTTCCCTGCTATCCATCTGTCTAATTATCACAATGTGAAACATTAAATTAGAGAAACTGACAAACTGAGTGACGTCATAATTAAAAGGCTGAAAAAAAAGTTGATACACCCGCCTTACTTTACTCGTGTGCAGGTAGTGTGGTATATTATTTCTATCTGTGGTGCAATTGGATAACCCAGGATTTAAGAATTTACACTAATATTTATCGAAGTTTCAAGTTATCCAGTCATTGAGTGCTTCACAAACTAGTAATAAAGTAAATGTTTTGAATATTTAGGCCGTTTTCCTTAGCTGCTGTACTAATAACCCATTATTATTAATGAAGCAGTCGAACTGATTTTTTAGCCGCTTGCAATCAAAAGATAGCTTCATAAATGATGAAATTCAGTGATTAACTCTTCCTCAAAATTTATTCAAAAATACAGAAATATATCATACCGCTTTCAGAAAAGGAAACAATTAACATTACTGCATAGTAGGCATACAGTGCCTGTCAACTATGAACAATGCGCTACTGTATTTAGTAACAGTGTAAAGGAGCCGGTAGTTATTCCAGGAAACTAAACAATCTTTGTAGCCCAGCGCAAGCAATCGGTGGTTATTAATCTAACATATTAACGGTGTAAATGTTTATAATTTCACTCAAAGTTATGTAGTATTGTTTTTAAACAATGATGCATGTAATTTAACGGATATTAGCTTCGCTTTTAATATAATGAAAAATTTTAATAGCCAAAGATAAGCCAGATTATCTAATCCACCGTTGACGCATCTAATAATAACTTTTAAGTAAAATATTTAATATTAAAAGTCTCTACTAATTATTACACTCTCACGTAACTATTATAATTATATTCAAAACATACTCCGCTGTTGAGAACACAGTTTACTAGAAATAATGGTGAAAAAAATTATTCCCTTTTATCCGTATACTAATTAATAGATTAAATCAAAGATTTTACATATTAATGATAATGGCAGCAGTTAATGTCTTAACCAAGAAATCGTTAACTTCAAATACTGTCGCCATCAAAGTGTTTTTAAACCTTCGTACAAGTATAGCTTTGTTATTACAGACAGTTAAATACTAGATACAAGGTATCAGTGCTAGTAATTTCTAACTAAATGATTAAAATTCTTTTATTTTAATTCCATTCCATTGTATTGTTTCGCACCGTGAATTTTACAGTCGAACACCCGTGTGACAATAGATAAATTGTTGAAACTAATCAAAAATGGTAGTGTTCAATTCCAAATAAATGCTCAAAATTTTCTACAAGTTTTTGTGATTCTACTCTTATGTGATTGATCTCAAAGGCATATAATTCTACAATCGGTAAAGTGTATTTTTGACACTAATTAATATCGGAATACAATTATTAAGTTTATGGATTAGATTACAGATGACGGAAATTTGAAACTAATATTCGGAAAAGTTAAGAATCTACATTTTCGCTCGCTGTGTTCAGAACAGAACATTGGTCTACCTTACAGAAATATTAATGTGATCAAAAGTAAATCTGGAGAAATATATCGTAGAGACGACTGTAGAGGATCACTATCAAGCTATCTAACGTCATCGGTTCGAAACTCGGCAGCATGAATGGCGGAAGGTCAATGCACATCAAATTGAAATATTTTCAGCTAATGCGTAGGATTAAAGGTATTAGTTTTTCTAGTAACCATTGTCACCGGTGTTCTGTCTGGGATGAAGATACTTCAGTACCACTTGTTATTCTTGTTATTAACTATCGACTTACCAGGACCTTCATGGCAGAAGTGTTGTTAAGTTGTTGGGCTGCCGTGAACTGTATCCACCAGAGCACCGCCCTGCTAATTATACCGGATGGTCCGTTGCACCGGGCCACGCCAAACGACGCCTCCCAAACCTAGAAGCAAGGCGACCTCCGCAGGACACTTGCTGGTCGGCTGACGCAATAACGCACCCTGGTTGCCGGGGCCACTCCGTCGAACGACCTCACACGCAAACATTTGACAACACCAATTAAAGAAAGCATCCATACCAAACATCGTCTAGATATGGTACTCCTCTGGGTTGAAAAAAAACGACAGCATATATTTTCGTAGCATCCACAAACAAAATTTCCTAAGGAATCAATTAACTACAAGAGTCAGTTATGGTGTTATTGACGATTAACTTCAATAAGATCTTGTATCCTGAAATATGGAAGTCGATGAAACATCAGACTGCAGTTTGTTGTGTTTCGTATTGTTTACGAGGAAGTAAATTTTAATTGCCTTTGTATTGCAGTCAACTGTGTCAATTGAAACATTTAACTAAGTTATTTGTATATAAAATATTCCCTTCTTAGTTATGAACCTGCAGCTGTCGATTTGGAAAGCGGGTCTGCCTCACAGCCCCTGCATCCCGAGACAGACGATTGCCGTGAAAGTAAGGATCGAATTAGTTCCAGACAACAGATGAAATATACGAATGCTAAAGAAACTTATCTGGGTATTTAGAAACGTTCCACATTCGTAGTTCGAAATAGTTTTTGAAAGAAATACTAAAACGGGGATAGGTAAAGGAGTTATGCAAATAATGTTTTAGGGTGGAACAGAAATATGGATTGTGACAATGAAATGAGGACTACTGTTGGGCGCTGTAAAATTGAATTTTATGAGTTTGATATGTGAATTATCAACACTGAACAGTGTCATTAATGGGAAAAAGAAGCAAAGGGTGCTATCTTTTAATTAATGTAGGAGTTTTTTTTCAGGAATTTATGCAAACAATGCCAAAAAAAAATAAGAAAGTAGTTCTAAAATAGCTTTACTTTGCCAAACATTGAGTATTGTTTGAAGCAGGAAACGTTAATAAATAGTATTTGCTGAGGAATCTCTGGATCCAAACGAATACAAATTATCGTTCATGTAGCAATAAATCATAAATATTTCTATATAATGGTATGAACGTATAATGTAGTACCATATTTTTGTAGAATAGGAATGAAGAAAGTTGGCGTATTCTTAAATATTATAAAATTTAATTTCTTTCCGTGAGTTAGTATTCAAGTAACTCGAAAACCTAATCAGATTTGCATATACTGTCCTATTATTTGGGGATTCGTTATCTTATTAGGTATTGGCATATGAATAAATTTTATTATGCAACACAAACTAGATATCATCAGTGTCCATTTACTAAAATCGGGATGGCAGAGACTACCTTGGCATTCGATATATAAAAGACTAGCTCGTACTCGCAATTTCGTACGCGTGGATTAAGGTTTTTTTTCGTTTTTTTTTTTTTTTTCGCAGGAATTTAATATAGAAATTTGTTGGTAACGAAGGATTGGTCCCAAAGAACACCGAGTTGACATGATATGACAGGAAAGCTATCACTATATCATTCTACCGTCGAACCTGTCTCTTGAAGAGAATCAATTTCCAACATATTTCTGTCACCATTCGATAAGATCTCAAAATTTCGTGACTACAACTGTTAACCATACTGGAAAAAATGTCCTGTGCCCTTCATACAGATTTTCTTGTCAGATTCCATTAGTATCGATATAGCCATTTAGTCGTCAAAACGTAACAAAAAGACAGAGGCTTACTTCCGTACTTATAGTATTATTACTGCGGTTCACACACACACACACACACACACACACACACATACACACACACATACACACACACCGACTGCGATCAACCCCTGAGGGATCATTATAACGTAAAAAAGTGTACACCTACAGCATTGCAAGACTACCTATGATTTGCCTCGCATTGCACCCCTAACTTTGTAATATCTACAGTTTAACATTCAATCCGAATAACCTACGGCCCAGGCGTGACTCTTACGATAAAAAACAATTTTTTAAAAATCTTAGCCTCCACAGAGATTTGAACCGGAGACCACGACCCAAACATTAGTAAGCCAGCGCTTTAGCCACTGAGCTACATGACCACTACACGAACAAACAGTAGCGAGACCTCCATATACAACGCGTCTGTCTATCGTCGTTCAGTAATATTTCGAAATTATGAGACAACATGTATTATTTATACAGATAATTTTTCAACCAAATGTAGACAGTATTTTTCTCCTTGTTTCAAAGGATAAGTGTGCAAAGTTTCATCGAGATCGGATGAAAACTGTGGATTTGTATGAAGAACAAACAAACAAACAAACAAATAAACAAACATACATACATTCATCTTTATATATATAGAGATTTGATAAACATAATATATTCTGTACGTCGTATTTAACAAAAACAAAACTTTGTTAAAAAATTCCACTCTAGTATGTATTTACAAAATCTCTACAAAGCAAAAAATATTTTTTTACAGAACTCTCTTAGGATCAGGTTGTATCAACGAGACTATCCAAATATTATTTATTTTCAGTATTATATTCGTACTTTTATAATTACTTAGTTACACCTATTTTGTTGATTTTTTGTTTAAAAAAACTACTAAACAAAATTATGATGAATTTAAATAGTACCTATTCCACAGTATCGTCCTTCAACCGAAGAAAAAAAGTAAATTTATGGCGGAGTTTTAGATTAATTACCTAATTTCTGCTTTTATTGAACTTACAAAGAAATACTAAGCCTATTTTGAATAACTTAAAAATCTTAAATCCGGTATTCCGTCAGCAGCTTCATTCAATATTTTTTAATACTAGCTGGTACCCACGACTTTGTTCGTGTTTGTAAAGAATTTGGATTGACAGCTACCTACATCTAACCACAATAGTGTACGATGGGCGACTTGATGCCATTACCACACACAAATTCCAGTCATCTGTAGTTCAGGCAGCAAAGTAAAATACACGAAATACGAAAATATACTTGATCGATCATTTCCAACCACCATATCTCACACACTCCCACAGTTACTGACATTGTGATCGAAAGGTGACTCTGTGTTACTACCACACACAAATGCCAGTGATCTGCGATAGATAGTTTAGGCTTAAAAGTGGTACACCAAGACACAAGGGTCTTTGGCAGAAATATGGAACTGCCGCAGGTCGACCACTTTCAACCCCCATAGCTACCGACATCTAACAACCATAGAGCAAGACAGGAGACACGATTCTACTACCACACATAAACACCAATGGTCTATGCTATGTAGTTGTGGCAGAAAAGTGACATATACGGAGACACATGTCTTTCTTAGAAATACGAAAATATCCTTGATCGGCCAATTTCAACCTCCATATCTCCCAAACTCCCACAGTTACTGAAATTCGGCCAAAGTTGTGATCGAAAGGTGACTCTGTGTTACTACCACATACAAACGCCAGTTATATGAGCTAGATAGTTTTCGCTGAAAAGTGATACACCAAAATACATACGTCTTTGTCAGAAATATGAAAGTGGCGCAAGTTGACCACTTTCAACCACCATATCTCCCACACCCCCCATAGCTACCGACATCTAACAACTATGCTACCGACATTTAACCACCAGAGTTCACGATGCTATTACCACACACAAATATCAATGGTCTACCCTATGTATTTTTTGGCAGGAAAGAGAAGTATAAGGAGACAAACATTTTTGGTCGAAATATGAAGGCGCTCTGCATTGACCAACTTTAATCACATATCTCCCACGTCCCCACAGATATCGGCATTCGGTCAACGTTGTGCACGATAGGAAACTCCATGCTACTTCCTCACACAAACACCAGTGATCTGTGCTAGGTAGTGGTGGCTGAAAAGTGAAATATAGTGAAAAACACGTCTATTTTTATATATATACTCGTATATGAGATTATTCAAATCGATATGGGCGTTTTTGAATAATCAATGTTCGTACACTTAAATGAAATAAAATTGGATACTAGTCGAATTGAGAACATCCTCCTTCTTTTATAATGGCTTATAAAAGAACCAGCGTAATCCATCTGGAGGTTTCGAAATTATTATTGTTGTTTTTTTTTGCCTTTCGCATAGTTGACGTTGATCTCACTAGACGACGAAAGGACTGGAAGGGGATAGGAACGGGAAGAAAAGAATTTCGTCCATGAACTTTTGAAAGAACCATCTCGGCATTTGATTGGAGTGATTTTGGGAAATAATCGAAAACCGAATCCTGGATGGTTGGACGGGGATTCGAACCCACGGTCTGCTAGATGCTAAGACAGAACGTTGCCGCATACCGTCCACACGCTGTGGAATTCAAAGGAACTGACGTACAGTACATACATTAAATCTTTGTTTTAGTTGATTTTTTTTTAATAAGCCACTTTACAAATTTTTGTTAGATTTAAATGGACCAAACGTATTCTCTTTCAATTAAAAACTATATTCAGGGAAATCGTAATAGGACCTTTGGAATAATCGATGTACACAAAAGCGAAAACTCATTTTTTCTTTGTCTAGTTTATCAACAACTACTGGATCAATTGAGATTAAATCTCAATGAAACCGTACCGAGTGCAGCGACTTTCAACTAAAATAAAATTCCTGCAATAATGCATATCAACAAAAATTCCTAATTATTATATCTTGTTGAAATTATTTTTAAAAAACTGCACCAAGTATGATAAAAATTCTAGGACACAAATTCGAAGACATTCTGTTTCAACTAAAAAAAAAAAAATAACAGAAAAATATGGAATAGTTTCAGAGTAATCGGTGTACATATATTTAATACAACAATCATACCTTTCGAATTAAGAACCTCCTCGTTATTGAATTTGGTTAAATTCTACGCTATATAAAGGCGTCTTTTGATTCGTTGTGATTGCCATTGGTGTCACTGCAGACTCCGCATCGGTAATTAGTTCCTTTCCAATCTTGAGAGTCATTTCTGAAATTTTCGATTTATGAGCTGACGGATGGCGCTTGCGCTTATCTGACAGTTTAAATCACTAAATGCTTATTGCAATTTATCTGTAATCGATAAATATTTGCTATCCTCGAATTTTTTGTAGACTAGTTGCGCTCAACAATCCTAGCACACATTGTGTTTTTATTTCTTTAACGATTTGGCCAGATTTATTAAATATCTTTAGGCTAAACTCACATAGATAATAGATCAGTGTTCAAGAGATCTGCAGTACATAACAGTAAAAACAGCATACAATATCTCTCAGTGTTCAGAACAGAAGAAATTCTGCCCCAGAATCGAATTTATGAGTTGCATAATTTACTGGGAAGTAAGCGAAAATGGAAAATTTAACAAGAATCTGAATGTATAATATTCAAATTTAGTAATTAGCTAGGAATTGTGGTTTTTGGAACTTGAATAACTAACCAATAATTGTTAATGAGTGATATATTTGATCTGATTGACTAAAATTATTTGGTTTTTAACATCTCCGAGACGGACCTAAGTTGGTATCGAAGTAAACTATATCTTATCTAATCGAACGATACGGAGGCGGTCAAGGAATGGAATAATAAAATTAAGCAAAGAAATTTTAGAATTGGGAATGCCTTACACACGAAAGAGAGGTTGGCGGTCGGAGTTATGATCAAGGCACCTATCATAAAAAAAAAAACAGAAAAAAGGGAGGCTGCCATGAGTTCTTTACATTAAAAAAAAAATAGCAGTTTGTTTTAATAAAAGTGATATAATGAAAAATGGTTAATTACCAAATAAATTGGACGGACACTTTACAATTTGTCTTAAATGAGATTCTGCTTAGATCCGCATTTTTTTGAGGTGCATTAAATTTAGAATAGTAAGCTATAGCACATATTATGGCATTTGATAGTTGCCTTGTATCCTGTCTTTATAAAATATGGTAAACAAATCGTATTTTAATGTAATGTTTTTGTTTACATTTATGCAACAATATGTCCTACCAAGGAGAATGTAAGTTCAAAGCGATCATACTGTCAACAATTTCTCATTTGCAAAAGAAACTAGTAACATGATATGCGAATGCAGGATTTCCCGGCGAATAAATGATATCAAATCTTCTAGGGTTTGCAGCCGGATTTTATTATAAAGCGAAAACTTTCGGCTACTAGCTCAGTAGCCATCTTCAGGTCGATTATGCATCGGCGATCTTGCCTTGATGGACACCAGGCGTTTACTGGTGTCGCTTAGCAACCTCATGACGCTCGCAGTCCCGCTTCACTGTGATTGGTCGAGGCGGCGGTCACCCATCCAAGTGCTCACCACGCTGACCGTTGTTTAACTGCCGGAGCTTAGCTGTGGCGGTCACCCATCCAAGTTCTAACCACGCTCAGCGCTGCTTAACTGCCGGAATCTAGCTGTTGTGACACGCAACCAATAGATACCACCGTTAGGAAGTCGTCGAGTCCCCGCCCTGATTGGTCGATTGGGTCCCTCTCACTTGTAACCGACAAATAAAAAGGGCACTACAAAAAACGCCAAACAAACAGGCAATGGAACCTAAAGAACGGTATAAAGATCTGGCATTTATCCCATTTGCTGGTAAAATATCCGGGAGAATAGGCAGGATACTAGGTCGACATGGTGTTAAGAGCATATTTCGTCCTCCTGCCAAAATACGTGACCTGTTACGTTCTGTGAAGGACGACTTGGAGCTGAAGACGCCTGGGGTGTATAGTATACAGTGTGAATGGGGGAAATCTTACATTGGACAGACCGTACGCACAATCAAGGCCCGTGTGGCGGAACATCAACGCTACATTCGGCTTTTTCAGATGGATAAATCTGCTGTTGCCCAACATGTAATTGAAAATGGCCACAGAATGGATTTTGACAACGTGAAGGTGCTGACAAAATGTTAGTTCTTTTGGGAGTCCGTGGTTAAAGAAGCCATAGAAATACGGTTACATAACAACCTGGTTAACCGTGACATGGGTTATTTGCTGAGCAACGGTTGGAAACCAGGGTTATCTATACTTTGCGGGCCACGTTCCCTGGTTGCCGGCGATCCGGTGGAGTGTGGACAGCCAAGAGAGAGGGACCCAATCGACCACTCAGGGCGGGGACTCGACAACTTCCTAAGTGTGGTACCTATTGGTTGCGTGCCACAACAGCTAGATTCCGGCAGTTAAGCAGCGCTGAGCAGTTCCGAGTCTGCCGCCGTGCTGTTATGACGAGCGATGAGGAAAGTGCTAGCTGCGCTGCCGCGCCAGGCGGGCCGAGTGCCCCAGTGCACTCGGCTTTGCCGGCGGCAACCGCGACAATGTCGACGTCTGAGCATACGGAAACGGACTTGAGTGGGGCTTCAAATGGATCAATACAGCCACCGCCTATGACGACCCAGCAAACCACAATGGACTTGGAAATGGATTCTGATCGGAACGCTTATTACTCGCAGCTGACGACTGGGATAGCCCACGGTCATGTAGACAACCGTGCTACAAAGAGGAGAACCTCTCCGCCTTCTTCCGGCAAGACGAAGATTTCCAAGAATGATGTGAGAGGTGTCAACTATAAAATCAGCGTGCCGGTGTCACAGCTCTCGGCGCCTAGCAAAGGCAAGAAAGCTGCAAAGAAGACTCTCAAGGGGGCTTTCAGCTTCCCTGAGCCAAGTACCTCGGCTCGGCCCGGAGGTGCTGTGAAGATAAATTACAGGAAGACCACCGAAGAAGAAATAGCCGCTAACAGCTGCCAGACTGCAACGCCTAGATGCAGCACAGCAGAAGATCTGCCCGACAGCGAGGGGTTCGTGGTGGCTCGCCGCACGAGCAAGCCGCTGTCGTCGCCTGAGCCCGAGCGGATGGAAACCTCAAATCAGTTTGCACCGCTACAAGAAGAAGAGCCTCCTAGAAACAGAAGTCCACACATTCCGCCCATCGTGGTGGAATTCCAAGAGAGTTATAAGAAGCTCCATGAATGGGTAAAGAAGATTGCCAAAGACCCATTCTCTGCCAAAACAGCGGGCGGAGATAAAATTAAATTTACGTTTACCACCGTGGAAGACTACTCCGCCGTGACGAAGAAACTGGACCAAATGCAGACTCCGTATTTTACGTTCCCTACTGGCGAAGTTAAGCGACTTAAGGTGGTGTTCTGGGGAATACCACGTTCTTTTCCAGTCGCCGATCTCAAGGAAGAACTGATTGCCTTGGGCTTCGACGTTCAAGCTGTTGACCAACTAAGACGCCCAGGAACGAACGTCGAAATGCCGCTCTTTCTGGCAGTAGTACCAGATACTGTGGAGAACCGTGAAATCTTCCAGGTGGAAAGTATATGCCACCTGAAGGTTACCACAGAGAAGTTACGCTCCTCAGCCGGGCCTCCCCAATGCTACAACTGCCAGCTGTTCGGGCACGTGGCCCGGCATTGCAGGATGAAGTCGGTCTGCGTAAAATGCGCCGGCCCGCACGACTCCAACAACTGCACTGCAGCGAAGACCAAGGACACCGCCAAATGCCACAACTGTGGCGGCAACCATGTTGCCAGCTATAAGGGCTGCAGCGCTTATAAGAGGGCACGCGATCGACTTCGTGGGACGAACACCACAAGAGAGAACCTCGAAAAGAAGAACGAACAGTCAGCAGACCAGGGGCGGCAGCTGGCAGCTACACCTGGGCAAGCAGCAACGGGCAAGAGGCAACCTGCCAAGAAGATAACCAACAACCGCAGAGACAACCGTAGATTTGCTGCAGCTACTTCTGGCGTCCCACCAAATGGAAATCCTCCTGACAGCCCAGGGGGGAATGCAGGAACCAACAGAGACTGCTTTACAAGAATCACGGCAACCTGCAGCCAGACCAAATCCCATCCAGCGAAGGATGCAGCGGGCCGCACAAGCACCTGCAGACACCATGGAGCAACTCATCACCTTGATGAATACCATAATGAATATGATGGTCACCCTGATGCAGAGAATCGACACCATGACAAGCAACATGTATGCCTCAGCGACGTCGGCTTCGGCCTCTTCCATTTGCAAATGCCACAACCACAATGGATAGAAGACCCCACATACGGAATCTCAAATTCTGCATATGGAACGCCAATGGCATGTATTCACAGATGATTGAGTTCCGGCAGTTTCTGAGGGAGCAGGATATAGATGTCTGCCTCATCAGCGAATCCCACCTCAAGCCGGGACTCCGTGTTTCAGCAGCTAACTACTGCTGCTACAGACGAGACCGCCTCACCGCCGGGGGAGGAGTTGCAGTCTTCATCAAACGCAGAATACCGCACTGCCAAGTGATTCTACCGCCAATGCAGCAAATAGAAGCCGTCGGAGTGGAGGTGACCACTGTTACCGGTAAACTTACGGTCGTGGCAGTCTACCGGCCCCCCACCAGGCAGATGGTGGAAGCCGACCTCACCGCGCTGGCGAACAATCAGGGGCAAGGTTCTGATCGGTGGTGATTTCAATGCGAAACACCCCGATTGGAACAGTCGAATCAAGAACCCAGCTGGCAATTTACTGAGACGTCTGGCCCTCAGGCACAACATGTGTGTGTGGGGCCCAGAAGAGCCTACACACTTCCCAGCCAGCGGTTACCGGCCGGATGTCATTGACATAGCGGTGACCAAAGGCCTTACTGGATTCATAGACGCGACCACATCAACCGGATGTCGTCTGACCATTCGCCGGTGTTAGTCGCAGTGGATGTTGGACCGTGGCAGGAAACAGAAGAAAACCACCTGGATTTCCGCAACACTGACTGGGCAAGCTACCGACAACTCGTCTCTACTGCTCTAGCCAACCAGCGAGTCGAAGACGTGGATACGGCACTGCGCGCCTTCGAAGAAATAGTCAAGAACGCCACGTCAGCATCCATACCTCTGAGCAACCGAAGACCAGTCCCTACGCAACGGCTTCCACCACACCTAATTGCGGCTATCCGGCACAAGAACCGTGTCAGCAAGGAGTGGAAGATCACCAGAAATCCTGTCACTAGGAGACTCCTTAACAGGCTACAGAAGGAACTGAAAGCGGCACTGGTTGAGCACCGGAACCGGGAGTGGGATGCCCGCGTATCCTTGCTCAAGCCTGACGATGGAACCATGTGGGAGCAGACCCGCAAATTCACTAAGAGAAGACAGCTTATCCCACCATTGCACGGCGTGAACGGGCTCGTCTACAAGCCAGCGGCCAAGGCGAATGCCCTGGCTGACAGCTTCGAACGGAACTTCCGCCCATCTGAAGCAAACGTGAATGACCGGGAACTGCGTGCTGCTCGACGCCGTCTACGAGTATATCTCGACGCTGATGATGGTGAAGAGCAGATAGAACCGATCTCCCCAGCGGAGGTGGCCAGTTGCTTGACGAAGCTACAGCTGGACGAAGCACCCGGCCACGATGGGATTGCAAATCGGTGCTTGAGGAACCTGCCGCCCGAGGCCTCGGTGTACCTAGCGAACTTATTCAACAGAATCCTGCTAACGAAGAGATACCCACGTCGGTGGAAACACGCCGAAGTCGTGGCGGTACACAAGAGCGGGAAAGATCCCATCTTCCCACAGCACTATCGGCCGATCAGCCTCTTGCCGTCCGTCAGTAAGATCTTCGAGCGGCTTCTCCTGAAAAGGATTAACTCCTACATCGAGGCGAATAACATCCTACCCGCTCATCAGTTCGGCTTCCGGCGTGGCCACTCCACGTCACAACAGGTGCTACGCATCGTGGAGTCCGCGACCCGAGCTTTCCTGCACAAGGAATACTGTGCCCTCGTGTCGCTCGACATCGCACGAGCGTTTGATTCGGTGTGGCACACAGAGCTCTTACTTAAACTGTACCAACAAGGCTTCCCGGGGCCGTTAGTGAAGATGATCCGTTCATACCTACTTGGAAGAACCTTTCATGTCAGAGTCGACGGGAAAACTTCAACGAGAAGGCGCATCATGGCAGGAGTCCCTCAGGGGTCCGTACTGGGTCCAACACTCTACTCCCTCTACACGGCCGACGTTCCCACGGCGGACCGAGTGCAGACGGCTACCTACGCTGATGACACAGCTTATGTCACCAGCAGCCGTAGCAGAGCCATCGCCACCAGAAGGCTACAAGATATACTCCAGCAGACGGAGGCCTGGGCGCGCAGATGGCGTATTGAAGTAAACGCCGCGAAGACCCAGGCGATTGTCATCACAAGGAAATACGGTCCGAGGAACAGGAACCACGCGGATCCAGTACTGAAACTCCACGGAGTAGACATTCCATGGAAGACAACCCTAAAATACCTTGGAGTCACACTCGACTCCAAACTAACGTGGCAATCACACATAAATGAAGTACGCAGGAGGGCCAGCGGAAGACTGCATGATCTTTACCCCCTCCTGAACAGAACCAGTGCGCTTCCACCTGCACTGGGCGTGAAGATCTACCTCACACTGGTCAGGCCACGTCTCGAGTATGCCTGCCCAGTGTGGGGCTACGCGGCGGACAAGCACGTCAACCGGCTTCAAGTCATCCAGAACAGGGCGCTGAAGCGCGCCCTACACCTGCCATCGCGCTTCCCGACTGCGGCGCTGCACGAGGCGGCAGGCGTTCCTACCATTAAAGACCGCTTCCGAGCACTCGCTACGGCGTTTTATCGGAAAGCTGAGACGAGCAACAACCCACTGGTCAGCGTGCTCGGTCGATATGAAGTTCCCACCGGCCGGCACAGAAGACCGCTAGCATTGCTTAGGCAACCCTGAAAAGACAAAATAAAAACTTAATCAGATAACGCCAACCAAAAAGACACACCCAAAGTGACGCAATGCACCATCAAATGAATAAGGAGAAAATGTCGAGAGACAAGAACTCCATAGTAGACTGCCAAGAAAATAATGGCAGTGAATGGCGGAAGGCAGCGCTGAGCGTGGTTAGAACTTGGATGAGTGACCGCCGCCTCTACCAATCACAGTGAAGCGGGACTGCCAGCGTCATTAGGTTGCTAAGCGACACCAGTAAACGCCTGGTATCCATCAAGGCAAGATCGCCGATACATAATCGACCTGAAGATGGCTACTGAGCTAGTAGCCGAAAGCTTGTCGCTTTATAATAAAATCCGGCTGCAAACCCTAGAAGATTTGTTATCATTAGTAACATGATATTTATTTGGGGACGAGCCTTCTTACGCTGCGTGTTGATGTATTTAGAGATATAAACACAGGTAGCTAAATGACAACGGAAACACTAGGAGAGTCTTCTCGTATCAAATCCAAAAATTCAGGGGATTTTTAAAAAATGCTTGTGTGATAGAAATGTATTTTTCTTCGAAATTTCAATTTCCTATTAATGAGCCACCTCCTTAGTGTCTATCATTTTTTATGAAATTTCTAGAATTCTTCTAATCATAGAATGACAGTTTAGGATTAGGGAATAGTACTACCCTTTCTGCCCCAGAGTATGGTAGGATTTTTAGTTCCTCTAGAACTTCTCTGACAGAATAACTCAAGTCAGTTTTTTCTAAAAACAAATCCTATCCAGCAGATCCTCGCTCACCCCCCCCCTCCCAAAATAAGCAAAATACCACTAACGCTTAAGTCCACAACTAAACAAAAACTTATTTGTGAATTAAAAGTTCACTAACCACTTGGTATAAATATAGCGTTATAGAGTAAACTTATCTCTCTCTCTAAAACTTAAGAGAATAGATTAGGAACATAGTATAACAATGTCACCATCATAAAAAGCCAACAGAACTTTAATATCGTCTCAAAACGGGAACACTTATTAAATTTTAAAAACAATGTAGATGATATAAAATATTCAAATTCAACAAATTATATATTTTGCATTTCACAACAAAAATGACGAATTGAACAGCTATTGAGTCGTAGGACAGTTATACAGTCACCTCTTTTAAAGAAAATATTCAGAAAGAGGGAAGTCTAATTGTGTAACACAGATAATGTGCGATGCCAGCAAATAGTACCTCAGCTAATTAAATGTAAGTGCACTTTTTTCAGCGAACTATTTTTCATTCTGCATGCTTGCAGCAAGCAGCTTAAAGTGCACCGTCTACTGCTGGCAGCAGTCCTATTCTCACTGACAGGAAATCACTTTGAAGCTTATGTAAATTCCAGATGAAGTGTCGCCCACATAAACAAGTACACTTAACAACTTAATCCTGCAGATGACAAGTCTCGTTGCAAGCTTTTAGTTCTAATTAGCTTTGTGAATGCTAGAAAAACGTTTAACGGTGTAATGACCAGAACCGGGCCGGAAAAATTGCTAATGACTAACATTACAGTCAAGTGGCTATAATAAATTCGGAGGATCACGAAGAGACCAATTTTGAGAACGGTGTGAGACAAAGATGTAGTCTACTTCCACTGATATTAAACTTATTCAATCAAAGTAGCAAAAAAGCTTTCAGTGTATAATAAATATTCAAGGAGAAAAAACCAGTTTACATTTTAAAAAGTTGTTCTGTATACATTCAAGCGTAATTGTAGAAAGAAACGATTGAAAGGCATTAAAAGATATCGGAGAACGATTTCTCGCGAATATCCCGAGGAAAGAAAGAATACGTATAAGTATCAGTACGGCATCTCATTTCTCTAATCTCGCCTGTCATTGCGACTAAATAGGTTGGTCGACGAAGTATTACATTGCACTCGTAAAAACAAAATTTGTATATATTTTCCAACAAATTCAGACGAATCAGAAATCGTCTGTCTACCAGACAATCCCAGACCAATCTATGTATCAATTCTATGACGCTTTCGTAAGGGCTGTTGCAAGTTGTCACGAATGTAGCGGCTTTCCTCTGTACTTTCTCAAACGCGTCAGTCAATCCTTTGCGATAAGGATCCAAAACTCCTGAACAGTAATCCAAATGTGGTCCCAAGAAAGTTTATAAGTTATTTCCTTTGTATGACCGATGCAGTTCTTCAAAATACGGCTTACGAATCTTAACTTAGAATTAGCTTTACATACAACGGAAGCTATGTGCAGGAACCATTTCACGTTATCTAAGCAATCTTCAGACGACCTTACTACCGTATAGATAAATGTATCATCAGCAAACAATCGCAACCTGCTTTTAAGATTGTCACCGCGATGGTTTATAAAAATTAAGAAAGGAAGTGATCCGATTACACTGCCTTGAGGTACTCCTGAGGTAACATCTAGATTAGAAGAGGCTTCTCCTTCAACAACGACAAACTGCACATTAACTGATGAGTAAGGAAAACTCTATCCATTCACAAATCTGATCCGGTGTATCGTATGTTCGAAGTTTCGGCACGGAGTCAAAAGCTTTATGAAAATCCAAGAAAATTGAATCAACTTGTGAACCCACATCAATATCTTTCACACATGAAAAAAAAGAGCCAACTGTGTTTCACACGATCTGGTCACGATAATTTCAAACCAAAAAATAAACTAAAGAAGATGACTGAATAATAGAACTTCACTCTCTGAATAAAGTATAAATATTTACAGCCCGTAGCCCAACTAAAAAAATAAATAAATAAAAAATAAAAGAGCTATTATCAGTGGAGAATCTTTCTATAAGAGACGTATATTTAGCACTTAGTAATAGCTTCATAAAACTTTACCTATGGACCACAGGATCAAAATATTATACAAGTTTCCCACAGTGGACGAAAAATTCAATGATTTTAAATGTTTTCGAGCGTGGTGGGTGAGTGGTAACGTTCTGGCCCTGCATGTGGGAGGACGGGGATTCGAATCCCTGTCCTGCTAGCCTATTTGAATTTTCCTTGGTTTCCCTGGATTACTCCAGGCTAATGTCGGGATGGTTCTTTCAAACCGCCATGGCCAAATTCCCTCCCGGTTTTGCCCACCAGCGCATTTAAATTTGCAGCGGTCTAGAGTATGCTAGCTCAAAAACTTCTACGAAGGTCTCATTGATAGATTTTACTTTTTGATTGTGACTAAATTGTGTTACTTATATCTTTGTTATATTTAAATACCTAATGTAGCTATAGACAACTATTATTATGCCCGCAGGCTAACTTAGAAGAGAAATTGTGTCCCATCTTCAAAATTGGCTGGGCAGCCTTGCTTTAAAAAAATATTGGGATTACATAATGCCACAGGTTATAATAACCAAGAATGGTGGGTGAGCGGTAACGCTCTAGCCGAGCATTCGGGAGGACGCAGGTCCGAATCCCCGTCCGGTACAAACAGATTTGGGTTCTCCATGGTTTCTCAAAGTCACTATATGCGAATGCCAGGATAGTTCCTTTAAAAGACTATGGCCGAATTGCTTCCCGTTTCTTTCCTCCATTATTTTCCCTACTCTAAAGACCTCTACGTCAACGAGGCAAAAAGGCATAAGCGAAAACAAAAACAAAAAAAAAGATCTGTAAGACATATGCGAAATTGAAGAGATAAAGTTATGAAGAACTATTTAAATACAACAGCCCTGTTTATAAATTAGAAGTGATTAGTGAAAAAAACAGAAAGATTTTTTTGCTTGAAATGCCTACGATATATTTTTATTCAATATGTTTGAAACAAAGTTTTCTTTAAAAAAATATTCGTTTTAGTACATATATCAAATTTACTCAAAATATTTGCTTATGAACTACAGAATTTTGTAAAACGTGTATCAAGCTTCCTCTATTACTACTATGAAAACCTAAAGCAACTGGAAACCGGATTTGTTTATTGAACTTGGAGATATCGAGAGGCAGACTGACTAAATGACTGCCATAAACTTAAACAAAGAAGCTGTCTCATATGAATACGATTTATAGCTATTACTGAATTGAGATATTTTAAAATCTTATGTAATTTGCCAACTATACATTTGTGGTTATTAGGGACTGAGTTGAGAAACATTTATGATTATAGGAAGGAGTCTTAAAGTATGTACAGTACATTCTATTTGTTTTAAGTGTAACTCCCATGCTGGAAAGTAAATCATTTAGTCTTCCTGTGTACAAGACAATACTCATCATGATACAAAGTTCTTGACAATGGTGTCCCTTGTGTTTGATGAAAGCAAAAAATGTAGTTTCAGAGATGGTAGAAATACGAAATGTTCACACAGGTAATGATGCTACAGCGCACTTAGCTGTAACTTAATATAAAGTTTGAAAACTTTAATAAAATCACAGAGTCGGGAAATGCTTTCGAAGCGTATCCCAATATCATTACGTTTCAGTTGTGTCAGAGCTCCGACACATGACTACAAATTGTAAATCTAATAAAAATAATAGCGATGTGCTATCGAATCAGTAAAGTAGAGGATTTTTTGAATCAGTTTTGATAGCAAAGAAATATTGTATAGGCTTAGTTAGACACTTGTTATGCCAATAAAAAGAAATGTGATACATCTTGCTTCTTTACAGTAACAGATTAATATGTTAGGGGACAAAAAAGTAACTTCCGTTTGCCTTACATTTCAATCACTGTTTATTAGTGGGGAAATGAGTGGTCTGGTGGCTAGTGGTTAAAGCGTCTGACTGGAGATTGGAAGGTCCCCGGTTCGAATCCTTGTCTCGGAGGGGATTTTCATAGGCAACTAACCCGGCCTTCACCTCTTGCTGTGTAATGTGAAGTACGCCAGAATCTAGTTTTGGTCACTTTTTTATGACGTAGATTTGCTGCAAATTTTTTTACCATTCGGAATGAAAATAAGCGACTTAATGTTACAAAGACAGCATTCGTTTTTCGCTTTGGAATTAAAAGCAATTGATGTCGCCATCAATAAATAAAATTTCAGTTTTTTCTTTGGCCACTGACTACAATAATCGATAGCATTAGATTGGAAGGCTGAGTCGATTCTTTGAATATAACGACACCTATATACCTCATTCAGTGTTCCGATTTTCGAAAATCATTTTATATACGAGGCAGACGTATTGAATTTGTTGCACCATACTTACATTTTGATTCTTACACGGGATGAATATTAGTCAATAATACAAAATATTTTGTGAGTTCAGTCTTAGCAGTGGCGTAGCATTCGAGGGACATGGGTTCTATTACCTTTTCCGCCAGAAATCCGCGAAAACTCTTCAGGGAAAATACTGCGGTGGTTCTCACAAAAAGCCACAGTCAAAAATATTTTCGTATCTTGTTCTTAGTTCTCTCCGGTCTCTAATTACCTCTAAACAATAATTACTTGCACCATTCACAATAACATAAAATCATTCCACAACAAGCAGTCTCTCCGTAAGCAACACTCTGCTGAAAAGATATTACGGTTTCACTATCTCGATTTAGTACTTTATACTTTTGATCAGGGTTAATCCGCCTCAAGCAGTAGTAGTAACCAAATAATTTTAGTGTTAAGAAATCAGCTTTCTTGCGTATCGTGTAACCTGACTTTCATCCCCATGGAAGGTGATCAGCAAATTTATTTGAGTTTCCCAATCTCCGGTAACTTATTCTTAAATGTCTGAAACAAAAACGTTAGTTGTGATACAATAACTGCACTTCCGCCTTTTTTAACGGATGCGTAGGGGTATTGATTGGTTGCTAGACAATAGCTGTCCTTGTTATCAATACCTTCACGAAATTTACGCTGCATCGAATAAATCCTTTCATCCGGCGTTTTACCAATGTGTACATATGTAGTATTTCTCAGGAGGCAAGCCGCTTGCTGAGTTTGCTAGAGACTAATGGTGCGAACCACTCTTCTAGTCTGTATAGTCTGACGACTATCAAATCATTTTAAAACAGCATAATAAACTCCATTCCGCACCGTGTATTTCATTAACAATATTCAGTTCTTATAGCTTTGGGCCTTGTCAACGTTGAAGTCAATAGAAATGGGAGAGGATTGGGGACAATGAACGGTAAATTCGACCATGATCTTTTGAAGGATGTTCACTTGGAATGTTTTCGGTAAAGTATAGAAAACCGAAATCTGGAAGACTTGACAGGAATCAGAACCCTCATCCACCCAATGCCAGGCTTACGTGTAACCGCTCACCCAGCCGGGCTCAGTATTAATCGCTAATATTTATTTTACTGAATTATTAGCGAAAGTAGTTAGCACTTTGAGGCGATTATGTTATGTTTTTTTTTTTAAACGCACATTCCACATTTCTGATGTTAATATGTTAGAAAGTTAATATTTAAGAAGAAGATTGACTTTCAGTGAAATTTTGGTGCAATTGTGGAAGTAACTCTAGAAGGTATTGCCTCACTAAATGACCATTAAAGCCACCAGGGAAACAACATAGCAAGGAATCAATACCATTAGTCAGTTAAATATCTCGGAGTCGATCTTGACAGGCGATAAACGTGAAACATACACATCAAGAACAAACTAAACCAAGCCTAAGCTAGAGTGCACAAATTGAATCCACTGTTAAATAAAACTCATTATTAAAAACAGAGTATTGCCTATTAATTTATAAAGTGATATTTACTACCGTTCATAACTTGCGTACGTGCAATATGTGGGTGTCCTAATCGTAGGAAATTACACAGAATAGAAATAATTAACAACAATGTACTCCAAATAGCGGTGATCTCGCCATGGTATGTATGCAGTGATCAGCTATACAGAAAATTAAATAGCGATTATACTAATGAGTTCATAAAACAAAAAGCCATACACTTTATCAATCGAAACAATGTAGTACCTGGTGCGCAATTTTATTAACAAAGGAAAAAAAACGGGACCAACTAGTTAAAAAAAAAAAAAAGCCTCCCTGAAAACGTCAATCTATTAAGCAGTGATTCCAAAGAAGAAGTGAACAGGTAATTAGGTTAAAAATACCGTGAATCACATGTGGGCAACTATCTTCTATACACTATTTCGTTTATTAACCGTATCTCCATTATAAGTTACAAAATAAGATTCTCCTCAGCGCTCAAAGCTAAATGTATTGTATGAACAACAATATAATTATTTTAACACAGTCCTATTATAACTGTTTTTAATACGGCATTAATACTGATAACATTGTTGTCATTATTGTCATAAACTGTTTATTGTGACACTACTCAGTGGCGGATCTACGAATCTTCCGAGCCGGGGCAACAACTTGAGATTGCCGTCTCTTCAAACATGAATTTGCCAGCCGTGGCTAAAAAAGAAAGGTAACCGCCACACATACTTTCCATTTACCGCATCTTCAAACATGATTTTGCCGTACCCTGAAATTGCTGCCCGGGGCAAGCGCCTCAGTTTGACCTCCAGTAGATCCGGCGCTGCCACTGTTAGTAGGGCGGGGTGAGGGGGTGGGGACAGTACTGGGCTGATCTCAACCATGATGTGTTAAAAGTTTTGTAAAATTCAACATTGTCTTTCTAAAGAAGAATTGCTGAATGCTTAATAAATATACATATACCAAAAATTGTAAAAGTTTGTTACAAAATCGAGGGAAGCCGCTAGATTCGACGGGAGTATTAAGACAAGCCCTTTCCTGTTAACTTCGGATGGAAGAGAGATGGAGTTAGAGGGAATGTGCAGAGGAAGTTTTAAGTAAGCACTGAGGCAGCCAGCTGAGACAGGCCTCGTTGTGCACAGGTCTTCCAGATTGGAGCCGGGGCTGCAAAGTGGTGTCGCCACAGGAGTCCAGATCCTTGACGACAACGACTTCTTGCCATTTGCTGGGATGGCATCGTTTTTTACTGGGTCTACTCTCGGTTCCCACCGACAGCTAACGTCTTGCGCAAAAACATCGACCGTGAAGAGTATCGACATAGACAGTTATTGAATACAGTGTTCCAACAAGCAAACTTACTTCCTGTTCTGCCCGTAATCGATCCGAGATAAAAGATTTCGAGAACTCAATAATCGAAATATTCTATATTGTTTTACACAATCGTAAAATGTGAAAATAAATACAATTTTAGATTTCAGTCATAATAATCTTCAGTGAGTTTGATTACGAACCTGTTTGGACGTCAGTTCCTACCTAATGGGCTTTGAAAGTAGTTACAAAACCGAGGAATGTTTACCGTTAATTAGGAATTACAATATAGATACATTTGGCATATGTTCGTTATACTTCATATATGGTCGACATGAATAGAAAATTTAGGGCACGACAACAGCCGGTGTTATCTGATGCAGGTATTACACATGATGCAGACTATGAAAGAAATTTGTATAGAAGGAGGTATACTTTCAGACGCTATTGGTAATACAGCCATGTTGAATTATATAAACAATATTAACTGACATTTCATTTCAGGTTCATGCTTTACAATGTACACACCGAGGAAAGTAATGCCCTTAACCAATTGTAGCTTCTTATTTATTATTTAAATGGTACACAAAATAGGGAATATTTTTTATTTAAAGCTAAGCTTCATTGCTGTGCTTACTGTTCTAATATTGTTCAAAGATGTTCCATTGTATATTAAACGGCAAATAAATGTAAATTTTGCTTATGTTTCTCCGTTTGAGCTTCGTGAGATGCTATAAATTCCTATTTTATCGATTATTTCAAATACAGTGAAACTACAAGACAGGCTGATAAAGTCGAGGAACATGTATTATGCTTGGGCTGATCTGCTTTCTTCAAATCCTCAGCGTACCATCCAGTGACGAAGAAGCCACCTTCCCACTTCGGGCATCATAATTGTTATTTCTATGATGCAATGTAAACATTTAAAAACATCAATTTCTTTGGTTCTTTTCTTCTTTTAGTGTATGGCTACCATTGCCGGAATATCCTTGCGGGTAATTCACCTTTCCACTCGCCTTGAAGGGAAAGTATTTTAATGGTAGAGGGGCGTAACATGTATCCTATGTTCTAATTTTTTTTGTTTGAGAAATATGTAGTTTAAGTGAATATAGAAATCATGAAGACGGATGGTTCGATGAACCCGGGATTTGTAGTCAGGCACACTGGCCGGTTGTTGTTCCTTTCTCACAAGGTTTCAATGTACAAGACTGCTACCACTTTAAAATATATAGTGTTCTCAATGTATCGAAATGCGATCAGCCAGTTTCGTATGCATGGCCGTCACCCATCTGAGTGATCTCCAATAACATTATTTAGACTTTATAACAGAAAAAAGTCTTTAAAATATTTGTTGTAGATAAGCTGATATTTTTTCGTTGTCATCAGTAATTTAACTCATTGCTGAGCTTAGTTAAGGCACTGATTTTCTCGACATATGGTTTTCAGCTTCTGCTGAGATCTTTTGAATATGTAGGTGGTGATCACCTTGGTATGATTCATGCACCTTCCGCTTTTTTCACCAACCACGGTCTCTTCCACCTTCAAACCTGACGCCCAGGACGGATGTTTCCATGTTTTCTCATTATTTTCTGTGAACATTTGGAATGAGTGGGTAATTCACTGATTGATACGGTAAGAAAGATGTTAGAAAATGATGGCTACTTCCATTATTGACTAGTTCTTCTTTCTATCCAGGGCATGCTACGCCAGTACAATATTTAAATATGAGTCAATGGTATCCTTGAAATTCAGTATCATGCAGTAACTTTTAATTACTTCCCTTCTGAAATTATACTAATTGTCCAAAAACATAGTGAAACTAACAAATGCTTAAATTCCACATTGGTAACTGAAACACTAACTAGGCATTGGAAGTTTATATTGAAAAGTGAAATTTTTTCAGCCGTGTTGCTAACTCAGAGCCTTTCAAAACGTTATCAATAGATACACAAAATTCCGTACTTATTCACTCATAAACTATCATATCAATATAGATCTAATTAACATAAGACAGAAGATCTCACCTGTTAAGCAACGAAGCACTTCATTAATTGCTGATTCGAAATCTGTTAACCGAATTTCTAATTGCACGTAACGACTTACATTACTCTTGTCCATTGCAGTCACGGACAAATATCTCTTTCCGTAAGGTTTTTGTTCAAAAAGCTTGTTTATCCCTATTGTATTACTCAACCTCTTTTTCTCAATCTATGAGATCTTATCAGATTTATTGAAACATAGTCTAATTCTCTCAGGCTACTTCACAATTCTTCCACGTTCTGTAATGATAATACTTTTCGTTAATACGCAGATTTTTTAATGACTTTGATCTCAACTTGCAGGCTTACCTACAGAAACGTTTAATGTTGATGCATTATAATGCATTTATTAAATAGATATTTCAAGATTATGATCGAAAAACAGCGATCTTTTTATGGGAGAGGGAGCTGCAATTAATGACCAGTGATATATTATCAAGTCCATGAGCTCTTCCCTATTAATTTAAAAGAAAATGCTGCGTTCTCTGTTTGTCCGTACA
This sequence comes from Vandiemenella viatica, assembly GCA_031002005.1. Lineage (NCBI taxonomy): Eukaryota > Metazoa > Arthropoda > Insecta > Orthoptera > Morabidae > Vandiemenella > Vandiemenella viatica. The sequence goes on from CM061920.1 coordinate 64,434,801, forward strand.
CAGCTACACAGTTTACCGGTGTCTCAGTGGCATAATACGAAACATTTATCATGTGAGTTTACAATTCTTCTATATGTATTTGCATAATATGTACTGTATAATGGAGCGAGTTTTGGATTCATTGAAAGAGGGGAGGAGTTCGAAAAGAGTGCTGACTGTGTGCACGGCATTTACTGGTGATGAGGCTTGGGAGGATATTGTTGAAAGAATTAGTAGTGCATGAACACATTTCAGGCAAAGGTTTTTTTTTTCTTTTGGTAGGTAAAGGAGTATGGGATAGGAACAAATTACGAGAGGAAACGTTGAACAATTTACCAAGAACACTGAAAGAGTTTAAAATTAAAATTCAAACGACTAAAGAAGGTGGGAGTGGAAATTACACTTTAAAAAATGTAAAAACGTGGAAAATGTACAATGATTGTATAGGAAAACTGACACCGGTACATGCACTACATCGCAATAAAAAATTAAGCTTAGAAGTTTTCCTAGTGGCCTCTCAGTGACGACAAACGCTGCTCCCGGATGAAGCCTGAGGGCGATTGGTCGACACGTGCGTGCATACATTATTGCTATGCGTTGTGGCTCCTGTTCCGGCAAAGCCAGACTGTGACGCCACCAGCCTCGAAGTAGGCGGCAGGCTTGGTAATTACAGTTAAAGTGGTCTGACGGGTGAGGATTTAACTTACCCAGATCACCTGTAATTGTACCACATGCATGACCTTGCGGTTTCTTAAACTTTATTGTGGTCGTTATGGATGGTAATTCCCAAGAATATTCTCTTGAATATCGTTCCAGCGTTCCGGCATACTGCTTTTCCGTGGTTAACTTAATAATTGAGGCAAATGTGCCCACATGTATCGAGTAAGGAGATTTATATTTCAGTAAAGAATACTTACAACCATGTTTTATTTCATCAAATATGTGGAATCTTTACATGAATTACTATTTTCAGTAAGCATGAAGATCTCGAAGTGATATGTTGAAGTAACCTTCTACTTCTATCATTTATTATCGGTGGTTTTTAGCTAGATGACTCACGCGAAAATTTCATAAATAAAATGCGATGAACAGCGAACCGGAATACATAGCCGGTGCAAAAATTTTACGATTAAAATGCTTACATAGGAATTGTACATCAAAATACAAATGTTTCCTTAACAGAATAAATATCCGTCCTCACTGCAGAAAACACTCTCAGTTTACCTATATCCTAGTGATTTGTGGTGCTGCCATCTATCAGTCACGCAGCAAAGCCTAGCGTCTTGAATCTGATGCGTGACCTTGATTGTTAATACTTTTGCCCTTTACTGGCTGAACTGTCATAAATTCCATTCTTAATTTATTATTTCTGTAAAGCAACTTAATCTTTAAAATGATACCTCACTTATCGATCTCGGTTAGGTGTAAACGAAGATAAGTGGCTTGTCAGAAAAAGAAAGTTTTTAGAAATAATATATATGATTGTAGCCGTAAGATCGATTAACTCACACTCACCGACAGAGACGTTTGGTTATCGTTTCTGATTTGAAGTGTTTCCATTAGTTATACGTAATTACGTCCAACAGATCCTGGTAAATTAGCGGACGTTCTATATCAGCACTGGGAAGGATTTTGGTTCTAAACCCGATCATTCAGATTTCGGTTTTTCGGGATACTTCAATATCACTACCACCAAATGCGGTGGTGTTTCTTTCTAATGGCCAAGGTCGTAAAATTTTTCCATGCCCACAATCCTTCCCCTGTTCTAAAACATCACCGTTTTAGATCTACAATGACCTAATTAAATAGCTTGCATACAGGTAACACGGGTGTTTCATTCCTTTCAGATACCATTTTAAGGGTTTCTTGGGAATCGAAGGAGTCCTGTGCGAACATTTTGAATAACTCATAGACATGGATGTGAAACGCTTTCGTTGTGTGCAGCAGATCTGCTACCATCTTCCCATCAAAGTTACAAAATTGTTTCTTTCTAGTCTTGGTCAGTGAAAAACAATTGTGAATGTATTTTCTGCATACATGTGTAGTTTGTAAACAAACAAAACTTCTATTCCGCTTTCCTAGTTTTTGTGCTATAACAGATATGACGTGATCCTCGGGCTCGTTACAGCGCATTGCTTTCCATGGTCGACTTAATAATTGCTGCGATGTGTATGCGAGACAAGCACTCTCCCACGCGATGTGTGCGATATGGTGCTGCGTTGCTCTGGTGACGTCAGGGGGAAAGCACTGCCAAATGTCAAGGTGGCTGAGTTGACCAGGACGGACAAGAATCGTCTGGAGGACGGAGGGAATTAACGCCCATATCCTCCAGGAAGTGGTTAGTCCATTCGTCCCAGATCTTGCTATAAGGCGCGCTACTTAAAGCAGTATACGTCACGTTCCGAAGTATAATCTAATCCAAGAAAATGATCAAGCATTTAACTTCAGCAATAGTGTTCTGGCAGACATCAATGCTCTTTGAGTTTGACTTGTTGAGGTTTAGCAACCCAGCTCATGGTTTGACGTAAGGGGCAGCGAGGTACCTATACGCTGATCATCTTTTGTCTTGAATGCGTCATCAAAGTCTGGTAGTGGGTAGCATCCTAGAATTATGAGCGACATGAAACCTGTCCAATTAGAGATGACTCGAAATAAAATACTGCGGAAAACGATGTAGGCTGAGTTCGACAGAGAAAGCTTGAAGGGGTCAAGTATATTATCGAGGCAATTCTCCCACCACTCCTGGTTGCGGGCCAGAGATGCGATTGGTCGGATAACGAAACAGTGATTAAGTCCACGCCGAGTGTCCGTAGAGACCGCGCCCTGTTTGTTCGTCCAGTGAATTGAGGCATAATAATATAATTTCGTATTAAATACTTTACGGTGGACAACAAACCCGCTTGGAAATGCGGAAAGGTGTCGAATCTACAGATTGAGCAATAAAGCCATGCGTAATCACGAAGTAGACTCAGGAGTTGACGAGCCGCGGGACGGAGCTGTGCGGGGGACGAGTTACCGCAACGAAACTGCTCCGATGAACACTGACTGTCCAGAGGAATTGAATGATAAAACATTAAACCATCCTGGTCTCTTTTCTTCCGTAAAATTTCTCTGAAACTCGTGTTGTAGTCAAGTACTGGGCAGCAGTTTCTCTTATATGCCTACGTAAAAAGTTTAGCAGTTAACACTAGTTATTTTGTGCACCTAAATAAAATGTTAAGTTATAAACAATATTTGTTGTTTCATTGGCTATTTCTTTAACACTTGCAGTAGTAGCTCTCACTACTGCCTATCCCCTAAGATTTTGCTCTTTTCTGTAGTCACCTGGAGGCATGGTATGCCTCAAAACTAAGTGTTACACTCAAATGATAACACGATACACTGTGAACAAATCTTATATACGAGAGTTCACTGATAAATTGCCCTTCATGAAATTTTGTATCTAGGTAGGAAATACATTCCTACTACTCCTCTACAACCATGTCAAGGCTTATAGTTTTGTATACGCACAGGAGTAGTCGGAAGAAAGCTTATTCTTGTGAAAATAAAATTTCATAGTAAGGTGTGATTTTATCGCTGTTTTTACCTGGCAATTTCAAATGATTACTTCCAACATTGTGATTACAAATTAACTTACACCTACAACCAAACGCTATTTTCCACTGGCTTCTTTCTTGTTTCCTGTGATTTTGTCATGTTTTGAAAGAGTTATTAAAAGAAGGCATGTAAAGGTTCTCAAAATATATAAACCTCAGAAAGCTTGAGGCAATCAAGAATCAATACCAAAAAAATTTAGTAGTTTATTTTTTTAATTTGTTAACAGTATTCGGGTTACGGCAGCGAAAAACATTTAACACGCTTACATTTACTAATCTTATCGTGAAAACAATCGAAATGCATATGCAACACTTTAAAATAAGGTAATTCCAAAATGTGGTATCATTGCAGTACCCCTGAACCACTGAGCCACCCGGTCGCTCCAGAACATTTAACAATTCTACTGAATACGGACAGGCGGTTCGACTGAGAACTGCAGGAATGGTGTCGAGTTAAATTTCTATAGACTCTATAAACACATCTGAAAATTTGTAATAGGAAAAAAATTCGTTTCTCTTCTTTCGTTTTTATCCTTTTATTAAATTGAATCAAAGTATCCGGATTCCACTTAAAACTGTTGATACCCTTTAGGCGGTTGCAGTAACGGGTTATGGTAAGGTAACCAAGAGGCTGACAGCGCGTCACCTAGTAAAACTCTGTCACTAGGTAGGTTAACAACCCATCGGTATGTTCCGACCAATATGTTACGTATTTACTTTTATACCACACGACAGGACCACAAACAACCACCATTTATTTGGACTGAGCGCTTTATCACTTGAAAACTTTAATACAAGCTGCGAGATATGTGTATCTGTTGCGTTTCTAGCGTTTCATCACGTAGCAGAGGTGATGTAGAATAAAAAATGAAAAACTTGAAATGGGAGTGTAGAAGTTCCTCCGAATATGTGATAGAGAGAATGTATGGTGATACTTACCTGCGGAAATCAGAACAGCTGTTATCTTCAGGTATGTTTCTCACACTCCGGTCTGTGAACAGCAAATGCTTGTTGGAGGTGTTTTAATAGTTATGGGCAGGGACTACGTGACCTATGTTTTACGAAAAAGTCATACTACTCATACATTACCTGATTGGTGTTGCAAGCAATGGCTAGTTTACGGATCTAAGAAATGGTAACAGGAAGAGGTTACGTAAGGTGAGATATGTAATGTGGTGCATTGCATAATCTTGATTGTATCTCAAATGTATTATACGTTGTATGCTAGATATATTAATTACCACGAAAATGATTGTTAAATCACACGGATTTCGTTTAAATTTAATGATGAACGTATGAATATCTCCTTTCATTTACGAGTGTGATGTAATACTTCGTTCACCAACCTATTTATGTTATAATAACAGGAGAAATAAAATTTCGTACTGATGCTTATATGTATTCTTTTTTTCCAGTGCTAATTGGGATTGGAATGAACAAAGTACTCTTATATTTTTGTTTTGGTGCAAAGCACTCTCTGCCATCCATAATACTTACGAATTGTAGAGTATGGCTGTAGGTGCAGATAAACAAACTCAGGAAATATTGTACCAATTGAATAACAAAACAAGGCTGGTAAGATGCAATGAAACGTTTTATTATAAAACTATTTACATTTGTGGAGAGCAGGCAGGCGGAATGTGAGTCAGAGTGAACGAGCGGCGTCTACCTCAGCCGAGCAGCGCAGCCTTGGCCCTGAGGTGCTCCAGGGCCTCGGCGGGCAGGGTCTCGGGGGCGATGTGCACCACGGGGGCCGAGTACGCGAGGTGGTTGTAGCCGTAAGCGTAGGCGGGGGCGGCCGCCACTGTGTGGTAGGCGAACGACCTGGACGGGATGACGCCGGCGTGGTAGGCCAGCGGCGCGGGGACGGCGGCGAGCCTGACGGCGGCGGCGGGGGCCACGGGGGCGGCGAGGGCGGTCACGGGCTCGGGCTCCGGCACGTCGGGGGCGGCGGCGGCGCGGGCGGCGGCCTCCGCCACGGCGGCGGCGTGCTTGGCCTTGGCCTCGGCTACCTCGGGGGTGTCCTCGACGGGCTTGGGGGCCTCCAGCTCGGGGGCGGCGGGCGCCTCGGGAGCCACGGGCAGGTTGGTGGCGGCCACGCGGAAGCCGTTAACGGGGTCGGCGATGTAGTGGGCGCTCTGCACGACGCCGTTAGCGTCGACGTAGGAGTAGCCGCCGGCGACGGAGCCGTCGAAGGCGCGGGTCTCAGTCTTGGCGGAGAGTCCTCCGTGGTAGCCGTAGCTGTACTGGCCGAGCTCGTCCTGAGCGTGGTACTGCGAAGAGATGGATACCGGGGCGACGACGGCGGCAGGGGCGGGGGCGGAGTAGGTGATGGTTGCGGGGGCGGAGTAGGCGTATGTGGGGCCGGCGACGTGTGTGACGCCCACCAGGCCGGGGTGCAGGTAGCCGGGCTTAGCCGCCACGGCCGCCACCAGAACGCTGACCACAACCTGTCAACACAGCACGATGAGCACATCTCAAACTGCAGTAAAAAACAATACTGCCCGGCGCACTAAGCCACACCAGCAGGTCCTTGTCTTAACGTTTAATGTGATATCAACATGATGATAGTTCTCTAGTGTTCATTAATTTGTGGGATTAATCACAACCTGTCTTAATGCTTTTTGCTTTACGATTACCAATACGGTTCAAAGCACCAGCAGATCGTCTACATGGCAAGGTGTGTGGGAATAAATCTACCTGAAAGTAGCAAAAATGAATACAGAAACAAATAAAATGTAAGACTTACGGACTCTGAAAAGTTATTCGTTGCAATAGGAACGTTCACGACCCCAAATTACCTTCACAAGGAAGCTTGCATGAATGGTGGAAGAAAAAGAATTCTTTGAGATAGCATTTTTAATAATAATATTCATTTGTGTTTAAGCAGTTTTGAGATTACTAACAATTTTACTGATGTGGGAATGCAAACTTCACGTCGTTCCTCCACTCAGAACAATTCATATTATAACGAACAGTGCAACTCCAAAAATAGGAATCATAATTTTGTAATATTCTCTAGAGCGAATTTCTTGTTTGTAATCTGTTTTTTATTATTATTATTATATGGGGGGGGGGGTTGTAGCGATAATTTTTATGTTTTTACTATCAATAAAGTTCAATCATTACAAACAGAATAAATTAAGTAACAAAATGTGAAATTCATCCCATTTTATCCAAAGAAATAAGGTCTAGAGCCATGGAACTTAACAATTGTAAAGATATATATAAAATTTTACTACCCAAATTGTCAACGTTATACTGTTAACAAGGATGAAATATCTACTGAAACATATCGACGGTCAGACACGCAAATACTCTACTAATCTGTATTTAAAATTTTTTATCATCGGTTGGTAATTCACTCTTGGGTGATGTCTTGTAGACAGAAGAAAAGATATGGTATTCTTCATCAAATCAAATTCTAAAATATTTTACTATTTTTTCATTAATAAACAAAAGAGCATATTTAGTATTTCCTGGTACTAAACGAGTTGAAAGCAGCTGTCAAACATTTTAGCTACCACTACCTGTAATCCTATATGTAATATACCTCCATTTCATAAATATATATCTTAGAGAAGTCGATTATAGCGAGTTAAATGATACTGCTCGCAATGAATCAAGAGGTGATGTATTATACTTCTGAATGTCATGATCGTTTCGTCATGAATACTGTAGTTACCTTCCAAGGATAATAGTAATGGATCTACATTCCTCTGTCTGAGAAACCATCATTTCACGTCTTGGAATATAACGGATGCTAAACTCCAGCCATAAAGCCTTCTGCGCAGATTGCATTTACTCCGAGTAGCTGTTAAACTGAATACGTCAGTCCTTGAACGTTATTGTTTTTCGACGTTTTAAATTCCAGGCCAGCAATTTGCATCTGAATTAGCGGTCAGCATTTCATGGCCTTGCGAGACGAGCAGTGAACTTGTTTTGATCGTTCGACGAGCGCACACACAAATAACAGTTGCATGTTTATCGACATTTAAATGTCTTTTTTAACGCTAGGTAAAACGCCTAGAGTAGAAATTTAATACATAATTCACATCCAAGAAATTACTTCTGAAGTGGACGTAAGAAAACTCTTAGTGATCATACCTGTAATAATACTGTGCTAACCTTTTATGTTCCTAATTTGAATCCGTTTAGAGAAAGTACAACAAAGAAAAAAACAAATTACTAATATCAACAACAAAATGATCGTATGAAAGAGTATTTAGCTGAACAAGAAGCTACAGACCGAAAAACAAAATTTCCTTAAGACTAATATTTGCTAAAAATTTATCTAAGGAAACCGAAAATACCGCTTTCATAATAATAAACAGATTTTCCAAGTTAAATTTTACCATTAAAGTATGCCGTGGTTGTATGAAAAGAATACTTAGTACACTAATGAAATCAAAGTGGCCTAGTGATTCAGTGGTTAAGGCACCTGATGGGATTTCCAAAGGCTCCCTGTTCGAATCCCTGTCTCGGCGGGGATTTTCATAAGTCCTTAACCCAACCTCAACCTCTGACACAGCTTGCTGTCCAGGGTTAAGTACACCAGAACGTTTCTGTAGTTTGGATTCCACGTTAAACTGTAGGTCCCCTCCATGGCTAACAGTCCTATTTGTAACACGGATTTGTACACATCCAAAACATTTTCAAGCCAAACGAATGCTTAAAGTGATTCTAATTGGCCCAAACTAATATACATACAATAAAATGAAATTAGACTTTTAGGAGCTGAATGTCAGAATGGTAATAACGATTAAACATACTTAAGTGTTTCATAGTTGTACTTCTGTACCCATATTTTCAATGTTCAGAAACAAATCTTTTAGTGGTTAGTAGGTTCAAATGTATTAAGATGTTTCAAACAAATTATTGAAATGAAACTTTTCCTCCACCTCAAATATCTCACAAAACCACGCGTTATTAGTCGAAAGTGCATAAACATAGTTCATCATTTTCTACCGAAGCCATTGTACAACTTAATTTAATATCAGGCAAAAGTATCGATCACAAAATATCTGGGAAATCACCAATCTTCACCACTAAAAAAATTGTTGATTGGTCACGGAAGAAATGTGTCTGCTCAGAGGCACCTTCTTCTAGACGATAGCTTTCTTTTGATGGCAAAGTAGAGGAATAAATCTAATACCATGAATGAGAATAAATCCCGAAAAACTTTCATTTAAGATGCGATAAGACTAACCATGGCTTCACTGAACCTTCAAATTTTCTTTGTTATAAGAGCGATCGAATCGTTGCGTAAAGGTGCCCTAGACTATTGGACTATCTCGTTTTCTTACTAAAGCTACTGTTAATGAAATGTTTTGGTGTTGCTGCGTGTACCTGCAGGGTAGACGATACTCACCAGAAACCTCATGACTTGGTGCGCTGCTTGCTTGCCTGTTGGGGATGCGAGCACTCGCTGACTGTCGTCCGGGATGCGCGGTCGCCGTTTTATAGGCCCTGGTTGTCTCCTCTGCCAGACGACCTTCAGCAGACGCCACGCCCGCCGGGGTAGGGCCACTGTACTCCTCCCAGGAAGCTCCTGTGACCGCCTGCAGACCCAACTTTGGCAGTGGCCGTCCGCTCGTCGGGCGAGGCACTGCTCTACAGGGGGACTTCCTAACCGCTTCTTCACTCGCGACAGTCGTAGGCAGTTGCTCCGTCAAGCTAGGCAGCCGGGACGGCTTTTCGATAACACCCATCCGAGAAGTCACTGGTAAGACATCTCGCCTCATTACGCAGTTCAATTAATACCTCGCTTCCGATCGAATGATAGGCGCCTTCCGTTAATAACGTCCACCGCTTTTATTAGCTTGGAAGCCTTACGCCAACGTGTAAACTAGAAGTCGCCAAGAAAACTGACCTAATTTCCAAAAATTATAATGGCACCATTTGTTATAAATAGATTTAATCGACATGTTTTAAATAAAATCGGTAAATCGTATTGTAACTTTTACAAAAGTATTACAACTGCATTACGGACATAATTACGAGGACGTATGTGTGTGTCGAAAAATTTTGTCCGATTAACAATTTCTCAATATTCACTAGCCGAAATATAGAGGTACTCTGCCCTTTTACTCTGCTGAAGATTCCTTCATTGGACTAACAATGAGTTTTTCTTAATTATTTAATTACGAAACCGACATATTAGTTCCTCGTTTGCGGTCATGGTAGAGCACGTTTAGTTTCGAATAATCGAATTGTGCAGTTAACATCACGAAATATTCCCAGACTTTCTGAATCCATTAGGGGCATAGTATTATGATTTATCTTATATCTGCACAGACTTTGTTACTTCATGTGTGAGTGGAGACTTCCCCGGCGTAGTGATGCGATTAAATCCTCTCGGGTATTCGGCCGGATGGTGTTGCATAAACACGACGTTGCGACAGCTGGCTCTGCTGTCTTCATCAGGTTTCTAGACGGTGACAGTCAGCTTGCGACAGCTAGAAGACACTTGATACCTGATGAAGACAGCAGAGCTAGCAGTCGAAACGTCGTGATTATACAGCACCATCCAGCTGAACACCAGAGAGGATTTACTTTTGTTACTTCAGTTTATAGCTTGCTGCTAATTTTGAACATTTACAGGAAACTTAATGGTAGGTATCGTTTCAGTTTTAACCTACATCTTCTTCCCTCTTATATTTCTTTAATATATCTCTTTAGCAATTCTTTTTAATATTTTCAGTTAGCCGAGTCTTGGCACTTCTGTCTTATGGTAGTATCACCCTTTAAGTTCATCGTTCCTTCTGCACGACTTCTCGTGAAGTGTTCATGCGTGAAACTTAGCTGATTTAAGTATCATAATAATATTTTGTTCATAATGGATTGGTGAAAATTCGCAACAGTGGTATCAAATTTGGGTTGATATTGAAAGCAGCAACCAGTCACAATTTTGTTGCTGCTTTCAATATCAACCCAAATTGTGACTGGTTGCTGCTTTCAATATCAACCCAAATAAGATTTAAGTATCGTTTGAACCTAAACTTGCGACCCATATTGGACCGTAAAATTTGGTGTAATTATATCTCACATATGTCCAGTGATGCATCCACCAACATGTATCTCCGAATCGTAAAACAAAGTAACACTGACACTTATATAGGCCTATTCCATTCATTAGCAGCATTGAAACGTGTAAATTCAATACTAGAACAAAAAGTAAAATTATAATTGCTGTTTCAGTGAAAATTCTTTACATAATATAATATTCTTTTCTTACATTATGGTCGATACAAGCTCATTTAATGCTAGCAAAAAAAAATTAATTCTACTTTACAGCCATTTAACAGCATAAGAGAGTTCTCGATGGTCACAGTTGAATCTCGCGTATTGTTTATTGTTATATACCACGTAAATAACACAAAATTTACGCTACATATAGTTGGAAACATCAATTACTGATCCAACGTATCAACCTGTGAATCCTACAGCGACATTCCAGTTGCACTGCTGTAGCAGGAGAGTTTAGCTATATTTTGTTTCTCCCGTTCCGATCTAATGGTACTACTTATTGAGAACTAATACAGAGGTTTTGGTCTTCCTGCCATTTTCAAATACTATTAATCTAACATAGAGCAGTTAACTCTGTGGTTTTAAATCTATAACTGGATCACCACTAAGCGAGACGTCAACAAGGTTGTCATGTCTGGAACGCGTGGGGTTTCGTAACCAAGGACGCGAAGTGTGTCAAAGGTATTCTATGACAAATCCCTTCCTGTCTGCTGGCTTAGCCCTCAAAAGTGGTCTGCTCACTTCCTTCATAGCTGATATCTTTCAAAGGAATCTCTGGGGTACCAGGTATATTTACCAAGGCATTAGTTCATACGGGTATCGTTTGATCGGTCTAATGAAGCAGTTTTCGGAGTACTTTCAGCCATTTAACAGCTAAGAGAGTTTCAAACTGTCACACTGTCTGGGGGTGGTAGTAGCTTTTCCCTCCTTGACAGATAGTTAATTATAACGTAACATAAGGTAAATGATGCCATTTTTAGTGCTTTTTTAAGAAGAAAAAACTGAACTGGAATAAAATCATCAACCACAAAATAGCTTTAGGTAGTAGATCGCGGGAAACCTCGGAAAAACAGAATCTGCACTACAAGTTCTGGAATCAAATCACAGAAGAAATAGAATCAAAAGGGAAATTTCTTTTATTTTTAATACAACACTGCTTGTTTAACGTTACCTACATTTGTAGCGAATGCTATCTCACATTAATGTGGTTTGGACATGTTTAATTTTTTCCCTGATCTCCAACAATATATAGCACTGACTGAAAATTTTAATGGTCAGCGCCATATATTGGTGGATATGGAAGAAAAAAATGTATATTCTAAAAATTTCATGTAATATAACTATTCCCCTCAATCGTTTATTATTTTCCCGAAGTAGTTACATGGTGAACGCTGTTATATGCTGAAAACATGCTACTGTCCTTCAGCTACCGAGTTTTCAATGGTTGTCTGATTCATATTTTTCTTACTGTTCCGTTTGTTAGAGCCTCAAAATAGTATTTTTCTGACTCCGTATTACTTGTGAATCCATTCCAGTAGACATAAAAAATTTCAGTTCAATCTTCATAGAAAGAGATCTTCCTGAATAGTAGAAATAATGTTTAAAATCATCAGTGACACGTTTAATTACGTTTGCATGCCGTGGGGCTATACAGCATGTGTGCTGAAAGTAAGGACTGCATTTACAAGGGAACTCGATGTCAGGTCACTGTATATGTTTCACAGTCTTTACAATCTGTATGTGTCTTTCAAATGGAGCGATAACAACGCAATTGTCACTAAACGTCAAACTGATATGATAAAGGAGCTGGAATGGGATTCATTGCAAGACAGGAGGAGAATGAGGAGGGTCATGGGAGTGTACAGGGCATATACTGGTGATGAGGCATGGAAAGATATTGCAATAGGTATGAAAAGTAGTGCATGGAAGGGAAAAGATGACCATGACCACAAGCTGGCACTCGATTTCAGGCACAAGGGTGTGGGAAGATTTTCTTTTTTAGGTAAGGGTGTCAGGGATTGGAATGAGTTACCAAGAGAAACGATGAATAATTTACCGAAAACTTTGAAGGAATTTAAAGATAAAATTTGTAGAGGGCAAATGTAGGTGGGTGCAGGATAGGGGGAAGATAGCTGTGTAGGGAAATTGCCACCGGAGCCTGTGCTCCATTGCAATTAAATTAAATTTAAAAAAAATTAATTAAAACTGTTGAATCTATTTGGTGTAGCACTCATTACGACAGTCTTTAGTTGTTTCGTTTTAGAGTTATGCAGCCTGTCCAGTTCCAAAACTTGTGCCAAATTAGGCTGTAATTGTACTGTAATTGTACTGAATTATTCCAGATAATAATTACGCAATAGGTATATTTTAAGACTTAAATAACTAATATTTCTGTGATATAAAAAGTATGCACAGAAAAAAATCGTGTATCGGATCGTAAAGGAAAACTTCACACATGTCTTAACGTTGTGAAATAAGGTCATTCTGTTCGCATAAAAAAATGTGTGAGATTAGTTTGTGAATACGCCTAAAATAGTTCTCTGTTTCTCCGCCACACTCTAGTACCAAAGCTTTCTATTTCCAAATCTATATGCAAATAATTAAATTGGAGAAAAGTGTATGATGTCCGTTGTAATGTCTAGATGTAAATATATCAGTGTTTGAGACAGTTTTTAACTCAAAAATAAACTCTGAGGTATTTCACCTCTTTGACTTCATCACAACGATTTAGCTGACGGAGAAAAATTACTGAACAACAAAAATGGAGGCAACAATTAAATAGCTGTTTTAAATGGTCTACACGTTAAAAAGGGTTAACACCCTTGTCATATTTTATACACGCTACATTTTCAATTTGTAGAAACTTGCCTTGAATAATTCCAAGATTTTCACGTCACACACAGAAATACCTTCATGACATCAGTCTTTCTGTATCGAAATTCTTAAGCGAATCGCAAAAATGTAGAAAACTGGAGAACTGAAGCAATAATGCGGAGATTAAATGTTTCATTAACCAGCGTCAGCGACAATTTTCAACTATAAACTAATACCTGGTATGGTAGGTGAGAGGTAACGATCGGAAATGAATGCGTCCACATTTCGGTTTTCCATGGTTGCCCGAAATAAGTACCAGCGAATGTTGGGATGGTCCCTTCAAAAAGCCAGGGCCTAATTGCTTCCTGTTCCTTGCCATATATCTTTTCCCGGCTCTACTATTCTTGACGTCAACGAGCCATTATTATTATCATTACTCCGCGATTCACTAAAAGTGTGTGGCGGAGGGTGCATTGCACCTATCAGAAAGGGTAATGGTTTGGAAAGGATATACGGGATACTACAGGAGGCGTCATGGGCTATTGTGAGGAATCATCCCAACATTCGCCTGGAGTGATCCGGGAAAACCATGGAAAACCCAGATCAGGATGGCCCCAGTGCTTTATCTTAGCTACTCCTGTCGGATTTTAAGTTTACACGCCCGTTAATTCCTTTCTATTCCATTCCATAATCACTAGTCGAAAAAATGCGTACAGAAATGAATCTCTTATCTTATTTTAGCGGTCATTCCTGGATATGAATGTTTCTGGTAGCAATATTTGTTTGCTGTCATTCCGAAATAAGTCAGTAGAGAATTTTTCAATTAGCTTCTGTCGAGAGCAACGCCTTCGGTGTTCCAGGTGTTCCCAACCTAACTTCTTCAACATGGCACTTACGCTTTCCCTCCAACTGTATATACCTGTAAAGAATCGGTTGGTTCTTCTTTGGACCTTCTTCTCTAAAGGTGCGTTTACACGCTCAAGCCATTTGCGCAAATTGGTTTGCGCAAGCCAGTTTGTGCAAGTAAATCGTTACGTGTGAACGCTGGCATGACGTTTGCGCAAGCCAAAAAGTTTGGCTTGAGTAAAATCTGTCTCGACAGAAAATCGGCTTGAGGTTGGTATGTTGGCATGAGCTTCTAGACACTGCTCAAGCCACAACTCCAACTTTGTGCATGCGCATGGGTGATGGTGACGTTCGCCGACCTGTTCCCGCGACCTTATCAATTAGCAGTTATCTATTCAGTAATCTTATTCACTTATTTTATTATTTAGTCATTCAGTTAGAGTTAATTGTTGTTTAGTTTGTTTATTGTATTATTCAAAAGTCCGAACAGAAACAATTTCTTGTTGAATTTATTGAACAATACAAGTCGTTTCCGTATTGGTGGAAAGTTGAGAGCAGGGTTGGAAAAAAAACACGATTTTTTCATAAAACTAAAAAAAATCATTGCTTTTTTAATTAAATTAATCATGATTTTTTTTCACTTTTTTTAACGCCATAATTCAACCTTTTTTGTGTGCAAAATGAAACACATTTGTAGGCGTCAGAGGAAAGGGTATTCCTCTCTCTTTGTTTTATATATATTATATAACTATTTATACGAATTATAACTGTTTGATACTATACCCACATCCGGAAAGCTACATGGTTTGAATATCTCACTAAACTTGTTAAGGCTTTAATGGAGCAACTGCAATCCAAGTTTAATAGTAGGGTTAGCAAGTTCGTAATAGATCACGCTTCCAATATGGCTAAAATGAGAAGAGACATTAAAAATGAAAATACTATAACATATGGTTGTTCAGCACATTTTCCGAATTTAGTATCAAAACGATTTGGAAGTGGAAATGGCCAATACAAAGGAGCATGTTGTTGAAATTATCAAATATTTCCGAAAGAGTGTTGCTGCAAACTGTTTAAAAAAGAAGGTGGAAAAGCTTTTGTGTTGCCACAAGACGTTCGTTGTAACACTGACTGATTGTTTTGAAGCACTTATTTCTGAGAGGCAAAAGTTAATAAAGATTTTTGGAGAGAACAGATATACAGGGTGAGTTTTTTATCTTGAGACAACTAAATATCTCGAAAACTACAAATCCGATCAAAAAAAGTGGGTAATAAAAATTGTTCGTCTCGACGGGGGACATCCGATGATACCAAATTTGACTCCCC
The DNA here is from genome assembly GCA_031002005.1 of Vandiemenella viatica. Taxonomy (NCBI): domain Eukaryota; kingdom Metazoa; phylum Arthropoda; class Insecta; order Orthoptera; family Morabidae; genus Vandiemenella; species Vandiemenella viatica. Next base: position 64,450,391 of record CM061920.1, read on the forward strand.
ACCCCCACCCCCTAGGGGTGGGGGAAGGGGGAGAAAAAAAACTTAAATAGGAACCCCCATTTTTTATTGCAGATTCTGATTCCCCGGAAAAAACTACCCCTATTTCACCCCCAATTCGAGTCATTTTGGTCGATAGATGGCGCTGCAATCGACAAAAATCAAAATAAGCAAAAATTCATTTAAAAATGAGGATATCTCGTGAAATACACATCAGATCAGCAAAATACAAGTTAATGTGATTGATATTTTTCAAAAACTATTCAATAACACCACCCACCTCCAAACTTGAGGGATGGGAATGGACATTATTTCAAAATATCACCAGATCTCACTTCGCCTGATTTTTTTTTATGGGGATACTTGAAGAATGAAGTTTACAGTGAAGTGCCAACAACGCCTGAAAACATGATTGAACGAATTACCAACGCTTGTCAAAAAATCACGCCGGATATGCTTCTTAGTTGCGTCGAATCATTCCAAGAGCGGGTAAATAAATGCATCGATGTCGGTGGTGATATTTTCGAGCACTTGCTTTAGAATTGTTGTTAGAAACAAACACGTGAGAGGCGAGGGGACTCACCAAAAACAAGCACCCCGATGGTGAGAGGCGAGGGGACTCACCAAAAACAAGCACCCCGATGGTGAGAGGCGAGGGGACTCACCAAAAACAAGCACCCCGATGGTGAGAGGCGAGGGGACTCACCAAAAACAAGCACCCCGATGGTGAGAGGCGAGGGGACTCACCAAAAACAAGCACCCCGATGGTGAGAGGCGAGGGGACTCACCAAAAACAAGCACCCCGATGGTGAGAGGCGAGGGGACTCACCTAAATCTAGCACCCCAAAGGGAACAGAAAATTACTACGTCCACGTCGTTGTTCCTGGGTAACGCAAAAAGTAATGTTTGACTTTCGCTATCTGCTAAAGAATTTGCATCAGTGCATTTTGAAATAATGTCCATTCCCATCCCTCAAGTTTGGAGGTGGGTGGTGTTATTGAATAGTTTTTGAAAAATATCAATCACATTAACTTGTATTTTGCTGATCTGATGTGTATTTCACGAGATATCCTCATTTTTAAATGAATTTTTGCTTATTTTGATTTTTGTCGATTGCAGCGCCATCTATCGACCAAAATGACTCGAATTGGGGGTGAAATAGGGGTAGTTTTTTCCGGGGAATCAGAATCTGCAATAAAAAATGGGGGTTCCTATTTAAGTTTTTTTTCTCCCCCTTCCCCCACCCCTAGGGGGTGGGGGTGGGGAGTCAAATTTGGTATCATCGGATGTCCCCCGTCGAGACGAACAATTTTTATTACCCACTTTTTTTGATCGGATTTGTAGTTTTCGAGATATTTAGTTGTCTCAAGATAAAAAACTCACCCTGTATAATTGACATTGTAATTCAGCTAAAAGTCGAAATCGCGGTAGTAAAATGATCTGCTGAATAATTTCTGAGATACTGAAACCAGTATCAATCACAATGGAAATTCTGCAAAAAATTAATGGTCCTCTGTCAGATGCAGTAAATGTATTATACAGGGCGTTCGCCGGGAAACGCAACCCACTGTTAGCGCTACAAGGAAGAAACCGCTCCCGGCGAGCGAGCGCTCAGTTTCCGGCATTGTTCGACCGTCGGCCGCGGACTATTTCATAATAATTACGCTTCATAAACTTGTGTGCTAAGCATTTAAATGTGACGTAATTCATTAGCTTACCTTATAAAAGATGCTGGAAGTGTTGACCCTCTTGTGTAATGCACATTTCACATCTTCTGAACATATTTCGAGACACACGCTGCCCTAACTGACTTAATGATTTTTTGGGTGACTGTTCTAGTCGAAAAGCGATATCGTTAATTTTCTCCTCTGTGAGAATACGGTTGACCGACAGTCTCTTTTTGTTAAAAAATGAACCCGTTTCTCTTACTTTTTTAACCAGACGCAGAATTGTTGATTTAGCTGGCAGTAAAGCGCCAGGAAATTCGCGACGAAATTTACTGCGACACTTTTTAAACGACTTCTTCTTCACATATGTATCGTAGAGAAATATTCTTTGTTGCAAACTGTAACGTACCATAATTTTACTCACACTCAAACACGGTACAGATTAATAAGAGTATGAAGCCCCAAACCAGCCAAACCGCAAAGAAACGTTTATTCACAACACTGATTAATAAGAGACTGAAGTCACAAATTATCTACAATGCAAAGAAACCGTTCTTAACAATGTAAGGGTCACTGCAATGCACTGTTGGGGCAGCGGAGGTGTTAAACAGTGCGGTGATTCACGATGCCGGTTGGCGGAAACTGCTGGCGGGACTGACCGAGCAAGTTGCCGACGGCAACAGACTGGGAGGGTAGCGTTTTCCGGCGAACGCCCTGTATATAATGCAAACCGAAGCCTTTGTAAGAATTAGTTCTTCGTCAAAATTTTCCATTTTGAACACAGAAAACTACAATTTTCGGGGTTCCTCGCTTCATAATTATGCAAACCAAACTGAACGTGTGAACGGCAGCAGTTCATTCAGTTCATTTGCACAAATTGGCTTGCACAAGCCAATTTGAGCAAATGGCTTGATCATGTAAACGCACCTTAATGCCTCCACTATCCCCTTTTAATGGGGACCCCATACAGAACAACAATATTCTAAGTGAGGACGCACTAGTGACTTGTATACAATCGATTTAACGTCCGGAGTGCATTGTTTTAAATTACGAACTAGAAATCGAAGCATACGATTTGCTTTCCCGATTACATTCTCGATATGCTCATTCCACGACAAATTATGACGAATTGCTACACCTAAGTATTCAGCGGAATCTACCATTCTAAGGACAGTACCATTAATTGTATATTCAGAGCTAAATGGTGTCACCTTTTTACTTGTTCAGCTCGAAGAAGAAGAAACAAAGAAACTAAACTAGCCACAAATCTCTCGATCTGAGGTAGTTTTAACTTCATCACTTCTGATCTAAATGGCTGGGGAAAAACCGCAGAACAAATAAAAACGAAGGCTATAGTCATAAAAAAATGATTTAAAAGGTCTGCAAGAAAGAAATAATTAATACTCTTATCATATTTTACATAAGCTACATTTTCCATTAACGGTCATCTGCTTAGTTGAAGATCACAATGTAAAAAATATGGAAATTATATTCACATGATTTAGGAAATCTAGTAGTCTTCAAGATAATGCAAGATAATTTCAGTAACAATTTGGACGTAATATATTTGTTTTTCTTAATATCTGAAAATGTTTTGTTACTATTTATTCATTTTATTAAAATTCTTTCAGCATATTTTATTAGAACCTATTTACTGTTATGTTTCTACGGGTCATAAATGCCCAGGTGATATGAGTAAGAAGATGATAGAGAGTAGGAAGTGGAAGGGATTCAGCTATTGCTGTTTGTAAAGAATCATCCAGGCATTCATTTACCTGGAGTGATTTCGCGAACCTACGTAAAACAGAAATGAGGAGAACTGGGCCGGGAATCAAACTCCTGTCCTCTCTAAGGTTAACCACTCACTCGGCATACTCGATTACTGCGATGTCTCAATGGCGCTTAACTTTTTGATTGTATACATCGAATATGTTCTGTGCGCAAACCTGTTCGAAATTGTTAATTTTGTGGTTCTTTGATAGAAATCGGAATTACGCTCAGAAAAATGGAGATGTTTGAAACTGGTATGTAAATCTGCGAACGTTATTTAATAAAATTCTACCCAATAACACAGCAGCAGTAACCACTACAGAAGTAATAAGTTTCAAACCACTTCTAGATGCTTTTATTTTCACCACACTTTGTGTGAACAAATAAATTCTTTCGTAGCTGTATGTCCGTTGTCACCGTCAGTATAAACCCACATTTTCTTATTTACTGCGCTGTAAACGTGTCACCCAGAGGTATTTTGTGTACTTATGTCCTCAGTCGGTGTCTACTGCATTGTGTTAACACAGAGTAAACAACACATAAACAGTAAGAGAGAGAGGGCCCATGACCCACGATAGAGATCTGTCTGACATACGGGCATTAGCATAACCTGACTGACACGCTGCAGTCAGTCACACCGAAAGCCAGTCAGCATAATCGGCACTGCGTGGTGCTCAGAAATACTATTACACCAAACTATCCTTTATGCAGGGTCCAATTTCTCATTAGGTTTACAGCAAATAGTGACGTAATATGATAATTTCACACTGAAGTTTAAAAAAATAAAATATTTTTGACATATTGTCGGAGCGGACTCAACTTTAAATCTCTAATTTTCATATAATAACAACAGATAATTACAACCATTTCATTTACAGCAAGCTATTGCCTCTAATTTCGAACACTTGATTTTTTTTATTTTACAAACAATTATGCTTTGAAATCAGTTCTTCTACCGAACTTAGCATGGACTAGGGGTGGCAATCTGAGATCGATTAATCGAAGAATCGATCTATTGGACCAAAAAAATCGATTTTTTAAATCGATTTATAGTACTGAATCGTTACAATGAATCGATATTTCAGCCGTGAAAATCGGATGTTAAAAAGTACTTTCTACATGTAATGCACTTGCACATGAAAGTCAGGGTTTAAACGATGAATTTAAACAATATTTATTGCAAGCAGTTGTGCACCTGAAGTATGATCCTATACTTTACTAGCAGAACAAAAAAAAAAAAAAAATCAAATTTACTATCAGGTTTACTCAACATCCAAGAAGTACATCTGTTTAGTGGGATCATCAGTACCTTGCGAGCGACCATTTTTTTAATTGCCGGCAACATTGCAATTGATTAGCGGAATCTCTTGGATCCTAGTAGACTGGACAGACTTTTGTTCCTGAATGGTTGAACATTAAGCACTGGGAACTGTAAACTATATCATTTCAAAACTATTTTATGTAACCAACAAAGTTGTGAAATAAATATCTTATTGTACACATGATACTTTTATTCAGTTGTAAAAAATACTTTAATTAGTTTAAAGATGATAAAAGATTGATTATTATGGTGTCCTTTTTGTTTTCCATGATTGGAATTATAATGAAAATGCGAACACGATAACCATATCGAAAAAAGATCGATTTTTAGAAAATCAATCTTTTAGACCTCGTTTTTTTTTGTGAATCGATTTATCAAATTTCGATTCGGATCGATTCAAGAATCGATCTTTTTCGGAAAGAATCGCCATCCCTAGCATGGACGATATGTCGTTCTAATTTACATTCAAAGTGTAGTCAGGAATGTGACAAAGTCATTAAGAAAGGCGAGTCATGTCTATCAGGAACGTTGAATGATATTTATCTGCGGGGACAGAATCAATCACCTCATGCACATACTTCATTAGACAACACTGGTAATTTAACATTTGACAACTTACTAACTATACCATGTTTTGTGAAACGCCTTCTAATTTATATATTTATCGTGATAAGCATTTCGGCTGTGAGAAGTAGCTAACATACGAATGGATTCCAATTTGCGGATACGTTTATCTTAATTTCTAACCGTTCTGCCTCACATCTCTCACTGAAACGTTTTAACAAACAAAAAATTTACTATTTGTATATACTTCAGATTATGAGAACTATACGTGGCTACACATAAGTAAAATCAACCCCCTTTTTATTTTCTTACATTGATTCCATAATAATAATTGTCGAAACTTATTTGTACTTCTGGTGTGTAAACTACCACTATGCTACATTTCACTAAACCTAAATAGAGAACTTTTAGCGAAATATGAAATTTATCCAAACAAAACATAAGCTACATTTCCACCCACCACCTGTCACTATATGAATGTTTTCTTTAAATCCCTTAGATAACCTTTACAAAGGCGGATAAAAACTCCAAGACCTACGGTTTTGTCGCATGCAGGAATCATGTAATTTATTGTGATAATAACTACATGTTAACAGATGACATAAGATATCTTTAAGAGTTGTTTAGTTGAAATCTTAACATCAGTTTTTGCTGATCGGTGTACTGAAAGACAAACTTTCAAAACTCTATTATTCTTGCGTGAACTCTGGAACTTATCTGGAGAAAAATAATTGTATATGTTAAGTGTTGTGTCTTTGAAATCTGCTATCAGGTCTTGCATGATGCACGAAAAGACAGGCGAAGTTTCCAAAATTTGTGAGTGTAGTTTATGTATCATCGGGAAAAATGTAACCACATGGATGAAAACGGGTATTAGTGATAGGGAAGCACGGTTTCAGATAAGTGTCTTATTCAATGTTGGTAAAGTATTATATCAGCTAACTTTGTATATATACAGATCGTACTCGGTTATTTTGATTCTGTCTTTCGCACTGACCACATGTGTGTTCAGTGGATGTATTCACTGTGAACAAGTATGTGTTAACTGTGTACACGCAACTTCTGTAACACCGTTTGAACTTTTCCACAATACGTTTTTACAAGGCGTGTACTAATACTGAGCGATCCGATAAAAACAAGACAGACACTTTATAAATTGGGGGAAAAATAGGTTTGACCTGTTGCCAGAATCAGGAGGATAAGAGCCTCATCTAGATGTAGCAGAAGGTAAGATGCAGCAGGCCTTTAGGAATAAGGGAGTGCAAGGTAAGAATAGGAAAAAAAAGGGTCCTGCTGCTAGGTAGTAGCCATGGGAGAGGTGTAGGCCCTCTTCTGAAGGATCAGTTAGGTACAGGTTAACAGGTCACAAGTTTTTTCAAATCTAGTGCAACATTAGGTCAGGTAATAGAGGATATAGGTTCACTTTTTAGGAGTTTCACTAAGGACGATAGAGTAGTGATAGTGGGAGGTGCGGGGAATAGTACTGATAGAAGCGCGTGTTATAGTATAGACAGGGACCTGAGGAGGGTGATGAAGAAGGCGCAGCATACCAGGGTGGAATTCATGCAGGTCCTAAGTCGCCATGACCGCCCACATTTGATCTATGCTGCGAGGCGGGTAAATGTGGAAACGGAAGTACTACTTGGGAAAGGCATTAGTTCCGTCTTGGGGTATGTGCCTGTGAACACCATTGATAGAAGGGGCATGGGGGTTCTTTCTGAGTTGTTAGCTAAAGCAGTAAGGGAGCCCATCTCCAGAGATGATGGGGTCGGGACTGTGTCTTTTTTAGAATATGGGCGGCTGGTGAAGGGATGGAAATAGATGATCAAAGGGGTACTGATTGTAGATCCACGATGGGGAAAATCGCAAATGTTAAAGAAACAGATGAAGTTGCTGAAACAATAACTGAGTGAGGTAAAACTGGGAAGGAGGAGGTTAAAGCTGAAAATAGAAAGTCAGAAATAAGGGTGTTAATGGTAAACTGTAGAAGTATAATGAACAAAGTAATCGAATTTGCAAACATAATACAGATACACGAGCCATAAGTAATAATTAGGGTAGAGATTTGGTTAAAAGAAGACGTACCAGACAGTGAGGTTTTTCCTGATGGTTACAGAGTGTACCGGAGAGATAGAGGAGCAATTGGTGGAGGAGTTTTCATAATAGTTAGCAAAAACTACCACAGTTCTTTGGTGTTCATAGATCATAACCATGAGTTACTTGGGGTAGATTTCAGGGGTTATAATAAAAGAAAAAATGAGGATGTTTGCTGCTTACCGCAGTGGAAGAATGAAAGATGAAGATGAGGCTCTTGGTGAGAAATTAAATTCATACTCGGATTTCAGAGGTGAGAATAGAATGGTCATTATTGATGGAGATTTAAATTTACCAGGTGTAAACTAGATAGGAAATAAGAATAATAACACAGAGGAACAGAAATTTTCAAATACCCTTATAAGGGAAGGAGGATTTACACAAGTGGTAAAGCAGAAGTAGAACACTAAGGGACAAAATATTTTGGATATGTTCCTAAGAAAGCTCGATGATAACCTTCTGAGGTGTCAAGTAACCCAAGGAATATGTGATGATGAAGCAGTTCTGATGGATAATCGAGGATTCAGTAAACCAACAACAAAAATTGAAGAGGGAAATAGATATAACTATAAAAAGGCACAAATATCGAAGTTTAAGAGAGAACGTTTCAGCAAATGGAAGGAAGCCACAATCACAGTAAAGCCAAGGTGGGAAGGGTTCAAGGAAATCATAAGAAAGGGTGGAGAAAAATTTATACCAAAACAGAAAATAAAGAGAAGTAGAGAACCTGTGTACTATAATAGGGAAGTGAGGAGGTTAAAGACGTTGGCAAGAAGAGAACATAACAGAGTTAAGAGACAGCAGGGTAGTAGGGAATATTTAAAACAACTAAACAAGGACTTAATAATAGCTAAGATGGTGGTTAAAGATGGGTTTATGAAGGGTATTGTCAGTGCAGGGTGAGCATTGACTAATACATGTAGAAATTTCTATCGCTATCTAAGAAAACTGAGGGAAAGGAAGGGTGTTGAGACGATTATAGATAAGTATGGAGAAGAAGTTACCGAGGATTTGAAAAAGGCAGAGATTTTAAGTAACTGGCTTAGTGAGATCATTACGAACAATGAATCAGAAACGGGAGGGTCTAACTCGGAGAACGAGCTTAACAACACAATTAGAAATTAACAAACCAAAAAATCTGAAATTCATCGTGAGAATATCATGAAGGAAATAAGAAAGCTGAAAACACATAAAGGCGCTGGTGTAGATAATATTACTGCAGATATCTAAAATCTATGAGAATGTGACATTGTACCTTACCTTGAAATATTATTTAATTTGAGTCTGGATACTTGCTCCTTGCCACAGGACTGGAAAAGTGTGATAGTAGTGCCGGTACATAATGGAGGGATGAGAAATAGAGTTGAGAATTACAGGCCAATCAGTTTGACATCAGTGGTAGATAAATTATTGGAAAGATTGATATGCAACCACATCAGAAATGTATGTGAGGAACGTAAGTGGTTTTCAAGTAGGCAACGTGGCTTTAGGCAAGGATATTCATGCGAATCTCTGTTAGTGGGATATATGAAAGATATTTCAAATGAAATGGAAAAGGGAGGCCAAATTGATAATGTAGCACTAGATCTTTGAAAGGCTTTTGACAGAGTGAACCATAAAATGGTAGTAAAAAAAATAAAACTATTGGAGTGGATGAGAAAGTGATTTACTGGGAAGAAGAATTTTTGAAAGGTAGAAAAAAGCAAATTAGTGTAGGAAATGCAGTAACAAAAGATGTGGAAGTAAGAATGGGAGTGCCATAGGGTAGCGTATTGGGACCATTGCTATTCATTATTATAGTGAATAATTGTTTTGATTGTTTACAATCAGAAATTAGATTGTTTGCAGATGATATAATCCTATATATGAGGACTGTAAACAGTTGCAGGGTGATCTACACACGATATCTAGTTGGGTTGGTAAACATGGGATGAAGATAAATGCAAAGAAGTGTCAGCTTATTATATACGCAAATAAAAAACTAAAGGTTGATTATGATGATAAGAATTTCTGGTTGAAGATTTGAAATGTAAATATCTTGGCATTACATTTGATAACAAGCTTAACTGGGCAGGACACATTCGTCAGGTAGTAGGAACAGGTTTCAAGATTCTGCACTTGTTTGAGAGAGTGATGAGAGGATGAACGAGAGAAGTAAAGGAATTGGGTTACAAAACTTTAGTCAGACCATTGTTTGAATATGGTAGTGTAATATGGGACCCACATTTTGAGTATCAAATACAGGAGTTGGACAGGGTGCAACAATGGGCTGCTAGATTTGTTTCTGTAAATTACCGCAGAATGTAATCAGTTACAGATATGATAAAAGAGCTGGAATGGGATTCATTGCAAGACAGGAGGAGGGTGAAGAGGGTTCTGGGAGTGTACAAGTCTATATTAGTGATGAGTCATGGAAAAATATTGGTGTAAGAATTAAAAGTAATGCATGGATGGGAAAAGATGACCATGATCACAAGCTGGCACTCGATTTCAGGCACAAGGGTGTCAGGGACTGGAATAAGTTAGCAAGAGAAATGATGAATAATTTACCAAAAACGTTGAAAGAATTTAAATCTAAATTTTGCAGAGGGCAATTGTAGGTGGGTGCAGGAAAGGGTGAAGATGGGTGTGTAGGAGAATTGTCACAGGAGCATGCGCTCAATTGCAATATAATTAAATATATATAATGTTATTTGTCTTACTTAATAATACGATTCGATCAACATAACAGTGATAATGAATAGAGAAAATAGATTTTCGTAAACTCTGTGGGATATTGTGGATAAATACAGGAAAAAAATCGATCACAGGATTTCTGAATGAACTATTCCGACGTTCGCTTGAAGCGATGCCAGTAAACCATGAAAACCGAAATCAGTATGGTTGATCGGGGATCGAACTCAGCTCCTCCATAATGCCAATCCGTGACGTCACTATTAACCAACAACACTCGGTTTAAATCTTATGAATGAGTTAGAAATGTTGCAAAGAATTACATGCTCCACCACAAAATTGTATATTGTTGACCAGTAGAGTGATAACATCTTCACTTTTCCTTGATTAACACCAAAAAATGTGAGTGTTCAAACCACCAATTAATTTGTATGAACATGGTAGTAGTGTTGAGGGATGCCAAAAGTAGCTTTTCATACGCTTTAAGGACGACTGTTATCGTAACTGGTTTTATCTTATTACTAAAATGTTGCGGCCGTTATCTTCTTTAAATATTCATGAGGTACTGGCTTCCATGAAGTAAAGAAAGTAACAAATTTTTTGTTTTATGTTGTCAGGTTCAGGTGCAATACCAATAACTTTTTATGGTAGTAATACGATTCCAACATGTATCAGTCGTAAAGCAGTTGTAAAATAAACACAGTTTCGGGTCAACAGCTAAAAGAGGCATTGTTATGTTCAAGAATTCGTAATCATAGCAATTCGTTAAGTTTCTCGGCATGGTCACGGAAACTCCCCGTAAATAAATTTATGTACTGTAGAGTGACGAAGAAGTTTCTTTTTTAAATTTACTTGTTTTTGGAGGATGATGGGATATACTGTATTGATTAAGAAGCTTAGTGACTGGAAAGAGAAATTAGTATACATCCATTTTAGTTTTTTTGTAACATTTTTTGGCTTATGCCTTTACGCCTCGTTGACGCCGAGGTCATTAGAAACTGGAAAGGATTGGAACAAGGAACGGAAGGGAATTCGGCCTTGGCTTTCTGAAGGAAGCATCGCGGCATTCACCTGGAGTGATTTGGGGAATCAATGGAATACCCAAATCTGGATACTCGGACGGGGATTCGAGCCCACGTCCTCCCGAATGCGAGGCCATAGAGTTAACGCTTACTTTTTTGTAACTGTACACATCTTTCTGTCCTTTGAGTTCATGGAACCCGAAATATGATAATATACGCTGACATTGATTGCTGAATGGGAAAACGTAATTACGTTAGAAATCCTTGGGCGTAACACATGAAGATTATTTATGTACTGACATGTTTTTCATTACCAGGAATATTGCAGCTAATCGGTTGCAGGAATAAATCAATTCTGATAGGTGACTTACTGAGAACGAAATATTCCTGAAAGTTTATTACTTTTTTTTTTTTTTTTTTTTTTTTTGTAACAGTTTAACGTCCCCTTTTTAACAACGTGGTCTTTTAGAGACGGGAAAGGATGGGGGCAAGGAATGGGAAGGAATTCGGCCATGGCCTTTTGAAGGAAGCATCCCGGCATTCGCCTGGAGTGATTTGGGGAAACCATGGAAAACCAAAATCTGGATGCCCGGACGGGGATTCGAACCGCCGCCCTCCCGAATGCGAGGCCAGAACGCTATCCGTTACACCACCACGCTCGGTAGTTTATTACCGAGTTATTTTAAGGCTAGTCGTACCAGGTAGAGCACCATAAAAAAGTGCTACGGGAAATACACCGCAACTAAAGGATTTGAGGACAGATAATAAGAAATCAATCAAAAAATGCGTATCGAGCGAGATGGGTGAACGGTTAAGGTTCTGTCCTCACATTAGGGAAGACGTGGGTTCGAATCCTCGTCCGGACATCCAGATTTTGGATTTTCCATGGTTTCCCAAAATCATCCCAGGCGAATGCCAAGATGCTTCCTTCAAAAGACCATGGCCTAATTAATTCCAGTTCCTTGCCCCCAGTCCTTTCCCAACTTTAATTATCTCTACGTTGATGAGAAGCAAACCCATTAGCAAAAAAAAAAAAAACCCGGACGTATTAAATCGCAGAAACGGAACCTCCAACTATTTCATCCTCAACCGGATCAGCAGCGGATTAGGATACAGTACAATTTTCACGCCTATTTTCTGGTGGAGCTCAATGTAGTAGACCACACACAGCATCCCGTCCTGATTTTGAAGATGCGTTAAATCTAGAGGCTCGTGGTGCCACACCTCCAGATATGTTCCTATGATAGTCGGTGTAGGGTACTAAATAAGAGGAAATCATTATTACTTACCTTCACAATTATTGACACCCGCAGAAGTCAGTGTTAGAAGTTTCAGGAAAAACAGAGCGGTTTGTAGTTTCACAACACATAATCTTCACTTAGAAAATTGATACAGTAAAATGAAATTAAGTATCACGTATTCGAGTTATTATTTTCTCTGCAACCTGCCAATGATTTTCTGTGTCGCTGATCAAGCAGAATCATGCTTGACATTCGTCTCTGCTAATTTCAAATACCGATGCGTTAACAAAAACTGATTAAAGCCACTGCATAAGCAACAACTGATTAAAATTAAATTATGGCACACAAATTTCTTTCCGAGACAATTTTTTGGGAAGACTATTTGAAAGGTTAAACCCAGTGAAAAACATTTCCTCTCTTTTTTGTTTGATTGTGGTAATTGGCTTGAATATTTAATTTTTCCCTAATTGCAAATTCTGTTTTATTATCAATTATTTCTTTATTAAGATCCTTTTAACTCAAAGGATTTTAAGAAAAAATCTGATACATACGCTCGTGTATACAGCGTGATTAATCTCTACGCTTTATGCCTCGTCAGCGTCGAGGTCATTATTGGCGGCATGGGACTGATGACAAGGAACGGAAAGGAATTTAGCCGTGTCGTTTTCAAGGATGCATTCCTGCATTTGCGTGAAGTGATTTGGGGAAACCATGGGAAACCTAAATCTGAATGTCCCAGCGCGGATTCGAACCCGCGTCATTTCGAATGCGAGGCCAGAGCGTTATTGCTCACACTCCACTCTCGGTTAAGCTCTACGATATTTCCCCGTAGCGTAACTTCAAACATAGCCTAGTAGAGCATAATGTATTATCATTACTGTTTCATTACAATTACAGATTTCAAATGTCGTGTTAGTTGTTTTTTTAACAGCTACTGCGTTGCTTTAGAATAGATTAACATAACACATACGACACCAGCGACGTCGTACAGTGTTGTGGGAGTGTACAAGGCGTATATTGGTGATGAGGCATGAAAAGATATTGGTGTAAGAATTGAAAGTAATGCATGGAATGGAAAAGATGACCATGACCACAAGCTGGCACTCGATTTCAGGCACAAGGGTGTAGGAAGATTCTCTTTTTTAGTTAAGGGTGTCAGGGACTGGAATAAATTACCAAGAGAATTTGCCAAAAACGTTGAAAGAATTTAAAGTTAAAATTTGTAAAGCGTAAATGTAGGTGGATGCAGAAAAGGGAGAAGATGGGTGTTTAGGGAAATTGTCACCGGAGCATGATCTCCATTGCAATTTAATTAATTTTAAAAAAATAACAATGAATTATTTTGCTGCTTCAAATAAAGTAACAAATCCTCCAGTATTGTTGTTTTCTGCATTACACAAAGATGTGAGTGACAGGGGTGATTTACCATAATATTAGTCTCTCCTCCGTGCATTCCGATCCCTAACGGCACGAAGTAAAAAAAAAGAATAGATATAAAGATCAGTGATCCAGATATATACAGACGGGTGAAGTACTTCTCCACAGTTGCAAATAAAAGTGAGTGTTCGCATGAATTCCAATTGATTCATTCGTAAACTACGTCGGATGTGACAGACAACTACATCCCAATCACTTTCGAGAGGCCTATGGCAAGAGGTCATAGAACGAACGGTCCTTTGAAAAGGAAACATAACAATCAAGCTTCTGCGCAACTACCTGTTACCTTTTTTTCTTCCTTACTGGGCTGGAGTCCTTCTAATTAATCTTGAGTCTTGACTTCTGCAATTAAGAGTGACGGTTGCAACTTATCCACAAAATGACGAATCAAGTTACTTCTTAATTTATTATCGAGCGTGGTGCGTGAGTGGGCACGTTCTGGCCTCGCATTCGGGAGGGTGAGGGTTCGAATATCCATCCGGACATTCAGCTGTCGGTCTTCCATGGTTTTCCGAGACCAGTTCAGGTGAATGCCGGAATGGTTCTTTCAAACTACCATGGCCGAATTTCTTGCCATTCCTTGTCGCCAGTCCTTTCCCGCCTGTAATGACCTCGATATCGACGAAACATAACGCGATAAACAAAAATTTAAAAAAACAACAAATCTTAATTTATTAATAACACGTGTGTATCGAACAATTCATCTCGAAACATTATTTCCAAGGACAGAATTGCTTAACCACTTTTAATGAGAACAAGTAGCAGCATAAATGAGTTGTCTTTATCGAAAACCTGTTAAACTGGATAACAACTAAAGTGGTACTGCGCCATGCGGCACCTTATCAAAGACAATGGAACATTCGAGAAGCACGCGCCAGACCTTGACAATACGTAACCCAAAATCTTAATAGCACAAGAGTGTTAATTTTTCACATAAAATACACTGATTGTAAATACTCATTGAGAATATACAACACTTAATTAAAATGACTACACAAATTATCTAATGCTTCGTATAAGAAGTTTATATTGATTAAACAAGTGAAATGTTTCAAAATACTGTAAAATTTGGTTTCGTGGTACTATCTTCTGATAAATTCCGTTAACTTAATTTTAATTTGATATAAGAAGGCTGAACATGTCTCTGTTTCGTTATATCATCTCTGTACTTTCTTCATACTAGTAATCAATCTTTTGCGTTGCGGAACTCTTACAGCACACCAGTGTTCTAGATGAGGAGGCACGAGTGTTTTATACATCTCCTTTGTATATACGTTCCTTCACTTCAAGAATCGACCTATGAATTGCAATCTACAATTCGGTTTATAGCAATTGCTTCCCTGAAACCTTGATTATAAACTAACTTTTATTTAAAATGTCCATTTTTCTATCATTAAACGGAGTAGGTAGCTAACAGCATGCTGCACTCATGCCAACACAACCTAACAAAGATTCCACGAAAAAATCTTAGTTTTAAATTTTTATTTATTTATGGCTTTACGCATCATTGACGTCGATTTCATTAGAGGCGGGATGGAACTGGGGACAGGGAACAGGAAGGAATTCGCCCATGGCCTTTTGAAGGAAGCATACCGGCATTCATCTGGAGTTAAAAACAAAACAAAAATGCTAAAAGTAGTGAAGGAATTAGCTATGGGTAATCTGTTCGCCAAGGAAATTTAATATCTCGGTCAATTCAGTTTCAGAGAAATCTGATGTTCAGAATTTCTCTGATAGTACGAGCATGATGCAGTTGTGTTGCTTGTGTGATAAAAACACAGCTAAGGTGAAGATGAAGAGCCTGGAAGATCAATGGAAGCATTTTAACCATACGTATACGAGTTAATAAGACGGTGAACCCTCAAATGATGTTATTAGCACCAAAATGACTCACAAGTAAACCGAAAATTACAACAAAACAGTTTTCTTTCCTACAGTGCTTTGAAAATTGTTGATAAATATAAAATTGGTCATCGCCTTCTGAGAGTTCATCGGTGTCAACAAAAAACTAGGTCATTCAATAGAGAGAGGTAAACCTTGTACCATGTTACGCAGTAGAGACGTATTTATCTTGGGTAGAGAACCCTCTAAACAGTCGACTACCCATTCCTGTTCGGGTAACAAGGTGCCGGCTATAGCTTCTAGAATCCAAAGACGTGTTTTACCGCGAAGTAGTTAATTAATGCACTCGGACTGGAAGGTTAAAAAAAAATAATGTATTTACACCTCATGTTGAGATCTCAGGATAAACCATTTTCTTCCACCACACTTCCAGACTACAGTCGCATGGCATGCCAATTATGTCAAGGAAAATATCTCAAGTTTTATTTCATTTTGTTTTTACTCTTTCCTCCATTGTTTGAATAAAGAAGTCACTACAACACTAGCAATAAGCTAAAGGATAACACAAGTTTACCGCAAGTGCGAAGTTCACATTAAGCTCAAATACTCGTACATTCTCTTCCAATTATTTATAACCATATAAAGCACTGGACTCTGCCGCTTTAGGCATTCATGAATTATTGCGTACTCGGCGACGCAAGGTCACCAGGAAATTTTTTGGAGTTTAATAACTCTATATCTAGAACAGGAGATATATCGCTTCACTAAAAAGTCTCAAACAAAATTACTAAAGACACATAGTTAATAATAATATTCCAATGTACACATCGTTGTAAATCTCTCTTTTTTTTCTTGGACGCTGGTGCTTGATAAATAAAACATGAATCTAACTTAGGAAACTTGTTAAATAGCTAAGAAAAGGCCGCAGAGTGGCTTCGAAAAGTCGAATTCCCATTGGGAGGCCCGAGAACTTTATACACAACTAATGTAATATTTACCTATAAAATGTCTTTTCTTCCTTATGTGGTCTATACAAATACGTGACTAAGACAGAAAACGTGGGAGATTGACTGAGGGAGGACAAGAGTAAATGAGACTTTAATGTACTTTTTAAATTCTGGATGGCAATAAAGAATTTCCTAAAGGGATATCTCGACCGAGACGAGAATTCGTGGCTTCGAAACGTCGAATTCCCATTGGTAAGCCCGAGAACTTTTTATACAATTAATGCAATATTTACCTATAAAATCACTATTCTTCCTTATGTGAGCTATACATATACGTGACTAAGACAGAAAACGTGGGAGATTCGCTGAGGGAGGGCAAGAGTAAATGAGACTTTAATGTACTTTTTAAATTCTGGATGGCAATAAAGAATTTCCTAAAGGGATATCTCGACCGAGACGAGGATTTGTGAGGGGCGCTCTTTAGTCACCACAGATGACCTAGAAGCAGTACCACGGCGTTTCCGCAACGGAACCTGCATACCACACCTCTATTCAACAGGGATCAAGCAAAAACCAACCGTACACCTCTGGAAGAAATTTCCATAAAAAAATATAGCTACAATAATTGCTTGACTATCTTTCCGTAAATTATACACCACGCTGAATATACCAAAAAGAGGGAACCTGAAATCGTCATATATTTTGGATTTTCTGTTCGCTGTATGAAAGTTTAATGGTTAACCATAAATCTACACCTACTCTTCCTTTTTTATTCTTCAGGGAATTATTTGCCACATAGTTATAAGTAAGGTCCTATGTTTTCTAACAAACTTAAAGTAAAATACTAATTTCAATCAACCCAACATCAAGAAATTCTTTTTAGACCTTAAAAGAATAAATGTTTTCTGTAGGCAAATGATATTCCAAATTATAAACAATAGACGTTTTTACTTTCTTTTTTTTTTACTATTTCATTCCTCCCAGCTGAAGGCTGGGAGGCGGGCTGCTGGAGGATCACGGAGATCCTTTTCAGCCTACTACTCTACGGGGAGGGAGGGGGATGGAAGGTCGGCCGTGGCCTTGTAGGAAACCATCCCAGCATTCGCCTAGAGTGACTGAGGAAAACCACGGAAAACCTCAGACTGGATGGCCGAATCGGGTTTGACCCCGGTCCTCCCGAATGGCATGTAGCAGTGCAAAATCGCACTGCTCAAGCCTGGGTGACGTTTTTACTTCTTAATTAATTATGTACTGTACAAAATTGGAAGTGGCATTCTCGTTGAAGGCACATGTGATTTGCTACCACATATCAAGACAGACATGTAATCGTAAGTGCACCATTGCAATTGTTTATAAATTTAATTGCAGTAACATCCATACTAATCCGTCTGTAGAAAATTTACAAGCTGCAAACTATAAAAACGAATGGATATCTGAAGACAGCTAGGTGAAAAGCGACCAAAATAAACAAAGATTCCAACAACAGTTCAATTGACTTTTTCATGGAATAATAATCTATTATTTTAACAAGAAACCACAGAGAAACTGGCCTACAATAATTGCGTATTAGTGAGGTAGAAACCATTTCTATTCCGTCGAAACGACGAATATTTAAAATGTTTAAACGTTATCCTGTACACTTTATCCAGTAGTCGTCCTGTTTGAAATGTTAATCTGTGGTGACAAATGATGAGCGTAAGACCAAATCACGTAGTACCATTCAAACGGGATTTTAATACTAACTCACTCAGACATAAGGAGCTTACATTAACATAAAATTTTCTGCTTAGTAGGTACAGTTTCTTTACGCTCTACAGTAACACCGAAGAGCATAATATCTGTGAACCTTACTGTACAATTCCGACGAATGAGTTGAGAATAATTACTAATTTCACACCTTACATATAAAGTAAATGCGTTACTAAGCTCGCGCAAAACATTAGCATTAGAAACCTAGTCATTTAACTATCAACATAAATGCTTCATAAGCTCTTAAGAAGTGGAAACTGCGCAACAAGTGATGTTAAAGCCTTGATGGCTCGTTATCGAGAATACGTGATTGTAAATCAAGCCAATAATTAAGTAGAGTTGCGTTCCTGAATGCTTCGAGCACTCACATAAATATACGTGGAAAATATCACCTGCCTTTCCTAACGTTACACCAGGTAGCAACTGTGAATATATTCAACTTTAGGGAACTTCGTAAAAATTAGAACATTAAAATCTTCCTGTTACCTAATAATATTTCTATATATTATTGAACTTCTGTTTTCAGTGAGAAAACTCCCGAGGCGACATCTTGTAATCCAGTTTTTCTTTAATTACCTTCCCGTCAATCAATTAATTTTGTTTAAAATATATGAAATGGTTCACTTATTGTAATTATGCTAGACTATTTCGTAAATATATCTTTTTTTCTGGATATTATATGAAACTGTCTGAAATGAGTGTGATAGTCTTGGAAGTGTGCTAAATTGATTTCGAGGGTTTTAATTTTAAATAAAGAATATTAACATACTAATATTTGAGGGTGTTTTCGACATATTAAATTGTTTATTTTGTTCAATGCAATGCTCTTGGTAAAGAATCTGATGTCTAGTTTGAAATTTCCCCTGCAATAAAAGCGAAGTGAAATACATCTCATGCTGTTCATCACAGTTGGTGGGGAGTAAAGGAGTAAACGAGTAATATCTTATTTGTGGCCACTAAATTCTGAAGTCTTCAAGCCTATCAGACCTCGACCTATATATTTTCAAGTAATGTTATAATATGGTATGAATGCCAGACCAGTAGAGCTAGTTCTTAAGCACAAGATGGTCACATGGCTTTAATCTTTTTATGCACGCACCTCACAGCTCTTTCATTTTGTTATAATTTCACGTCCTGCAGGTATAATAAGACAACACACTTACTGCAACGTACTAAATAAATGTCTCATTTAATATTAGTGTCTTAAACTTGTTAGTGCCATGATTTACAGAAATACTGAAACAGTAAGTGTAGCTAAAGTCATAACAAACATAGTTTAACTGGGAATGTGTCGAAAGTTTTAGACCTAGACCATAGCTTGCGATACCCATTATTCTATACTATAACGACAATAAATTAACAGAACTTCGTATTTCGTAGCAATCAGGTAGCTCAGTTATTTATGAAGCAGGCAGAAATATTTCCAGACAACCGTTTTATTTTATGAATTAAAAATATTAAATTATGTGAGTTACTTTCAGCAGAATATAACTTCAGGTGATTGGCTCCCTGGATTGTCAATACACCTTTTCTATGGGATTATAAATTATTTTTAGAAGAGATAAAATGAATTCGATTACCATTCTGCCTCCTTGATGACATGATTTTTTATCAATGGTTTATGATTTTTTACAAAAGTTTCTCCGATGAAACAACTTGCGATACTAGATCACTGCGATGCAGAGTTCATTGTGGGGTGGAACACGTATATCTGGTTCAGTCAGTGCGATGAATGCGGGATATTACCAGTCACATCGTTTTTATTTGGACGGCTGCAACAGCGTGGTTCGCTGCCGGCGATCTGGTTTATGGGCGCCAGTGGCGTCAAAGACTCAACAAGAGTGGACCTTACAAGCGAACAGAGAGGCATTTTACGCACGGGCCAGATACTTCGATGATGTTATCAGTCACAACCAGTGTTCTGTTGTGGTAAATGCCACCTGTTCACAGCTCGACGGGCACTGCGGGTAGTCATAACCGTTGATCCTGCATTACAGAGTCGATACTACTCTCCCGCGGTAATAAGTGAAGAGCACTCCAGAATCAAGATAAGAATAATTTACTAAAAATGCTGAAAGAATTTTGTAGAGGGAAAAATTGGTCGGGTACAGGAAAGGGAAAAAGTGGGTATGAATGGAAACCATCACCGCAGCGTGCCCTCCAACACAATTAAATTAAATCTATTTAAATAAAAATGTAAGTGTTCGTTTATTACTAATCTCAAATCTTCGAAAGTTCTTCATAAATTGCTTTGAAATTTTGACACAACGTTGAATTAAAATTCGCACGTGTTTTTTAATGGCCTATGTCAATTTTTTTCGTTAGTTTTTTTTTCCGTTGTTTGATTTTGTTTCAGTGATTTATTATGATTATTTTCTTATTTTCATTTTGATTTGAATAGTATTTTTATTTTATTTTATTTATTTATTTTTCGATGCAAATTGGGAATGAAAAGGTGCCGGTTGTTCTAAACTCAGGATGAATTTGACCGCTTCATAACTTAGTTTAGTAACGTCAAAAGAAGAATTGGTTTAAAAAGTATTTTCTAAAATTCGAATCAATTATAAGTATTTATGTAATTTTTTGTTTCTTTGTTTTTACTTTTTTCAGTGATTTGTTTTGTTATTTTAATTTTGGTTAGTATTGTTTATTCTTATGTTTTTTATTTTTTGTTTTCTTTCATTATTTTTTCTTTTTCCCAGTGATTTAGACTTATAAATTTAGTGCGGGAGGGGTGTAAATGAGTATAGGTATTGCGATTTTTATACTAAATGTAGACAGTATCTTCGGTTTTTTTAAGTATACGTTTGTATAGTACGATCGAAATCGGATAAAAACCTTGGTTTTGTATAAAGAACATGTTCAAACATCAACGGGTGTAAAGGGGGAGAGGGGGTGATTTTTTTTCTTTTTTTTTTGTTAGAGATCTTTGCAGGAGCACACACAACAACTCAATAAAGTTTCTCTATAATCGGATTAATGGTATAGGAACCTATCAAAGGTGAAGACGTCCTCATTCCTCGCATTCGTATGATTGTAACGGTTCAGTTGGACAGACTGCAATTCCCAATTCGATTGCCGTTTGCAGTCACGATCAACAAAGCTCGGGGTCAATCGTTTGATTGTGCAGATTATTGCTTCTCACATGGACAGTTATATGTTGCGTGTTCTATAGTCAGTAAACATCTGTATAGACAATGCAACAGCAAAAAATATTGTATATCCGCTAACATTATGAAATTAAACTTATTAGAAATGCTTGCTTTCTATTTTCTTTCTTTTCCGTTTAACCAGCCACAGCAACGCGTCGAAAGGTACAGCTAGTTAAAAATAAAAGGAGAAAGAGTCTAACTCAAGAATAAGAACGAGAGTCACCACCAGAATCAGAAGTTAGAAAATCACTCGGAGTTCCTGGTTTCGTAACACCTATCTGTTGAGTCACCCATCTTGTCTTTCCTTATTCCTATGTTAGGCAGCCCTACTGCCTATCCAAATCAATGCAGAAGTCATATCTTCCCACGGCGACGGTACTAGTGGAATAATCTTTACTGTCTGACAAGCTTTCTCAATACGACACAACGCTAGTCACTTGGATCATTTTTTTTCCACCCTCGTAATTCTGAGCTCCACGGAATAAAGGGATATTTCTGCATGTGTCCAGGTAGATCATATGCATATAATTACCGAGCGTGGTGGGTGAACCGTTAACGTTCTGGCCTCGCATTCGGGAGGACGCGGGTTTGAATCCCCGTCCTGATATCCACATTTGGGTTTTCTATGGTTTTCCCAAATGACTCCAAGTGAATTCCGGGATGCATTCTTCAAAAAGGCCATGGCCGAATTCCTTCCCGTTCCTTGTCCCCAGTATAATATCCCACATTATAATATAGTGTCATTTTCTGTGACACTGCACGAATTCAATAGCAAGTTGCAGAAAGTTTGCGATATAGTTTCACAGAATATGTAAATATATAATAATAGTGGAAAACACATAAGAAATCGTATTCATCTCATGATGAGAGTTCAATTTAATCAAAAACAAATATTTACCGTATAATTATTTTCACTCTGTCGAGGTCTACATGTAGATAACGTATTGATAAACTGGAAACAACAAAAACTGCACGTCCTGTAGACTAGCTGCTGGCACATAAAAGCCCCCAACCCACATCGACTTAACATACTTTATACCGGTTTTTGGGAGGCGCAAAACACGTGGAAACAAATCCTTCCACTTATGTTTCAGCCATCCTACAGACTCTCATAAATATCTTAGCGAATGCTCTGGATGTGGGAAGGAATTAGTTTGCTCTTTAGAAAAATATGTTTCAGGAGATAAAAAGCAGTACAAATAACTCTCAGACATTTTTTCTTAGATGTGCTATTCCGTGAGTAGCTGTCAATACGGGGTACAGTCCTTTCGAAAACAAATATAAGAAAGAAGTAATCAAACAAAAAGGAGGAGGAAGGTAGGGACGAAAATATAAAGAAAGAAATATATGAAAGGTTTATGTCATACTTTCGCCCCTCAATCATATGTCGCCTTCAGTTTTATGACTGATGCACAAAATAAATTATCTACAGATTATTATTATTACATTATAAAAATCATTTATTGCCAACAAATTTTGAAGTCATAAGCATGAAACTGCTAACACAAATAAACAAACTCTTTAACATTTAACATTTTCAACAGTTGCTTACAATCCTGCATGTAGTTTAATTTTGTTCAAATTGTTTCTATTAAACTCGACGTAGAATTATTTTGAATAAATCGTGGCCGACACAGAAATATTAAAGCAGATTTGAATTTTTTGATTTAAGATGCACGGAGAAGGAATGAGTTCTGATTCTAAGGCAACGAGCACCTTATCTTCGTCATCCTATATAAACGGATTAGGCTAAATCAACAACTTTTAACTCTCAACGCAATAGGTTGGCTATCCTAGACAGGTTTTAAATCATCCGCCAGCACCGTCGAAAACGGAAGGAATGTAATACACAGGTCCAACGTTCTATCTCTATACTTTAGAACGATCAGCATAGTTTATCAAGAATATGTATGGAACATACGTAGACACTATACACTCTTGGTGTTGGAACATCTCTTAATGCATAAATTAGAAATTTGATGATTAAATGTTTAGTAAACAAGTGACAAGTGATCGTGTCGATTCTAGAAGAATGAAACACGTCCAGAAAAGAAATCGTGGTGACGCTCTGGTCTTGCATTAGGGAAGACGTGGGTTCGAATCTTCGTCCGGGCATCCAGATTTGGGTTTTCCATGATTTCCCCAAATCACTCCAGGCGAATAATGGTGTGCTTTCTTCAAAAAGCAATGACCGAACTCCATCCCGTTCCTTCTCACCAGTCCTTCTCCGCTTCTAATGACCTCGACGTTGACGTCACCAAGGCGTAAAGCCATAAGCAAAAAAAAAAAAAAAAAAAGGATAATCGAAATAGGCAGAATCCGACATTTTCTTGTGCAACAACCGTACAGGTATACCAGTATTTCCCGATTAATAGCATCAATCATAATTAGTGGATTATGTAAAAGACTATAAGCCGCAGACAGAGGTTAGTAATCAAGCTGTCTGGCTACCTCGCACTCGCTCCAGTTTCCGTCCAATCGTTGACTCGTCCTTGCGGCGGTCGAAGGCCGCGACCCGCTACTCGGCAGAGCCGGTATGCAAAGTAGTTTGCGTGTCCTCCGTCGCCGACGCACCCAGCTCACCTGACCGCGACTAAAATGGATCGACCGCCCAGCAGTGGGCAGATCAGTGAGAGTGACTGCACTGCGGAGTCAGTGCGATCCTACAAAATGTATTCCGTATTTGATCGTATCTCCTGAGAAATGTTTCTGACATCGAAAGTTTAGGAAACTACCGATTCCTCCCCCTAATATAGTGTTGGCTTACGTTCACCGAATCTAATATAAAACCATGATCGCAATTAGCTGATGGAGTGAGAAGCTTGAGAAATTATTTTGCTTCTCGGATTCTTAGGAGATTGAACCCTTGAAGCTATAAGCATATTTTGGTAATATGTTTAATGTAATATAGCAATATAAATAATAATGATTGTTAATATAAATACATATTTGAGACGAGATACTACGGTACTTATGGAACACCGCTAGAAATACAGATCGACGTACTACATGGAAAAAGAGATGAAAAGAATCAATTTTATTTTTTTTTCTTACGGAATGACACCTCGTCGATGTCGACGTCATTAGAGGTGGGAAAGAACTGGGAACAAGGAACGGGAAGGAAGTCGGCCATGACCTTTTAAAGGTAGCATCCCGGCATTCGCCTTGAGTGATTTGTGGAAAACCACGGAAAACCCAAACCAGAATGCCCGGACGGGATTCGAATCCACGTCCTCCCGAATGTGTGGCCAGAGCGCTAACCGCTCACCCATTACGCTCGTAGAATATAATGTAGGCAAGACAACATAGGTGATAGAGCAGTTTTCATGTTGTAAGAATCTGGGCTTTAAGATTTGGCTTTTTCATGGTTTACTCAAATCACTCCAGGCGATTGCCGGAATGCTCCCTTCGAAAGGCTATGGCCGAATTACTTCCAGTTCCTTTCTCCCCTGTAATAACCTCAGCGTCAACGTAGCGTAAAGCCATACGCAAAAAAAATTAAGGACGCAATAAGATACCATGAATGATGAGTCTTCCGTGGTAAAATGTTAATTAATATTGTGAATGTGTTGTAACGTGTTTTATATGGAAGTTAATAAGTTATGTATTGAAGTTTCTACATCGGAGTAAAAACGTGCTTTTTACTGTCAGATACAATAATGAGAAATAAAGGAGGCATACTTCCAAATCTTCCAATGATATGTATTCTGTTTTAGGTTATACGAAGCCTAATTTGAATTAAAATTGGTAACCTACTACAGATATAAAATGCACTTCGGGTTAAGGAAATGTTGCGCCTAAGGTAAATGCATCAGTTTTATTCGAGACCCAGGCATCTCATTCCCTGAAATAATTCTATCGCTGAGACCATCAGAGCCCTTTTCTGTCTTTTCGAAAGGTCTGGGGAAACTTGATTTTAAGGAACTTTAGTAGACTGATACGATAAAAGCACGGACATAAAAATATTAAAATTTGGACAAGAAATCAAACAACGTAATTTACCGAACACCGCAATAGTTAAAATTGTTTACATTCAGAATTTTAATGTCGAAGAAAGGCTGCCAGTTTTTTACTCATGTGATTTTCTTATCTCTTCAGACGTTTGTCAAATGAAATATTTTTCTTTGTTTTCAACCACCCAACTACCCTAATATCCTGGTGATTAAGTTTCTCTTCCTTTTACAGATAAATACACGTTTCTTTCACTTTTCCCTCCGTTATAGTCCTCGAACAAAGTGAAGAGAAGGAGATCTACTGAAACTTCAAGGATAAGATGCATGGACTAGGTGCTCAAATATACGGAGGACAAAACAGCTGATTGAAGACAAGCAGTGAAATAATAAAATTGTAGAGACGTTAAAAGTGTAAGAGGATGTGCCTCACCAATCGCAGAAGCAGAAACATTAATCGACCACGATGACGAGCATTAATCCTAACGTGAACCGTTTAAGTAAAATAGTAATCAGCAGCCCACGAGTTGGCACATGCATCTGTCAGGTAAAACGAGAGAAAGTTCGCAGGATGTAACCACTTAACGTGTTGTTCTTTCATACCGGTGTGGTTCTTCTGAGGGCCATGGCCCAATGACAGAATTCTTTCTCTTTCCTTGCTCCTAATCCTCTCCTCGACGTTTGCGAGGGGTAACGGTACATAAAAAATAAAAATAATAAAAAAATTTGTAGTACAAATCCGCGATTCTTACTTGATTTCCCTTCAGTATTGTCTTCGTGCTTTTCATTAATAACAAGCAAAGCCAGAAACTGACAAGAACATTTTTAGCAACGTGTATTATGAATTCACTTCTCATTAGAACAATTGACAAGATAAGTATTGTTTAGTACCCAAGTCACAAGTTTTCTCTCTTACTCCTGCTGCGTATTTTTTCCTATTTGTTGTAGCTCCTCTGTGAACCGAGAAAACTATGTATCAGCTCTTCACATAATGGTGCACTTCGTCGGTCTCTGAAACTGAACATATCTCAAAAACGAAATCTCTTTACCTTCCTCTGAATATTTACTGCTTCATTAGTTAGAAGTGACATAAAAAAAAAAAAAACATTACGCAACATTCTTCGGCAACTGGACTCACTAACTTCTCAGCAGTATTTGGCACAGTTCTCAACTGCTTCTCGTCGAAATGAACTTTGGTCTTTGAGAAATCATCTCAAGGCTGGTCTAACAAGACAGGCTTCGAAAATATTATATATTGTTAGGTACAACGATGAAAGATTCCTGAGTGAGCTGATAAGTGAAGCAGTTAAGTAAAGAAATAAAACAAGTGGACTAGCTCGATTTCTCACGTAGTGTCTAAGTATAAAATCTCAACTTCAAACTTTCCAGTGTGCTATTAAAGCAGTCGAGTTACTCGGGTGGAAACGCAGCTCATCGAAAACAGTCAAAATTAATAGCTTAATCGTAGAAAATTTAACTAATTCAATTTGGCAGGTTAATGACACATGACGATAAGTGTTTGGGTTCTTGCCACCTCCATTATTTATTTGAATTTTTTCCGTCTCAATTTTCTGCCCGCTATTATTGTACAAGTTACTCCGCGTGTTTTGTGAAACATAAATCCTTATTATGGCCTCAGCTTCATTTTCATAACAGGAAAAAGTGTCTTCACGTCATATTTGGAACAGTGTAATGTGTTCAGAAGATTGAAGGCCAATTAAACAATTTTACCTAAGATCGGATTGTCAACAAAAATATCTTCTGAGACGCTAATGTTGTATTCTGGATACTGATAGGTAATCCAATAAATCTTAGAACCGATCATGTAATGAGATTTTGCAATTAATTTTGAATAACTATCATACTTCTGCAATATTCTACAAACGTAGAAAAATTGGTTGCAATGTAATACAATATTCTCAACTTTAAGTTCTGAACTTTTCTACTAAGAATGGAGAACGTTCCTTTCAAACCCAATTAACATTTCGTCCGAAATTGTAGTGATAATTGACCTATACCATAAATAATCAGCTCTCTCTCAACTGTGGACGCCAAATGAAAGATTAATGATACAGCTCTTTATTAATAAAATACTTTACATCAACCATTTATTTTGCTCTCCAGAAAAGTAACTCTTTTTATTTTTGGGTCAGACATTATATTTTTAATTACGGAAATAACAGTTACTGGAAAAGAAACTGAATTAAATTTCTACTTGTCTGAGTACGGGTATTCCCCGATAACAACTTGTTCTTCCCAAAGGTATTTCCACGGAGTGAGCTGGGTCGCTTTTTCTAATTAGACGGGAAAACTTGTATCCCAGTTTGGATGCTGTCAATGTCACGCTGCAACTCTAGAACCCGCCACCCGAAGTAATGTTTACGAGAGCGTCTTTAGAACTGGTTTTCTGGTAGTAACAGACGAGACCAAAATTTTACGACTGTCCTTCGAAATTTAGTATCTTTGATATATTTAAAACAAAACGTCTTGCTGGTTCTCAAACTGAGTTTGATGGCAGGTTACTTGTTAATTAGCAGCCTCGTATAACTGTTTCCATCAGTTACAAATGCCATACGTTCGGAATTTTCACGACATGTAACATTTCATGGTGAATTCATTATCTTTGTTCAGATCGGTTTTACGATGACTATTTTGTCATGTTAGCAGGTTCTTATATCAGTTTTAAAGGCTTCAGAGGTTGGTTAAATTCACAGACGGTACCATGTTATTGATTTGCGATATTTATAAACAAAAGAAAGTAAGCCAAGGTAGTAGTGAAAGTGAAAATAATGACTCATACAGAGCACGTAATGATCACGTGGTACAAACAGCTCCCACTCAACAGACAGAGGCGGTGACGTTGCTATTTTAACCTTCCCCGAACTCTTCAATGCACCAAATAGTTTGACAGTTTTAAAACAACAGCTCACGATTTTAGTTTTGATGTCAAAGCCCAGTCTTTGGCTTCTTTCTTAAACAATGATATAATGGCGGTAGAAAACTAATTACTTTCGTACAATGTCTCAGTATTCTCATACTATATTCAGCATAAATTATTTAGTAAAATAATAACAGTATCCAGTAATTATTATTACTCACTGTCATTGGAGAATCGTGGTGCAAAAAGAATTTGTAGTAGCGAGATTAAAATTGTTTTCATGTTATTACAGTTGTATTACGCCTCGTCAGTTATAAATGTGCTTGCTTACTTTTTTAAGTGCACCATCATTTTTAATCGTAGTATAATTAAGCCAACACATTAAATATCCCCTCTCGTGAATCAACGGTAAAAATAGCCAGAAAAAGAGAAGAGAAGCAAGGTCAACCGGTGGGTGCCAAGAATGCCGACTAGAGCGATCCATATTGCTGGTAGGACAGGGCAGGTCTGCCCCGGAAGCCCAAATTAGGCGTGGTCTGCTGGGCCACGAAAATACTACACTGCTAGTACGGCCGAAGCAACAAGATTATTAGTTTATAGTGATATCCATCTCACAAGCAACGTATGGCATCCATATGATCAATCTTCGTTAACAATCAGTAAACACAGTAACGCTTCACGTTAAGCTTGACGAAAAGTATGTTGAGATGTTTGACAGGTAATGAGTAATCAATATCACGTTAGCTGCTCACAGAGCGGCAGCTGCTTAAGAGCTTTTGACCCTAGAATAAGGGAGAATGTTTAATAGTTCGTATTTCTCTCCAGATTTGAACTCTCCGATTATTCTTTCGTCTCAAAACTGAGGTTATCATTCATATGGAAACAGCTAAGATTCTTCAGACCATGCCAAAAGATGCAAGCTAGTCTGGAAGATGAATAGTAAATATGAATCCTGACATTAGGTAGAACGCTGGCTGGAATATTCGTCTGGCCATCCAGGTTTCGGTTCTCCATGGTTTCCCTGTAGCGTTCTAGATGAATTCCGATATGGTTCTTTTAAAAAATACAGTGACTATATTCCTTCCCGTTTCTTACCCCAGTCCTTTCCCGCCTCTTTTTTATGTCAATAACTGGAATAATATACGTACTTCGAACAAAATACAGGTTGTGTTCAAGTAATTCTAAGAAACCACTATAACTATATAATTTACCTGTAGTGTAAATATTTAGTCTTCTGAAAAAATCGAGAATTATTCGGGTGTGACTTCAGCTAAAATATAATAATTTGAAGAACCATAGAGAAAACAAAAATAGGAAGCATGACTGATCTATGAACGAGAGATCTCCCAAGAGTTTCAAAAAATCACTACACTGTATGGGAAAAGTTTTCTTTCTTCATTAAAGATCTTCTTCCAGAAAAATCCATCTTTTCTACCATAACCCATTTTATACCAGCCGCTCAGATAGTAAACAGCCACGATTTTATGCTACATCATGGAAAGAACTATAACCTCATAACTTGAATTTATAAGAGAAATACCACCAACAACTTTCCGGTAAATTATTTTTTTCTTCGTCTGACTAAGTTTGGCACGCCAGCTACTACATTCAGCATCAAGTCTGACAGGTTCACTATGAAACCTCTCTGAAACTTTAATAATATCACAGCACTGTCAGTAAATCAATGAAAATATAATGATTCCAAAACTGCAAAACTTGCTTTTTCTTGCACGTAGCGTATAAGTTAAGTCTGAAGTCTGGTTTTCGGCTGTGTCCCCATTCCGTAAAGTTACGCACCTCCAGCTTACGTCGCCAACAGCCTGACTGACCACTGGAATACCGCGCTTCATTAGTGTCACAACCCAGATACATCGCAACTGACTCAATCATTCCGTAACGTCTCAAAACCAGGCTCTCACAATTTCATAAAATATTAACTATGTTTCATCAAATCTTACGGCGGTGACGAGAAGTATTTTGTGAGAATAACGTGTTGGAAAGCATTTATAAATCAAGTAGTGCAGTATGATAACCGTGAAAACAAAATTTCTGGTATTGGCTTATTCTTGTTACCTACGTTCTGATTTATTGGCGTACTATTCCACTGGTAGGAATTCGCTGGAAGCAATTAACACTTTTAAACACTAACAAAGAGACACGGTTAGAGGAGAAGGTGGAAAACAAAAGTTTCCCACATATGTATCACCAGTTGTAACTTCATTCACTTAGTTTCTAATTTTACAAAAGGGTTATTAGATAAAGTCATATCATCTACCTAAAGTACTCGCACGGACAATTTGACATCCTTATTTGCAATTAACACACAGTTAAGATTGTGGCAAACGCAGTGGGAAATCAAATTGCTTGACTATTCTCAAAAATGAATTAAAGAACTGACGATAGCGATTTGCACTTACAATAAAACAGCACCATCTACCGCCGTTTTTAAACATCTGTATAAAGTGCTAGAAAATAAGCCCGTTTTTAACAACAACCATTATTTACGCTTTCATGGCTTGGGATGATAGATTTCTAGTATAACTGAAATTAAGTGGTAATTATTTCTGGTCACTAATACCCCTATCTTCACTACCGTAGCCATCTAAACTGACCCGGTAATGTTTCAGGCAACTGCGACATACAATCCTAGCCACGGAGCATGTCAGTGGTGTATATCAGTATCAATCAGTAACAAATTCGAATGATTTTATTTCGATTCCGAATTATAGGATGCCGTTGGTATGTACCCCGGTAAATATTTCGGCCACAAGAAATAGCTAACCTTTGTCAGGCCGCAGTCTGGTATTGTTGTAGGGCTATTTATTTTGTAATCAATTTTAAGAGATGACTGGGAAACAATTTTATCCCTTGCTGTAGAACTAATTTTTTAATATCGACGGCAGAGCTTTACCGTATTATTAGCAATAGAACAGGATAAGAAGATGGTCAACAATTATAATCTTATGCTACGAATAGAGCACTAACCACTAACAGGTGCAGCAAAATATTAATTTGAAAAAATTGTTATTGCATGTCCTTGATTAGATATTGATCTTTTTTATGAAAAACACAGTACCCACCGTTCTAGTGGTAATTTTTTGTGAACAGCATCAGTCAAAAAACATCGTCACCTCACAACAGGCAATTTGGTTTTATTTAGTTCCTTGGTTATAAAAATTATTGAACACCCATATTTATGTAATATTGTTCTAATAATTATAACCTTCCTACTTCTTCTTTCGTTACGTACATTTAGTTATGCAAGAGTTATTTGTAACCTTCACTTTCTCTGGTAAAGTTGATTTTCCACTCCATACTTCTGAAACTGCGTTGTGAGGAAAACACAAGTTCCATTTTCTAGATAACATCCACTAAAATCTAAACGATTCTCATTGTTCATACAACTGGAATCCATAATTTGGCCACTTGAATTTATCACGGATAATGTGCTGGATGGAACCATAACGCCTACCTTGAAAATATCATCTCTTTCGACCAGTCATCTCTCTTTTTATTTTAATAACTAACGTTAGCTGCACAGTAAGATGATTTTTTTCGTAGTGAAATACATTTTGTGAAGCTAACATGTATACAAAAACAACAGTTTTTCACAACGTCGATTGTGTTAAAACTATCTTATGTAAAAGATAACAGTTTCTTAGTGACTTCTTTCTGTATATTCACACTTAACAGGTACGTAAAATAGATTTAAGGGCCGAACCAATAAGTACGAATGGTTTGCTGTAAAAGCAACTAACAAAAAGGTGTGTTTTGAGCAATGTTTTTGATAACTGTTTTCGATAACATTGTTTCGTTTTCCTGACTTGTAATATTAGTGCAAACATTGAATTTTATAATTAATTTGTAATTACTTTCAGTTACTGAAGATTAGTACAACATCTACGTTTTTTCATGTGTTAGCATTTAATTACATTAAACGTTTTAAAGAAGTGAAAAGAAGTGAATAAGAAAAGGCCTGAAATATGTTTTATTTTTGGTCTAAATGTTTAATGTTCTCAGAATTATACCAACAACAACGTATAGTTTCTTCTTCGTAGTTGGGTATAATAGGTAGAATAAGTTACATGATGAAATGTAACTATGAGTGATACATGTAATTCTATTACATATTAACATGGTCGTATATGGCAGTTTACAGTTGCCTGCCCAGTGACGAATGATGAACTGGAAATTAATTCTGTGGCTTCTATTTTTGCAGCAGCAAATTCTAATCTCTGTTCTAAACGGTAAATCGTACAAGTATTTTTAAGAGGCAGCATATCATATCGCAACTTGATTCACGGCAAGATGAACAAACTTATTGGGACAGGTAGGTGAAAGAAGTTTGTTTTATATTTTAGAAATAATTTATTGACGCAGGAATAAGTCCAACAGCCAGTAAAACTATTTTTACAAACCATTTTCAGAGAAACGTTTACTCAAGAGTAAAGTAAGAGTTGAATTTTTAGTAAATTCTTTTTAATTCTAGAACACTAATTATTTATTATTAGAACTGCCGGTTATATTAGAGATACACAAGAGCAAATGGAAGAAACAGATATGATATATTATTTGATGACAAAAAAATGAAATTTTCGAGGGAGGGGCAGTATTCACTAAGTATTACAGAAATTTTTTTCATCATAGGAATCAACTGATATTGTTCATATACCGAGTGTGGTGGGTATACGGTAATGTTCTGGACTTGCATTGCGAAGGATGCTGGTTCGAATCCCCATCCAGGTTCCCCCAAATCACTCCAGTGAAACGCCCGGATGCTTCCTTCAAAAGGCCACGGCCAAATTTCTTCCTGTTCCTTGAACCAGTCCTTTCCAGCCTTAATGATATCGACGTCGACGAGGCATAAAATAGAAACAAAACAAACAAAACATATTGTTCATAAGACTACATGCTAACAGCACGGAATGATCATTTACGAATCTTATGATTCTTCTTGTTACTATTTGTTTGTTTTCTTTGAACTTATATTTCACTGAAATAGAATAAACTGTAAAGTACGAAAAATACGTTTAGAGCGGCAATTTCTACGAAAGACGTACTACTGAAATTTGCATTTCCTAAATAACTTCGAACACGAATAAATATAAGAACCTGTCAGATGGTTGGAGAGTCCTATTGTGCTTCTGAATACAAAAGAATTAAAAGGCATACCATACCGCCTACGGATTAGGTGACAATAGCGATAAATATTCAACATTATTAGTTTGAGGTTTTCAGTTTTTGTAACTGTAGGTGTTTAATGCCGTGATGTCGGTGGCTGCCGCTGAGCAGGTAGCGTAAGATGCTGAGCTGATGAGCGTGTCTCGAGGCGGCTGCCGTGAGCCATTAGCAACACGACTCGCCGCGAGCGAGGTATCTCGCGTGATCTCATTATACTCCTACTTTAACGAGAGCTAATTTGTGGCAATTTTAAACGGCCGTTAATACAGTGCGGGTACTATTGGAGACTCGTATATCATGTTTGATCAGGGGAAACAGAGCGTCATATACACTTATATCGCTCGGTATTAACTTCAAAGTCAGCGATCCTGCAAATGATGTACTGAACAGTTCTGCCAAAACCACATAGTTAGGTACGATTTGTGGCTACAACCAGCAATTGGCGCTTAGGTATTTAAGCCGTTCACGGAAGGTTCGGGATTAACTTTCATTAACATGAAGCTGCGTAAGGAGAATCATGTTTCTTTCTGTTACTTCTATTATTATGGCTTTACGCCTCTTCGAAGTTGGGGTCATTAAAGGAGGAGAGCAAAGACTGTGAACAAGGAACGAGAAGGAACTCGGCGATGACTTCTTTTTTAAAAAAGAAGAAGAAGAAGAACCATCTATGGCCTAGAGTGATTTGGGGAAACCATTAAAAACTCAAGTCTGAATGGCCAGATGGGGATTCGAGCCTGCGTCACCCCGAAGCTGAGATAAACCGTTCACCCACCTCGCTCGGTGAGATGTATGTTAGGATGCTGACAAACGCTCATCGCCCTTGAACTAATCGAAAAGAATACAATTACGTAGCGTTACCTCTATGCAGCTGCATCACTTGAGAATTGTGATACAACTCTACAGTAAATACTGTTCAGAAGAGAGATCACTTAATGTAATAATGTGAGATTATTGCATTACTTTCTGGAACTATTTGTCACGTGCTGCCGTAACCCACTAAACTGTCCGGACACTCGGACGTCGAACCGCAGAAAGTTTTCTGGTCTCTTTAGAACACGGACCTAACACATAACATCGCAGTTTTTCTCTACCACTTTATCAAGTATTCATATCATTTATTTCCCGACAAGATGTCATAGATCTTACTGCACCACGTAACCAAAACTCGAAATTTCTTACTGCTAAATGAAAAACATATTAAACAATCTAAGAACTTATTTGTGGAGAAAGTAACAAGGTTTCAGAATTAATTATCTGGCATTTTCAAACGATTTCGCTATACTTTCAGAGAGTCTCGCAAATGCGACAGCGCAAATCAAGCTCTTGGAATAAATCCCAACAAAAGAGGTTTTATCATTTCTGTACAGAAAAAATCAAATTTATTACAAACATCCAAAATTTTTAACGACGGCTATTGGACAGATAGAGAATGTAAATAAATTCAAATGTCCACTGGAATTTATTCAAGAAAATTGTTTATTAATATCTGCCACAGAATAAAGGATACACAAGATGCAAAGAGCGTATGGTATTACTAAGAATTTTTGTACCAAAAAGTGTTTATATAAAACTCTTTAAATTGGAATTACAGTTCAGTAGTGAAACCAGGATGCCTAGAAGCGAGTGAATGTCTAATATTGAAGTATATGTAAATTGGAATTACTGGAAAGAAGAATTTTGAGAAAAACCTTGTGTCCAGCTAAAACAACAGAACTCAGGAGATTAAAAAGTAATAAAGCAACATGTGAAAACATAGAAAATATAACAGAAACAATAAGAAAAAAGAGATTAATGTTTTTGTACGTATCTGTAGAATGGATGATAGATTTATAAAAAAAAAAATATATTCAACTGTTTTTGGGGGAAAAAACAAGTTAGATTTAAAAGGTCAAAAAAGATTTGGAAAGAAATGTTATAGGAGAGGAGGAAACTATGGAAAGAGAGTTTTTAGAAAGAAAGTACTAAGTGTGGAAGAATTCCAAGGTAGAAGCAGAAAGAAATCCGGCAAAAGTGATCTAAGGAGAGAAGGAATAAGTACAATTAAATAATGAAGGAATATTGAATTTATTGGAAGAGAAAAGAACAACAATCGATGAAGAATTGAAAACGGCACGTTGTCTTAGCGTGCCTCCCGGAAAGGAGAAGAAGAAAGACTAATTGCCAAGGAAGAGGAATGTTCACTATGAGTTTTAATAAAACATTATCTTCAAGAAATTATGAAAGAAATGCCACAAAACATCAGCTACAAAACAAACCCAGAAAAGTACAAAGTATGATATTACCCGTAGTATTCTACCAAACAAGATGAGTGAAAAGCAATAATCTCATTAGAAAGACTGTCATCCGTCATTGCTTTTGCTGCCGTTTCCAGGAAGTGACAGAAACGCCTCATTTGCTGTCTTTTTGACCTGAAAGGTTTGTACGTATCCTTGAACAATATCAGGCGCCAAGCATCACGTTCCTCGAATTCTTGGTAGACTACCTAACTACTTAACATTTAGCTAACCTTCTGTATCACCTTGCTGACAGTAGCAACCAAGCTGTATCCTGTTGGCTTGTTAATGTGTATTATGAAAAATAACACACAAAATGGCGAAATTGATTATGCTAATTACGAGTAAAAAGTCTATTTATATATGAAAATTATTAACACTGAAGACTTTCTGACTAATACTTTGATGATTTCTAGTATAATCTGCTTCTTGGTTCTGGGTTTCGTATGTATATCTCATTTTTACCGTTAAGTAGAAACGCTTTACCGTTAATAATTCCTTTCACCCAGTATAGATTCTCAGCTTTCAGATGTTATTCTCAAGTAGTGTGTATTTAATTACTCTTGCAACGCCTTCTAGTTCTGGTGGTTTTCTATACGACAAATCATTTTACACTGTTTGATTTAAACTAAGCATCATACTACCCATGTGTTATGTTTCTTTTGGACACGTGTTGTTGATATGTGAGTTACCCCAGTTCTCCAATTTTTTCTACATCAGCTCACCTTAATCTCAAAACTCGGCGTGTCACTTCAGTCACGGCGTGCTGGTAGAGTAGTATATCCACGTTTACCATCTCACGGGATTGGTATCTGCTTTAAAATCAAAATACGGATTTGCTGAGAAACATTTCCACCTAAGGAAAACGTTATCGAATGAGATGGCAAGATCATCAGGTCGAAAAACGGGACTATTTTACTTGTTTTCATGCCGTTCGCAGATACGTAACTGAAGTAAACGATTGTAATACGTTAAGAATGAGAAGAATTGGGTAATTCTAATACGGAGTAGAAACTTTATCGTAAGAGGAATGAATATACAGTATTAAGGCAGTTCTCACCGTTTGCGTTTCAGTTGTTAAAGTTTCACAATTTACCACATTGTTGTGGGGTCGGTACATAATGTCTCTGCACACATGTAACGTGACAGATATATAACGTCATCGGTGGAAATGTTGTAAACTTGAGGGTGGATGGTATGTGGGTTAGTAGTTTTCGCGGGACTGCCTACTTATACCAGTGAACGAGGCAACTAGAACATGTCTTTGAGCTTAGTTCTGAATGGTATCACATGAACACAGTGTCCAATTCTCTACCTGGATAATTTTTCTTTTCCAACCTTATTAACAAATTAAATATCGGTTCTTATGCTGCTAATAAAGAATTTAATTTTGTTGTAATTCATCAAATTATATTTATTCTTCTATGAACGCCTTGCCGGATTCGGGTGTAGGCGGTTACCATGAGGGTGTCTACTCCTCCATAGCAACGTCTGTGAAGATGAACTGTGGTGATTTGCCCTTTTTTACAGTGTTGTTGAAAGTGTGGATCACTATGGTAGAGTGTAGAATGTTGTGAATGAGAGATGAATGAAGGAAAATGGTGAAATCTGGTGCCATCCCATTAAGGCCTACTCTTCTGAAATAAATCGAAGGTACCGTCAAGCTTAACGTTCCCATCCAACGAACGAATCACTATCAACAATGTTACTCCATCCGCACTGCGGAGAGATTTGGGATTTAACCCGGGACTGAGGTGCACAATCAGGTGATTAGGATTTGTCAATCACAACCTCTGTTACCCTCTCAGCCGATTAGAGGTTGTAAAAATTTCTTCTATCATGAGGACTCGAACCAGCTAGCCCCATGTAAGCGCCGGACCCTATCACGGTGCCGCAACCAACGAAGCAGTCTAGTTATGTACAAAAATTCAAATTCTGATTTTACTGTAAATATGTTTCTAATGCAGATATATTCCCACTACGAGTTTTCATAAAACGACTTCCAAATAATTGAAATTCCTTTACGCAAAACTGTTGCGTTCTGAAAGATATATGAGCAGAAATCTAATCAAGAGCACGAACTGGATAGCATACTGTATTTTAAAACAAACAAGGTTGGTTAATTTGTTTGCAGAGTGAGTAGATGAACAGAATAATCGTAGAGAAAAAAGGATTAAATTGTAAGACGCTGATACTCTAAGGTGCAAGAAGCAACGAATATATAAAGGTAGTGTAATTTGCGTCAAACCATTCGAAGAACTGACGACAAAAAGCGTAGAGCAGATGTAACGCTCTGAACTGTGTCATCAAAGACACAATATCACGCCGACACGCACACGCATTCCACTCAGCTTCCGATTAGGCTCGAACCTTAAAAAGACCGTGGAGAAACGAAATTGCGTTTAGAGGTGTCCAGTAAGAAGTTACTGCAAGCCGTGCCAACGCCCTCTGCGGAGGTCTGCAGTACAATGGAGGGTCCGTGAACCCTGCGGAAGATACACGTGGCCGTCCCAAATCGGACTACTGAGTCACCAGATACCAACTTGGAGTCGCACTGTTTTCGTTTACAATTATTACTCCGTTCTTCAAAGAGATCTGTTGACGAGTGTAGTTGTGCTATTAGACTCTGGAATCAATCAGGTGTACACCTAAATTCAGATGTTAGCGTCGTAGTTTGTATCCATTACAGCCTTATTACGCAAACCCTGTTGCTTCCTGGATACTTCTGATTTGTACAAGATACCGAGCAAGATGGCTGGGTGGTAACGCTCTGGCTTCGCATACAGGAGAACGCTGGTTTGAAACCTCGTCCGACTATTCAGATTTCGTGTTTCCGCTGTTTCTCTAAATCACTCCAGATGAATACATGGACGGGTCGTTCGAAAGGCTGTGACCAAGTTCATTCCCGTTCCTGGCCTCCCAGTCTTTTCCCGCAAAATAATAAAAAAAAAAAACAAAGAAATGATTTACAAATATATAACTTTGTTATCTGCAATAGTCACTAAAAGACATGCAGCAATATTGTATTTTCAGCTAGAGAGAATACATTATGGGGGAAGAACATTAGTTCAACCCAAACGTTGTTCAGAATTTTTTACGTAGAGATGCAATCAAGACTTCATCTGCTGTTGTGTATAGGTTCTTACTAAAAAAAAAAGCGAAACATTGAATATTCAGCAATTTATGAAGACATTTTTATATGTCCGTGGCTTCTAATTGGTTGTTTATAAACTGAAATATTGACTCTCAATGATTTTTAAGACTCTTGGATTGTTTACTCCCTACAAATTAACTACAGTAATCAAACTCTCTGTAAAGATGTCTACCTTTTTCGAAACTAATTTGACTTTCGTTCGATTTGCACTTATTTCTCCGTAGAACAGTCTACCGAGCGTGGTGGAGTAACGCTTAGCGTTCTGGTCTCGCATTGGCGAGGACGGCGGTTCGAATCCTCGTCCGGGCATCCAGATTTGGGTTTTCCATGGTTTCCCAAATCACTCCAGGCAAATGCCGGGATGCTTCCTTCAAAAGACCATGGTCAAATTCCTTCCCATTCCTTGCCCCCCCCCCCATCCTTTCCCGTCTCTAAAGACCTCGCAGTTAAGAGACGTTAAGCAGTTAAAATTTTTTTAAAAAGTACTGTTTTTATGTCACTCAAATTAATTCTTGTTGAGAGGTGCTTGAAATATTCAAGAACCCAACTTCTTCATCTACATAAAAACCTAATAGTGGTCAGTCGACCTTCAGTAATGCAATAAGGTTCAGAAAAAGTGAAACCAGTTAAAGTATAACAATCAGGTTTATGTAGAAACGAGCTTAATATTATTGGCATAATGAATAGAATTGTGAAGTGATTTTATCTGGAGGGTTTTAATGGTGTGCCAGCTGACATAAATCTCAAAATTTCCAACACGTCTCGATAATTATTTGCGGGCAAATGTAAATAAAATTCGTGGCTGTAACGCTGATACTATAAAAAAAAAAGTCAGATGCCATTTAAATTAGTGTTCGGCCATTATTTCTAACGCCTTTCTAGCATTAAGCCAGCTGCTGTAAGGAAAATTTTTGTTATGAGTAAAAATTGGTTCCGTGTATTAAAAGGCATAACACTTACAAGTAGAGATTACCAACTTCTTTGTGTGCATTTACACATCACATACACACATTTAGCTTTTTTAGACAAATGTTACAGTTTCATGAGGCAAGAGATTTATTACTGGATTATATGAGGTAAATTTATTAGCATCGAAATGAAGTGGATGCTGATACGGACCTGTTAAACAAGTCGTCAACGAAAGGCACATTCCGGAAATAAACGAAAGATCATTTACTATGTGGAATAATTAACAGTGACACCTTTCTTAACGTCTGGTAACACGCACTTTGTTTTGTCATCAGTTTCTCGACTTATTTAATGCAGTCATTCACCACTTCCTATCATGAGCTAGTCTCTTCGTCTCTACATAAACATTACAATCTATGTGTTCAACCATCTGCTTCACATTTCTTAATCTTAACGTTACTCTGTTAATCCATTCATCAACAATTCGCTTCACTCACAAGTAAACCAATACAGCATTTTATATATATATATATATATATATATATATATATATATATATATATACTTGACTCGCCATTCTGTCTCCTATATTATCAGATTCTTCTACAGGCCATAAGAGAAGGCATACTACCATTGGAAGCGTCGCAATAGATAATGAAGACAGCACAGCCAGCTGTCGAAACCTTGTATATTCACGATACCATCCGGCTGGACATCATAGAATATTGCGTTAAATCTGCAGTGTTTCTCTTGTATTTTAAAAAGATTTTGATTTCATGTACGATCATAAATAAATCAACCACAATCTCTGTTGTTCTTTGCAGTAAACGTGTACGCCATTGGAGAGACATAGTGTACTGAACATGAAATTAATATTTACACTATAACACAAGTCCCATGCTCCCTTATTCCTTTAAAAAATGTCCAATAAATTAAACGTTATGTCGATTTAATAATCATTAAAAGCAACATAATTCGGGCGACGGTAACGGAATTTTTGAGAACAGCGGTTATTGGATGAATCAACCAATATACGCACAGAGCTATAAAAGAGTGTAAGATGGATGCCGTTCGTCAGATGCGACAACACAGAATTTTCAAATAAATAAAAAGGCAATAAATGCTTAGCCAGCGTATGATTTCTCAAAACATGTCCTACCATTCGTCAAAATTTAGTACGGATAGCCGCTTAGGTTGATGTCTCACCGTAACATCTTGGTAAATAGGTGAAAGTGGTGTACGTCTATTATAATTTGCCAAGAAAAATTTACATCAATGATACGCCATCAAAACGACCAACAAAAAGTTAATAGATGAGTGAGGGAGGAAATGTCACAGGACAACAACCCCCGAAAGGTCTAGCATTAAGGTTGAGATTGGCGAAGACGGGAAACCTTAATCAGTTGGAAATTATTCAGTAAGATGAGTACAGATTTATATTTCATTATGATCTTGGTGTTGTGAAAACATAATGAAGAGGCTCGCGGATGTGTAATGCTATGGAAACCGTTTGCTTGGTGCTCCTATAAGTCTAAATGTCGAATGTATTTGTGACTAGAAACATATCCAAATCCGTCTAATAATGATTATTCCCAAAACGTTGCACTTATCTATACCGTTCTCGCCTCGTATATATCTCAAGATATGGGTACAGCAGACCCAAACTTTTTACCTAGCCGTGTAAAATATCTAGACGCTTTTACAGGTACGGCCAAAATGAAGGTTACCTCATTGTGAGTATTCTTAGAATTAATCAAGTAGTTGTAAATGTAGATTGAAGGTTTACCTGCTGTAGCTGAAAATCCGCAATGCTCTATTCCCTAGAAGGATCATTACCCTTGAACATTGCCAACTGGTTCTGGAGAAGACGAATCAAAACAGTTGTGACCTACAGGGTTGCAATCACTATAATGCGTACTGCTCATGACATTGCCTTGTTGGCAGATACAAGTGAGGATATTCAGAAATTAATTAACGGCATGAACAAAATAATGGGGGAGGAATTTGGACTAAACATAAACCAAAACAAGATACAAGTCATACCAGAAATGTCACAATTAACAGTAGATTCAATATACAAATAGGATCATATGCATTTAAAGAAAGAGGAAAATT
This sequence comes from Vandiemenella viatica, assembly GCA_031002005.1. NCBI lineage: Eukaryota > Metazoa > Arthropoda > Insecta > Orthoptera > Morabidae > Vandiemenella > Vandiemenella viatica. Next base: position 64,492,327 of record CM061920.1, read on the forward strand.
CTGTTATTTAGAAATTAAAATTTAGCTTATGCCTGAAGCAAAATTGGTATCAAAACATAAGAACACTATAATAGAGGGCTTTCTTTTTTTAAAAATCTTTTAATTTAAAATATTTACCTAGGAGTCAGAAAGAAATTTCTAAACCTTTTTGTATGGATCAGAACTATCTTGGAAGTGAGGGTTAAACTTTAAAAATACAGAAATATTAAATAATTTGAAATTTGGTGTTACAGAAAGGATGCTCAAAATTAAATGAACGACAAAGGATCGAAATGAACGTATTTTAGAAGTGATGGGCGAAGAAACAAGGTTGTAGAACGCTCTCATAAAGAAATTCCAGTCACGTACCAGGTTTTAAGGTAAACGGGATTGGTTTACTTCGTAGTGGAGGGAATAATCGAAGGAGGAATTACAGAGGAAGAGAAAAAGAAAGTGAAGCAGAAAACTCAACATGTCGTTTGAGAAGGACATGTTCAGACGATGGGGTTGACTCAAGACACCAGCAGATAAAGGATTGAATTAAAGCAGCCGAGATATTGATGACAGGACAAGGCGAGTGTTACAAGGCGTTAGGAACGGAGTAGCTGTTAACTATTCCACTCAGTCGATGATCACTCGTTTATTTCCGAAATGGACCTTTCGTTGACGACTTCTTTGATAATTCCATGCACTGGCAGTAAATTTAACCATATGAATCGCCGAACACGGTCTCTCTATCCGTGTAGTAGCAGTGCAGAGAGGGCCAGTTCAAAGGCAATCATAAATTTCACAACAGTGTAGAGCTGTGTCACTAAATTTTACAGTTAAGATTCAGAATATCGAAATCTGTTCCCGTAAATAAGGCCGTTTTCCGTTTGCGTGTGACCTTGAAAATGAGGAAGACACTGTACTTTGAGCTTAATGTGCATTTAGCAAACGGGTAGTGGACAATGGTCACTGGGACTGGACCGAGTGCTTTGTCCCTGAGGAGGCGTCCCAAGGACCCTGCCTCGTCCTCCCAGCCCACAGAGAAACCACTTTTTATGCTACGCGAGCCGAGCCTGGCGATGAACGTGAGTTGCCGTTTCCACTTTGGAACTCCTAAACGGGTCTTTTATCTGATTTACCGCTAGCGAGAAAGAGAAGAAATCGACGTCGGGAATTTCCTATAACCGCATGCGCAATTCGATTACGGAGGTGGTAGCTCGAATTACGTAGTCCAGTTAGCACACAATAAACCATAACGAAGCGTCCGCAGTACACTGCATTGTGCCCGGCCAGCCAGGCGAAGCAGATGAAGCCTTACCGAGAAAAGATAGCACTCTCAAAAATGGGAATAAGACAATGCACTACCGAGATACCAATCTAATGCTGTGTTTCTTTTCTTTTCACCACATGGTACTTCTTCTGTAATGTAGAAAGTGCATTTCTTCCGTATATTCCTAATTCCTTGGTTTATTAGTAATTTACAAAAAGTCATCGAGTTTGTAAACGTAGCGACTCGAAACTTGTAACTGGTAAACTCATAATATCAGCCGAAGACCTTGTAACACTCCTATTTTTCCTGAAGGAGAAAGTAAGACTATGTAGGTAATATATTTAATGAAATATATCAATATGGATAATAATGATTATTAACATAAAGTACCTCAGTGACCGAGCTTTGCTCCACGTTTTACAATTTCTGTTCAATATTCAAGATTTCGTCAAAACCGTTGGAAAGTTTGAGAGAAATTAATTTCTCCTATATACAAGAGTTTCTCGTATAATAGATATATAGACACTATATATTGCCATCTACCTGCTACTACCTACCTAGGACCTGCATTCAGTTAAATATAAAATTCATGTATTCAAAACTTTAATTTAAATAATAACTTATATAACATATACACAAATTGCATTTTTTAAGGATGTCACTTATGTTATTAATTTTTTAAGCTAAGTTTTGATTGCTTGAGGTTTGATTAAAATTTTTTTTTTAAAAGGCTTCCAGGCATTTTGAAGTGCGCAGTTCGTTGCTATAACCAAAGAGATACAGATATGGAGGTAAAGATGATCCTTTTCGGATTAAGGAAATAGTACTTCTGAGGTAAACATTTCAATTATATTTTATTCTAGAACTAGTCATCTCATTAGCTTCACACACTCGCAATTTTGTTAATCGCCAACAAGGTCATTTTAAGTGGGAGATGACTCAGGACGAGTAACAGGAAGGAATTCAGCCGTGGCTGTTTTTAGGGACCCTGCTGGTGTTCGACTTGAGTGATTTGGGGAAACGGTGGAAAACAGAAATCTGGATGACTGGACCGGGTATGGAATCCGCGTTCTCTCGAATGACAGACCCATACGTTACCTGCTAAAACTCGGTCATTTACAACCGTTTTATTTTTATTCCAACCATTTTCTCTTTTCAGCTGGTAAACTTCGCTCAACAGACTATAGATATTAAGTAAACGGCGTATCACACACTAGATAACAGTGTATTAAACAACGGTAAGAAAAGTATTGTAACAATTTTTTCCCACACAATATTTTTTTTTTTTTTTGTTTTTTTTTTTTTGTTAAAATATCACTGAAAGAGAATTGCGGGGAAAAAAGACCAAGATTAACATTGTAGCTCCAAAAGAAATTCCAGCCTCATATGTTACCATTGTCTATAGAAAACTAGTTTACTTTTTCTACGCAGAACCAGTTTGCTAATGAAACAGATAAATGCTGCCAAGAGTGCTCACCATAATCTGAAAACATTGAAAACTTTAAAAATAGGAGATCTAGTCACAATAAAGTAATTACTGTGAGATTAATCACCCTAAGCGAAATAAATTTTCAACGGGAAGCAATCAACAATATCAAATCATGAACGCAAGACTTTTGATCACACATATTTCAAGATAGAAGAATACTTTATAATCATTATAATAATCAAGTATTTATAATAAAATCAGAGAATCATGAGAGACACGCATCACATAAGAAGGTTGCTGTCTGTCCCCATTAATATTCAACTTGTAGGAGGAACAAGCAATAAAAGAAGGGAAAAAAATATTTGAATGTGGCATAAGTATTCAAGGAGAAAAAGATCACTACGCTACGATTTGCTGAAGATATTCTCTTGTTAGCAGAAGAGGTTGAGGATATTGACAAGTTACTGAATATCATGAAAGAAACTATTAAATGAAGAATTTGGACTAAATACAAACCAAATCAAGACAATAGTGATGAAATGTATCAGAAATTATAACAATAATATAAATATATTATCGGATGTGATAGGAGATGTTAGTGAATTTTTATAGTTAGGAAGTAAAATTACAACAGATGGCTGAAGTGATGTTAAAAGCAGAATAGACCTAGGAAAAACGCTTTCATGAAAAAGAGAAATCTTTTAGTTTCAAATATTAATATAGGACTCAGAAAAAAAATCTATGTGTGGAGCATAGCACTTTATGGTGCTAATCATGGACTTTAGGAAAGCGTGAAAGAAGGAAAATTGTAAAGTACGAAACGAACGAGTTTTTGAAATGATGGATGAGGAAAGCAGTTTGTGGAAGAGCCTTACAGAAAGAAGAGACAGGATGGTAGGTCCTATTTTGAGACATGCATGATAGATAACTTGTTAGTAAAGGGAACAGTCGAAGGTTAGAACCGCAGAAGAAGACAGAGATTAGAATATATGAAGCAGATAACTGAGGACGTGGATTGTAAATAGTTAGCACAAGATAGGAAGTGGTGGAGGATTGCATCAAACCTGTCGAGAGACTGATGGCAAAAAAAAACAACAAACAAATGTTATTACCGTTGATGAATTTGACTATTTGACTATCTAATTATTATATATTGGCCACAGCATCTTCACAGATGATAGTTGTAGTGACTCAGTTATGGCTAGGGTTGAGTGCATCACATCTTCTTTTGTGGCTGAATAGTCCGATGGCGGCGTGACAGATTTTGCCACATCTGTCGCACACGAAAGAGGGATCCGGTGGAAGCACTTCCCTGTTACGAAGCTTTTTCATCTTTATTTTGTCCAACCATGTTCTGTCATATTTGGACATGCCGGTGGTAATATGTCGACGCCATACGGCTCTCGTGCTGGCGCAAGCTTTCCAGTCAGAAGTGCGCATGCCGAAGCTCTCCAAATCACGCTTGCAGGAGTCCTTAAACCTTAACATCGGGCGCCCTACAGGTCTCTTGATATTAGCAATCTGACTGAGCATGACTTTCCGTGGTAATCTCTCAGGGTCCATTCTATGGACGTGGCCAAGCCAGCGGAGTCGTCTTTGTTTTAGGGTGGCAGTAATACTGTGACACTTCGTGGTAGACAGAACACTCTCATTGCTCATTTTGTCCTGCCACGTGACTCCAAGTATTGTCCGCAGGCAGCGCATATGGAAAGCGTTCAGCTGTCTCTCTTGCCAGGCGTAAGTGGACCATGTCTCAGCTGCGTACAGTAAGATGCTCAGGACACACGTCTGGTATACTAGAATTTTGGTGGAGAGAGTTAGCTTGGAGTTTCTCCAGACACGTGTGGACAGCTTGCCAAAGGTCGTCGCGGCTTTGCCAATTCGTGCATCAATCTCCTTTTGAATGGACTGGTTGGATGTGGTGATGGAGCCGAGATAATGGAAGTGTTCTACTACTTGAAGAGGGATGCCTTCCAATGTTATTTTAGGAAGACGGTCTGTGCCCTGAACCATGACAACCGTCTTCTTGGTATTGACCATCAAGTGGTTCCAAACCTAACGATCAATTTAAATTTCCCAATTTATCTTTTAAATCATTAAAAAAAATTGACATTACTGTGGAAGGGATGGAAATAGACTACTGGCACCGTATCAATCCATGACAGTGTACTGAGCACTGCAAACCCACTTCTCATTCTGGAAGCCTATACGCAACACAACCACTGCGCAGTTCGCGTAGAGTTGGCGAATCATGCTTCCCTGGAATGTTTTCGTTGCATTGTGAAACAATTTGAAACAATTTGAGGCCCAAAATTACAAATCCGTTCTGAATCCATTTCGGTGATTTCCATTTCAAGAGTTTCGTTAGGTGTTTTTCTGAAAGAATCCACCAATGATTTACTTGCCGTTCAACGGTGAAGGTGCAAGTCCAGTGACATTAATATCCTTGATCCTGGCACAGTAAATCAAGAAGGTGAACGGAAAAAAAGTATCGTGTCTGAAGCGTGGAGACGGGCCGTGACCCTGGGCGCCGCGCCGCGCCGGCCGGACAAAGGCTATTGTGGGAGCAGGGCGCGAGGTGGAGCCGCGAAGACGCCGTCGCGCCCTCCAAGGACCGGCCTTTCACTCAGGTGCGGCGCGGGCTGCCTGCATCAGGCATCCACTCGCTGATACGGTGCCAACAACTAGGTGGCGATGTTAACGTAGACCTGAATCATCAACAGTGTTCTGCCCAGGGTAGACTTTCACATGGCTGCTCTCCATGCTCTTCTATCTTTTTCCCTTTTCTTCATGTCCATGTGGTTGCCGTTTTCTCTGATATTATCTGTATTCTTGCACATTCTTCTTCCTCTCACTCTTCTCCCCCAAACTAGTCCTTCTAAGGCGTCTTTTAGAATGCACGTACAAAAGTAAATTTAACAGAAAATTTGTAATATGGTCATTCGTTCGACTTTTACCCATTTTCCGCGATACATCCGTTCATAGGATCTGCAAATATTGTAATAGCCCATGCTAAGTACATTTCATAACATTTAATAATAAAGGTGGCCGTGAGAGCTTTCAAAATACTGCAATTACTGCATAAATCGAGGAGGGAATGAACCAGGGAAGAGAAGGATCACGGATATTAAAACATGGTGAAATCATTATTTGAGTATCGTGGTATAGTATGGGAACCACAATATGGGTACTATGGGCAGGAGTTGGGAGGGAGGCCAAAGTCGGAGACTAGAATTGCTCGTGGAAATAATTGCAGACCATTTCAGTGAATCATATGATGATGGAGCTGATTTGGGAGTCATTGGAAGATATGAACCGTGTGAAGAGAGTGCTCGGAGAGTATAATTCACACGGGGATGATTCCTGGATAGATATACTGATACTGGTAGAAGAATTAGGAGTATTAGGCAGCATGGATGAGATGACCATGACTATAAACTGGCATTTCATTCGAAACTTAAAGGAGTAGCGAAAATTTCTTTCGCAATTAACAGAGTGAGATACCAAAATTCTGAGTAATTTACTTGAAATACTTACAAAATATAAGATAATGTAATATAAGAATTAAGTTTTGGAGGTAAATGCCACTAAGCAATAGTATCATCTCAAATAATTTAAATTATTTAATTAAATCTGAGCCCAAGCCATGCTTGTGTCGAACTTAAAAATGAAAATAAGATAAAAAATTACATTTGTTCTAGTTGTCCACAACTTCTGACAACATCCAATCGAATAATCTGATAGGATCAACGTCATACGTACGTTCAATCTTCAGCTTTGTTTGTGTGCTTAATGGACTTCTTTCTATGCGTCTGAGTGATTCGAAGACATATAGCCGTATGCGACATGAATTTTTTGCACACGCCTGAGAATATGATATCTAGTCTGATGCTGCATACATGACTTTCACGATAAGGAAAGTTGGAGCTGAAGGATTTGTTCCGCGTAATCTCCACCATATTTCCTGGAGATTCTTCGCTCATATGGACTCTGTAAGCTCCACTAATATGTGAACGATTTGTCATTCGTTCATCGATAAAGTTCCAGTTTGATGAACAAGTTTACGTCAAGTATAAGCTATTCACATTTTTCGCAAAACCTTCAAATAGTTATGTTTCCAGAAGTTTCAGACGAGAACTTCTAGTTTCATTTTCACTTAAGCTGTAGAACCCATTTTCAATTTTCTCTTAAAACGATACATATTTTAAAAATCCTTTCCCTTTTATCTGAAAACATAACCCACGGTTATTAAGTTGCAGTCTTTCACTGGTTACTCACATAACGGCGGACAATTCTTATTTAAAATTTTCAGGAGTTTGAAAAGACAATTCGCAAGAATACTGCTATCCCAGGGCAATCTGTACCATGAAAGGTGGTACTCCAATAAACCGCACTGGGATTTCTGAAAATAGTCATCGCTCACTTGCTTAAATTTTAATATTAGCAATTTTTGACACTTTATGCATTCGTCTAAACACATAAAATGCATATAAATGACTAAAGTAACACCGATTATAATTCAGAGTGTAACTTTTCTTTTAGCCAAGTAAGTAAGGCTGCAACCGCAAAGTTCAAAGTCTGGTAACTGCGGCATATTTATTCTTGATCGAGAACTAAGGAAAAAAATAATAAACTTCCTCGTAATATTGAGTAATGTTTTCCCCCCTTGATTAACTGCATTATGAGATTACGAATATTTTCTAAAATCAGATTCCTCGTTAACCTAAGAGCAAATAACAATGTCGATATTATAGCAGAATTTATTGCACCAAAGAAAATTTGCTAGTAACCAATTTATTAAACATGATTGTTTTACACATATGTTGCTTCGAAATTTCAAGTTGTCTTTCGTTTTTAAATGGTTATGGGTAAAGGATCTTAGAACAAGCGAAAAAACACCAGTATTATGTTCGAAGCAAATTTTGTTGGGGATCGTATTCGCATTTCATGGCCTCTCTGACGGAGACGCATGTCTGCAGTTACTAATAACACTAGAATTAGTATGAACAAATACAGGCAGGCATTAGAACAAGTGGTGGCACCTGTCGGTGGGACTGGCAGCTACGTAGACCGTACTCCCCTGAGGCTGACAGACCACGCCCTCCTCCCGACCAGCGCGCAGCGGTCTGTAACGGAGTTGTTTGTGAAACTGTAACGGCACGCACCCAGCGCGACCAGTTTACACGTACACGTTTTTTGTAGTTAGCCTGGCACACCTTGCATAACGTAAGGTAATTATATATGTTTAAAAGACGCTGGAGTGATACATGCGAGGCTGCTTGTTCCGTGTGTGAGCCAAGTCAAGTAGCGTTCGGCGGAAAACTTGTATTCAGTTTTTTTTTTTTTTAATGGCATTCGGCTTTTGGGCCATACAGCCAACTCAATGTGATTTGTTGCTATCAAGTATTGACACAAGAACACTACAACACGGACAAGACATTCACAAACACAACACTAAACACCCATGCCCTCGGCCGGACTCGAATCGGCGACCTGCGGTACGCGGAGCTAGCACTCTAGCCCCTACGCTGCCGAGGCCGGCTTGTATTCAGTTTGATCACTGAAGGAAGCGATAATACTATGAGTTAGTTCTTGGATGATCGTCCTCTGAGTATGGGGATATAAGAAACTGACGTAAGTATTCCTGGTTTAGAAAATGGAACTAAAAGATAAAAAGAAGATTTAAGAAAAGCTGTTTTGACTAGTAAAGAATACTTTCAAAACGGGATGCTCACCCTCTGACTTCAAAAAGTAGATAATGGTGTCACACCAAAGAATCGTAGAGCAAAAATGTGATTATAACCTAGAATTTGCCACTTATATTACTACTAACTGCAATGAGGTAATAGAAGAATTTTAGAAAGATGACTCATGCGATTTCAGAAAAAAAGAGGAGCTGGAGAAGCCATAATGAAAATTTAGTAATAATTAACGTGATTAAGATTTTTAATCTGTATATGTACTAATGACTTCTTACAGAATATGAAAACTTAAATTATGTATTAATTATCTAATAGAGCTAATAAATTTTTAAAGTTTCTACTACGTTTCAAGCACTACAACTTTTGCTGAAGTGAGCAGGGAAGACTTTTGCTACATGAAAAATTAGCTCTGGGTATTAAGTTGATACACTGATTCCCTTTATGGTCTTGATGCTAACTAAATTATAGTTGTCATACACTTATGCAGACGTCTTTTGGTCACCGATTATCCGCTCCGCTCCAGCTGACCTGGTGTGCTAATGATAATCCCCTGTCTTCCCACCACTCACTAACCAGGTGTTTTGTACTTGCTTCGTCCAGCTATCTCGTGCACTTCCTCGTGGTCTCTTTCCAGATAATGGCTTTTCAAAACATGCAGTAAATATTGGCTACATTCTAGTCATGTGACCCATCTCTTCTAATGTCTCGGGAAATTTGAAACGTCATAATGAAGGGTAATGCTTGTGGGAACGAAGTACACTGCATATTACGACTGCTCCGTTACTTTTACGTTAGCTATGAAGACCGTACAGGAATTCCAACAAGTGACTGAAAACGGGGCTCTGGTGAAGCCATATTAGGCGCAGCAAGCCAGGGTGGATTGTAACTTGCTTTTTATTAAGAAGAAAGTGATTTATCTTCTAAATTAAATTAATTAAATCATAATAATGAACTAGTCGTAAGTGTTGAGTATATTGCATCGCTAACATTACTCGTAAACTGTTTAATGGAAAAGACCTATAAAGTGAACAATTTGTTGTGGCCTTGGTGAAAATTTCGACACGCTCTGCATTCAAGGTTTTTTCGAGGCTAGATATATAGTTCAATGTGGAATGCGAACTATGAATCGTTCCTTGCATTCTTCATCTTCGCAAAACACGCTCTGCAAAAGTAGAAGGTCACGTAAAGAGACTGTAAATTTTCAATATTGGTGAGCGGAGGACCTCTAAATATCCTCCGTGCCTGGTGGGTGATCGTCAGGCATTTGGGAGAACACGATGAGCCCAAATCTCAATGGCTTCCCCGAAAGCGTTTGCAGTGGATGCCGGGATTCTGGTCATGGATATAATCCCTCCTCTAATGACGCCGATGTTGAGGAGGAGTAAAACCCTGAGGAAGAAAAGAATCTAAAAACCCCTAAAAACTGAATGAGAGGCCTGTCAACCGAAAATCTCAGTCACTATATCGACATGATTATTGGAATCTCACATTTCTGGAAGAAGAAAAAAGGAGACTCGCTAGTGTGGCTCAGTGCGTTGAATCGCTCACTGGATCTGAAAGGTAGAATGGGACTAGCTCGAGTTCTGGTCTCCGCGTACTGCCTGTAGAGATTGGGCTGTATGCAGTTTCCCGCAGTCGTCTGTACCAGCCTCGCCAAATCTTTATCAACGGGATTCCTTAAAGACTAGCCAGGGACCCCCCCAATAATAGTAATAATAATAATTGGAAACGGGCTATTCTGGAACTATCATTTGATAACTTAAATCGCATCTCACACATTATGGCCAGAATTCGCGTGTTCTCACGCATCCATTTGTGTTTCCGTTATTATTAATTTTATTTTTATTTTGTTTCATAGGAAACAGTGATCTAGGCGAATGCTGGTACGATCCCCAATCTCTGCCTCAAAAACTACACATTTCACAAACAAAAATACACTTGTCACACACAACACAAAAGTTACACGTTTCACAGATAGATGTCAACACCTGCTTTCCTTAAATAGGTTAGGTACGTTGGGTTTAATAAAGCCGGTTTGTTTTCGGACAGAACACAGGTACTTCTCCCACCCCCTCTGGCTCCACACTGACTACCTGTGTGCAACAGTGGCCTTGGTCACGTGATCCTTAAAGGACCTGATCGAGGGATAACACAATCAAGGGATAAATAGATGACTTGGGAAATTAATTGTCATGAGAATATGCACTTCATCACAATTATATCAAATTAATCTATGTGTCCAATTATACTTAAATTATGCAAAACGCTGCTTTTGCTATGGTAAAAATAAGGATTTACTTCTGGACCATATCTAAGTACCTTATAAAAAGATAATGGGTTAGAAAAATAACTGTTAGCTTTGCCACTGGGCCGGGTTGATGGGCAGTAAAGATTGGGTCTGGCATTCGGAAGGAATCGGGTTCAAATCGCGAGATTTCGGTTTTCCATGGTTTTCCGAAATCACTTCTGGAAAATGCTGGATTGGTGCTTTCAAAAGTCGTGTCCGAATTCCTTCCTGTTCCTTGCCCCCTGCTCTAATGACGTTAACGTCGACAAACTTTAAAGCACAAAGAAAATGCGTTAGTTTTACTACAGCGCTTTTCGTAGCCTGCAAAAAACTTTTTTTCTGGTTTAATGAAGACAGTACTTGCTGTTGCCGCGCGAGTTCCACGCTAAAGAGATTTACAGCGCGCTACCGGTTTACACGCACGTTAGTAGACGCCGCACCGTGTCGGAAGCGAATTTCCCTTTCAAATCAGGTGCCGTCTGGCCCCACACATCCGCGATAGCACTCGATTTATCGCCCGCTTCTTACACTAACCAAGCGTGTCCGGCTGCCGTTGTTTATGGGGGCTACCTGTATATCACAGTGCTGTCAACGTAACGCTTAACAACATGTCAACAGAAGGAATTACGCTGATATCAGATCGCAGCTCAATCTACCATTAGTTCCATTTCTAACACGCTTTTTATAGCAGGTAATTACTGAATTTTATGTCAGTTAGGTACTTAATTATTTTTGGTTTTGCAGCGTTTAATGAAAATTATTTTCTTTTCGTACATAGCTAATAAGAATGTATTAACAACTTTTAATCAATTTTAATTCTGTTCGCTACAAGTAAAGCTCCTTTCAAATACTTTTAATTTTTATGTATGAGAAAACATTTAAGGTCTACTTAATAATACGTTGATAATTTTTTTCACATTTATTCCGACATTTCTCGGATATGCCGGCTTATTTCGGCATCTTCTTCTTACATGAATGGGGAATGTTTACCCCAGGAAGGTAACATCTGGAAGATCAATGGGGGTGTGATAGGAATCTCGGGTTTTTATTAATGATGAATAATTAATCCAAGATACACTTTCAGATCTAACTTTGCTCAATTCTAGAAGACATCAGACTCCAAAGATACTGGTGGCACATGTAAATACAAACTACAGCGATTATACTCAATACTGCTTTCAAAGACAATACTGCCATACACTCTCACAGTAATGAACTACAAGACTCCTTGCATACGTAAAAACTGTTCTCTTAGCCTACATAAAACTGTTGCAAAACTCGAGTCTGCCGATCCCTTATATAAATTCCATAGAAATTTCAGAATATTACAAAGGCTTCTGACAGATGTTTTTCGAATTTTAACAATACTTCAATAATTAAAAACATTTTAAAAACAATCAAAATCAATACAAAATCATTTACAATCGTTACGAAGTGCACAGAAATGAAATATAAATATATTTACACACAAAATTACCCACAATAAACTGTCCTCTAAACATGGTAGCTGACCTCAATACTTGCAATAATAAACATTTAATCAATTTTTCTTGCATAATTCTGTCCTTAAACGTATTAAATAGTATTTACATGATTTATTTTCATTAAACAAAGTCCATTTACACAAATTCACAATCTTGCAAGGAAAACATACAAAATTATATTTACTCAACCCCGAACTTGCTACAAATAATTCATGAAATACAATTTCACTTAAAGTCTGAGTTTGAGGGCTGTATCAGGTGGATGACTATGGTTAGGTGTGTGCTCAGTGTAGACTGTTGTTTGCGTTCTATGAAATGAGTGATTAAAGACGGGAGAGGGTAAAACCTGATTACGGCCCACTTAGGTCTACTCTTCCGAAATACATCAAAGCGGCCACCAGTCTTAATGTCCCCATCCGTCGGATGAATTACCATCAACAGTTTCGTATCCCCTCGCTCCATACCAAATGCGGAGAGGTTTGGGATTTAACCCAGAACTTTGGTGCACAATCAGATTATTAGGAATTGTGCAACTTCTCCTCTCCAACCCTGTAGGGAGACAGACAGGTAAGAATACTCCGTTTAATCCTGGTACTACAACCAACGTTCGTCCCACTAAAGCTTCTAGAAACCAGTACAGGAATGCGATGCTGAGTACTCCCATGTCTCCGTTTGTTAGTTTTTCGCATACCATTTTGCTTCAGTCATACTTGCGTATTAATGTAACTAACTTATATTATTCAGTCTGCTCTGAGCCGTCGAACAGTGCGGATCGTTTCCTTGTTTACACGCGAGCCGTTCTAAGTGGTGCGAGCAAGCTATCGGACTTCGTGTCTACACAGTGGTTAGTGTTTCTTCGAGCTTAAGTTACCGCTGCTGTTCAACTACACAACAGGTGGAAGATAGTGGGTGAATAGTGCAAAGAGTGTAAGCCTAAGGGCTTACAGGATGCAGGAGGACACGGAAGGGAGCACAGCAGAGGAAACAGCAGAGGCTATCTCCTCGGCCCTTCAAGTGTGCTATACGCCCGAATCGAAGTTGACATCGTAAGTACGCCGCCCATTGGCACTCCCAGATTCTGAAAAGACAACAGTTTATAAAGAAACGCAAGCTACGTGCGTATGCCGACATAGAACAGCCTGCATGCATAAGTACCAGATGTGAAAGAGCCCCACTGGGAAATTGAATTTAATACGAATATTAATAGTGTGCCATTTATACCTACTAACCCCGCAATTGCCGCAAGCGTTTCAGGAAGTGAAGAGATAGCCCAATCAGAAATACCAATAACAACTTATACTAGCAATAGCAGCCAAAACGCAATAGCTATGGGATCTAGGGATTTACCAACAGTCAATTCCGCAAATGTGCAAGCAGCTTCTACATTGGGAGAAGAGAAATTTAGGTATTCAGAACATGACACCGGTCCATTCATAGTCTATGCAGAACAGATAAATACAGAAGAGCACCCAAATAGGGGCGCCCTCGGACGTCTTCATCCCATGTCCGTTGGTAAATTTATCAGGAATTCCATCCCAGCAATGAACCATTCGATCCTTAACATATCAACCAAGGGGAGGAACCGTGTTCAGATTGAATTTAATAACTATAAGGCAGCAAACAACCTGGCATCAGTCACCAATCACCCTCAGAATATAAATTTTTTATACCACGCTATTGTACTGTTAAAGAGGGGGTAATAAGAGGGGTAGATACTAGATTAACTGAAGAAGAAATACTAAATGTCATAGATTCCGATATTGAAGTGATAGCAGCCAGAAGACTAAAGCGTAAGATCACAATCGACGGAATACATCAGTGGATACCGCGGCAAATGGTATGCATTACATTCAAAGGACAGACCCTCCCACCACATGTCTTCATTCACTACACCAGATGTCAAGTCGAACCATATGTTCAAAGAGTAACTCAGTGTTATAAGTGTTTGAGATATGGTCATGTCAACAAGCACTGTCGCAGCAATGCTAGATGCGCTAAATGCGGAGAGGCCCATGAAACATCCGGGTGCAACAAAACTAACAACTTCCACTGTGCAATATGTAGGGGAGACCACATAGCAACATCAAGCTCCTGCCCAGAGTTTGTGAAACAAAAGCGCATCAAAACCCACATGGCCTATAACAACCTTACGTTAGAACAAGCCACAGCTCTAGAAAACCCAACTTCCTACGCTAAACAAGCTGCCAGGCTTCCCTTTACCCCAGACACCTCCAGCTTCCCCCCAATGCGCATACCTAAACCCGGAAGTCCAATATCCACCCCCATTCAAGCACGGGCAACAGCGAGGCCAACCCCTAACTTGCAAGAACGATTCAATAAGCAAGCCAGAACCGAGCCTCCTTCCAAGCAGCAGGCGACCAGAAGCCAAAACATAAAGATTCCATCAGATTTGTACTTTGACCATGGACCCACCACATCTGCCCCGATAAGCTACAACCCCTATAGGCCCCAGAACTTCGAAAGGGAAGAACCCCTCATAGATAAGGTGGTCTACATTGTTTCCTCGCTGCTGAAGATGGTTAATACAGGCGTTATGCCAGATATAAGAGAGTTCATCAGAAAATCCTTAGTGCTCAATAATAATGGCGAAGTGTAATAACTTCATGCAGTGGAACATTCGGTCAGTCGATCTAATAAGGAAAACCTATTATACCTCCTCCAAGAAAATTCCATTGCAGTTGCGGGATTAATGGAAACGTGGTTGAAACCTGACAACCACTTCTCTTGTACAGGATACAATGTGATTCGGTCGGATCGATCAGACGGTTACGGAGGAGTCGCTCTTTTGATCAAAAGTGGAATACAGTATGATGAAATTCAGCTCAACTCGCAGGGATCGAATTTACAAGTATGTGCAGCCAACGTAGAATATGACAGCAGGAACCACAGAAAAATAGCAGTTGCTTCAATTTATAGATCTCCCAAACTCCAGTGTCCAAAAGAGAACTTCGTCAGGTAATAGAGCAATTATCCCCCCCAATGCTTATTATGACGGACCTTAACGCCCACCACCAACAGTGGGGAAGTGAATCCAGCTGCGCAGTAGGCAAAGTGGTAATAGATTTACTGGAAGAAATGAACTTAGTCTTACTGAACGATGGATCAGAAACAAGATACCACAGAGCAACAGAACGTAGATCGGCAGTCGATATCTCACTCATCTCGCCGGGATTGGCCATCGACATAGAATGGAAGACCCTCCCAGACCCATCGGGATCTGACCATTTTCCCATCATAATGTCCCCACCTGACCAGAGATTCAAGACCACTCCTCCGTCTCCCACTTACAAGTGGAACACAAGGAGAGCTAACTGGCCACTATATAAACAGTTCATAACAGATAAACTAGAAAACTTTAGCACGTCAGATGACCCCAAAAATGACTACCTCTCCTTCACCCAATTATGGATCAAGCGGCCCAAGTATCCATCCCAGAAAATAAACAGAGAAAGACGCCACATAGACACAGCCCGAAATGGTGGGATGAAGAGTGCACTAAAGCGATAAAAGACAGAAAGAAGGCGTTAGCGCAATATAAAGGACAGGCAACGGACGAACAATACATATTCTTAAACAAGATACAAGCTTCCACGAAACGCCTTCTGAAGAAGAAGAAAAGAGAATACTGGCAAAATTTTTGTAAGTCTCTGAACAAAGATGTGCCAACTAAACTACTATGGAGACAGGTTAAAGGAATTCAGCGCAAGACAACGCAATCAATCAAACACATCTCCACTGCGACGGCCATGGACCTCCTTTGCTCTTTGGCTCCAGACTGGTGCCCAGAAAAGGAAGTCGACATTCAGAACCCGGAAGCAGACCACCCTTTGCTTCAACCTTTCACAATAGAGGAATTGGAAAGTGCACTCAAAAAATCTAGTAACACCGCTCCAGGAATGGACCAAATACAGTATTCGATGATAGATAACCTCCCCAGAGAAGGCAAAGACTTGTTCCTCAAAATTATGTACAGGGTCTGGATGGAGAGAGTCCACATTCCCCCACTAAAAGCAATAAGAGTGGTCCCAATCCACAAACCTCACAAAAACCCCAGTGACAGCGGATCATACCGGCCAATTTCACTCCTGTCATGCTCCTTGAAAATGTTAGAACGGATGATTAAACTCAGACTGGAGTGGTATGTAGAACATCATCACCTTCTACCAGAAACCCTGCTTGGCTTCAGAAAGGGGAAAGGCACAAATGAAATCATAGCACAACTAGTGACAGATATCCAAATCAGTAATGGAGAAAACTTTTACCTGACGGCCCTATTCACCGATATATCCAAAGCATACGACAACGTTGTTCTCCCTCTACTGGCGGAAAAACTTAGACAGTTGCCTCTCCCGGAAACTTTCGTGGCGAATCTAATAGCGCTGCTGGAAAATAGAGAGCTATTCATAATTGGAGGTGAAGTAGTCGGACCCAGGCTTACAAGTAAAGGACTGCCTCAGGGATCTATATTGTCCCCCCTTCTCTTCAATATCTACGTCAGTGACCTCCACTCAAAGATACCTCGGGAAGTAAAATTGTTACAATACGCGGACGATGTTTGCCTTTACATCAGCCAGCGGACATTACAAGCCTGTAAGACAAGGTTAGCATCGCAATGGACAAAATGAAGGCTTGGATGATACGCCATGGCTTCGTCCTTTCTACAGAAAAGTCCGTAGTCTGCATATTTACAAGACATAGGGTACCGCACATAACTGAAATCTCACTGGGAGCCCACTCTTTCCCTGTCAAGAAAACAGTCTCATACCTAGGCTTGAAAATGGACTCGAACCTTAAATGGTCCAATCATATCCTCAAAAAAAGTGAAGCAGCCATGAATCTAATTAGAGCCATTACCGGCAAAACCTGGGGAGCGGAAAGAGTACTCAACATGAGACTTTATCGATCGCTCGTAAGACCACATTACGATTATGGCTGTATATGCTTTGGATCCGCATCGAAAGAGTTGTTGAAGAGACTAGATAAATCACAATACAAAGCACTGAGACTATGTACTGGGGCCATGGCATCTACGCCTACAAACGCCTTGTTGGTCGAATGCCTCGAACCACCACTACACATTAGGCGAACATTCATACTAAAGCAATTAGAACTCGAAGAGAATCCGCTGTTGGAAAAGTTATCAGTATTATCGGCACAGTACTCAGAACGTGCATACTGGAAGAAGAAAACTAGTCCACCCCTAGCAAGAGCATATGAGGACCTAAAGATATACTCCACAAAAATATACCGAGCTCAAACTATTACCTGTCTATTCAGGAAGAATGCCCATTACCACTCTGAAATTGGAACATCCGAACCAACATTAATATCTGGAAGGGAGCGAAAGGAACAATGTCATAATGAGGGGACTACATCTCAAACCTATCAGGTAACCCAGCATGCCTGTACACAGACGGTTCCAAATCAGATCACTCAGTGGGATGCGCATTTGTGGATACGACAAACAACAAGTCGGAAGCCTACAGCCTACCGAAGAAGCAACGGTCTTCACAGCGGAACTACTTGCAATGGTCAAAGCTTTAGAATATTGCACAAAACTGCAAAGATCGAGAATAGCAATAATAACAGACTCCCTGTCCGCTATTAACAAACTAAACAACATCTCCAAAGACAATGGCAGATGTTGGTTGGCCTATAAAATACTTAGAATAGTTTTCCAAACTTAGAGAGAAAGGCACGGAGATCACTTTCATTTGGTCCAAAGGACACGCAGGTATTACAGGTAATGAGCAAGCAGACAGACTAGCCAAAGAAGCTGCACTCAGCGGAAACAAGCTCAACCTTATTCCGGCATCGGATCTATTACCAGCGATTCGACGCGATGTCAAGAAAGAATGGGCCAACGAATGGGAGACAAGGGACCTCCATAAAGGTCAACATTACCGACAGATCCATCCCTCCATTCCGAGAGCTCATTGGTACTCCAACCGGATACTGTCCAGAGGACTCTCAACATTCATAGCAAGGCTGAAGTTTAACCACGGGCGGTTCAAGTCGCATCTGTTCAAAATCAACGTAGTTAACTCGCCCTTCTGCGAATGCGAAGAAAATATTTTGGAGGACGTCGATCACCTTTTCTTCGCATGCAAGCGCCACTGGAACAAATCTACACAATTAATATTGGACTTACAAAGACACGGGGCTGAACTTCCCACCAAAATCCAACATCTTCTCCAGAAACAAGAACTGGAAATCTATATAAGCCTCTATAGATTTGCCAAAGAAAATCACATAGATATATGATCCTTGTAACAAATATCTGTACAGGAAAAGTTTTGCTCATGAATTTATAACACAAGATGTAAACCATCTCTACCGTAAGAGTTTTAGTTCTAACTTAGCAGGATAACAAATAAATAGATTATAGGATGAGAGTGGTACTCTTAACTAGACAACATAACAAGTAAATGAATTGTTCTATAAGTGTAAATGTATAACCGAATAATACTACATGTAAATCAGTTGTACACTAAGAGTTTTATGCCTAATCTGGCAACGCAATATGTAAACCAATTGCACTGTAAGAGCTCCATTTGCATTTACTTAGGTTAACATATAAATCAGTCGTATAGTATGAGTTGTATTTTGAAAGGTATAACATAATATGTAAATCTATTGCACCACAAGAGTAGTACTGTTATCCTTGAAATATAAGATGTAAATAAATGCTAGTTTAAGAGTTTTATTTCGAACTTTGTAAATTACCAGGCAAATCAACTATATGTCAAGAATCATATGCCAAAACTAATAATAAAAAGCACGGTAGGAGTTGTACTCCTGACATTACCATATAATAGGTAAACCAAAATATTGTAATGTATTGTATGGTATTTTATTGTATTGTACTTGGTTGTATTACAGTATATGGCACTTTATTGCATTGTATTGTCCTGTATCGTATTGTATTGCCCTGTAATGTATTGTATGTTTCGGTATTGTTTTGTCCTGTATACTATGGTATCGTACTGTAAGAATTGCACCTCTAACCTTGTACCATCAATATGTAAAGGTATTCTTGGCTGTATGGACTCTGTCCTTATGCCAATAAATAAAAAAAAAAAAATTAAAAAAAAAACTTATATTATTGTTACGCTATATCGAGCGTAGTGGGAGAACTGTTAACGTTCTGGCTTTGCATTCGGGAGGACGTGGGTCCGAATCCCCGTCCGGGCATCCAGATTTGAGTTTTCCATGTTTTCACGAAATCAATCCAGGCAAATTCAGAGATGTTTCCTTTAGAAGGCCATGGCCGAATTCCTTCCCATTCCTTGCCGCTCGTCTTTTCCCGCCTCTAATGACTTCGACGTCGACAAGGCGTAAACCCGTAAGCGAAAAAAAAACAAGGTTACACTGTCATGAAAACATAGTACATCACCAGATAATTTGATGCTCGTGGTAGACATTCTGTAGTTTGAGTTAAACATTGATTCAATGTTATGACGCACAGTTCCTTTATATCCCAGCAGCGCAGATTATTTTCATGGTGCTCATATTGTACAGTAGTCAATCAGCAAATATTTGTTTGAAAATATTTTCTATCATTTACATACAGTCTGTATTCACATTATTACAGGAATTTATCTTTTTTGTGTGTATTATCATATTAATTTAAAATATTCAACAGTAAACATATTAAAAGTGCTAAATATCCATAACGTAATAGACGGTAGGAATGCTTGAATCTATTTTATGAAGTTTTGAATAGATTATGACTTATTTTCTCAATAGAAATGCGTCCCCGTGATCGCCAGCTGTTTGCCATCACTACGTTTAGTACTCAGGAAGAAATTAATTTCTGGAAAAACGTAAAGTAACAGCAAGAAAGACGTTTACTTTGCAGCTTCAGGTGGTAACTACTTCCACTTCAGACCGTCGAAGTATAAAAACCGGCAATATGAGCGTGATTAGCTCTCGTTAAAGGTCCACTTCTAGACAAACATACCAATAAAGGCTAGCTACGTTACACGTCGCCTAACTTTTAAGAGCAATGTAGGCTGCAGATCAGACAAGATGTTCAATAACGCAACGACAAGTATGTAAGAGCAATACCACCACAGTCAACAAAAAAAAGCTTTTGTTTTCATAAAATATTTTATATTATAAATCAGAAGGGTTAAATTAGAAACAATCTACTTTGCGCTTGCAGCTAATCCGTAAAGTCCATAGCATCATTCTACTGCTATGTTCGTGTTTCCTTTTGAAGGATCCGTAAAGTCCATAGCATCATTGAACTACTGCTATGTTCGTGTTTCCTTTTGAAGTGGCTGATCATTTTACTAGTCTGTCAGCTGAGTACTTTGAATCTGTATCTACGCATCAATCTCCTTTCGATGTCCTGAGCCTCGATCGCAACTGAGCTAATTGCACCGCCTGGCTCATATTCCGTAATTGTTACTGTGTTGAATCCAGACTACTGGCAGTCTCGATAATCGAGCTGTTGTTATGAGATAAGCAAATTAGTCTTTCTGCAATGATCAGAACGTTCCAAACCACTGTAGAAGCTCGTTATCGCATTTTCTGGTTCGGGGTTTCCTTTGTTTCTACTGATCAGCCTATTGTCTAAGGATACGTAGCTATGTTGCAGTCGATTGTATCTGACGCACACCTTATCACAGGGATGGCGGCCCGCGGAGGTAGATCATTATATATATAAACTTTAACCTTCAAAGGTGAAATCAGACATTACAACACTCAGCACATTAAAATAACTATATTTTTAATACTACGTTAAATAATTATGTTTCTTTCATAAAAATATTCAAGTATTTTTTCCAAGAAAGCAGAACGTGTGGCCCGATTGAAAATCCTATTTATAAAACTTGGCCCGGCTGCTGATAAGGTTGACCACCACTGCCTTGACACATCTCTTGTTACGTTGGTGTGTTGATCGATTTATGACTATATTTGCCAATGTTCGGTGATTTTCGAGCATATTCCCTGCTACATAGATATGTTAGCAATTAACGTGCAATTCTTTTAAGCAGTGACCTCTAGTGATCCGCGAAGATGATTCAGGTGGACCACAGAAAAAATATTTTAAATTTAGATACGATATTTTTACTCTATAAGGATATACCCGAATGTAATCTATAAGTCGAAATTTTCAAAAGCAACAAATATTTTAATAATCAGGCAAAAATCTGGCATTTCCATTATGATGATAGATTACTGTAGGACCAATCCTATAATAGTCTGTTTACCAAATACTTTTCCATTCGGCATCAAAAAGAGCGCTGTTTGCTTAAGAATTATGTCAATGATTTCTGAGAGTCTTGTCGTAGGTGTGAGGGACCTTAATATGTGGTAGGGTTGGTAAAAGAGTGGTGAATTAAACAAAAACCGAGCGTGGTGAGTGAGTAGCAACGCTCTGGCCTTACATTCGGGAGGGCGCGGGTTCGAATCCCCGTCCGGGCATCCAGATTTGCGTTTTCAATGGTTTCCCCAAATCACTCCAGACGAATGCCTGGATGCTTCCTTCAAAAGGCTATGGTCTATTTCCTTCCCGTTCTATACCCCCCGTCCATTCTCGTCTCTAATGATCTTGACGTCATAAGCAAAAAAATAATTAAACATAATTCAAAGATGTGAGATATTTTATTTGATTTTTGCATGTAGGGCAGCAGTATAGTGTGGTATCCTGCTTACAGTAACGGCGTTATTAATTTTATCTTTCGTCAGTATGAAATTCACTTTTTACCGTGAGCGGTCTGGTGGCTCAATGGTTAAGGCGTCTGACTGGAGATCGAAAGGTCCTCGGTTCGAATCCTTGTCTCGGCGGGGATTTTCAAATGCGCTTAACCCGACCATCACCTCTGGCACAGCCTGCTGTGTACAGTGAAGTACGCCAGAACGCTTCCGTGGTTCGGATTCCGCGTTAAACTGTACGTGCTCTGTACCCGGCAGGATTGTCGGGATGGGTTAAAACGGCTACGGCGAAATACGCAGCTAATAAAAACCCTGTCTCCAGGTGATTACGACCACACGTAATTATTATACTTATTATAGTTCAATTCCAGTTTCACAACTGTATTTCTTTAGGAAATCAGAAAATGATTTTAGATGTATTGTATTATAGTGATACAATACAATATGTCCCAGAAATAGTGAGTACCTGGGTGACCGATCTTCGCTCGGCATCTTTCGATTTCTGTTCATTAACCAAGATTTCGAATAAAGTTTGATTAAAGTAAAAGGCTTCCTAGACGTTTTGAGGCTCACAGTTAACCAAAGAGAAGCTTAACTAACATCAGTAGGCTTACTGGTACCTGAACCTTCTACGTAATGAGGTTAGAGCCGTTTTCGAGAAACCAAATACAAAAATTGCTCCTTTAAAAAAAAAAAAAAAAAAAAAAAAAAAAAAATATCGTGTTAAAAACTTTAAAAGAAAAACGTTACCTCCATATGAAATTTCGTCCAAATCGCTAGATCCATTTGCGAGACCGCCACATAAATTGCTTTCAAATGCTATTATTATATTAAATATAAATCTTAATGCCGGTCAGGGATTAATTAATGGTGCGAGGTTTGTGGTAATTCAGGGGATTCTACGATAAACCTTAATCATGGATTCTTATGTAACTTGACGAGAAAAATTTAAAGTAAAATTAGTTCTCGAGATATCGTATCTCAAAATTCACGTGGTTGGTTGAAATGCGACCTAGACCAGATGATAAATTTCGCCATAGCCAAGTTTGATGATGAATTCGTATAAAACTCATCGAGACAAATCGAAAATAAAGAATTTATTTTTCTGATATCTCAAGTGAAAGGGTTAGGATTAGATCCGGCCTGGACCAGAAAAAAAATCCACCAAAACCACTATGTCTATACGGTGGAAATGTACTTTCAATGTTTTATTTTGTTCATAATGGTTGTTGTTAGGTTGAAATATGGCCTGGACCAGAAGAAACGTCGCCAAAAGCACAAGGAAGTATTATTATAACTGATTTTTGACATGCTGAATCATCAGTGCTAAATTCATTCACTCCGATAAAACTATGCTCATACCTCCCGCGGTAGTATTTGATGACAAACTATGAGCCACTTTTTACGATCAAAAAGTAAGCGATGATTACTTTATAACTGGTACCGGTAATATTATTTTCAAAAAAGTTTCTGTAAAGTATCACCTCTGACAAAACAAATGATAAATTTTTAATTATCTTCCTTCTTAAATGATTTACAATTAAACTTGCAGTTCTAATATTTCCACGGGTCAGCCAGTATACAAGAAATTTTCTTTTAAATATTCTTTGTAATCAAAAGGGAAACGTTTTGTAGGCTTTCTGGTTCCTGAATTGTCTACGAGATGGCGCTAGTGCCGTTTTCGAGATACCGAGTGAAAAAATTGTTCATATTTTTTAAACTAGCTTTTTGTAGGGAAGACAACTATTTAGGTAATCTTAAAAGTCAAAACATTATCTAAATATCAAATTTCATCCAAATCGTCATAGCCGTTTCCGAGATCCGATATATATATATATATATATAAGAATTGCACGTAGCACTATTTTCGACAATTTACTGGTTCTCGGGTTGAAAAAGGTTGAAAATGCTGGTTCAGTGTATAGCATATTATAATGAGTGCATACAACGTAGGTTAGTGGTTGTACCAAAATTAGTCGACACTGGGTGTCAACCAAGATGATGAATTGATAATACATCAGAATAAACGATTACTAATGATGGGAGGTGAAGTTCATAATCCTTTAACACGGTTCATAATTCATCACTTTAATGAGCACGAGGGTATTGTGAAAGATTCTTTACTTGGAGCAGAGATTGCATTACTATCAAAGCATTATTTTGTGATATTGGTACATGTGTCGAAATAAATAACGTCTGTGTAGTAGTTTTACTTTAAAGATTTTTTAGATAGACATATTGTGTCTTGTTGAAATGGACATAATTTAAATTTCATTGCAAAAGAGTACGTGTTCCGGTGGCAGTGTTCCTGCTCACTATTTTGTGTAAAGAATAAATATAAATTTTAAAAAAATAACTAGAAGAAAATATAAGCGACAATATTGCTGGCAATATCCTTCAGTTGACGTTGACTACAGATACTAGCCACTGAATGTTCAACTCTGTGGTTACTAGGATATCCTGCCACTATATGGATATTCATTGCTCCTAAAATAACAAACTACCCTGTAATTCTTGACCAGTAGGTAGATCTACGCTATTTCTGGGCGTTACGGTTAAGGTATGTACCAATGAAAAATGGCTTGTAATACAGACAACTTGCAACCTGTAAGAGTTTTTCTCCTCTGTTAGTCTCATCCTATCGATTAAAATTGTAAACGAATTCAACAACCTCCCTAGATCGAAATTTCATTTTTAAAACATAGTAAGTGAAGACGATTTAATGAGAATGCTTTTAAAATTCTAAACTTCTTTAATGTTACTTGACATTAACTTCAAGAATGGCTATTAAACTCAACGAATGAATTCATTACACACGTTTAAACCTTGTAAAAATAAAATTAATGTTCTGCTCATTTATGGTCTTTCCGCGATAGCTGAACCAGTCGGTTAATAAAAACTGGATGTGGAGGTCAGAGCAGCTATTTCCCTGACCAAACTGAGTTTTTGCAGTTTGAGCACACTCCTATCTGATACTTGATGGTAAGGAAGCAGACTTTGAAATTTCAAAGTACATTACTTCGTTTACGTTTTGGTGTCTGAGTCAAAAAACATACTACTCAGCACTATCGGCCGACATCGACAGCATTGTCACGAACGAGCCAAAAATCTTCGAAGAATCAGAAATTTGGACAGTGACTGCATGTTTTCAGATATTATGTCTTGAATTTAACCACATTCACAAAATCTACATCTACATCTATACTCTGCAAATCACAAATACTGTGGGTGGCAGAGGATGCTAAGCACCAATCCTAATTCTGCGCATTCCAATCCCGAACAGATCGAGGAAAGAAGGAATACATAAATGAATCAGTACGGCATCTTATTTCTCTAATCTTATCCCTCCTGTCATTGCGACCTAAATAGGTTGTCGAAAGAAGTATTTCGTTGCACTCGTAACTTAAAGATTTTCGCATATTCTCCAGCAAATTCAAACTAAAACGACGTCGTCTGTCCACCAAACAATCCCAGCCCAAGCCACGAATCAGCTCTGTGACACTTACGTAAGGACTGTAGCTAGCAGTCACGAATCGAGCGGCTCTTCTCTGTACTTTCTCTAATGTGTCAATCAATCCCTTGCGATACGGATCCCAAATTTTACAACAGTATTCCAAATGCGGACGCACTAGTGTTTTGTACGCTATTTCCTTTGTATGAGCATTACAACTGCTCAAAATACGTCCTATGAATCGTAGTTTTGAATTAGCTTTGCTTACAACGGAAGTTATGTGCAAGTGAAACCATTCATAATACATTAAGGCATTGAGTAACTGTGAGAGAAAATAGTGTAAATGAACGGTCATATGCACAATACATGGGCACTAAGGTATCAGATAAGGTCAAATAGACTTGTTTATTTTACTGACTGTTCTAGATTCGATCCTAGAAGAGCAGCAAATGAAGAAAATACCAAAGCTATAGGAATATTAAATACTTATCCCTTTTCAACAGATTGTGCAATTGATGGTCTTATCATGGATAGTGACGGTAGCGGCAGATATGAAGAATGGAATTTATCAAAATTTTGCTCATCACCAACTCCAGGTTAATAGCATATCCCTGCGACATTCTATAAATTTGTTTATCTTTAACTACAACGCTATTCTGTGATGGAAGTCAAGGATTTCTAGAAACATCTTTTGTAAATAAACACATAATTACTAATATCGCAAAACGACAAAATTAATATATTGAAAATGAGGATGGAAGCGCTTTAGGTTACATTCAGATTTATATGAGATCAGAATTCAAAGAGGTTTTGATTCACAATAGCATTTTTATTTTTTTATTTCATAAATAGCTCCCAAGGAGTGTTATTGCATTTTATACAAAAAATTTTGGTGTAATAAATTACTCGCTGTAACTCCTCTACTCACTGCGCTATAACACAATCAATTTGAACTCAGACCACATATCACTCAAATCTTTGAAAGTACCTCAACTATCACTGAGAAACACTGCAAGCTTTGGGTTATATAATCAAAATGAAATACTTATTTCTCATTACATCTTCATATGCCCTTTCATATGCCCTTTCATACCACCTAAATTTCTTAATGTCAGTATTTAATTTTGTTTATGAAATGGCATTCTGAGATGAAAGTAAGTGAAGCAGCGATGAGTTTACAGCAGCTATCTCTCATTTTAGAATGATATGAATTTGAAAATTAATTGTTCCAATTGTTAACTAAGTGAAATAATAGTAGGAATTCGAAGTATAGAGGCTGTAATCACAATTTACATTTTATCAGGGAAAGATGAAGGCAGATTTCTTTACAACGTAGAAAAATTCTCCAGTCCCGTTGATTTTTGATTGTGGAAGTGTTGTTCTGAAACTCGTGCTGCTGATTCCTGACTCGCCGGTTCGCTCGTGGTCTAGTCGCCCATGTTGCGCATGATGGCGTCCCTGTGTGCCTGCTCGTGGGCTCGACGCGCCGCCTTCACCTCTGGCGTCTCCGTCACCGACATGGGAACCACGAAGCCAGAGTCGAAGCCCCGCTGGCTTTGTTGTTGTTGCTGTTGCTGTTGCTGCTGCTGTTGCTCCTGCTGCTGAAGCTTGTGCAGGCGCTGCTGGTTGTCGTCCGCCGGCGCCACAGGCAAGTTAGTCGCCGCTACGCGGAACCCGTTGACGTCATCGGACAGGTAGCGGACGCTCTGCACGACGCCGTTGGCGTCCAGATACGAGTACCCTCCGGCTACTGTGCCGTCGCCGCCGGTGGCCTCGTGCTTGGCCGACAGCTGTCCCACGTAGCCGTACGCGTACTGGCCGAGCTCGCCCTGCGCGTGGTACTGCGTCTGCACGCCAGGGAGGAGAGTCGTCGTGGCGGGCGTCGCGTACGCGGAGTACGGCAGAGGAGCCGGAGCGGCGTAGGTGGTCACTGGTCCAGGGGCGGCGTACGTGGCGAAGCGAGCCGGTGCTGCCGCCGCGTACGTCGCTGTGGCTGACACTGGGGCCGTGTACGTCAACGTGGCAGTTGGGGCTTGAGCGGTGTATGTAACAGCAGGTGCTGCTTGGGCAGTGTAGGTCACCGCTGGGGCAGCCTTGACCGTGTACGTCACTGATGGAGGGGCTGCTGCTGTGTAGGTAACAGTACCTGTCGCGGGAGCGGTATATGTGACCCGTGTAGGGGCTGCTGCGGCGTAAGTCGCTACCGGAGCAGGGGCTGCAGCGGTGGTGTACGTTGCTACTGGAGCTGGGGCTCCAGCGGTGGTGTACGTTGCTACTGACGCAGGGGCTGCATACGACGTCACTGTTGCAGGTGTTCCATACGACGCCACTGGTGTGGGGGCTGCGTAAGTCGTCACAGGAGCGGCTGCTGTGTACCTGGCACTTGCCACGTAAGATGTGTACCTGGCTGGTGCGGCGGCAGCGTACGTATGAGCCGTGTATGTGAGGGGTGCGGGTGCAGCGTACGTCGTGGCAGGTGCTGGTGCAGCAGCAGCGGCAGCGTAAGTCGCGGGTGCGGCAGCGGCATAGCCGTAGCCGTACCCGTAGAGGTTAGAAGGGGCCACAGGATACCCGGAGTGGGCCAAGTACGTGTTATGGTGAACCGGGTAGCCGGTGTTGGCTGTGGCGAAGGTGGTGGGATCGGAGTAGGAGTAGTAGAACTTGCTGAGTGGGTGAGGCAGCGCGTTGGGATTGCCGCTGATACCACCGGAGAAAGTGCCAAAGCTGCCGCCGTCGCTGCCGCCTCCTATTCCATTCACGCCGAAGCCGTCGGACGGTGACTTGGTGGTGGTGGTTGTGGTTGGCGCCGGTGTTGTCGTGGTGGTGGTCGTGGTGGTGGTGGTGGGAGGCGCAGCAGGCGGGGCCGCGTGGTGCTGCTGTGGTCGGTACTCGGTGGCCGGGTACGTGTGCAGCAGGCGGAAGCCGTTGCTGACGTAGTGGACACTCTGGAGCTGCCCGTTGGTGTCGACGTAGGAGTACCGCCCCAGCAGGGCGCCGTCCGTCTTGCTGCTGCCACTGCCACTGCCGTCGTCGTCTCCCCCATTGTTGTTGCTGCCGTAGTCGTTGTAGTCGTAGTCTGACTCGTAACGCTCTGGAGGCGTTGGGGGCGGCGGCAGGTAGGGTGAGTAGAAACCGGGGGCGGGTTTGGGAGCTGCGGCCACTGCCGCCAGCAAGGCGCTCACTACGATCTGCAAACATCGAACACATGCCAGAACTAAGACAAAATTGTAATCACTCATCGCGCAAGTACTTGCTGTAAAGATGCTAGCATATATTTTAAAAATTTCGTAGTTTATATTGAAGTTTAAAACAAAGTTGCTTAAATGCGTTATGGGGCTACAGATTCCTACGGTGCCTCATTTACAGACAAGATACTGTGTTCAAAAGTATATAACCAGCAATAAATTTCTGCGGTAAAACTCACAAAACTTGCAGAGAAATGGTTTCTCTACCAATAGCATTCCAGTCACTTATATAAAAATGTTTATTAAATGCCTTCTCCTTCCCAAATATGTAGGAACTGCATGTCGTTTATTTTGGAAGAAATAAATACCCGAAATCCAGATGACTCATCATCTTTAAAGCTGAAAATGATGAATATTCAAAATTAAGAACTAATTGAAGAATTAGGGGCAGAATTTATTTTTAAAATGTTGTTCGTTCAGTTTAACTACCTTTAGAATTAATGATCGCATGAAGAATATTCGACGACAAAAAAAAAAAAGTAGATTATTGGAAACAAGATAGTTGTTGCATAATACAACAATTTTTTAAAAAAAATGGCATTTGGCAACGGCGGCCATACAGCCAGCTCAATGTAATTATTATAGCTTTTTTAGTGTATAAGTCGTCATCCAGTAGATATATTGCATTTTTCCAATTTATGGACGCCACAGGACGGACAGGACATTCACACAGACACTCAACACTTAAACATCCATGCCCGCGGCCGGATTCGAACCGGCGGCCTTCGGCACGCGGAGCTAGTGCTCTAGCCCCTGCGCTACCGAGGCCGGCAGTACAACAATTAAAAATTAGAGAAATATCAAATGCAAAAAAGACCGAGATGGGAGGAGGCCGTTTTCGGCCTCCTACCTATCATTCGGGAGGACGAGGGTCAAACCTCGTTCGGCCATCCTGGTTGAGGTTTTCCGTGGTTTTCCTCAGCCACTCTAGGCGAATGCTGGGATGGTTCCCTACAAGGCCACGGCCGACCTTCCATCGCCCCTCCCTCCCCGTAGAGTAGATTGGCTGAAAAGAGTCTCGGTGACTCTCCAGCAGCCCGCCTCCCAGCCTTCAGCTGGGAGGAATGAAACAGTAAAAAAAAAAAAAAAAAAAAATTGGGATTCAGTGAGGAGAGAAATGAGACCAGATTAGTTAAATTTCCTGTGAAATGTTACGGAAATATTTATAGCAATTATTTTTCACGAATTCGGTAAATTTTCTTTATAAAAATCAGCAGAGTGCTGGTATCCCCACCCCTCCCTATAGACGTAGGCGAGCTCTATGGATGGTCGTGACTGAAGCGTCCGCCCCGACACGATCCTTCACGACCTTGACATGCTGACAGCAGCCACAATACGTCGTTGCGACGATCACCAAGGTCAGCCTTGTCTTCCGACACCACACAGTATGCATATGCGAGTCCAACACATCCGGATCACAGGGCGCAGCCCAAATGACAGACGCGACTCCCAAACAGGTTTATGAACGTGGAAAGGGAACGGGTAGTGAAATTATGTGCGTGAGCATAAGACAGTTTATTTGACTTTTTATGTGTATCTTGGAATTTACACGTTGGAAACGATGAATGAATAACGTTGAGTCATGCCGTAGCAAGTCATTTGTGAACTTATAAGTTTTAACAAGACCTCATTTCCCCAATTTTTCTCTCTTGATTTCCAAAATTTTCAAATCAATGGCCATGTCTGTGTCATCAATTTAACTATTTATAGTATAAAAAACGTTTTTCAACATCTGAGTTAGTGGAGGTGGCTATCTATTTAACTTTCAGCTGAAACATTATTGTTAAATTACATGAAACCATCTATGTTTTGATTAACAAGGTGGTGCTTCATAGCAAAAGTAAAAAATAAATATTTTTAGTTTTGTGTTACGTGTTGAGGTGAATATTTTTGCAAATAAGATTGTAAACGGGGTTCAGACAAAATAATTTCCTCAAATAAATTTCCTTTTTAACTCTAAGGACTCGTTTATTTGGAGAAAACTTGGAACTAGTTTGAGGAATATATGAAATCTAATTTTTTTCTGTGATGGAGGGCCATTCCCTTCAGCATAAAGACTTAGCTTTGCGCACTGAGGATCTCCGCTTCGGGTCCGGTCTAGGTATACGTGGTTTTTGTATTCGTATTGCGTTGTCAATAACGTGAAATACTTAATTCCACAGATTATATCATACACGCACAGTACAATAAATACACGAATGTGCTGGCTGTTTTGTGGCATGGTTGAATCCCATTAAAAAAAAACATTTTATCAAAGCATATCACTTAAAATTCAATATTTTAGCTATTTCTCAACACATATGATTTTCAGTGAAAATAATATTTTGTATTAGAGTATGAACCATTAGTTTTTTAGCTTAAGAAATTTAAAGCACATGTTAATCCAACACTCTGGTTAACTATCCCCGTCTACAAAAATACCTTTACGGAAGTATGACACAGTAAGTCTAATTATAGATCGCAGTGATTATTTTCACCAACATTTCGGATCGTAGACTTGTGAACAGATAGTTTATGAATGTTTAATGCTTTAGCAGAGTGGATGGAATAAAACTTCCATCTACTTACACAATGAAATGTTTCTTTGCCTTTTTTCAAAGGTAAAGTACTATAATTTTTGTTTGCCTCATAATTTCAGCAAATAATATCAATGGCTTCTCAAACCGCAGACACTCAGTGTTCATTTATCTACAAACCTTTAACAAATTTTTATTTTTTTATTTATAACGTATTTGAAATCTTTTTTTGTGATTTTTTTTTTTTGCTGTAACATATTTTATAAGATATATACTATTGTGATTATAAGAAATTATTTGAGAATAAAAAACGGGATATTTACTTGCGAAAGGTTTCTTTTTAAGTGTCGGACACTCAGTGTTGAGATTTTTCACCACATTATAGGTTGTGATGTAGTTCCCAGGACTGGCTGGGTTTCCTCCAATAATAAATGAGCAGGTATTATCAAGATCAGACATCCAGACTTCAGTATAACTGAGAAAAAGGGTAATCTGACAATGATTTACAACGTAGAAATTATACTAGTACAGATCACTGTAACATCACAACCCTACACACAAACCACCGCGCCGTTTGTTCTTCTTTTGTAAACAAAACTTTGTGTAACGGAAGAGGAAACCACTTTCACATCTGAGCAATTCTATTTTGCTGTAAGGGAAGAAAATAACTGTATTTATTAAGCTGTAAATCTCTGATGTTTTAATTGTGCCTGTGTTTATCTTCGACTATTTTTGTGAGATGGTAACTAAGAATCATACAGTAATTCACCACGAATACAGTTAAGCAGCTTAGATCTTTGACGTTAACTATCAGTTCTGCGGCAGGATCTCCAGGATTCTGCCTGATTCTGTTTCCATGTTAAGCTGTTAGTTACTTAGGAAAGGAACTTTCCGTCCTCCCTCTGACATACTGGCTCAGTGCGCCTACTTCAGAAGGGTCCAACCAACCTAGGGTTCTATACTAAGCAATCTTAGTACGTTATGCTGTCAGAAGCCTTTTGTCAATTATGCAAATATATTGAAGAGAAGAAAATTGAATTTTCATATATCAAAACTTTGATCATGAGTCGTTACATCATTACATAAAAATTATAAATTCGGGGTTCGGGTGCTTTACTTGAAATTACAATGTACCACTTAGTGGCCTTAAGAAACATCGGTTATGGATAAACCCGGCGAGGAAGTAAGTTCAGCAGATTTAGAAGCCTGTTCCATTTAGATGTGGCACAAGATTTCCGTCACTTTGTCATCAATGCATCAGGAATCTTTACCAAATTATGTGTAAACATAATTTTACGGCACTGTGACAATAATAATCTTGTTGTTCTTTTTGTAAGACAATGGGTGATTTACAGTAAATATCCCCTAATGTATTATCAAAAACAACCAAGGTCCGTTTCAATGGATTGAATTTATTCTGTATCACAGGTAGAGCCTTTGAAATATTTAGGTAATTACCTATCACACCAGTGCGGCTGTACAAGTAATGAGTAAAGCAATGTAATAATTATTTCGGTTTAATTGATTATAAGTTATTTACCAATGGTTCAAGTTGTGTTAATCGTAGCTATCGTAGAATAACTATCGCTCCATTTATTCAGTCATAAATAAAGGTTATTAACGACAACTGTACAATAATAAAAATAGTTGTCAGATCTGCTATGCTCCCATACTTGTAAACGAATATCAGCATTAAAATCTTTCAGACTACAGAACGTTCTTATAATTGTCTAGCTTTTATCTGCACATGATGCTATAAATCCAATGCAACAAAATTATTTGCTAAAGCGACTAAATGTGTGTTAATCAAATTTGTAGGTTTAAAAATACAGATTATAACATTAAATTTTCTTTTAATCTTACCATGCCCGTGTAATTAATTTTTTCTTGGAAGGATCTTCATATCAATTACACTCAAATATACAGAAGGTAAACAGCCATACATGATTTTAAAAAACTCTTAAACAAACTTGAATCAGTTAATCAATTTACGAACTGTTTGTCTATGACAAATATTCTGTGTGTTAATGTGGATTGGAGGCTGTCGCACCGACTAGAAGTGACAATAACCAGGTTCAGGCAACAGAAATTCCTCACGTAAAGTATGCATGCGATCAGACAAGAAAAACTCACAAGTAAATCAGTCAAACTTGAACTGCAAAAAAGCATTCTACATATCTCAGGATAATCATGACTGAAATTATTTGGTCATATGATGATGATTGCGCTAAATTGATTATTTGAGGCATATCAATAACTGGAAAAGGATTAAGAGGAATACCACAAGGTAGTTGGATGAAACATGTACAAAAAGACCAGGCGGTCGCAGTCAACAGTGGTAGAAGTCAATGGAAAAGAAGTTGTGGCAAGACAGAAAATTACTGAAGATACTTGATCATTAACACAGTCGATCGTTTGACGATGATTTGCAATGAATAATACTTTATTTTGATCTTTACGCCTGGCCAATGTCGAGGTCTTTAGAACCATGAAATGATGGATAGGCAATGGAGTGGAAGAGTGGACTTTCGAGGGCACCATCCCGGCATCCATCTGGAACGATTTTTGAAAACCATGGAAAATGGAAATCTCGATTACTATACCTGGATTTGATCCCGGGTCCTCCAGAACGCCAATACTTAGAATTACTGCTCACTCACCGGCTTGGCTCTACTTTTAAGAAATTTAGGTATCCGGATATATAGAATGATTGTAAGACACCGTGTGAACAATGCATTGTGTAATGCAGAATGGATACTGTGGTCAAGAAAACCGTAGAAAAAACTTTTACCGGATACAGTTGAAGTATTACGTAATTATACTATATCACTTTCTAGCTATCATATGAATCATACAATTTTCAAAACTCCTATGGGATATTCTTATATATCTATGTTCGTCGCACTAAGCACACCACGAGACCTTAATACAATGCACGCATCAGAGAGCAAAAGCAAGGAATATATTTTACACAGAACTTATTTCTAAGCCACTTGTTAAATATCACATTAGTAACAAGAAAATATATTTAGATAAACCATTCCAAGCACTAAAGTATACACGTAATGAATACCCGAGAGAGTTCTCATAAAAAAAAAAACTAAACTTTCTCTTTTATGTCATTTACTACGCACTGAAGGAAAGCAGGTAGCACTCACCAGCAGATTCCTCATGACGGCAGGAAGAGGTGGCAGTGCCGCAGGCTGGCAGGCACTTGTCGCTGCCCGGAGGGTACGCCGGCTCCCTTTATACCTGGGTGACGCCCACGACCCCGAACCCCCACACACGTTCCCACAGGATTCCCCTTGACGTCGAGCTACGCTGGCATTAGCACTTTTGATGGCACATTATTCGCCGGATACGCGACGTGGCTGCTTGCTGCTCCAAGAACACCGTCAACAGGTAACAACGTTAGCGCCTCAGTCTCTTCGTGCCATCACGTATACTACACTAGAAAATGATCTTATATTAAAGTGTTTCTGTGCTTGTTGTTGAATTGTTGTTTTGATAGAAATTAATTAATCAAGAAGGGTAGCAAAGATGAAATCACAACGTGGACTAATAAATTTAGAAAGGTTTTAGTTCAAATGTGAAAGTTTTAAACTATTGTTAGTCATTTCCTTCTTTTAGACCTGATGTTCGAATACTTTTATGCGACGTATCAGTTCGCTTATTATAGACATTTGTATTCTAATCAAGACAGTATAGTGTCAACATCTTTCTAGGAACAGTATTACCTTGTAATAGTGATTGCTGTGTTATTGTCTTTGTGAAATGTGAATTTCTGAAGCAAAACTACTCGCAATCACAGTAATCCTACAAAGGTTTGCGCAGAATATTTTGGCACTCAGTGTGGTGCCAGTTTCCATCCTCAATTGCTTAGATATTGATTAAAATCTGCATTGTTTTCCGCCATCGCTCATAATTATTATACTCTTTGATATTATTATACATTTCGATGTTTGACTTGTGATTCACCTATAACAAAAACAAAAAGCCTTCATTCAAGTTTCATTTGTTAGACAGTTTTCATTCACTTATCCCAAATATCTGGCAACAGGTATCCCTTCCGGCGTTTTGAACGATGAGGGATCGAAACTGGCACTTTGAAGTCCCAAGCCAGCAGCTGCCAATAGCCATGGATTTAAAACTCAATCCACTGTAGCAGCTATACTTATTGTAGTTACTCCATAATAACCCAGACTAATGGTTGACTATCCAACAGTTTATGCTTCAGAACTTACACTTTATACAAATAGAATAGCACCAAATACCTTTCCACAGAATTTACCTATTTCTGATGCTCTTAAAACCTTGCGTTAATTTTGATAGCCCTTAATAACCATTGAAATGTCGACAGTATAAACATCCAATCAACTCTAAAAGCAACATCTATGGATCTTCAAGCCCTAATAAAAATGAAAGCACTTCATGATGGTTGAAGTTTAATGGTTATAGTGGCTATACAACATGCAGAAGAAAGCATTGTGACCAATGACACGACTCTCCATAGAAATTAAGTCCTTTTCATTCATCAATGAAATGCGCATCTTGCTTATTATTACCATTGGTTTACTCACCTGTTGTCATTCTATCCACCGATTTTATGTAAACCTCAGTGTCCTGCTCTCCTGAGCTAGTATCTACAATACACCTGTTACAACCTTAATCCTCAGTTATCTGCTTCATACAATCTGATCTCTGTCTTCCTTTAGTGTCCTTCCCTTCGACGTTTCCTTCCATAAAAATTAAACCAATAGAGTGTGTTTCAAAATGTTATTCACAAACCTGTCTCTTCTTTCTAAGAGTTCACGGGCGTTTTTCTTCACCACGGCTTTGAGAATATTTCCATTTCTTACTTTATCTGTTTACCTCTACAGAAAAATATTTTTTATACTTAAACTTTCCTCTTTTTTGACAATCTTCAAGCCCAATAATTAGTTTCACAAGCTGATATGGTTTATCTAAGCCGCTGTAGGTAGTTATACATGAAACCTAGGTCAATTTCAGGAAAAAGACGTTTTGATTATGCGTCATTTCATTTGTGCAACTCTGCTTTTAAAATCGTTTTTATTTCGGACATTAGTAGTAATGTTACTTCCTAAATAATTATCTAGTATCCTTACTACAACTGAGACCCATTATCATCTTTAGTCTGCTTACAAGATTCTTCCCCGTCGCGTTTTTTGAGGATATCTACTTTAACATCTATTTCACAATTGACCACTAATATAAATATACATTTTGTTACCTTGTTTTATAGTCTTTCTCACCACGTTAGCTAAGACGTTTTGTGCCCATTTTTTTTTCAGAACCACTGAATTTATCTTCCTCGTGATATTTTTAGTCTTTCGAAGGAAAGCATCATAAAAGTGGATAATCCAGTATGAATTCTACGCAGCATGATATAAGATCTGTGGCTACTCACTTCTCTATTGTTTTCATTTGTAACTGATTCTGTATACTAGACAGCGAAGAAAGTGATCACTTGTATGTTCGGTGGTTAGCCGCATTATGTTATGGAAAATCGAACTTCGTTTTGACACATCACGATTACCATCTGAAGTGAAATCATCTCTTTAAGGGGGGTAGGACGTCAAGCGGGCCGACTTAGAGCAGGAGAAGCACCACAGGACATTTTAATCTCCATTGTCTATACTTTTACAAATAAATTCATAAAAATTTGTCAGCATGGCCAGGAAGTATTCAGGATTCACACTAATAGCAGTGGACATTCAAAAACATAACAAAACCATTTTTTTTTTACATTTGAAATTCCACAATTTTTCACTTACTATTGGTTGCATTAATTGCTATAGGTACACTTTTCTTCATAAGTAAGAGAGATTTTTCAATGAATTTTGCACAGCATACAAACCATGCCTACAGTTGTATGAAACTCTAGAATTTATTTAATTTATGAAAAAATGAATGAGCTATTACATTTTAAACTTCATCTTTAGAAAAAGCTCAAATTTTATAGTTAATTATCTCAATTTTTAATGGAATTGGAAAATTCTAGA
The DNA here is from genome assembly GCA_031002005.1 of Vandiemenella viatica. Lineage (NCBI taxonomy): Eukaryota > Metazoa > Arthropoda > Insecta > Orthoptera > Morabidae > Vandiemenella > Vandiemenella viatica. The sequence continues at coordinate 64,529,388 of CM061920.1, forward strand.
GTTTTGTACTAAGGAGATTGTGTTTAATAAGCATACCAAGTTTGAAGGTAATAGGATGTTTATTTTGGATGCTACATGTACCTAAGTACAGGAATATGTGTTTTGCGGAAAATGGCCGTTAAAGTTTCTGCTTGTATGACAGAAGAATGCTGTGCAAAGGGGCTGGCGCGTCACCTTCATACACTTAAGATAAAATTACGTACCTTATAATCCCTCAAATATAAATGTATTATGGATCAAATTTTTCAGGAAGATGTGTGCTAAAAATTTCTGTGATTTTTTTTTTTTTAAATTACGAGCGGTGTTTTCACATGAAATGGTGCTCTAAGACTTTTAACATAGCTACAGTTTTCAATCTTTAGCAAAGCTTAACGTTTACCCAAAGCTAACCTTGTTTTGTTACTAAAGCTCCGTATTACTTCATCTTGATTATTTAATATCACGTCAGAATTTTGCCATCTTTATTATCTAGTAATTACTTGAGACAATATTGTAATATATGAGAAACTTTTTACTATCAGGCTTGTTTTCCAGTGTGGCTCAGAAATCACATGAGTTGGTGAAGTATAGGTGCTCGACTAGCACGCTGAAGACCAGAGTGTAATTACCTCGAAAACTCACAGGATTGTGGCAGAACTTCGTGGAAAACTCACCGGGTTGTGACAGAACGTCGTGGATAGCATGTTTATTTCGGGAAATGACTGAGATTTCGAATGTTCAAAGGCAGGAACCTTACGAAAACGGGATCGTTGGCAGCGATAGGTATTCAGCCGAAAGGCAATCACGATCTAATGACGAACAGGAGAGTGATTTAACTCCACCAGCCATGCAGTAAATACACAGTCAGTCTCAATACAGGACAGTTCAGTTGCTACAAGAACACACAGGCGATGTTGGACAGCGCAATGGAGTTATCATTTGGGATTCAGACGAGGATCAATCATAAGTTGTCAGTTGTGTTGAAACAGAAGTGGCCTATCCTCGAGTTTGAATGTAGGTGGGGTCGTAACTACAGACACTGAGAGGAAGTGAAGCTGTAGACTAAGAATTTTGAGTGGAAGTAAAACATCAGAATGTAAAAACGCCTACTTTTTCAAGGATCTGTTCTTCGGACTTGTTAATTATTTTAGCAAATGCTAAAACGACATGTATTTGTGCAAATTTTGGATTTAGAGATTTCGAGCTTTGAGATATATATACACGAGTATATCTTCTTTATCACTATATAATGTTTTAATACTTCTAATTCCCTTGCAGCTCAATAGAAATTCTTCTAATTTTTCAGAGTTTAATAGCCTCCTTTTCATTTGAAAAAGAAGGTCACCACCACTTTCGTGTGTTTGGAGGATTGTGTGTGGATTAAACACAATTTTATTCTTGGCTGATACACTGGACTCTTTGGTAATATTCAAGATTGGACTTTTATAGGGCAAAAAATAGTTTTTATGGCCGAAGGTAAAGACCGTGCTATGTGATCTGATGTATTTGTTGAGTTTAATTATGTTTTGAATTTAAGGATCCTTTTAAACTGCACAGAGTTTAAAAGTGACTTAAATCAGTTTTTAGGAACAAAAAATGAGTTTTCATGGACGCGAAATAACATTTTAGGGCCAACAGTTACGACCACATCATTTGATCTTGCATAAATACGAACTTTATCCGTATTTGACTATGCAAAATTTGAATAATTTCTGTTGAGTTTAAAGGGATTTCGAAGTATTAAAGCATTAAATAGGGACAGAGAACACACATATCGTATATGTATAGCTCAAATCTCGACATCAAAAATTTTCACAAATACAGCACTTTCTTTATAGCGTGTTGTAGGAAGAAGTGAAATAGAAAGTGAAATCAAGTGGCGGGGTTACTGAAGTCACGCCTGCTGGAGCCGTTTCGGATGCCCGGACACGCCCAGCTGCTGTCACGCTCCTGTACCGAATCTTCGTCACGGGAACCCAGTGAAGCGCAAAATGAGATTTCCTTTCGAACGTCCTTGACCCAAGTTTCATTAACCTGCTAACTTAACGCCCGTCTCGATAGCTGCCTCGGTGGTATGTTGTCTTCCTGACCACAAAATGAACTATTAGGTACAAACTTTGGATACTTTATAGAGCTGGGAAAATGCACTATACTCCTCACGTGTTTACTAGGTCCTGGTTTAGCATCTAATGCAGTATTATACCGGCGAAGCTACATTTACATCTATAGGTTCTACTGTTTCTTTGTTGATATCAACCTTTTCTTTAACTAGACAAAACCCGATTTTCACATACGATAGAATAAATTAAATTGAAATAATTTCATTTATTAATTTCAGTGAACCTTTAATATTTGTCGTAACCTGAATTTCAGAATTAACAACCTATTGTTTACCTACCTACGAGTGCCTCTGTGGTTGATTATTGTAAAAGCAATTCACAAAAATAATCATCTGGTGTATATGAAATTCTGCACAGTAATTTGCTGCTAGAAGTTAAACTTTTCTTATACGATTTCAAAACTTCAAATAAATCCAATGTTCGTTATACTTTCTACCAATAACTCGGTTGACATATTACAGAACCACATTTGGATGTTATCTATCCCTGTAGTGTAGTGAAAAATTCTTCATAAAAATGATCAACAGAATTTATCCTGCTTAATGAAAACCTACTGTAAAATCCAAAACTTTAATTATGTAATTCAACTGTTTTTTTTTTTTTTGGTGTTCACCAAATTATACTTCTAACGTATTTTCTAGAAGTTGTTACACTGATAGTGGAATGTATGGTTCTATTTTACTTGCTTATATTATCATAATTCGCTTTTGTAGTGTCTCAGACCATTCTTTCAGAATGATGCAATTTTCGCAAATTGTGATGTACAGTACGTTGAAGAGCAATATTGTATTAGATTCAGACTGTGACGCTGCATGTAGCCCTGTATACGGAAGGAAAATGATCTAAGCTGAGATCCGACAGCAGAAGAAGTGGTGTTCAATGTAACAGTGTTGAAGGCAGTACCAATAAAACGAATGATCTAAATACTCGTACATTTAGAAGTGGGAAAATTTTTCGAGCCCGGCGTATGAGTCACTCACTGCACTTCCGAAGTAGTGCTGATTTTCATAAGCGCTGTGTCAATAGTGAGCCGTGACTACGAAGACTTCGGTACAATCATCCCTGCCAGGGCTACTTCCGTGAACAGCAGAATGTGGATGAGTGAGGTAATCGTCGGCTAGTTCGAATTGTAACAAAGGATGTACCGAGCCACAGTGCAACAGATCATTCGGCAACCTGACGCTGGCCCATAACAACATGCAAGCAACCACACCATCCAGAACCATCTCCGCGCTGTGTCGCAACGAAACCACCGTCTAGAAAGGGTACTTCTGCTGACCGCAAATCCAAGGGTGCAAATATTAGTATGGTCGATGCTGTACTACCGCTATTCGATCCTAGAAATGTGGATAGGCCTAAATGTTCTTAGACGGATGAGTCAAGATTTACATTTATTTACTTAGTGTCTGATGCTATATGACATAAAACTCTAGAAGAATTATACGGTAATTTTGGAACAAGCCCCGCAGCTGGCAGGTGATGAGGCCACTACATCAGGATCGTCATCCATAATCACTATAATATGACATCGAGGTGCTCCAACGAGGCCACCGCCTCCGACGTAGCCAAATTTAAATTTTCGAGACTTCCAGAAATGGCTAGCAGAGGGAAAACCTGCACAATGTGCGACACAATTAGTGGAACTCGCCGCAATCACAGTACGGAGAATCTGCCCAGACCCAAGTGTGGAAAGATGAAGCAGTTCTTCCCGTACCACATATAATACGATTTAACGTACACCAAATCGACCGCGGCAAGTTGAATCCTGGTAGTTTTGAGCAGGAATTGCAAATTTTCACTATGCCCTGTGGTGTTGTCGATGCCCATTCCGCTGTCCAGCTATCTGTGGATCTGAAGGAGTTAGATGTTACACTGACATCAGTCTTCCAGCCAGGTCGACGTGACTTCAGCCGTGTTTTGTATTACTACCTAATATATGTATGGATAGGAAGTGCCTCGTTGTTCAGAATTCTCGACCATAGTTTGATTAGACCTTTTCCCTTCTGATGTAAGGTAGTGGAATGTTGATGAGGACCGGCAGCCACTGGATAGGTGTAGGTAGAAACATTTCACATTGATAAAATGCGATGACAGGTTACTATGGTAGTGCAGCGCAAACAACATGAAGCGAAGAATTCTTCCTGCCAGCAGGATACCCTTCAAACTGATGCAGGTGGCATCCTCATATGGGTAATGGCACGTGTGACATCGTGTTTCACAGGTAAGTTTTACGGGCATATTCCTGAAGACCATGTGATCCTGGTTCCATGTCTGCAATATGCCGCGAGATCTCTGTCTTTAGATACATTCCGTAGCTCCCGAAATGTATCCAAACAATTGGATAGAAATCAACTTGCATCCCTTTCGGCAAAATCATATGTCCTCAATATCACTGAGCATATTTGAGATTAAATAAAAAAAGAGGTTCAACCGCCTCAAATCAAATCTCCGTACACTGTTAAATATTATTCAAATGTCATTGATACGTATGGCTTTAGAACACAACCATTTTATGCAGATACTAATTGCCGCCGTCATCAGGATGAAAAGTGATTTTACAAGCTACTAGTCAAGTATTTCTAATTCAATTTCTCCTCAGTGTAGAACTTAATTCCTTGTACTGCCAGCTCCCAAGTCTCCGCCATGGTACGTATCAGCTCTGTAGCTTGGTGATTTCCTATTCGGCGATTGTGATAACTTGGGCAGGACCTAATGAAATTCCCCGACAGTGCACTGTATTTCCCCTACGTGCTTTTCAGCAGGAACGGAATAAATTTGTTTACTAACCTGCATTTTGAAGATTGAGTTTGTCAGTAAACAACTGCTTGGCCTGGCTATCTGAGAAATTAATAAAAAAGTAAAAGCACTCCAAGTACGGATGGTTGGTATCTGTGTCGTATTTTATTACCATTCCTCTGATATCACTGGTCCATATTCCATGTTTACGCTCTTACTATGTTGGGGTCACCCCTCATAAAACCATTTTATACTTACTTGCAGGTTGTTTTACTGGCCCTCTCTTAGACGTTGAACATACTCCTTTCGTTGCCACACCTAACATTGAGGAACTTACGCTTCCTGATAGTTTGTAGTGGCATTACCTCCACGGAGATATCATCAACCGCTCCCATCAGAGGGCTCGTCCGTCCGAAGGTGTTGGCCCCTCGCGAAGTCAGGTTATTTCCTGCCTATCAACAGTCGATGCTAAGTTGCTGGCTATAAGGTCAACTCGCTTTCGTAATAGGTTGTAATGAACAGGCAGATGTGCTACTAACTTTTATTCAGAGTTAAATTTTCATTACAAAAAAAAATGTACTTACATTTCATTTTTAAAATACAAACTTTAGTCTATTTCATGATGAATAATTTTTTACTCTTCCACTATTTTTAGTTTTTGTAGAATTACCTTGATGAACGCCCCAAATAAGAGCCACATTGAACAATCACAAGCTGTAATGAAATCTTTATTTTAGCTGTCGGTCGGCAAATAAGAACTAATACGGCGGAGGTAGCCATCGAGATATCATGTTTTTACAGCACTACCAGCGATTCACACGTGAAAAATTTAATGTAATCATACGCCAGGAAAGTCACAAATGTTAAATTACAAAATTCCAGAGAATTTTGAATCGGTGAAAGATTAAATTATGCGAATGCTGGCTTATGTGAAGAGCGATTTGCTAATTCCATGATAACCATTCTGGTATTTCCTTCTAACTTCTTCGGTTATTATCTGAGTCAAAGTCGAATGCGTGCCATTAGTTGAGACGCAAATTCAGCCTGACAATAAAACATTCACGAAGATACAGGTTTTGTGGAAATTGAATGTAACTCGTTTCACATAAAAGTTTATTTCTTCGATATAGTATATTTTCTTCTTACTCATTGCTTCTTCTGGATAGAATTAAGAAATAGCAGAACGTATTGTCCGATGCTCAATAATATTGCTCCCCAATTTTGTTTAATAATTCGTGGACCTTTACGTGTTAAAACATTTGCATAAATCCAGATCTATACCAACAAAACATAATAAGGTATTAAAACAAATAAAATTTGGTCTACTAAGATGTTAATTATTTCACCTTTGATTATAGCATTGAATAAAAAACATTTCAGTTATTTAAATGAAACAAATTATGTGTTTTATTTTATTTACAAAGTTTTAAACAATAAAACTAACATAACGTTTCAGAGTTGATGTTATTATTTATACGAATAACTTATAGAAGATGCGGGTAACGAAACAGGTTATTGTCAACAGGAGTGCCTGCCTCAAGCGTGGCCCACGGGCAGGTTGGTGGCTGCCACCCTGAAGCCGAGGGAGTCGGCGTGGTACTTGACACTCTGAACGAGACCGTGCCCGTCCACGTACGAGTACCCTCCGACCGTCGAGCCGTCAGCCGCGCGAGACTCGGTCTTGGCAGAGTTGCTGTCGGCGTATCCGTACGTGTACTGACCCAGGCCGTCCTGCACGCGGTACTGATTGGAGGCCGTCACTGGCAGTACGGCGGCGGCAGCGGGGGCGGCGACAGCGTGGGCGGCGTAGGCGGCGGGGGGCGGCGTAGGCGGCGGCTGGCACAGTGGCTACAGCAGGGGCGACCGCTACAGCTGGGGCGGCGGCTACGGCGTGGCCAGCGGCATAGACGGGCGCTGCAGCGGCGTAGACGTCCACCGGGCCGTTAGGGACGACCTGTGCGGGATGACCGGCAGCGGCGGCGTACGAGAAGCTGCGGAACGGAGGATTGGTGATGGTCGTAGAACCGGGAGCTGTAGCGACCACAGGTCCGGTGGGAACCACGGCGGCGGCTGCCGGAATACCGTACGCTCCAGCGACGATGCCGTGAGCGCCCAGGTAGCCAGGGCTTCGCTTCTTGCGCCCCAGAAGATGTGCCTTGGCAGCGAGGTGAGGATGGACGGCATATGCTGCGGCAATCGCAGTTTGCGGGCTGGCGGGAACCACCTGCGGCGGGTGCAGTGAAGTGGTGCTGAAGGAGTAGGCGCTAGTGCCGGGTACAGTTACCACGGTGGAACCGGGGGCAGCGGCGACAACGGCGGGGGCGTGGGCGGCGGCGACTACACCCAGGGGGGCGGCTGCGTACGGCACTACACCGGGAACACCTAGGATGCCGCGCTTCTTGCGGCCCAACAAGTGAGACTTGGCGGCGAGGTGCGCGGCTGCGACACGGGCGTCCACAACTGCTGGCCCAGCAGCAACCACCGCGGGGGGCGGCGGCTGCGGCGACGACAGGCGCTGCTGCGACTACTGCCGGGGCGGGAGCTGCAGGACCGACTGGCAGGTTGGTGGCGGCCACTCTGAACCCGTTCACGGGATCAGAAGCGTACTGTGCGCTCTGCACCACGCCGTTGGCGTCGACGTATGAGTAGGCGCCTACCACGGAGCCGTCTGGTGCTCGGACCTCCTCCTTCGCCGAGGGACCACCGTTGTAGCCATAGGCGTAGCCACCCAGCTCGTCCTGCGCGTGGTACTGTGTCGAGACGGACGGCGGTATGACAGCGGCTGTGGGTACCTTGACGGACACAGCTGCAGGGGCCGCTGCAGCTACGACAGCGGGTGCAGCTGGGGCCGCGACGACGGCTGGGGCGGCTGCAGCGAGAACAGCGGGGGCGGCAGCGGCGGCCAAGTACCCTGGCTCCGCTGACACCGCAGCCAGCGAGCACGACACAGCGACCTGGAGCGCACCGTAAATAAGCTACATTGTTTTACAGTATATACAAACGCCTCTTTTAAAGCCTGATGCTTCTTGATGTAAATCCGCTAGAATATTTACAATAAAAGAAGTAAGAATAGTGCATGTAAGGGAATGAATGACAATGGCCAACAGTTGACACTTGTTAAAGGGTATGGAGTGGATAAATTTTCTTTATTGGATAAGAGAGTCAGGAAATGGAATTTTTTTTCAAGGGAAATGCTGAAAGATTTACGAAAAACACTGAAAGAAAATTAAATTTCATAAAGGAAAGAAGTAGATTGATTGGTGATATTGAACACAAATAATTAAAAAAAAAAAAAGCGGTTCATGAAATGGAAAAGTAGTTGTGTGGAAAAATTACCACTGGAAAATATGTTCTATCGCAATTAAATTGAATTTAAATTGTTTTCAGTTTCAACATAAAGTGAGGCAATCGGCAAAACTCAGACATGTGAATTTTGAAGTTTTATTGCCACATCTTAACGTCTTATTACAGTTATCGGTTCAGGTATTATTTTCATCTCTTCATTTATTCTGGAGAGATAACGTAATAATTCTTTTTTTATTGTGGCTTTACGCCTTGTCAACGTCGAGGTAATTAAATAAGAGAAAGGACAGGGGGCAGGAAACGTGAAGGAATTGGGTCGTGACCTTTTGAAGGAATCGTCCCGGCATTCACCTGTATTTATCTGGGGAAATCATGGAAAACTCAGATCTGCATGGCCAGACGGTGATTCGAGCCCGCGCCCTCCCGAATACGAGGCCGGAGCGTTACCACGCTTGGTCACAATTCGTTTCACCCATGTAGGCTACTTACTGTACTTTGAAGATACAAAAAGATTATTTCTTGAACAGAAAGAAATGTCAAAGTACACTGCTCGGATATATGAAATCTCAGCTTACATCATTAAACCCAGAGAAGTTAATATTTTTTATAAAATAACTGCGTAAATAAATTTATCAGTTGGTAAAAATTTTCCAAAAACATGAAACATTTCTCCACTTGAATGACCACTAGTCATTCAATGTAACGCAAAACATTTTCTGTATTTTTTTTTCTCGGCCAAAAATCTATTAAATACGTACGCTTTCCTATATTCGTCCATTCCAGTTCCGAAAATCAAAGTTTCTTAAAAGAGGTAATAACTGAAAAAATAGCCATTATGGTAATAGTAAAGAACGGTTAGTTTGATAACTTTTTTAAAAATAAGCGAAGTTTATATCCCTGAGAAACAGTTATCTGATTATACAAGGAACTTCAGAACACTGGCTGCAATCCAGCAGGCACTTGTTTCTCGGACAATGCGTAATTACAGCCTTGGAGTACTGTTCTGCTTACAGAGTTACGTCAATGATCAATTTTGCTGAGAAACTTGTAATAGACTACAGACCCGCTCTGTATCCTGAAGTCTGATTTTCACTGATAACGTGAATTCATAAGCTAATCGTTATTTGACTGTAGGATAAGTTTAAGCCATCTCAACTGGAGGACAGGAGTTCAGTGGACCAATAGCATTCGGATATTTAAGATCTTTGTAATATGTTATTCAATCAACGACTGGAAAATCACTAAGGTAACTAGGCAGACAAATATTTTGTTTAATTTACATGAAGACAGAAGTACTTCATATTAACTGAAAAGTGTTAAGATGTCCTTCAAATAAAATCAGATACACAAAAAAGAATAAAGCAGAGCTCCTTTGTCTGTTGACAACAAAAAGATTAGCTACAATAAGGTATCTCAGATCATTTTATCTTGTACAACCACGTTTACAGATCTGTTAGACTGAGAATATATTTATGTGCCACGCAGATCATATATACACCCTAATCATGCTGGGATCTAACGTAATTGCCTCACCGGCACCCTGTTTGTACAGAATGATTATCGTAGCCCACTGGCTGATTTAGCAGCGTGGAAATGGAGGAAGTGCATATGTCTGTGAATCGTGTAAGGTTTTTGCTGTATGAATTATAAATTTTATAAGTCAAAACAACTGTAAAACCAGTACCTTAAAATAGAGAGATAATGAAAATCATAAATTAATCACGTTTATTCTGTTGATAACGATCATTAATATGTTTTTGTTTCTCAAAACTTTCCACTATAATTACCATTGGGACGTACGTTACTTCGCTATTTTCAATTCTAAATGCATCGATTGAATAATCTGAAACGTTCTCTCACAGAGGTAGTGGAATTGGAAAGACTTTCTCTATATAGTTTTACCTACAGGTGCCGAGCTTAATCATCAAGTAACACTATTACCCAATTGCTTCTTTTGGTATTAAGATATTAAGGCTTGGTACTTCTGTTAACGTGAGATATCCTTGTATCTCAGCCATTGCTATTCTGACCATAAGATCGAATTGCTTGCTGAAGACCTAAAGTGTAAATATCTCAGCACATCATATGATAGAATAACTCTGTTGGATATTTCTTAGGGAAAGATTTTAAAGTATTGCATCTACTAATGAGGTGGAGATGTATAAGAAAGGTGAGAAGAATGAGATAAAAAAAAGCCTTGTTTAGGCCCTCGCTTGTGTATAAAGGGGAGTCGGAGAATGTTGGGAAGGTACAAGGCATATATTGGTGATGAGGCCTGGATAGATATTTGCCAAATAATTAACAATACTACTAGAAGAGGAAGAGCATGATCATAGTTTTTAACTTCAGGAATATGGGAATGGAAAATATTTCATTTGTAGCAGAGATCGGAATAAATTATTGAGTACTGTGCAAATTACATCAAACGTTGAAAGACTACGAAATGAAGATTGGTGTAATGCAAAATTAGGTGTTTAGGAAAATTCCCAACGGAACATACGTTACATCAAAATCAATTAATAATTGTAAATAAATATTCGATGAACTGTAGTGAGTTACCAGTGCATTTTTTTAGCTGATTTGTTTAAAAGTAGCTCACTGGCAAATGACACTGAACTCTGCAAAACCTTGACGCCTTCAGCACAATTTTTGAAAGATATGTGTAAGTGCAGTGACATATTTTGAGGTTTACGTGAAGTCTACGGGAAAAAAAGGACATAGCAACAACAGCAAAATTTGTTTACTGGGGGGGCATAGTTGGAAATATTTTCGATAGAAGTAAAAAATGGATTGCCATATACGATATAAAATAGTCACAACATGAAATGATATCCCAGTGAGTGCAATACTCCCGAACAGATGTCCTCCTATTAGTAAAGACGCCGTTGGTGCATGACGTCAGAGATGAGGTGTGTACGCGGGTCCACTCACCAGCAGCAGCAGGCACTGCATGTTGACAGAACGAGGGTTGACGACTGTGACTGCGCGACAGCCCCGAGACCTTTTATACCGGGCAGTGTCCTTCCTTTCTCTCGCACAGCGCCACTGACCAGGCAAGCTACACCCGCATTCCTAGGCGACACTCAGATCAAGTATACTAGTCGCGTACTCCGCACCCCCTGCTGTCGTCGCTGCCATGCGTAACACTATCCTCATTCTTCCGGCGGTCGCTGACCTTCCTCTGCACGCTTGCTGTAAGTGGAGCTCTTCCGTACTCTCTTCCTCTTTCTTCCTTCATGAAACGAGGAGTAATATGCAAACCTGTTAATTTTTTATCGCTCTGGCCTCGCATTCGGGAGGATGTGGATTCTAATTCCGGTCTGACCATTCAGATTTTGGTTTTTTATGGTTTCTCCAAACCACTCTAGGCGAATGCCGCGATGGTTCCTCCAAAAAAGGCCACAGCCGAATTTCTTACCATCCTTTGCCCCCGTCCTTTTTAACCTCTAATGTCCTCGAAGTTGACGAGACTAAAACTAGAAGCAAAAAAAAAAGTATTAATAACAATTGTTTGAAATTATTGATAGCGACCTTTAAAACATCAGAGAAAAATGAAAAGCATTTAAACCTGACAGACTGCATATATAAACTCATAAGATTATTTTATAATGATGAATAGGTTGTAATCAGTCATAATTACCAGATGATCAGACCAATCACAAAAATCTGTTTGTCATATACGTAGTTTACTTCTGTTACTGGTACTAGAATACAACATTACCACAAAAAAGATTGTGGAGGGTAACCCTACTTTTCTTCTATCTGAGGAACCTCACGATGGTATCAACTGTAACTTCCTCATATTGCCAATAACTGAGCTTGGAAAAATTTAGCCAGTATGTAGGAATAGTTTCTTTGCATAGTGTGACATTTAGCAGGTAACGGAAATATCGCCTTGGCATGCGCCCGTAAGCAAGCAACTTCAGTGCCCCTGCACTTAATATTGCGTCAGACAATAAACACGTCTGATCCTCCTACTCAGATTTTCCTCTTTTAGTAATAGTTAATACGTTCACACCTGTTACAACCTTTCCTATGTTTAAACCGTTTCCTAAAAAGTAAACAAATTATGATATTCTAACTCTTTAGATTTGAGATAGGGTGGCAAAATCATCAAACTAGTTCTCATCTTATTGAGAAGAATAATGTTCTGAGAAGCTCAGAGAGAGTCTCCGCTACTCTGAAAACCACTGTGTCAGGTAGCTTAGTCACGTGATCTGATCTGAAAAGTTGATCTTGTCCGATTATTGTCTTTATAGCTTTTTGTTTTGTATTCTTTTAATAACAAATAATGCATGGATGATTAATAAATACGAATCATGTCATTCTTCTTTCCAGTTTCTACGTAACAGTTAACTACTCTTGACACTGATGATCCAAGACGTATCAGAAGAACAATGTGGAATTGATGTCATTCTGAGAGGCAATTTTTCTGTTAAAAATGTGGGATGGAGGAGATATAAGATTCGTCGTACCAGTCTTCGAATTTAGAAAACGATAAACTTTCTGACACCGGTGAAAAAAAAAAATCTCGGTAATGATTTAGACACATTGCTTTGGAAACTTTGTACAGCGAAAAAAAAGTCATTCTGATGTTGAATTTGTCCAGTCTATTAGAAATAAAGATGTAAGGAAGAACATAGCAGAACACTAACAAAATCAGTCACCCAAGAAACTCCACGTATACTAACTGTTTAACTGAAACGAACATGTTTGAATTATACATCGTTTTTGACACAGTCGCTAGAAACACATTAGAGATTGGAAGAAGACTAAAGCTTTTCACGAACTTGATATATTTGAGAAGACTTTGCATTCCACAGTTGGGTGTCGTGTATTTTGTTAGCAGTACATTCATGCTATGTTATTTATTAATACATAAGTTAAATGAACTGCATGTGACAAAGTATTTACGAATATTATTCTATTGAAAGTATGTTGCTTACAGAGTTAGAAATAGATAAACTGTCAACCGGACTAGAATCACGCTTTTGAATAGTTATACCTAATCAGTTATATCACTTAGACTAATCATCCAAATTTTATTTAAAACTTAACTAAATCTTTCCTTTGTAGTAAATAGCAGGGCAGGCCCACTGATAGGAAGACGTATAACCTTTACATGACTTGCATTTAACAGATAGTCACTGATTCAAAGTTTTTTTCTCGCACTGTTCTGAACAGTTCACTTCACGCCGACCGCTCGGTGTTTATTTCGCATTACGCAGTGTTCAGTTGAAGGCCAACATTGTTCCTCTGTAGATGCCAAGGGTTACCCCGGCAGTAGTGGACAGCGCGCAAGGTCACACGCAAACCAACTCCCTGATACGACCTCCACCGCGTGTACAGAGCTGCGACAGGAACACTGCTTGCACCAGTATCAGCTTCATAAAACAAGTAGATCTCATGTCTAAACTACCTAATAGCTTAGTCAAATACATGGTTACGAGTACCCACTACGCAAGAGGAACAGCGAATGAGCCACATGAAGATCAGTGGCTATTATTGTCGCACATTTTGTCTCATGCTACGATAGATAAGTCCATTTATGTATACGTGATGCACTAAGTACGAAAAAAGGACTGTTGAAAGAAGTAAGATAACAGGTCCTAGAGTAGCATTGTCTAGAGCTGTAAAAGTAACGATGTATTGGTTACTGAGTAACGGGTTCGTCGCCTGACTCGAAGTACCGAATCGTTACACAAATTCATTTCGTTACTCGCGAGTTTCGTTACTCGTATAGATACGAACACGTCCCAGCTCTCGCAGGTAACTAATTTTGACAACGTGAAGATTAATTTTGTAGTTTTTATTTTGTTGAACATTAAAATTTACATAATTTGTAAATAAAAAACTTGTAAAGTTAATTTGATAATTTTAAGGATTGATACCTTCTATTTTATTTTATAGTGTAATTTACAATATAAAAGAGTTGTCTAGTAGTTTTTGATATACATCTCTGCACTTGTTATGTTCTAATAATATTTAATAAAATTGCAATGGAGCGTACGCTCCGGTGGCATTTTCCCTACACACTTATCTTCCCCCCCCCCCCCTCTTTCCTGCATCCACCTACATTTGCCCTCTATAAATATTAACTTTAAATTCTTTCAATGTTTTTGGTAAATTATTCATCATTTCTCTTGGCAACATATTCCAATCCCTGACACCCTTACCTAATAAAGAGAATCTTCCTATACCCTTGTGCCTGCAATGAGTGCAAGTTGGGGTCATGGACATTTTTCCCCTTCCAAGTATTACTTTTATTCTTACACCAATATCTTTCCATACCTCATCATCAATATACGCCTTATACACTCCCATGACCCTCTTCACCATCCTCCTGTCTTCCAATGAATCCCATTCCAGCTCTTTTTTCGAATCTGTTACTGATTGCGTTCTGCGATAATTTCCAGAAACAAATCTAGCAGGACTTTATTGCAGTTACAGTATTCCATAAACAAATAACCTGGTACAATGACTTTATTCCTTTTGCCTGGTGTTAGTTATTGTATTATTACCGCAGGATTCATGTGATCAATCATCAATGCGGTTCTGGCTTTGATGTTGAATGTTTGTTATAACCCCGACGCAACAACAATTAATCTAATCGCATATTTCTCCTGAACCTTTGTTATTGATTTAAAAGTTTTGAATATCGATATTTTTAAAATAAATAGCATTCTGTCTGCAGGCCCGTTTTGATGGTATGTCCACATTTATTTTAACAAAGTTATCACAAAAAGATGAAGAATTTACAAAAATAAAGGAAAATCGTAAAGGAGGACGGTGGTGAAACCTCATATTTAAAAACGAAATACTTTGATGAGATTATAATATGTGTTAAATACATGTCCCATTATCACATCAGGCATCTGTGCAGGGTTTTGAGCAGGCTACTTTAAAAAATAACCGTCATTAGTTATTGTCACTAGACATGTCACAGTCAGGTGAAAGGTCAGGTCTCTTTCTCTTTTTTTTGAATGCAAACAGGTGTTTGTTTTGAAATCAGATTATTCTTTCGTATATAATATTCATTCAGTAAATCAAGTGTACATTCACAGGTTTTCCGTAACATCCATATGCTAATTACTTTCAGTTTTATCCAAATGAACAACTTACCTAAACGAATTTTACTAAATAAACAATTCATTTAAACTTTTTCAAGTACGAATGAAGTCATCCCGTATGCGATGCGATGCTATGCTTCATGCTAGTGTTAGATTGTACCGAAAGTAACGAGTAACGATACGAAAGTAACGGGTATTGATTGGTTTAGTAACGAATACATACGGGTACAGAATTTCTTTACAGCTCTAGTATTGTCTCTCGCGCGGAACAATAATAAATTGTGATGATTAGATCGTGGCGTATGTTAAAGTCCCATGTCATGGAACCTAAGATCCAGTAAAAACAGAAGACAGATAGTAGAATTATACTACTTTGATATTAGACTTCTGTCCTCTTCAATAGCAGTAGCTACCAATTTACCAAAAAAGAAAATGATTGTTCTTTACTACAAAGGTTCTAAACTACACTTGCAGCATTCGAGAACAATCTCGAGTGGTGAGATTCAATCTCTGGCATCACCAAAATGACAGATTCACTTCGATATCATCTGGTGGGCAAAGAACAAGAAAAGGTAAAATAGTTTCTCCTTAACGTTCAGCTCCGCACCATGGGAGTCAGGAAGTAAAGCTGAGCATTTCTTTCTCTGACATCAGTTCTCCATCATGCACTTTCTTCTTAACTTCTCGCGAAGAACATCCTCCAACTATCATCCTTCTTATTTTATACTTCACAAAATTCATGTTCGATATAAAGTCTATTCCTTCACCTTGACTTCATTTTTAGGGTTTTACGCATTTTCGACGTCATGGCCATTAGAAGTGGGGCTAGATACATGAAGGAATCCAGCCATGGATTTTTGAGTACTCATTCGCATATTAGCCTGGAGTGATATTGAAAAACCATGGAAAACTTCCAGGACTAAGGTCCGAGCGTCACCACTCATCAAACAGGATAAGTCGGGACTTCCATTCCGGTATCCAGGTTTGTATTTTGCCACTCTTGTGCAGTATCAATACAGGAACATTATTATTTTACTTACGATGAAATGACTGAACTTTAAACCGCCAGACACCTTCTAGTAATACAGGTGTTATTAAGATTTCTTTAGATACTGAGCAACAGCATTATAATACGTTCAGATGCTACAGTTGATGCCATATGGACTGCAATCTATAAAAGAATTTCATCGCACAGGAAGTCCACTTCTCGTGGAAACTGCTGTTACGTTTGTGTTGTGATAACAGACATCTGAGAGGTAGATGATTATACTCATATTCTACGGAAAAGTTAGTTCTGAAATCAGGGATATCGCCGATGGGCCATGGAGAAGAATCATCTCTTGGCCACAATTTCTTCTTCTTCAACACATTTTCCCATCATTTTGGGCTCGGCGGTCTTAGATGACTTTTACTCATGGCTGGCATGGTCAAATTTGGTGCTTCGATTTTAAGGTTTCATGCCCTTGTTGACGCCAGGCATTTTATACCGTCGTACTAAGTCATAATGGGGAAGGGAACTGTCGCCATCTTTCTGCGAAACATGAAACTATGTTCAGCGTATGACAAGTGTTTTTTGTGAACTATGTAATTTATAAGAAGGAGATTAAGGAAAAAACCGGGATTCACCTTGATACCTGCGGAAACCTGTCTTAAAATCACAGTGAGCACGGCCCATTCGCTGGGCGTTGGTTCGTGTCTGGTCCGTTGTGCCTCCCCGTTCCATACGCGGCGGCTTAGCGAACTGAGCCACATTGGCGAGTCACGTATCGTCTTAATTTTTTTAATAAAATACATCGCTCTTGAAGTTGTTTCCAAGATAGAACAATAGGTAAAAAAATAAATATTAATACCTCCAGAATGACAAACTTTAGTCTCCTTTCTATTTTTGGATTTATTAAGGTAATCGCATTTGTTTTCGGATACTAAATCAGTTATTGTCACGTTCATCCTGTTGTAATTAAGCGCTTCTTTGACTTATCTGTCGCATGTTTGTTTCTGAGGCAATTGTTTTTTGTGGTCGGTATATATACTTGTATGTATCTAAAATCATCTTATGTTGCAGAATATCTGTAAGGTTAACGTATAAATAACGTAAAAATAACAGTCTTAAAAAAACTCCTAAACGGTTTTCATATATGTGTTACCAGAAGGGTTCTTATTTTTTATTATTTCCTCGTTTATATTTACAATATTTTTAAATAAATGTTTATATCAAATCAGGCAAATTACTACTGCAGCAAAATTTTTAGTCCCGTCGATTTAAGTGGTATTCAACGAGAACTCCTTTCCCATTAATTGTAGTAACACTGTTCAAAATCCTTTTTGATCTTTTTTTGCTTTCATTTATAACTTATTCATCTTTTTTGCCTTAAAAAAATAAAAGGCTGATTTACCATGCGTCTTCTACATATAACCCGAAAGAATTTAGAGAAAAAGATATGTTGTTATACAAAGATATAAGTTTACTTGTTTTAATTAATATAACAACTTTGTAATGTTTCAGGGATTTTTTTTTTTTTTATTTTTTTTTTAGTTTTTTTTACTCGAAAGATAGCCGTCAGGGAAATTCTTACACCACAGTTAGAAAGACGAAATGTGAAAACAGATTAACTTGTGTACATCTAGAGACTCAAGTCAAGACAAGAGTTCAGTAATTAAAGATGGCCGGCATTGTCTGAATTTTGATGGACAGTTGCGAAGGACCCGATGGTCACGCGTTAATAGTTTTAGCAGTGGCTTCTTGTGGTAACTCATCAGTTTCAGTTTCTGGGGGAAACCGTTCCTCAATTGTCCTCTTTCTGTGTTGGACACTCGTTGGTTTTGGATTGTAAATTACAAGTGCCGATAACTAGTTCTGTTTGATTTACAGAGGAAGAGTATTACTTTATGTGTGGCTCAGTATTTATTTTCTTTGTTTGGCAATTTTTGTCATAATTTTTGTTCGAGGGCTCATTTTTACGTTTGAGACTCGAAGTTAGTTTTTTTCTATCGTCGATGATTTGTCTTATTGTTTTAATGGGTCAGTGATAACTCTCAAAATGTAGTTATCTCCAGTGATTCGTAATTTGCGCAGGGTAATTTTGCTGTTTCATTATTCATTTTTATTTTGTTTAATTTGCTTGCATTTAAGTGATCACTGGAGCTTCGAAAACAGAAATGTGTTTACATTGGTTACCAGTTTAACGGAAGAATTGTGTTATTGTGAGGATTAAAAGTGTCATTTCTAATTCCCACAGAAGAGCTGTTTCTCAACAAACTTACATTCTTCGTTTGTAGGTGCAGTTACGTGGTGCTCATAGTTTTTCTTCTAAGTGAACTCTACGTTAAGTACTTTCACCAAAAATTAATTTATTTGATAAAAATTCCAGGTCTTGCTTCAAGTAATCATTCATAAAATATTTTTTAAAGAAGTCACCTTACGACATTCTAGAAGATAATTTTTTATTTCCTACATAATTTTAAATGCCAATTTATATTGACCTTCAATTTTAAGAGATTGTTTTGAAAATAATATTCATAATTTTTATCTCAATGTCTAAAATTATAAAAGATTTATGAAATACGTAAACAATTATCTGATTATTGCAGATCGTATTAATTGTACTGTTCCTGAATATTTGAACTAGCTTTGCCTTGTTACCTTATGAATTTTAAGGCAGTGTACCTGTGTTAAAAGTAATTAACTTACTCGTACATCCATTTTGTGAAGCTTTCTAATTTTTCTATTGCTCAGTAAATTTCTGATATATGTCATGAAATAGTCGCGAAATTTCTCAAGTAAAACCATTTTTATTTTTTTCTGGTTCTTTCTCTTAGATGTAATCATTGAATAAAGCACAGACTGAAAAAGACCTTATCAACAAATCCTTCTCTATCTGTAAGAGATACTGAAATTTGTTTATGTTATTTTTTTCAGCTGTATGAACAATAATTTCGAAAAGTAAAACAGCCTGACTTCCTGTCGTACTGATGGATAACCACTGTCATCTGATTAGTTGGTCAATGATTTCCAGCTCACATTCTAGTAATTTTATTTGATGATCTCAGGATGAATCACATGTTAAGGATGCAGAACAGAATGCAACAATGTATAACCATGTAATATGCCACATTAATGATGTTTGGAAAATTAATAACATTTGAATTAGATTGAAGTGTTTATTGAAGATAATACTTTACACGTAAATAAAAGTAAATAATGCTACATTATTTCTTATTTACATGGAAGTCACAAAATACAGAGATATATTTTGATGATCTTTACATGAAGAAGATTTAAATTAAGGAAAAGATTATGTATGGTAACAGAGAAAGTAGAAGAAAAGACGACAGTATGACACGCGTTGGCACTGCTCGCCTACAGCTAGCGGCACTTGCCCGGCCTTGTCATTCACTCAGGCATTCGACATCGACTGCATCAATAGGGACTTCTTACGCGGGCTCTCATACAGAAACGAGAATAAGTTACTCTTCGGTAAGAAGGTAAAGGAAAATGCAGGTAGCACCCACGTTGCAGGTCACGATCACGAACTTGTTATAAGGTCTCTGGTATAATAACGGAACGTGTCAGTGTAACAGCGGG
This sequence comes from Vandiemenella viatica, assembly GCA_031002005.1. NCBI lineage: Eukaryota > Metazoa > Arthropoda > Insecta > Orthoptera > Morabidae > Vandiemenella > Vandiemenella viatica. Next base: position 64,549,178 of record CM061920.1, read on the forward strand.
TACTGCTATGCTGCTCCAGGATCGTCTCTGGTGGTGGTACCGAGAATAGCTGTCCGGCACTATCTATTGTAAGGCTTTAGCGATATTTGGCACTGTTCATCATTAAACAAGCAGATAGTTTCATTCCTTGACTGTATTATCATGTGTTTGTGTGTGTGTGTGTGTGTGTGTGTTAGAGATTTTCGGTCGATAGTGCTGGACAGTGGACGATGAAATCTAGTTTAAGCAGGACCTACGGGCAGGTTGGTGGCTGCCACCCTGAAGCCAAGGGAATCCGCGTGGTACTTGACACTCTGAACGAGGCCGTGCCCGTCCACGTAGGAGTAACCGCCGACAGTGGTTCCGTCGGCAGCTCGGCTCTCGGTCTTGGCAGAGTTGCCGTCAGCGTATCCGTAGGTATACTGGCCGAGCTCGTCCTGGACGCGGTACTGGCTAGATCCGGCCACTGGCACGACGGCCGCGGGGGCAGAGTAGGCCACGACAGGTGCGGCAGCCACCACAGGGGCGGCGGCGGCGTAGGTGGCGTAGTGACCAGCGGCGACGAGGTGGGCGGGGTGCGCGGCCACGGCGGAGTAGGCGAAGCTGCGGGCGGGAGCGACAGCCACGGCTGGGGCGGCGTAGGCCAGAGGGGCGGTGGCAGCAGGAGTGGAGAGAACAGCGTGCGCGGGGATAACGCCCGGGCTGCGCTTCTTGCGGCCGAGGAGGGCTGCCTTAGCGGCGACGTGGGCATTGAAGTGGGCCGCCCTGGCGGCGACGACCTCGGGGGTGTCGGCAACGACGGCGGGGGCTGCGACGGCCGGGGCGGCAGCGACTACGGCAGGTGCAGACGGACCGACTGGCAGGTTGGTGGCGGCCACTCTGAAGCCGTTGACTGGGTCAGAGACGTAGTGGGCGCTCTGGACGATACCGTTGGCGTCGATGTATGAGTAAGATCCCGCAACGGAGCCGTCAGCGGCGCGGACCTCTTCCTTGGCAGATGGACCGCCGCTGTATCCGTAGTGGTACTGTCCCAGCTCGTCCTGAGCGTGGAACTGTGACGACACCGAGGGCACTATGGCAGCGGCGGCGGGCAGAGTCAGGGGCGCTGCGTACACGCCGAGTCCGGCTGCGTAGGTGGTGGCACCCAGGTAGCCAGGCTTCGGCTCGGCCAGCACTGCTGCCACGGCCAGCGAGAGTACAACCTGCAAAAGAAGACGAGTCTATAACCTCACGACAACATACATCATTCCAACAATGTCCCTGGTTTTTAAAATGTATAAGTTTTTTATTATATCGTAAATAAAAAAAGATAATTGAATTTATCATATGGATCATGCATTTGGAATTCTCGGGGGGAAAACTCCTTATTCCCACTCTTGACATTCCGCACTGTAGAAAAGTGATCAGTATCCTATCAGCCCTGAAAATTATTTAGCTCCGAAACGAGTCCCCCCCCCCCCCCCCCCCGATACTCATTAGATTGCTAGGTGAATGGATCTGTTGAGTCCTTACATTCAGCTTTAAGAAAAAAAAAGTCATCTCCTTCATTGACGATCGAGTTCTTTAATGATGCCTTTAGTAGAGCATCATAAAAAAATAGATTCCATCTAAGTTATTTCCATATTTTCTAATTCTTGATCAAAATTAATAAACTAGATAAGTCTTAGCAGTTTCCATGTTTCATTACGATAATCATTAGTACTGGTCACATACTGTTGGTGCACAATAGTTTGCTGCAAAGAAGGCTGTTGCACTGGTTTTCTTATTCTCATCGGCTAACGTTGTAGCAATTTGGTGGAACGATTTCAGTAAGAAAAAAACTTGTGTTTCAAAGTTTAATTAATAGTATCTCTGTACATTTTCAAAATCTTTGCCTGAAGTAATGTTTTTCGTAACAAGTTTTATCAAGTTAATGAAATCGTCTATATTTAATCAGGTTAATAAAATTCGGTATCATAAACAATGTAGTTCCTTTCTTTCTGAATTTTCTTTTTTGAAAGCAACATACTATTGCTACTTTTTTAATAAAACAGTTAAGTGCTGCTTAGAAAATATTTTTGTAGTTGAGGAGCTCGTGAAGTAACAATGGAGAAGAAGAAAAATTAATTTTCATTGACAAGTTATCTTTTAGCAAGAAAATTAATTACGAGATGATAACAAATTTATCAGTAAAAACTATCAGTGTGCATTCATAACTTAACATATCGTAATAGAATTCATAGTTCAACTAAATTAATGATTAGTTGTGAGTAAATTTTGATTTTTAGTTTCGAATCAGTTAAAAATATTCAAAATACTCGCTACTTGTATCCAGTTAATACAAAACTCCAGATTCTCACAAAGATTTTCCCTCTCCCGTAAAACTAAAACCTATTCTGTTTCCTATCCTTCCACTGAAATCGGATTTTATGGACTGCACGTTTCTGTGTACCAGAGGTATAGATGTTTTTGATATCCTTCAGCAGATTGGTTCCGGTTACCTGACGTCAGCGAACTGACAAGTGTACCGCAATGTGACGTGAGCGAGTTCACAGAGGTCAGGGTGCCTCCAAGGTCGCTCTGGACCACTAGACAAGGCGTGATTTCATGCACTCTTCATTCACGTAATTTTTCACTCAAATTGTCTGAAGGATACACTCTGCTGATTAATAACGGATCCGTAACAGTTTGGTCCTCAGTTCCGGTAAAAGTTTCTTACAACGTATTTGTGCGATTAAGAGATTTATTTTAGGGACTATTAGCTTCAAAAAGTTACATTCAAGATGAGTTCCTCATCTAGGTTGTTGTTCGAAATTCGGGTGAACAGAATAAAACAGTAACCAGATTTTAGTATGTATAAAAGTACTACTCCCAAGTGAATCATTAAAAATAGAACTTATTGCAATTTAATGAGACCAGATAGTGGATTCACTTCCAACAATGCTTAGAAATAATATACATTTCACAATCCAGATGTAAATAAATAACCACAAAAACATTCCCGTTTGCACCCTTCCTGCTTGATAAATAATAAAAACCAAATCCTACTATTTTATTTTTAATGTTCTATGTGCTTCCTCCCTTACATACACTGGAATAATCAAATACTGATAAATCAACAGTGAAGAAAGATGTTTTAGATCTTTTTGTCTCCACGCTTTATTTTGCTTTTTGATGGTTTTTATCCTAGTTTCGAAATTTTATAGAAATTTCTACTGTGTATCACGTTCAAAATTAGTCCTCTTTTCTTCGCGGTTGTCATATCATTTTAGTGGCCCTAATGACCTGCAGAATACTATTGCAGCAGGGAGAACAACATGTATCCGGAATTATTGAAGAACCATACAAATACTTCAGGCCAATTTTGTTGATTTTTTAAGTAAAGATAACTACAAAACTATAATTTTTCAGCCTGTAAGTGAATGATTTGAAATAATTTTGCTCCGATGCTTGTCTATACTTATTAATATACTTCACAGGCTCCTCATAAACTATCTCTACAGTGCAACCATTAATTTGAGGATTCCATACTTTTCAGTAAATTGGGATACATTTCTATCCTTGTCCAGGACCAACAAAATCTACAATAAATAAATTGGAACACAATTATTCAAAGCCAACGGATACAATTATCTCGTTTCGGATCTCGAGAAGCTTCTTTAAATCTTCACTTTCTTTAGTAATTGAGAGCGGAGACTTCCCGTGGTATCGAATCTACGAAATCTTAATAGATACGCATGAAGATTTAAGTTGTTTTTACGATAGGCTGAGCTGTCAATTCTGACGCAAGAAGACCATGATATCTCATGAAGTCTGTGAGAATTTTGTTTAATAGATTTTCAATCTGGCGCGCGAGATCCCTGCCTCGTTCTACTCACCAGGGTCTTCATGTCTGCAGCTGTCGTCGAATGCTGAGCGACTGTGTCTGCCGGTGCGTGGTCCTGCGCTTTATAGCAGGGGGTGTTGGTCAGTTCATCGGACCCCGCCCGGACCTCCCCAAGGACGCGAGGCGGGCGGGCTGGGCCACGCCGGCCGCGCCGGGCCTCCAACGCACCGCACGCGGATCAGCTCCGGACACAACTCTTGTAAGTAGTGAGTTCGGCCTACGCCGCTGGTCTGCTTCCGTAACTCTAGATCCTGGTGCCAAATACAGAAAAACAGAGGGAGTTTGAGAAAAACTGTTTGAATTACACTATTTGATACTACGAAGGTGACCGCCGAACATGCCCCAGAGATCTCTGGTGGTATTTGTAGAGTTAAAGCTCCGCACCCCTCTTCAGTACCTCAGCACTACAGTGTATTTGACCTGGCGGAAGACCCTCTCCAGCTGTCATACCTCAAAGCACAGAGATCTCTGGTGGTATTTGTAGAGTTAAAGCTCCGCACCCCTCTTCAGTACCTCAGCACTACAGTGTATTTGACCTGGCGGAAGACCCTCTCCAGCTGTCATACCTCAAAGCAATTTCCTATGCCCATGCTGCAGCGAGTCCTTCCAGAGCCTCTGCTTTCTAGGGATTCGAATCCCGCTGGTCAATTTCATAGTCAGTCGCTCTTCAGGCTAAGCTACACCACTGCTGAAACTCGATGGGATACGAGTATTATGCATCAACTGCAAACTAATCCCTATCTCGGGCCTTGAGTTCGTTACTACGCGAGTATGTATAACGATAAATTATGTTTTTCACAGAAATTTATTAAAACGATGGATTGCTGAGATGCTTCTCCCAGTAATATAAACATGAAGAGTTCCTATTTTCTATAAGCATTTAAGTCTTCATCAAACAAATGATTATGTTGGTCAAGGATAATTTTCAACAGTGTTAGATTGTAATTAACTTACACCACTCATAATAATTAATAAGAAATATCACAACAATCAGTATAGATACAAGCAAATTAAAAAAGCAAAAGTGATAGTAAAAACGAAAATAGTCGACAAAATCAAACCGCATTTTAATGTAAAGGTCTATTTAGGAACAGTCAATAACGTGGAAGTTACTAGTTTCAAAATTTTAATTTGATAGCATGGAATTCCACAAGGCTCTGTCTTAGGTCCCCTCCTCTTTCTGTTATACATCAATGACCTTCCTGGAAATTTATCAGACATAGTTAAGAGTGTTTTATTTGCAGATGACACTAACCTGACTGTGCGTAAAACACCAAACAGTACTATAGAATTTAATGTAAATGAAGTACTTAGAGTAGTAGCAAATTGGTTTAAGGCAAATTCATTAAAATTAAATTTTGAAAAAACACATTATATTAGGTTTAAAACAAAAAACTATGCACATCCAGATATATGCATAAACTATAAAAACAACACAATCTTAGAAACAGAGAGTATAAAATTTCTTGGTATTAAAATAGATCAGAAACTCTGTTGGCATGATCATATCACTACACTACTGACAAAGTTAAGTAGTGCCACCTTCGCAATACGAACACTTTCTCTAACAGCAGATCTAGAATTAATGAAACAGGTGTACTCCTCATATTTTCATTCAGTAATGTCATATGGCATAATTTTTTTGGGGAAACTCTTCACAAAGTAAAAAAGTTTTCATAGCACAGAAAAGAGCTATTAGGTTTCTGTGTAGGGTAAAACCAAGAACTTCTTGCAGACAACTCTTTAAGAAACTCAATATTCTTACAATGTATTCTCAGTATATATATTCTCTCATGAGCTTTGTCATAGAAAATTTTAACCTGTTTACACCTAATTCACAGGTACACAGTTTCAATACAAGAAACAGAAATAACTTGCATAAAACACAACCATCTCTGTCATTAGTACAAAGAGGAGTTAATTATTTTGGGATACATCTGTTTAATAAACTACCTAATCGTATAAAACAGCTTTCAGATAATAAAGATGTATTCAAACAAAAACTTAGAGATTATCTTATTGGCAACTCCTTCTACTCCATTCAAGAATTTGAAGAAAATAATTAATTGTACTCATTATGACGTTTGCAAAACTCAGTTGCAAAAATGTATGTTTATTGTTATTTCTTGTATTTGTAAAATATGTATATATATATATATTTACTATGATATGACTCATATTATGTGTATATGTATCAACAATGACATGTTTCACATCCCAGAGGTACTTCCTCAGCAGGGATCCATGGAACAAGATTGATAAATAAATAAATAAATAAAATAATCTAACGTTCAGTGTGATTAGAGTATATACCAACACTTTGACGCAATGTTCTAATGTATAAGTTGTTGAACTGAAGAAGGTGGTTCACAACATGACGAATTATGGAACTAAGTTCTGTATTAACTTGTTACGGTTTTAATTAAAATAAGATTAATCTACTTCGAATCCAACTTAAGTAGATCTAACCATTTCTTATTTCAGTTCTTATTTTTAATAATCCTCCGTGCCACCTAGTGCCCCCACAGTCACAGACCACAACCATTGTGATAAAGAAAGCGAGGAACCTGGGAAGATTTTAATATCTTTGTTCTCGTGTTGCAAATTCCACAGTTATAAAAGTATGAGAGTTATTACCAATTCAAATTACCTATTGTTTTTCTCAGTTAATCCCAGCAATTGTTTCCTTAATATAGCCACCAAGCAACTGATATCCAGTTCACAATAAACTTCTCTGTTTCATACAACTTCGACTACCACTAACTGTCATTAAGTACAATTACCTATAATAATATGTTATGTGACATATTACCAGTTTAATACTTCCAACATTAATAAATCTGTAAAAGCATCCGTCTATCATTCAAAATAATCATTGTGAGAGAACTTAAAGGAACAGCAAAAATTATGAACTCGGAGCATACAAGAATATGTAACTATTTCCTATGTTATAACTAATTTCATACATATTTGTTTTTGTAAGTCATGTAAACGTTTGATAATTTTTTTATATAGATCCGTACCCCGACCTCAACAGTATTATGTATAAAAGGTGAGTGCAGAATCGAAACACAAGGAGCTTATATTATGAAGTGATTTTGACGATTTTTGTGTGTTCACAGGAGCCAGAGAACGAGGACTATCAGTTTAGATTTCTGCCCAACTAAGACTCTCCGAAGACCTTGGAGCGAATGAAAATTGACAGTGGGCTCATGCTATCAACGACCGAAGAAGGTACTACTGATGCAACGTTATACCAGTAGGCAGAGTACACAAAATGCTTAGGTCTACCAACACACCAAAAACGGACCTAGTTTGCTTTTATATTTGTCCTGTTATAAGATAATTCATAATAATAAATTTAGTTGTAAGACCCTGATGTTGAAATAGTATGATCCTTATATATAAATTGTTGTTGTATCTTTTTCTTTTTCGCTGCAATGTAGTTACGTACATCGCCACCAAATAAAATATCCTTCGACAGATTAAAATAATACAAATATAATTTCATCTGTGTAGCTGTCAAAAGCCAGTCATAGTATGTTCATTAAAATTTAACTAAGTAAACGAGAAGAATCTACTGCCAACGCAACTAACCATGTGTGTATGAATAGCTACTGAAGGATCTGGTAACATGATACGCATTACAACAAATGTACTCACTAACGGAAGTATAGTCTTCCATACCCTCGAAAAGAAACGACGGGGTTACATGAAACATCTGAAATTTCAGCATATCATTCATTGAAATTTACTGCGAATAATAGTTATTAATGAACAAATACATGATACGACAATTCGGTCAATTCTTGGAATATATATATATATTTTAAATATAATATTCACGCTTTATCAAAACAATTAATTTCTTATATCTAAGATTAACATTTAATTCAGTACAATTGAACGTAACTTGAACAATCATCTGTGAAATAATTTCATTTATCTTGTAGTTATTTACTTCAAACGCATTAAATTTCAATATTATAAACAGTTACCTGACATTAAAGGACTAGAGGTACAACAATTTCTGGATCATTTTGCACGCATCAGAAACGTTTTGGATCAAACAAGTCATAAACACTTCATTTGCAAATCTGTAACAGTACTGTACTAAACCTTAAACGTTAACGCACCACAAAAACCGACACTGCCAAAAATTTTATAGTTATTACAATTTATTATTGAGTTTTCGGAAATAGATAAATTCTTTACATTAACAATTTCATTTGTTTTCTCAGGGTGAATCCGCATGGATTTTTTAAAATCTAACGTTTCAGCCGTCTTTATGTGGTTTACATCAGATGACTCGGTTGAAATCACAGACGGTTAAAACGTTGCTTCTTAATAAATCAACTTGGCTCCACCTGGAGATCCAAGAGAATACAGTATGTTTTTTGAAAAAGAGTTTCAAAATTTAAAAGCTTATAATATGTCTCTCGATGAACTACTAGTATACTTTTTTTTTAAAATCATCAATCGGACTAAACGTTTCTGTAGTATTGGTAGCAAATCCACAGCGACGGTAACGTCCATGAGCAGCCGCCGCAGCGGGTGCTGAACTGTTCGGACGCGTCCTTCAAGGGCGGCCAACAAGTGGATGGCTCCCGCCGCCGTCCTTCAGCCTCGTTCAATGTCACGGCCAGCCGTGGGAGCGGCTGCACTTCAGCAAGTATTATGTAAGAAAGCAAGTTTTTTCCCCCAACAAGATCACGTGATTTTTTTACACTAAGCGTCCGTAATAGATGTTGGATATGTCCCCGTTTCAAAAGCAAAAACCTTTTACATACCGTTACTTTCACTTTTTAGTACCTTACGATATTTTGACTGTTCTTCAATGAATGTTCAGTCAATAAAGAGAATGTAACTGATCTTGTATCTTTTTACCATTACAAGTAAGTGACATAAACAATTTTCTAATGATAATATCTATAGATTTCAACCTGAGGTTACATGAATTTACAAACCACAGAACGCAGACAGGACAGAGAAAAACTATCTCATCAACGTGTAAGATATGTAACAATCGATGAAACCAGTCAACTGTTGCAGGTAAATAAACTAGAAGAGAGCGAGAAAACTAAAACTGCAGAGGGAAGAAATAATACGTAACATAGAGACAAATATTTGATTTCTTTTTGCTGTTGTAGCATTTGGTTTCAAATTATTTACACATTCTAACAGAACCTGTTATCTTGGCTAAGTAAATCACACAGGGTGCAGTGATTCGCAACCTGCTATTGTTCTCGGCGGTCAGATTGATCCGCTGTTCCGCAACCCAAGTAAACAATTAGTCGTACGGTGGTTCGGAACCCGAACATAATGGAAATATCTGGATCTCACAATCATGATGTGTTTCTGTGTTTGTTTGTATGTCTGGTGTAAGACTATGATTTTATTCTATCATTTTAAGTCAGAACTGCTGTAAAACGAAAGGCTCTTGGCGACATTTCTGCGCGATCATACAAGATAATTAAAAGATCATTGCTAAACTAGACCACATACATCATGATGTCACAGCAAACCTTCGAGACAATATTTATCGACAGAGAGTGAGGAAACTCGGAACAACGCCTAAATCCCTAGAAGAAACCTTATCGCCAAAGCATATAAGTAACCAACGAAAACTTCAATTTATTCAAAAATTCAAAGATCGTATGATTGACAACCTCACGTGTGTAAAAGCAATTGGTATTTCTACCAGAGTTATGGTCAGCCTGAGGTAATATCAAATCTGTATTTTATATGATTTATATGATGATGTTTTATTGATTGTTCGCACGGTTCTCGACAACTGTATAAATTTTTCAGGAAATAACAAAAAATTTGTTTTATTTTACCTGCTTCACAGGTTGCGAAACACCGATATCGACTTTTAGGCCGTAGGTTGCGAAACACCGGCTGTTTTAATCCGCGGTAATGGCCGTAGGTTGCTAATCACCGAACACCGAAATCACACGTTGAATTTGTCGCCAGATGATTTATGCTTTTGTATCAGCTTTTTTCTTAGTTTCTAAAATTGTCTAGATGTGACTGGAAATAATTTCACAACAAATGATCATGCGATGAAAATACATCTGACTTCAGTTTTAATGAAAATTTGATATTTTTCGCGTACATTGGACAATAATATCAAAATGTTTTATCATATCACAGTTAAATAATAAATTAATTCTCATGTAATGAATGAGCCAACGGGACCCGTAGGCTTACTCTCTAAGCACAGCACAACGAGACGTCTTTCGGAATTCGGTCTGGGATACCGCAAAGAACATCGAAGCTGTAGAGCCTCGACCATGGTGATTTGTCAATCAAAACACTAAGACATTATTAAATTTCTTATTAACTATCTAGTAACCATAAACACTTATCGAAAAAGTTCTGCTATATCTTTAAACATGACCAGAAATTATTTTAATGCTTTCAACAATGATTTGAATATAATGTGAGTATAAAAATCAAATGAGATTTTTTACCATGTTAGCGTTCCTTTGCAACTAATCAGATGATTCAAACATGTTTCAGGTAGTTAAGAAAGTGGTCGTCAATTTACAGAGTTTTAATAAGTGTGAATCTACAGTTCTCTACCCCACTTGTAACTATTTCTTCATCTCGCTTTCAACCCGTTCTCAACATTCTCTTGAATATTTTACAGCCAACTAATCGTCTCCTGCGTCCATACTATTAATATTACTGGAAGCTCTTTCACACTATAGTACTGAAACAAGACAAAAGTCTTTCAATTTTGTGGTTCCGGATCTCGTCTAGCTCGATATGTTCACAGTTCTCTTAAAAAAATTTCTCGCCGTCATCGTCTCACCTAAACCTTCAACGTAGCGTATATCTATTTCTTTGATAGACTTAAGTCTCGCATTTAATTCCTTTGATATATGTAGAATAATTTTTCATTGGTGTATTCATGTTTCAAAATTTAATTTACCTTCTCGTTATGTCAGCATACTGGTTGCATATTTCTCTGAATAGCTTCAGTCTCGTCAAGGCATCATTTGCTGATTTTATTGAGGCATCATTCAGATTTACGTTTACCGTATTTTTTTGCGCAGGTATTTCTAGATAGCTTAAATAACTAGGATGAATAGTACTTTTACTTTCCGCTAACAAACAATCCTTTTTTTTAAACTGGACTGAAAGAAATTCATCACTGGCAGATTTGTTTATTTAGCTTATAGCAAAATACGCAATACTTATAATACAAGAGAAACTGTCAGATATTACGCGCTCGAGTATTATATAAAAAATAGGATTTCATTAAGTGTCTTCTCTATTGCAAACGACAAAAATGTTCAGTGATGAATATAGTGTGAGCTTCGTGACAAGAGGAAAACGTTTCACGTTGCCATGCATTTTGCCTCCGTAGTGATCTAACCTAAACAAGATTTTGAGTAAATGATCACCTACAGAGTAATCCAGAAACCGTTCTTTTGATCATCCTTACATACTTCATGAATACAAATCAAATTTCGTTAAAGATATAGGTCAGGTTAACGACCAGCAGAAATTCTGGTCAAATCCAGACGTGAAATCAGGTATCTATCGATTCCTAGTCGGACATCTTATCATTGAGCCAGAAAACTCCTTAACTTCAGGAAAGAATGAACCAAAAATATATTAATAATCTGGAAATAGTTAAATTAAGCGATGACCTGGCACGTAAGATATAATTTCCATCACGGCATGAACAACCTAACCGCTTGTACTCTTAGTTCACCTTAGCTAAGGACACGTAACCGACAGTGAAACTCAATCCGCCTCTGATTATTGTTTCAAGTGCGCGCATGGACGTCTGGGAGAAGCCGCTTTCGACAGGTGGTTAGCAGATACTATCTCCTTCCGCTATCCAACGCAATCGATCCGACAACGAGTAGCGTGCTGGTCGTAACGAAAATAACCTGTCCTACGAGACGCTACAGTTCAAGGTCTCTGCCAAGGACCACACCCAGCGACCGTACCAAGCCACTAAGTGAAAAGCTGACAACTTAATGATAAAAATCTGATGTCTAAAAAGAAATAACAAGGCAGTATTTAACATTATTTCTCCATTAGATTGTAAAGATAAATAAAAAAATCAGTCGAGTCACTCTGCTTCAGTCTTTATTTCGATTTGGGGGGGGGGGAATTATTGTTGATTGAAAATGGCGATTTTAGAGCTGGATAAGGTTGGAGGATTGAGGACAAGGAATGGAAAGGAATACCGCCAGCGTTTAGTATTCTCCTGTAGTGGTTTCGGAAAACGATTGATAACCCGGATCAGACTGTCGGATCGAACTCGCGTCCTTCTAAATGTCAGATCGAACATTAGTGCCAACCAACCACCATCGATTTCTTAAAATATGATCATCGTTACCAAGGGGACCAGAAAAATCCTAGTCAATTTTCCAGTGTTCCACACAAGATAAAACTTCAGAAATAATTTGGAGTTTTGTATATTAGAAAATCTCATTCCTACATATCGGCCTTGTATCTCTCGAATACATAATTACATTCTCCGATTTTCTATGTTTGGTTGTATGTAACAATACAGTACAGACGGTAAAGGCAATGACAACAGTGTATTTGTTGTAGTAACATGAAAATGAATGTAAAAGTAATTAACATCAGATTATATTTAACTAAAAGTACCAAGTCTCAAGAATTAATGAGAGCGAATAACGTTCGCAGCAATAAAATGTCGATAACACGAAGAGCAGTTACAGAGAAGGGCTTAGACAAAAGTCAAGGAGAAAATCGATGATAGACTTTTTGCGGTAAAAATGAAACTAGCACTAATATTGTAATCGGCTGAGACAGAAAATTACTATCATGCGTTGTAATTAAAAATATATGAGTTGAGACATGTAAAGTTGATGAGTAAATAAGGTGTTTAAAAGTAATTGAAGGCAAAATCACTGTTAACTGAGTAAAGGAACACAAGCTATTAAAGTAAAGGATAGGGGAAGAACTGTTCGTTGAAGACATTAAGTGTGAATTTCTTGAGCCTGGCATTTAATAGTAAACTCAATTGAGCAAGGAGCATTTGGCAGGTGGTAAAAAGAGATTTCAAAATCCTTCATTTGTTGGAGAAGATGATACAGGGAAATACCGGAGGAGTAAGGTATTGGGTAACAGAACCTTGGTTAGAACATTACTTGGATATGGATGTGTGGTATGGAACCCACATTTTAGTGATCAAAAACAGAAGTTAGAGTGGATCTGTTGAAATTACCACAGTACTCAATCCGTAGCTGATATGTCACAGAAGCTGGGTTGGAAACATTGGCAAACAGGAGACGAGTGAAGAGGGTGACTGGTGCTTACAAGGCAAGTATTGGTGATAAGTCTTGGGAAGATATTGGTAGAAGAATTAAGAGTAGTGCATGGAAAGATAAAGATGACCATGAACACGAACTGGCACTCGATTCTCAGGCATAAGTGGATGAGAAATCTTCCTTTGAAGGAAAGTCAGGGATTCGAACAAATTTCTAAAGAAATATGATGAAAAATTTACCAAAAAGATTAAAGAATTTAAAATTAAAATTCACAAATGGTAAAAATAGTTGGGTATTAATATTGTGGTCAGTGAATTTTAACAAAAAAAAAAATCCGAAAATAGTGAACCAGGTGTGTAGGTAAATTTCATCGGAAATAAATTAAATTAAAGGAGTCAGTTAAAACCTTGTATTAAAATATCAATTATTTTTTATTGTGATCACTAATTTTGAACATCAATCCATTTTCATTTCACACCATACGTTTTACATACTACTTGTAACGAATATGAATTCATTAATGGTTTTCGTAGAATTATGATCTCAATTTCAATGAAGAGCACTGCATCAGAAATCCATCTGTTCCATTCTGGTTTCACACATGTATACGAAGAGGTGGAATTAACATTTCAGATATTTACTGGCCTATCGCTTAGACAAGTATTCCATCTGTTTCAGACCAAGTAAAAATACATGTCACCGATTCCAACTGCGACGCCCATCTTTCTTGGAATCTTAACGTAGGTCAAAAGGTTATCGGACGCCGTATTTTAATTACATCTATTAATTTTTCAAGAAAAGTTGTGAAATTATAGATGCTTAGTTGCCAAGAAAAGTTGTTTTATTTGGAATTAAAATTGAGTTAATTGTGCCTGTATACAATGCTGATTAGACTCTACTAGATGACACCGAAGTCGGCCAATAAATCTGCGTCTACAGTGGTTTCAAACACAAGTTTAAAACCGGAATCTTTATTGATCAATTAGCAAATATGGCCAGGTTGCCACTACAGCAGTTAAACACACGGCCATTACGGCGTTGGAGAAGAGCCGTAATGCAGGCTCCTCCTCTCAAGAGGCCACGTGATTCAGTGCCGAGGTTAAAGATGAGTCGAACATCACAGGTGAGTCATGAGGCATTGGATAATGTGGCGATGCTCCGCAGACCGCTCATCGACCTTCGACAAGGATGCGACCGCAGACGAGTTGGGCCGAGTGCCAACACCTGCTGGAGTACATCACACTCCACTCACCACTGACGCAGCAATTTCTTCCTGATCACTCTGTTGCACGTCACGATTAGTACTTAGATTTCCATGCTTTCCCGAAATCACTGCAAGCAAATACCAGGATGGTACCTTCAAAAAGGACATAACCGAAATCCTTCCTTACACTTACACCCCTTCCAGTCCTTTCCCACGTCTAATGTCCTCCACTTCGACGAGGCTTCAGCTATAAGAAAAATAGAAGAGAGAGAAAAAATAAATTGCTAGCTTATCTGCTAAGTTTTTACTGTCAAATCCTGGCAGACGTTGCTGTGTTACTGCTTAGTTAACGGTGGACAGTATGTAGTATTATACTACGTGTATTATCGATTCCTAGTTTTCTTTATAATTTTTTTTATTGTTATACTTTGTCAACCTTTACCAATAATATCTACAGTGTAATACAAATGTCCAGTTGACCAGGAAGAGAAGCTCTCTAGCTTTCCAACTTCAACTCCTCTGATCGCTACTGATAACTGTCTGCCTTCTGTTTTCATCTCTACCTATAAGTGATTCAAATCACAAACTACATACAGATCTGCCAAACCTCGAGCGTACAGACATAGATATTAATTATAATCCAAGATTTTTTTGAATGTTTTAAGGAAATATAACAACAAAGTTAACAAATTTAATCAACCTTAAAATTGTTCTGTGAAATGTGATAATAGCTATCGGACAAGTATTATTTGAGTTTTAAGGCAGAATGAAATGTTTGGAGCATAGGTCATATTACTTTGCAAATGGATGCGCAATTCATAATGTCAAGGGTGTACCGAGAAAACCAAACGGGACAGCGCAGTGAGCGGCCACGTCTCCTGTATGCGACCTATGGTGGATGAGCAGATGTTTCAAACTCAGCCACATTCGAAGATAGACGCAAGAGAGATGTGTCTGTGGTTATGAACTATGACAGGAAAAGACCGACTAGGACGCCTTTACTTGCACAGTCGTGAGTGACACACCTGAGCTCGCGATATAAAAATTGGATGATAGATGCATGAAGAAAGTATATTTGGTGCGATGATCCACGTTTCCAGATTATACGCTCTGTTGGCCAGATGCAAGTGCAAGCCCGATGAGGCCTTGGACAAACTTGTCAGCTAGGCATTGTGCAAGCTGGTGGTGGTTACATAATGATGTGGGGAGTGTTTTCTTGGTATGGATTAGGTCTTCTGCTCAAACCGCTAGTCCATTAGAAGATATGATCAATTTCTTCGTCACCATTCTTAGCCTGTTATGGGTTTTACGTACTCCGTTAAAGATAGGAAGTTTAAGAATAATAATGCATAATGTTACTAGACGAAGATTGCGTACGATTAGCTTTCTGATCATTCAGAACAATTTCAGCACACGCTTGGGTACATAGATAACCATACATGAAACCCGTAGAGCATATTTGTGATATGTATGTCTGTAGACCCCTTCTTGTTAAAATAGCTTTACTGGTGCACGGGCGTAGGCGGGTTTCCATGGGGGATGTGTATCCCTCCGTGGCAACGTGTGGAAAGATGAACCGGAGTGGTTTCCCGTTGCCTTCCCCAGTGTAATATTATTCGTAAGTGTTGTAGGAGTGGATGACTGTGATAGTGTGTGTGTTCAGCGCAGAGTGTTGTTTTTGTTGTGGATTAGATATCAAAGAAGACAGAGGGTGAAACCCGGTTCCACTCCATTCAGGCCCACTCTTCCGAAATACACCATGGGACCGCCAGGTTAACGCCCCCAATTAACGGTCGTATCACCATCGTATGACTTCAGTCCATACTCACTGCTGAGCGGTCTGGGATTTAACCCAGGACTTTGGCCCATAATCTGGTGATTAGGAATTGTGCACCACCACCTTTTTTGTCCTGGCGGCCATGATGAAAATTTCATCCACCACCGGAATTGCAACTAGCTAAATCCATGTCAGTGCGGGGCGCTACTATCGTGGTGCCGCAAGGAACTGAGCCAACGGGGCGGGTTATAGATTCCTCCTGCCTAGTGATTGAGTCCGTGTTGCACTTCGCCAAGCCAAATTATGCCCAATATGTTATTGCATCGTTATCCCATGACGTCAGTGTATTCGGTTATGAGGGTCCAGAGCACTAAGCGTACGCCATTATTCCGCTGGCACGTCTGTTGAATCATCGGTTCACTGAAGGCCGTGCCCTTGCCACACCTAGTCGGCAGGATACGGCGTTGTACCGTTAGTTGTTAGCGAGAGTGATTACTAGGCTAAGCTGATATAGCATCCAAAAGATACAGGATTGTGATCAGATGCTTCCTCTTTGTGTACGATAATGAAATTTGAGGAATTTCACTGGACAGCTCTAAATCATACTCCACACAGTCCACCTATACCACCATGAGATAATCACTTGTGTGGACCCATAAAAATTACACAGACAAAAAAAAATCAATTATATACAGGTAAAAAAAATTAAGAGGAATTTTTTTTTTTTTTTTTTTTAAACTACAGGGCGATGTAAAATGTGTTACAACAGTAGTGGAAGCTGTTTAAAAATATATCTTTGAATATTAATCCGTTAGAGAGATTTTGAGAAATTTTCATTTAAATTTGATCGTCTATCCCATATATCAGTTTAACAATTAGACAAACTGAGAAACACACAGTATCATAGTATCTGTTTTTAGACAGCGCTTCTAAAATATTCGTTACAGAAATCAAATCACACAATTTCTGATAACAGTTGTAGTTTCATTGGACACCTATTCCCAGTTTTAAAGTTTAGGGGACAAAATCGTCTGACGGAGAAAACGAAATAAATGAACTGTTGAGTTTTATGAGAATGAGTGTTTTAATCACTAATCTATCATTCTGTATTACAGTCGACAATTTGTTTTTCGTGGTATACTGAAATGCCCGAAATATATTATTTTTTATGATATCCTTCTGTCTTTGGTTGCCAACATATCAAGTTTACATTTTGATATCGCAACGCTGCATATTAATTCTACGATTCTGTAAAAGACGTGCAACCACGCTATCAGAAATAAATAACGTCATACATTTGTTGGACCTTGGGGGAAAAAAATGAAATATGTGGGAGAGGAAGTCTGTCGACTTCGTGGGAAAATACGCATGTCTCAACGGACGGCATCCTTGTGAAGGAGGGGGGCGGGTCAAATTCGTGTTTCGATGCCTTTCTTGGCTCAGGCTGGGAAAATTCGTAGATCCGTTACTGCTAATCTTCCATTATTTTGCCGTTTTCATTTCCTTTATAAACACAGAAGTTATGAGCACTGAATCAGTACAGAGGTAAGTTTTACATTCCAGCGATTCAATATTTAGAGTTCTCAATCATTCAAAAATAGTTGTGTTTTGTCTTGAGAATGGTGGAAGTATAATGAAGTCAGGAATTAAATTACAAGAGATAGAATTGTATACGCATGAAGTTTTATTCTCTTATTCTCTCCATCACTACAACTAGTGTAATATCAAAGTTTTTACAACTTAATTTGCCAGAAGAGTATATGATAATTATTTTTTTAAATGTCATTTAACATGAACGATTCAGCTTCTACTACCTAAGTAATGTAATGTTTTTACAACATTGATTTACGCCATAGCACAATACATTCATCTCCGATTTACTCGGGCTCTTCTCGAATAAAGAACGTGAAATGTGTGGTCAGAAAGGCATCGGAGAATAGTGACGTGGCGATTAACAGTTACCGGATGCGGAGACTATTGTTGGTAAGGAGACACGGCTTCATTTGCTACTATGCAACGCGCAAGGGCGCTCGAGAACATTCCTGACAATAGTCCTCCGGCGAGTCCGCCTTCACCTCGACGGTGCGCCGTCTTAAGGATACGAACTGACCCCGCGATCATCTCAACGATTGCACTCAATAGTATTGCCACCAACATGTAACAGATTACTCTTAAAATAATGTCTGTGCGTTTTCGTGTCAACAGCTGGTCTAAATTCATAGTGGGAAAGGTATTTACCCTACACTTTCGATGAATTCCTGGCTTATGGAAATTTTCAACAAGAACTAACACTTTTTACCTTTCTTATTTCAATTAATAAAATTTCAGCTCCTATCCCGACCATTCAACGATGATTACAAATAATAAGACTTTCCACCAAGAAAGAATTACGTTCTTTGCCGTCTCTGCTAGCTAAGACGGATTTCAACGCTCGTCATTCCGGTTATAATTCATTATTTTTCTTCTTACCATCTGAAATAAACCTTTATACAAGGGGTGATCAAATGAAAAGGTACGAAACGACGTAAAAACGTAACAGTTAAATATTTGCATATTCCGCCATGGGAGAACGTAGCGAGACATCTCGGAATGCGATTGGAGTCGCTGACTGGGATCGGAACATGCGCGGGCGCCCGCATGCGCAGTATACAGCAGAGGCTCTTATCAAAAGCGGCGTCCAAATGATGCGGCAGTCCGTATGAGGACAAGATGGCGTACAGGTGGGGGATGTGTACTGTGAGACACTCCGACGCCTAAGCAGGTCCGTCAAGAACAAAAGACCGGGGCTGCTCACGGAGGGTGTGGTTCTGCTCCATGATAACGCGCGTCCACACGTCTCCAGAGTCACACACATGGAACTGGCCAAGTTCAAGTGGGAGACGTTGGACCATCTGCCCTAAATTCCGGACATGTCGCCCTGCGATTTCCATGTGTTTGGTCCACTGAAGAAACACCTGAAAGGGAAGCGCTTCAACTCGGTCGACGTACTCAAGGACGCTTTGTAGGACTGGGTCTCATCACGGCAACAGGAATCCTGGGAACAAGGAATCCTGGGAACAAGGAATCCTGGGAACAAGGAATCCTGCGGCTTGTTCATCAGTGGGATCGTTGTGGTCAGGCCTATGGTGTATATTTTGAATAAAGTCTACATTTGTACCCACCGAGTCGTTTCGTACCTTTTCATTTGATCACCCCTTGTACTATACCTGAAATTCCTATTATGATTTCTTCCTTTAAATGACACTTCATATTACTCCGCTCTATACATTACTTTTCACACTATTAATAATTAAACTAACACAACTTCAATACCATTACTGTTTTCTTTGGTCGCAGCCGTACATATTTTTTACTGTTCAATATCCTTTCGAATTCCGATATCTTCCTGCGGATAATTCATATCGTACAGTTCTCCTAAATTCATTCCATCCATTCAATAATCCTACTATTCTTTTTATGTAATCTCCACGACCAGCCCTCACAATTCCTCCTTGTTGTCAGAGATTCTTCAAAAACATCTCAGTAATATTTTATATCACCACTTCATAGTTATTATACATAAATATTTATGAATCTTATTTTTTAACATTTTACAAAGTAACGAGACTCATGACTGTTACATGTACTATGAAACGATACAAGTTACTTTGTCCTGTGTTCGTTACGTTCTTCATCTCTCATTTTGTTCTGGTTCAATTTCTGTTTTTTCGTGACCTGTAGTAAACGGCTTTTTTTATACGAGAAGACAGGTGATTCCACAGTCTCCATGTCTTAGATTCAAGTCAGAAGAAATTCTCGTGTACATTTTTTGTTGTTTTGAATGCGTCCCATGTTGTTTGGATTAGGTAATGTATTTCACTGATGCATTTCATATTTCTTACCGTTAACAAGAATGCTTCATCCTAAATCATTCTGTAATTGCACATGAAGCTGAATGCACCCAGACGTTCTCTATTTTCCCAATCTGAAATTATTTACAAAGTTACTCACCAGAATCCTGTGCAAATTATGCTATAAGCTGCTAAGTTACTTGGGATTTCACCATTTGTTAGCCTCATTTTTATCATTTGTTAATTATAGTGCTACGGTAAAGCGAAATTTCCGATTTAGTAAAAAAAAGAAAAAAAAAAACCACTCCTGAAATAATGAAATGTAGTTTATTAGTAGTAGCAATAATTTGTTTACTTTAAGATTGAAAATATAATGGAAAAAAAATCATCATTTTATCTAGATATTTCGTAGAAGTACTAATGTTGACTAGCACTGCAGAAGAGGAAGATTTACGGATTTTATTAATTCCATCGATTGACATGTCTGGCTATTAATTTGGTTCGAGGACAAGCAGTCACCTTTACAGATATTAACGTGTATCGCGATCAATCATAGCAATGTGGGCACTCATACAGATATGTATGATTGTATCGTTTGTCCGAAAATGAAATAACGTTTCATGTATTAAACATACTGCATCCGGTACTTTCTGTCGAGAATGCAAAAATTGTTGTTCAATTCACAACAGAAATTGGTGCAAAATAAAAGTTTCTCATTGCAGAATGATACAGTGAACAATGTCAACATTTTTTCATCTGTCTTATGTAACAAGAATTCAAATTCATTTTATAAAACTGATAGGCATACTCTGCCAAGAAAGTAGCGGGAATAGAACATTTAAAAAGCCCGCTTAAACGGATTGTCAAATTTTTTTGTAGCAAGGTTGGCACAACTGTCCTCTATACTGACGCTGAGTATGAGCGTTATCTGTCTTTTAGTTTGTTTACATAGCTCAATGTTGTCAATTCATCTCAAGTGTTCTTAGTGATTTTTAGAATGGATAAAAATATCCAACAAATAATATGTCTCAAATTTTGCATTGCAAATGGAATTTTGTGTGCCGAATCGCTGAAAATGTTACGGAAGGCTTACGGACAATCGACTTTATCAAAAACACTTGCATATCGGCGGTAAAGTGAATTCAACAGCGGTCGAGATGTAATGAAAGATTTGCCTCACTTTGGTTGGCCATCAACGACTTTAATTGAAGTTAACATCCCTAAAGTGAGGGAAATGGTAAATGAAAATCGCCATTTAAGTTTGAAAGAGATAGCCGCTGCACTTTCTATATCTCACGAATCAATTCGTACCAATTTAAACACTTGTTAGGCACGAAACACGTTGCCGCTCGACTAGTTCCAAAAGACCTGAATTTTCTTCAAAAGTCAAACGCGTAAAGGTAGCTGAAGACATGATATAAGGAGTCAATTCCGACCCCACATTCGTAAAACGCATTATAACTGGTGATGAGACATGTGTTTACGAGTTTGATGTGCAAACCAGTCAACAAGCTTCGGAATGGCATCTTTCCAATTGAGCCGAAACCGAAAAAACCACGTCAAAGTCGATCAAAAGTCAAGGTTGACTATTTTCTTTGACTATCGTAGTGTTGTGCACTCGGAATTCTTGCTAGAAGATCAGACGGTAAATAAAAATTTATTATCTGAGTGTTATGCGGTGTTTGAGAGAGCAAACTCGTCGAAAAAGGCCATATTAGCGTAAGGAAAACTCATGGATTTTGCACCACGATAAGGCACCATCTCACAAGGCTATCACTGTGAACGAATTTCTGGCGAGAAACTCAATAATTACCATCGAAAATCCACCGTATTCGCCTGATATGGCTCCGGCCGATTTTTTTCTCTTTCCAAAACTCAAATTACCACTTCGAGGCACCCATTTTCAGTCATACAAGACATAAGAGAGAATTTGCGGCGAGAACTGAAGTTGATTACAGAAAAAGCGTTTAAAAAATGTTTTAATGATTGGGTAATTAGTTGGTATTAGTGATTTTTTTTTTTTTTTTTAGTTATGGCTTTACGCCTCATCAGCGTTGAGGTCATTAGATGCGGGATGGGCGTGGGGACAAGGAACGGGAAAAAATCGGCCATGGCCTTTTTATGGAGCATCCCGGCATTCGACTGGAGTGATTTGGGGAAACCATGGAAAACCCAAATCTGTATGCTCGGACGGGGATTCGAACCGGCGTTCTACTTAATGCGAGACCATAGTGTTAACCGCTCATCACCATGCTCGGTGGCATAAGTGTATATTTCGAAAGGAGCCTACTTTGAAGACGATACAATAAATTTGAATGAATAATAAATATTTTGTGTTTTATTCTCGGTACAGAGCAGTATATCACCAGCCAGCAAAACAATGATATTTTTGCTATTTTTTTTATTAGCTCTAGCCTTTAAGAATCACTACTTGTGCTACATGTATGTTTGTAATAAAAACCAGTATTGTATTGATATAATATCTGTTCACAACAAAGGTACCAATTATTTTGATAACAGGTAAATTAATAGAAAAAAACAAAACTATGAACAACAAAACTTGATAAGATGGCCTACTCACGAGTGCGGCTGAGGACTGGCAATCACTATTTAGTGCTCAACACCCACCAGCATTATTTGATCAGTCTCGTAAAACATGGGTTTCCCTTAACAGTACACGAACCAACCATGGACGGTGTAGCTCACTAATGTATAAGTGGGGCATGAGAACTTCACGCACCTGTGACCGTGGTGCACTACAACAGGCGAATCGGCATATTGTCGTTGAGTGTACTAAGTGGGCGTACCCAGGAATACTTAGTTAAAGTATCTAAAGTTGGAAAATTTGGACTTAGAACTTTAAAACCTTATTTTAGGTGCAATGTTTATTGTTTTAGAAAAACACATTATTTGTATTCTCTAGTTATTGTATTTGCATAAACTAAATAAAATAAGCGTTTCATAACATGTAGGTCCCAGGTTGGTTCTTCTCTAAGAAAGATTATAATCGAAAAACTGCAAATAATTTACAGCACGCCTGAATGATAGCCGCAAAGACGACACCGATCCTTAACGAAATGGTTAAATGTGTTTTAAGGTCTGAATGTCTGCCACTAGACAGACTCCAAAAGTGTCAGCTTTGTTCTAAGACTTCTGCCATCAGCAAGGTGATAATTTTGAGGGATTGCGAAATAAATTAATACTGCTACTTGTCCAAAGATTGTAAAAGTAATAGGGTCGGAGATAATGCTGTCAAGTGACGATTTTTATTGAAGTGTTCGGATCCTGTATCTGGAACTGACGTTTTTGCTCTACTTCTCGGGAAGAAAACTTTTCTCGTTGAGAAGGTAGTCCTATACATAAATCCAATTAATGTCCACCTGAATTAGCACATTATATGCGAAGGAAAACAAAAACTGTTCTAACCGACATTGCGGAGAGACAACGCTGAAGATACCTTGGAAAATCAGCGAAACAAATATCTTTGTGAATATTTTCACTAGCGTTGACCAAGACGCACTTCACGTGACTAACAAGCTACTTAATTTATTGTTCGGATGTTATGTTGTATCAGAAGACATAGGGAAAACAAAATAGCTGTCTCTCTGCCAAATTCAGTTAGAAGCCTTCAGAAAGAATGTAAATAGTATGAGAGTTGATTTCTGTTTCAGTGTTCATTGTCAAAGCAATTATATATTTTACAAAGAATAAGAGGAAATTCTTGTGGCTATTATCATTCAAATTTTTTTTCTTTAAAAAAATAATCCTGCAAGTAAATTAATGCTTAGGTATTGTCAACGATTTTCTTAAATACTGTAAAAATTGAGATGTGTTTCAGAAAAGTAGGACATACTTACCAGAACATTGCAAGGACGAAATACTTAACAGTCGGCTGACTGCTTGAGAAACAAAATCTCAGAACACTGAGTTTAAGTGACGACAAAAATGTTTCAGTCGCGTAAGAAACAAGGCCGTTAGCATTCCTGCAGCGACCAATCCCTACCGGCTTGTCTCCTTGAGGTTCAGGCACCATGCTTCATCTCTGCCGGTGACGTTGCCTCGGTGCTAATCACTTAATATGCACTTCATCTGCATACCACGTGAGGTCGTTCTGGTTTCAGAATCAGATGATACAAGGCTTTGACGTAAAGGTAAAAAAGTTTACTTCATTTTAGCGTAGTCTATAAAAAAGATGCATGTTACAATACAACGGTATGGAAACCATCCACTAATCGGTTTCTACAAACACAGCAGTTAATGAGCAATTATCAATCAGTGTGGACTCTGAAGTATATTTTTAAATCAATTTATACATAGTCAAAGTTTTTTTGTCTGTCGAAGGCAATTACTATGAAGACTCACGAATCCCGATAGCAACTACCCACGGTAATTTAACTATGATGTTTTCCCGTTGAGTTTCATTACTTAAGCATAATTGTACGTCTAGATGACTAAGACTGGTATTTGTACGTTAAGTACAGTATCTTGTGTGTGTTAGGCATAGAAAACACTGAGGAGGAGCTGAAATCCAGTGTTGTCCCATTCAGACGAGCTCTTTCGAAAGCATTTAAGTTTAACTTCCCGTTCCAGCTGATGGATTACCATCAACAATATCGTACGTTATAGCTTCATACATGGAAGATCTGCGAATTTTTCCGAGCCGGGCAAACACTTGAGATTGCCGCCCGGGGCAGTATAGAGCTATTCTTCGATTTTGCCGCCTCCATGATAGTTGTCGCTCCGGGCAATAGAGCCACCACACGAATTTGCTATTTAGCGCCACTTCAAATGTGACTTTGCCACCCCCTGAAGTTGCCGCCCGGGGGCAAGCAGTCCGGTTTGACCCTCCCCCCCCCCCCCCCACCTAGATCCGGCACTGACTGCATAGATAGTTGAGTGGTTGATAGTGGCTGGTTAAAAACTGCCTGGTGAACTAGAATCAGTCTAGGGGCAGGTATTGTTAGACCACCTTAGCGACTCTCCCACGAGACAGGCTTATTTCAGAATAAGAAAACGTTATTAGGAATGTGCAAGTTAAGACAAACTGCATGTATGTGAACCACGTAGTAGAAAATGTGTCAGCTTCTTGATGGTTGTTCTCAATTATTTACTAAAAAACTACAGAAATTTTAAGACTTATTTAAAAAACAAAACAAAAACACAAAAAGAGCATTTGTGTCAAAATACTTTTTTTGCTTAGGCTTTACGCCTCGTCGACAGCAAGGTCATCAGTGGCGGGATGGGATTGGGGCAAAGTAACGGGAAGGAATTCGGCCATGGCCTTTTTGAGGGAAGCATTCCGGCATTTCCCTGGAGCTTTTTGGGGAAACGATGTAAAACCCAAATCTGAATGCATGGACAGGGATTCGAACCCGCGTCCCCCCGAATGCTAGGCTAGAACGTTAACCGTTCACCCACCACGCTCGGGGTGTCAAAATACAAGCTGTAGTGCAATTAAAATATTTTGGATTGAATTCGATTAGCTCACTGCAGTTTCGTTCACCCACCACGCTCGGGGTGTCAAAATACAAGCTATAGTGCAATTAAAATATTTTGGATTGAATTCGATTAGCTCACTGCAGTTTCGTAACCGGAATTTTGATCATATCTTTGGTTTCATCGCAACAGACTAGCGAAATTTTTTGCAGCAACATCACAAAATTATAATAAAGTTGTACGGGCTTAGACAATCGCCTAAACGTCCACTAGATTACAATTCAAAGATTCTGGCGAACGATATTACTTTGGTTATACCGAGTGTGGTGGATGAAGGGTTAACGTTCTGGTCTCGCATTCTGGAGGACGCCGGTTCGAATGCCTGCTCGGGCATCCAGATTTGGGTTTTCTATGGTTACTCAAATCACTCCAGGCAAATGCCGGGATGCTTCCTTCAAAAGGCTATAGCCGAATTCGTTCCCGCTCTTTGTCCCCAGTCCCATCCCGCCTCTAATGACCTCGACGTTGACGAGGCTTAAGTAAAGCCATAAGTAAAAAAAAAAAAAAAAAAAAAAGAGAAATACTTTGGTTACTGCACTTCCCCAAATTAGCTGTGTACTAGAGCTGTTACACTTTCATAAATCTTGGTAAGTAATATCTGGCTGGCCGTAAGAAGAACTAATAGCAGATCCCACAGAAAGTGCAAATCAATTCCGCTCATCTGTGAATATTTTATGATATTCAGTGACAACAATAATTTAATCTGACTTACGATAAAAGTAGTAAATCACAAAAAAGCAGTGTTGCACATAGGTTTAACAGTGTATAATAAATTACCAGAGGAAATTAAAGGTTCAAAACAGATGAAAATGTTAGAGAAAATCTTGGTAAATAGCTGCAGGCGAGAGATTTTCTGAGATTAATACACTGTTTTTTTTTTCTCTCTCTCTCTCTTTTGTTCGTTTGATGAATAAATTGTGACGTATTTGTTTTAGCCATACGCTGTTTGAGAATAAATAAATAAATTTTACGAATTTACAACGAAATCGTCAAAACCACTTAAAGAAGCAGAAGAAAGAGAAAAAAAACTTATGGTAATATAGTAAGGTTATCACATTAATTAATTTTATCATCCTGAAGATATATAAATGAAGAATTTGCACTTCTTCCAAATCTTGTTGTAAATAGCGTTCTCCGAAGAAGTGAGGCAATCTGAGAAGGATTTTCTTTCTTATAGATAAATATGTTTAAATCTGGTGGCAATTGTAAGATAAAGGGAAATTAATAGGAGAAAAATGTTAATAAGTATCGAGTTTATACAGAGTGAAGGAAAGAAAGAATAATTGATATGTTTCTTTACATATAACTACCTTCCTGTGCATGTATATTCTGGTCTTGTTTGCAAGTTCACCCTACGGTTAAATTGTTATCGCTACAAACAAATACTCAAAAAAGCCCAAAAATCGTTTTCAGCTTAGGACCTCCTTTACATAATATTGTTCAATGTTCTAGTCATTCTTTGGCAGCGCTAACAAGAAATAAAGTTATTGATTTAGAAAGAATAGTTTTTCAATGTACAAAGTTCTTAAATGAAAAATGATTCTTCGTAGAATTGCTGATCCTAACCGCTAACACAATAAATCTTCATTGCACAGAGCTAGATGTGTGTAATCCCAATAAACGTCCCAGTGAAAAAATTCAAGAGTAATTTCTGGCAGGAATATATCGGACTAAAAGAAAAACCATGACGCCTACAACAATCACCATCACAATCACAAACCCGTGCGATCTTTCGTGAATAGTGTGTATAATCCAACAAGCCGGTGCTTGCCTCATCTTGTGCTAGTGTGCCGCTTTTCGTGGTTCATGGCGGAGTGTTACAGTAGAAGCGGATCCTGAAGGTCAGGGTGAGGTGGAGTGAAAGCGGCCCTGCCTTGTCAAGCTAACTGACCTGCGCCAGAGCAAGGTCTGCTGGTACGCCGCATCAACAAGCCAACGGTAGAAATTTTTCACTTAATTTCTGTCTTTTGAAACTGATTCGTGGTAATTTGGGGGGAAAAAAAATCAACTGAAAATGGAACACAAATGGAGTTTAAAAATGTGACCGAACTCATCAACGAAGTAATTTAGCCGTATCCAAACATAACTAAATATTTCCTCCTTTCTGATGTCAACTGCAACCAAATTAACTACGCGATATCTAGGGTGAGCATCAATTCTGAGTTTAACTTTACAAGAATCTCCCTAGTGCATATTGTTAGTATATCGTTTCCTAGAAAAAGAGAAGGTTAATTAGAAAAGACGGACAAGATTATGGCTATAAAAATGAACGAATGTTTTCTTGGCGTTGTATATTTATGAATGTTTACAACTATACCTGAAGATGGCGACGGATATTTTGCCACCAAAATATTGTGTTAAAGTAAAAGTCTTACTCGGTTGGTTTCCCGAGAAACATTCATAAAGATTAGGGCTGTCAATCCCCCCCACCCTTACATCATACCAGGTGTTTACTACGCATAATTTACACAGTATACAATAATTGATTCACACTTTACTTAAGTTAAGTTAGTAACTAAAAGATTAATAATATTGATGTCTAGCCGGTGAATCAGTAGGCAAGTGGCACAAATTAAAGTAAGTGGCGGCTGAGGAAGTATATGAAAACGGCACAAACTACTACTATTTCAGAGACTATTCTACAAATACTATTCATATTTTTCTATATTCCAGTCCTGAGACTTACAAGCCAATACACCAGATGAGAATAGTAGTGTGGAAGAAAATATATCAGCTTCTAGTAAGTATACCACTACATGATAACATTACAATTTTGTGGTAAATTCTCTGAATATTTCTTGAGAATAACTTCTGATGTACTGGAAGAGAATTCGCTTACGATATTTTTTCCTTGTATAACTCATTTATGTTCAAGCGGGTTCATTTGCGCACAAATTGTAATGAACCGATACGAAAATTGCACATCAGACAAATTTGTCTTCATAATCAAATATCAAGTCACTTACAAACAATTTTAAAAACAAGACAAGATGTCAATCAACACGAAATGACGCTGCATTCACTTGTATCAACTCCCTGAGGCCATTCCAGAATTAAAACATGTTTAACAAACCTTTACTATACACAGCTGTGCCGCAAGTGTCCAGTGCTCTTCTATGTCGGCTACACAGTACAGTACGTAATAACAATTCATTGCTGATAGTCCTGGTTAGCAAATACACTTCAGGCAGCAAAGGAAGTACCGTGAACATGTGAATATTCACAACATTTTAGCTGATTTTTGTAAAACTTGCTCAATTATTACTCAAAAGTTTCGACAGAGTTATATTTTGTTAAAATGTTAAAAAGAGAGATATCAGTATTGTATTTTCATTTTTTTAAGGAATAATAATAAAGATTTTTTACTAGAAATTCATATCGACACATTCATTTGGCGGGACATACTTCTGGTAAATAATTGTATTGTCTTGAGTTGTTTTACAGAGTTGAAATGAAAAGACAAGATCCCTTGTTCAAACGATATCGTTCATCCATCTGGTGACAATTATTTTCGTGTTGAATTCATTTGTTGTGAGAGGTCATCTGCATTCGCAAGTAATGGTTTCTAATCCACCTTTAAAATTTCTAATTATAGCATCTTTTAATGTATTTTCCTCACAACGTGCTCTGAGAGAGCTATACGACACAATGTTATTTGTTACCTAAGGAATAACAAATATGATGTTCAAAGTCATGACATACAGGAATTTGAGATACCGCCATACAATTTTTAGGCACTAATGTTTTACAAGAAGAGAGGCGGGATACACTTACTAAATTACTATCTAAGAACCCTCATCTCGACAAACCTTGATCTCATTTCTCAGTAAAAAGTTTAGTGAGTACTAGTGCTTTCACGTTATGTGATGAATAATATTATATCGTGTTAAAACAAACATTACTTCTGTACTTCTCTAAAGCTGCTGAAATTTTAATCTCGCGGATTACTTTAAAGACATATATGCTGGTTGAACGGTTCCTATTTGTAAACGCAAATAGAAATCATATAACCTTAAAATACTTATTAGGATAGATTATTTTAGCTCATTAAATTATTTTAAAAATCTACACATTCCATGAAGAATTTAGGCATTGTCAAGTAATGCTATTACTTGTGCTTAGGAAAAATAATAGGAAGCTGTAATGTCGAATCAGTTCCTATGTAAAGTAGCCATTATGATTAGTGTGTTGTGGTTTAGGATATCCGAGGGTACCAGAAACAAAGAAACTGGAAATCTGACGCAATAAGTTGAAAATTGTATATATAGCCACTTTTTTTCGCTGATGTGGAGGTCAAACGAATGATTACACTGTCCAGAATAATCTCAGTTCGAAGTGAATAATTCGGTCCCATTTACCGAACGGGAAAAAAACACTACTCAATCCTCTAAAGTTTTCCCGTTGCTATGGCTCCGTTGTATCGCAGACGTTGAAGGATACACAATTTCGACTGAACGCCTCTCCGCATGCAGCGCTGCGTTGCGGCGACCTTGAGAACTGTTAGCGGCTCGGAGCCTGAGGCGAGGGCGTGTTGCTGCGCGAGTGATAAATATAGTCAACTGGCGGTCGGCAACCGCACCAAGAAAAAGTTTCCGTGCGCACATGCGATAGTTGCGTGCACGTCTACAACAGCAAGGAGCTTCTAAAGCTTTGATTACATTTATGAACAGCTAATATTTATGAAGTATGCTAAAGTCAGTTCTAAGAACGTGAAGTTACCAGAATACAAAATCCAGCCTTTAAAGGAATATTAAATCTTCACCAATGTTAAGCTGTAGTTAATCTTTGTATCTGGTATTGACACTAACGCAATATAAAGTCTTTATTGGGTCATTTGCAGATGGCCTGACATATATGAATTTAGCTTCATGTGTTGCTAATCTTCAGATTTCCATTTCACTGCGTTTTGTTCAGAGTTGAAAGTTATCTGTTAATGGAAACATTAAATGGTATGGCTTTATTTTGTTTTAGGAAAAAATAAAAACCATGTTTTTGAATGTTAGATGGCATGTTACTGCCTCGCTAATTCCAATTTACAGGGAGAATATTTAAATCTGAAGTAAGTAACACAAACACATCAGTCTAAAAAATAAATTACTCCATTTCAGTTAAACAAGTTCTTCAACTGTGAGGCAATCACTCTATCTCGTCCAGAGTCAAACAACTAATTGTACGCACTTAGTTATGAACCTTCTTACTTAAACTCAACTGTAAGACCATCCACGTTGGGATGTGAAACACCATATAAACAGATGTTTAAGGCTTTTGCCTCCCCCCCTCCTGCCCCTATATCGTAAAAGAAATACACTACTACAAGAAAAAGAAATATTTGTTCCTTTTCGTTGGGGCAAACAATTATTTAAAAAAAAAAAATAACTGCAAAAGGCCAAATCACCCGGAGGGAATTTACCTAACCACCTGCTTCGGCATTTTACTAAGTTCTTTCAGTCTAATTTTCCATCTCAACTACTTCCACTTTTCCGATGTTTCATTTTCCAATACCTTTCAGTGTTTGAGGTAAATTGTTCATCACGTCCCTCGGTAATTTATTGCAGCTTCTAAATCAATTGTTTACAAAAGAAAACTTTTCCATTACCTCTTACCTGTAATCAAGTTCTAATCTCGTCATTTCCAAGAACTACTATTAATACTTCTGTCAACACCCATTCACGTCACATTAGCAAAACATGCCTTATGCACCCTCATCACCTGCCTCCTGTCTTCCAGTAAACTTCCAGTTCCTTCATCAGATCAATTAATGATGGCGTTCTGTGATGAAACAAATCATGCTACCTTCCCAACTTCTGTACATATAATGTGGGTCGCATAAATCCCTCCCCCGTTTTTCCTATTATTCTGACAATGGTTTGATAACGGTTTTCTTGTACATCAAATACAAGATTTTGAAACCTCTCCCTGCCTCCTGCCGAATGTTTCATGCCTGATTGAGTTGATTACTAAATGATACTGCATGATATTTAAACTACACGTCTTCAGCAACAATTTATCCTCAAATTATAATCCTACAAGTCCTTAATTTATCTATATCTGTACATCATAAGCTGATTCTTTTTGGGATTTATCTTCATTCTTTGTTAACCCACCCAGCTAGATACACTGTCCAAACTCCAATATATTTGTTTACATTTCTGTTCTGATTCAATTGTAATGTACAGTAGTATCCATACGAATAATTAAATCTAAGAAACCTCAGATTAGACAGGACTGCTACAAAATAAATACACGTTCTCGGTTAGCTGAAATCAAATGAAAAGATCTTAAAAAGCTGGAACAACAAAAAGAATTCAGTGATGACACTAAATGAACTTTCATTGTTAGCAAAATTATCTGCACGTATTTAATGGCTTTAGTTACTAAGCGGAAATGACAATATTCATAACTGCTGAAATATCATAAACACGTGTTATTGGCGGGAAACGTTGGAGTTACATATTTAAGTTGGAGAATATTTATACCATTTTGAGTCTTTTGTTCCATATTAGACAAATAATTAGCCGTACTTGTAGGTCTTCCTTAATCTAGAGAAAATACTCAAACTTTAATTAAAATAGTGCAAATACCAGGTGAAAATCTTGAAAATCCATATTCATATATGGAACAAATGTATCTTCATAAATTAAAGAGTCATTTTAAGTGTTTTATTCATAAATAAAAACATAACGAAGAATGTTTTGACGTAGCTCCCTTTAGACGTGACATAAAGTTACCCACGATACAATTGAAACTGCTTGAATGAAAAAAAGTTTTGATTTGAAAACTTGTTTCTGTAATCAGAAAAAAATGAAAAAAATAGTAAAAATGAAATAAATGTATTTAATCAACAATCTAAGCCATCATGCTGTCCATTGATAAATGCCTTTAAATAATCTTCACGAATTCTTCTATGCAGAGTTGGTCCAATCTGGTATAGAAAATCTCATTTTCATTTAATTCAATTAAGTTACACGACTACTAGTTTTCTTTATATAGACGTGATCCTAAAGTGGTTAAATATTATAAACCAACATTAAACTTAAAGAATGATGCAGTTCCATGGTTACAGTCTACGTGGTTTTCAAGTACCGATTTAATGTGATTGAGATAATGTTATGATGATACAGCATTGATTGCCATCAGCCCCTGCATCCGACTGCTCACGAATCTGACCAGTCCATTTGGTAGTCTAACTTCAGGCGCTTAAAGATGTGCCATAAGCCTTCTTAAAAAATCACGTTGAATATCCTATGATTTCAACAAAATTAAAAATCTATTCAAACGATCGAATTTTAGGGGAGCAATTGATCCAATCAGATAAATATGCTAGATGCAAAATATTAGTGTCTAGTTGCCCAAGATGAAAACTACTTTTCCCCTTGACAATTATCTACACTTGTTCAGACCAACTACATTTTGATCTAAATTTATTTCTACAAATAAAAAATTTACTAACTAAAACAAAATAAAGATATAGAGAAAAACATGTCTTAAATCTTTAAAATGAACATTATGGAAAATATTTTTAATTTGGTCTTCAGTTCTCCTTTCAGTTTAAAATGCAGGTTTCGCATTTCAATAGTCATTTTTCAATATATAAGAAGTGGTGGGATTCTATTCTCACTATCGGTGAATTTACATGAGAAAACATATTTGGCTTTAATAATAGATACACGCTTTCGGTTTATTGTATTTGGTATGAAGTATTTAATGAAAAATGTTCGATGAAATCTAAAAAAACTACAAGTGCTTATTACAAGATTTATATTAGAAAGTATTTTAACTTACAATTTACTTTAAAAATAACAATAAAGAAGTTATCTAATGGTGAAAATTGTAGAATAATATATAGCTTATTTACTCATTGTACTAGCAGTAAGAATATTCGTAAATCGTCTTGATGTAAATGATTAGAGCGCAATACCTTTGCTATACAATTTTAGTTTTAATAAAATTTAATCATCAATAATAAACACTGATACTATAATTTGTGAGGAAAAGAAAATCCTTTCACTTGGCTAAGCGTGACAGCAATGAATTGACTAAATTTCACATGCATAGCTTTACAATGATCCGCTGGATGAGTAACCGTTAAACTGAATTGTATCATACTTAACATCACAAATAAACACTTTACTCGTATTACTTGTTTCTGGAAATACTTTATAAAATATTTCTGAAAATTCTGAAGACAAGCGTGCTCATACTGCCCGATCAATGCGTAAGGATTTTTTTTTAACTGCTTTACGTCTCTCAACAGCGAGGTCTTTAGAGACGGGAAAGGATGGGGGCAAGGAATGGAAGGAATTCGGCCATGGCCTTTTGAAGGAAGCATCCCGGCATTTGCCTGGAGTGATTTGGGAAACCATGGAAAACCCAAATTTGGATGCCCAGACGGGGATTCAAACCGCCGTCCTCCCGAATGCGAGGCGAGAACGCTAACCGTTACACCACTACGCTCGGTAATGCGTAAGGAGCAGATACCCATACACGAGAACAACCGCATAGAAGATGGGTTTAGTAGCAAATTAGTTGACGCGGAATCGCCTAACGTGCAAGAATTTGGTACATCTAGCATGTTGTCTATCCGAGTTATCCAGAGTTGGACAAAAGTAATTTTATTCTGTGTTATCTGGAGTGCGTGAATAGAAAAGTATGAAACTAAATTCTTAAATCATTATGGGTCATGAAATCAATTTTAATATTCACTATTTAGTAAAACACTGATGTAGGGTAAAAGATACTTTGCAAATGGCGGAAGAAGTTGTAAGGCAGTTGCGTATAATTTATTTTCTTAACTTGATTTAAAAAAAAAAATTGTTTAGTATTTAATACCCAACATCAGAACACCCAACTTTCAGTTATTTATTTATTTTATATATATATCTGCTTAACGTCACTCTAACAGCGAGGTCTTTAGAGACGGGAAAGGATGGGGGGCAAGGAATGGGAAGGAATTCGGCCATGGCCTTTTGAAGGAAGCATCCCGGCATTTGCCTGGAGTGATTTGGGAAACCATGGAAAATCCAAATCTGGATGCCTGAACGGGGATTCGAACCGCCGTCCTCCCGAATGCGAGGCCAGAACGCTAGCCGTTACACCAACACGCTCGGTCCAACTTTCAGAAAAATGAGGAATCGATGATAATTCTAACCGAAATATATACTAGTCCCAGATGCTTTCAAAACGTGTAAATCAAGTTCCGTATTTTTCTTCTCATATTCCAACTTGGTCAAAACTATGTTGTACCACATACAATTTATGACTGTTTAAAAAATAAATTTCAACGAATGATATGAAATTTTTTTAAGAGGACTTTCGTCCAACTCACATGCGAAATATTGAGTTTTGCGTGAAGGACAATTACAATAATTCGTTCTGAACATTTCCACTTACGGAAAAATGTTCCTGCTTTTCGTTGGTATGTCACTGTGAAGCTACGCTGCATAATAAATTTCAAAATATCTTCTCGTTTTGAAGGAATACGTGAAGAATATTTATCACCAAGAAGGATTTAATTAAACTGAAAGGATGTATTATTACTCTCCGTTACGAAAAACTCGACACTTTGCAACGTAAATAGTTGAATCTGGTGTTCATACGGACACATATTTCTTATTATCTATGAAAGACATTTGCATTGTAAAATTTCCACATTCGTGTTTCCGATTTTTTTAATACCATACTTCAAAGTTGTTTACGTCAGTTTTGGACACCCGGGACTTCCTACTTCCTGATCTGCCAGGGCGGCCTCACACATCTCTGACGACGTGATCAGCAGAGTGCGGGAGACGCTTATAACAGGAAACAGCCGCCCGAGGCAGGCGGCAACTCGACGCTCGCCAAGGTGGACGAGTGCAGCCGGCCACGCCCTGACAGTCCTAAACGGGCCAGCCACAACTTCTCGAGCTTTCCTAATCTAATGGACCGCTACTCATTTGTTTTTGTGAAGCTTTGCTCCCGATAACACAGAAGGAAATTTAGACTCGTTATGATCTTTGACGTTATTTTTTCTATGAGAACCTGACAAATGTTTTTCAAAGAGCACTCTAGCCAATAATAGCACAGGCCCACTTTCTCAACAAATATTTCATTCTTATAAAATATAAAAAAAATTGTAAATAATTACAAGTAGTTAAATTATTTGCTGTTGAAGTATTACTAAAAACTCTCGTGCCTTCTGAAACCTCGGGATTGCTGAGTCATGCAGGGCACACCTAGTCACGCCTGCAGTCTTCCATCCCACACCCAGACAAGATGCTGAGCTGGGACTTGACTCTTTTGAACGCTTAGTTGATTTGAAGCCACCAGACTTACCTATCAGTCACAGTAATTTATGGCATATCAAAAAAACTGCCGCGGACGAGAACGTCGGAATTATTCCCGATTAGCTTGCTCGAATGTTGAATATTTTAACTTTTGCTTCTCTCAAAAGCAAAATTAAATTAATTTGAAAGCGGACTGAAATATCTTTTAGCTGATAGTTGGAAGGATAACTCAGCAAACAAACAAAATCAACTGTGTTCAGATTTTTGAACTGTGGTGAACAATGGTATTGTTCACCATTGTATTTCTTTATGTCCACATTTTACTGAGACGCGCTGGAACTCTCTCATCTTGGACACTATTGTCAATAGTTATTTCGTTTGCTGTGGCCCTTCATAAACTCATTGGTGAGGGTTATAGACTAGTAATATTAAGATAACAGTTACTTACTATTTATAGAATAGCTGTCACTGCTTCGACAACTTAACCCATTTATAGATCCAAGAGACAAATGTGCTGTTACACGTTCAAATATTTACTAGTCCGTAAATCTCCACTTATTCCCGGCCTGTGCCAATCACGTCATCTCCGCACCAACAATTCTTTTTTCACGAATTTTTGTCTTCCTCCAGTGTTAATTCAAATAAAGAGTTACTGTTGTGCCTTTTGTTTCTCGCGTAGTTTAAAAGCTTGTTGACTGCGGCATGGTCAGAGCAAGAAATCTGGGACAGTTTGCGAGAAACTAGGATGAATTAACCATGAACTGTACTGCAAATCCATACAATAATTCGACTGCAATGATTTCTAAATCGATCCATGTTGATCCAAAAGCCAAGCATAATTGTTTACCGCTTATTCGTCATGAACTAGATGCCAAATTTGAAATTATTTAACATTTGTTTTTATATTTAATATAAATTTTAGCGCCAATAATTTGTCAAGTTGAATTTCAATACATGTATCGCTATTAAAAAGTAAAATTCGTATTAGTTCTGCTCATGTCATTAGTGAAACATATCCTCAACCATCCAGCGGTTCCTCCCTACGCGAATAAGTAGCTACGGTGCCTTTCTTCGTCCAGTGAAAGAGAATAAGCAATCAGTATCATGTTCACCACAAATAAACATTGTATCATCTTCTGCTGTAATATTTACAAATTATTTTCCAAGTAAGCGCACGATAACTCTCAGCCTTCATTGCCAATGGTTGCGTAATTGCTATACAATTCTTACCACGAAGAGGAGAGTTCTGCAGACCTGCCATATACCATTAACAACGTAAGACAGCAGACAATATGTTCTTCCTTTAAAAGGGGCTCTTTAATCGTACTCAGACCAACTTGACTTAATATTTTCACGACCCTTCACTTAATGCCTGTTTGGGTTCCCAAGGAGTCGAGTTTTGACTATAACTAAAATTTAATAGCCACATATTATCAAGAAGGTCGGTTAAGGTCGATCTATGTCTCAATGCATTCTGACCAGTGATTCAACGGATTAGATGTTGACACAGCGGCTTCCAAACACCAAGTCCGACCTCTCATCATTCGGTATGAAATGAGCTAACTAAGCGACAGATGCGTGCAAACTGATTTTAATAAACAGCCAATAAACCGTTCGGCGCAGCCAGGTTCGGGAGTTGCATCCTGGTGGTCTGGCGGGCGAATTGGACCACGCCCTAGCAGTCTCGGCCCGAAGATCCGGCCTGGCCGCGCCCACCCGGCATGCTCGGACGGATATCCTCGTACGAGCAGCTCCTCTCGGTAAATTCAAATCACATTGGGTCTTACGACTTCCAGAGATTTGTAGATAACTACACGATCAAGAATAACTTTTGTGACTCTCGAACTAAGTTGATTGCATTAGCTTCAGTGGATATGTGTCATAAATACCAATATTTAAAAACAATAAAAATGTCGATATTATCTTTTGTAAATATTGATATTGAAATTTGGATGTAGCAGGATATTTTTAAAATAAGTTATTTCCGTTTTTCTCCTATTTTATTTAACTTGTTTTATTTTTTTCTAATTCTTTACACACTAACGAACTTGTTAAGAAACTAAACAAAGCAAGCCATCTTGGTTTGAGGATACAAAATGATTTTTTGAAAGGTTTTAATGATAGGTTGGTGCCTTTGGAACACAATCAAAGAAATCACCTTGAATTCGCGCTACAAAAAATTGTGTTTGGCTGTTAGTAATACAATTTCAAGTTTAAAAAAAGACATTACTGTGGAGCATGAAAAAAAATTTCATCTAATATTGGAGCTACTCCACGTAAAACTGGGTCATCCCTTTGGGGTAGAACGAGCACATGTCAAATGAAGATTCTGGGACAGTTTTGGTACAATTCTTACTGAATTAAAGCAATTCAGAATAGCCGGATTTTGAATATCAAATACAGCACCTTAAAATTCTCAGGTAGTTGGCATATTATCCTTCACTATCAGAAATTGCCTTAAAATATTTGATTTCTTCTGCTATGTTTGTAACATCTGAACAAGTTGCATCAACAGTCAATCTTCTGGAGATTAATACACAGTCCAGTCACATTAATGTGACCACCTCTCAAAAACCGGAATAACCACCTTTGGCAGAGCGGACCGCCGCGAGGCGTGCAGGAAGAGAGTCAATTAGGTTTCTGAAGGTGTTCACTGGGATGTTGAGCCATGCCGACTCCAGTGCCGTGGCCAGCTGCGCTAGATTACGCGGTTGAGGATCCATGGCGCGAACAACCCGATCGAGTTGGTCCCACAGATTCTCGATTTGGTTTAAATCCGGTGAATTTTCTGGCCAGGGGAGTAAGGTAACCTCATCCTGGAGCACTTCGAACCACGCATATTGCAAGTTTTATGAAACCTCGCATTGTCCTGCTGGTAGATGCCATCATTCTAAGAACAAATTATTCACGTGTAGGGGTGGACATGGTCCGCAAGGACAGATACGTACATGTGCTGATCCATCGTGCATTACACTATGATGAGTTCACCCAGTGAATGCCAGGAAAACATTCCCCAAACCATAATGCTTCCTCCTCCATCATGGATCCTTCCGGCAATTGTTGCAGGGTGTTTTCTTTCAAACGTTTCACGCTGTATGCGCCAACGTCCATCTTCCAATGGAGCATAAAACGTGATTCATCGGAAAAAGCCACCTGTCGCCACTCTGTGGACGTCCAGTTGCGGTACTGGCGCGCAAATTTCAGCCTTTCTTCGCCGATGAACAGCAGTCAGCATAGGTGCATTAACCAGGCGTCTGCTGCGGAGGCCTTTGCGCAGCAACGTTCGCTGAACCGTTGCTGAGGATACACTCTTGGTAGTCCCTTGGTTCATCTGGGCGGTCAGTTGCACGTCTATTTGCCCGAACGCATCTCCGTAGCCTTTGTTCGCCTCTGTCATCTATAGCCCGTGGTGCACCACATGTTCCACGCCGCTGATTTTGGATAGTGCCATTTTGCCATGCACGGTATACTTTCAGCACGGCGGCATGCGAACAGTCACAGAATTAGCCGTTTACGAAATGCTTCCACCCTTGGCCCGAAAGCCAATAATCGTGCCCTTTTGGACATCGGATAAATCTCTACGTTTCTGCATTACGCCAACGATTGAAATGCTTTCCGATGCCCTAGGACATCCTTTATACACACTCCACTGTAATGTGCTGCCACCTGCCTTCTGTGATTGGTTATTTCACATTGACGTTGAAATTAGGTGGTGGTCATATTAATGTGACTGGAATGTGTAATTGCAGCAGACAAACAGATCATATAAAACAGATTTTTTTTAAAAAAAACTTTTTTACAAATATTGAATTTATCTTTACTTACTTACTTACTTCCTCTTCATGGATAGGTCAAAAGCCTGTTATGACCTCAGTTTTCTAACCATCTCTTCATGGGTCTACAAATATCTGCTCTTCTTTTAGGATGGTACTGCAAGGCAAGCTTCAGAAATCTGCCATTAGCCATTCTCAGAAAGTGGTTCTTTCAATTTTCCCTTTTTTGGGAAATTTTATTATTCAGAGAGAAAATATTCAGTTGTTCCCTTCTTTTTTCATTCTTCCTCTGATTTTCAGGGAATGCCATTTTACTGATCTTAGAAACTTCATTTCAGATAACTGAATTTTATTTCTGTATTGTATTTTATTTACTCATATTTTGCTGCCGTATATCAGTCATTATTTTATAAAATGTGAGTCGACGCTTCTCTCGTGCTTTACCTTTCAGTGTTTATTGAATTATTCCACATTTTGAAATGGTACAGTTTCTTCTTCACTTTATTATCTTCATTAAAACATAGTTCACAACCAAGCTAGATAAGGCCCAAGATTTTTTCTAATGGTTGATTGCCAATCACTATTTTGACTCCGATAGGGTATGTCCCTTGCAACACCATAATTTTGTTTTTGTACAAGATAGCTGCAAATTGTAATCTATACTAATACTCTTTCCAGTAAATTTACAGACTGAGTCTCAGCACCACATAAATTCATAGTCTTACATTACATAACCATTCCATAGCTTGGATATTATCTGTGTGTGTTGCTTTTATGACCACCTGCAAAAAAATGTCTTTCAATGTGCAGTAAAAATTAATTCTTTATTATGTAAACCCTGGAATTTAAGAATTAAGAAAAATAAATACCTGCTATAAGCATGAAGCAGTTTGAAAGCCCTTTAAGTATTACAGCTCCAGTGAACTTATTATGGCACATATCATTACACAGTAATATAATTTTTAAACATTTTAGTATGTTTGGTAGTTTTTTCGTTGGAGAGAAAAACTTAAATTCTCTATTTGAATAGCGATGAATACAACTATTTTGTAGAATTAAACATTCATTTTGCCTAAAGTCCACACTAGTGTTTAATATATGTATTGATTTTTGGAGTCCATCTTCATTTTCTTATAGTATAAATTAATCATCTGCAAATAGCTTAATGTTTATGTATCTGCTGTTGCTTGTTTTTATTACGCAATAGACATTTTCCTTCTATGTTCTAAGTCACCTACATATATTAAGGAGTGTTGGAGAAAGAGTATAACTTTGTCGCACTCCATATTTAATTATTCTCTCTTCTGTTAGTTTATATCCACAGATGTTTTTTTTTTTTTCTTGGTATATACATTGGACAACTTGTATTAAATGTTTTGGTATCTATTCTTCTGCATTATTTTCCATAGTTGCTCCGTATTAATTTTATAAAATTCCATTTCATAATCCAAAAAAGCAATGTAAGCATTTAAGTTCCAGTATCTGAGGCAAAATATGGTATCCATACAGGATCTTCCTTTCATAAATCCACATTGTTCTTCTAATAGAAGAGCATTATTTATTATTTTTGCATATATTTTATATCCAGTATATCACAAATTCTTTAATAGTTATCACATGAATTTCTATCTCCTTTCTTAAACAGCGAAATAACTTTGTCCTTCCACCTTTTTTTCTGGGATGATGCTCCTTTCCAAATACACATTAAGTACCTGAATTTTTTAATCAATTCTAAGATAATTTTATCTAGTTTAAGAGGAATTCTATTTTTCAACTATCTCAATGCTGCATCGACTTCCTCTATGTCTGGAAGATCATTTTTTTAACATCAGCATGATCTACACCCACATCCTCTTCTTTCACTTTCTAAATACTATTATCCCATAATTTTTTTATAGTGCTTTATCCATGACTCTTCTTCAATTACATTTATATTAGCAGTTTTCTTCTCATCTTTTTTAAGATATTTCTTAAGCTTTTAAGCCATATCTTGTCTACTCTGAACATCTTCTTCTATTGAACTTATTAATCTGTCCCACGATTCTTGTTTTAGCTTCATTGTTGGCACTACTTCTTCTTCTTTTATACTTTTTCTCATTTTCTGGGGTTCAATCATGAATAGTTTTTAGATAAGACTTTTGCTTTGGTTTCACTGTTTCTGCTACTTCTTCATAGCAAATTTTAAGTCCAGATTTTCTTTTTCTTACCGGTGGCGTCATCTCTTTCTTTGAGTACTGATGAATTTTCCATTCTTTGTTGACGTCATTACTTGTTGGATTTTCCAGTAAGCACTGATGTAATTGGCTTTGTTATAAGTTTCTTATTCCTTCATCTTGTAACAGACAAGCCTTATAAACTTCTTGATCTCTCTGTACATTTTTGTTCATTCTTTTCCCCCAATTAGCAAGTATTCTTATTTTTGAAATAACGAGGTAATGATCTGAATATATATCTCTATGTAATCTGATGTCTAATACATCTGGACCTAATTTTTTTATTGACCAATATGTACTCAATAATAGATCACTGGTCATTAGGAGTCATTAGGGGTACATGGAAGGAGCATCCTCGAAGATCGTGCATAATAGGGAAATATGAAACCTAATACGATCGGGCATACCCTGTACAACATTAGATATACCCCTAATGGCAGATCCTTCCACCACCAGGACAAATTTTTGTTATGAGAAACAAGGCTTTCCCGGCGTATCTTTGATATGAAATCTTCAAAGGTTTTTTTTTTTTTTTTTTTTTTTAAAAAAATTGCTTAACGTCTCCTATAACAACTAGGTCTTTAGAGAAGGGAAAGGATGGGGGGCAAGGAACGGGAAGGAATTCGGCCATGGCCTTTTTGAAGGAAGCATCCCAGCATTTGCCTGGAGTGATTTGGGGAAACCATGGAAAACCCAAATCTGGATGCCTGGACGGGGATTCGAACCCGCGTCCTCCCGAATGCGAGGCCAGAGCGTTAACCACTCACCCACCTCGCTCGGTCCAAAGGTTTTCCACCGGATAGTGTTATCAAAAGACAAGCTTTCGGCGGCTTGCTCTGCCACCATTATCAGGTCCATTGTACTTATGAGAACAACTAGAAGTGTACTGGATCGCGGATCCGTAGCGGGCCAGGATCATATTGTCCTCTGATTGGCTGACTACAAGCCCTGTTTCATTCTGATTGTCCGTAATTGGACGTCTGACTTTTTGTTTCAACTTGTAATGTTATGTCCTGGACACAAGAAATAAATAAGGAAGGGATAAAAACACATCTAGAAAAGTACCATGTGTGAGGGAACGAATCCATGTGAATTTCAACACTGTGTACGTATATAGTGTAACAGCCATTATTAGAAAATCACTTTTAATAATATCTATCACTACTTGAAAGGTTTCACAAAATTGTTCAGATTCTTCTAGTTTCTTTTCTTCTAGAGCAATCAAAGTTAGGTTGCCCCTCTCTACTTTCAATCTTAGAATCTGAATGCTTTCACTTATTTAGCTATTTGAATAGCTTTCTGTGGGATCTGCCAGATTTTAGGGACAAACTGCACCAAGTGTGGCCAGGATTATCAACTTGATTTCTACAAAATCAGTAAGGGGATACATATAGAGCACTTGTAATCTGTCAAATAAGAAGAGAGTTTTTCTATACGACTGTAAAGTTTTGTGACAATATGCAAATAATATAGCTACTATAAATTAATGAAATCGCTTCAATCATTTAAATTAACCCTGTAGTAATTACAAATTAGTATAGGTAATTGAACCACCACTTACCTTACACAATCACTGTGCGGTGCAAACAATAAAACAGACAAAATTACACAGAAATTTTCAGGTCTTAGTTTTTATCAATTACAGTCATGGAGAATGGGTGTTTTAGAAGACTGCCTAACAGCACTGTGAGGCAGTTTCCTGCAACACCCACCCTCAATAAATTTCATTTGTATTTTCGTCTATATTGTGTGTTTGGCCCACAAGCATCATCTAAGATAAGGGATGGTTCACTTTTCTATCCTAACTTTTAATTGCTTTTTGCTACTTAGTGCATATTATTTCTTTGTTATTAAATATACTATATTGGATTATATATAGAAACAAATGCACTATAAAGTGGATACATTAAACATTTGGATAACAGAATACCCACTGCTTACAAAAGTTGAAGACTGCTGCAACATCGATACGTGGAAATAAGCATACATGCATAGAACATTGAAATTTTTGGGCTCATATCCCTTCTTCAGAAATGGAATGAGTTAGCTGCCTGATAGGGACTGGCAGCTACCTCACTCTATTGCTGAAGAAGAGATATGTGCCCAGAAATTTCAATGGTGTGTATGTGTACTTCCATGTTTCAATGCCACAGCAACCTTCAACTTTGGTAACAAGTGGTTATTCTCCTATCCTAAATAAAAGACCATAAGTAGTGAAAAGGAATTACAAATTAGGATGGGAAAATGAACCACCACTTACCTTAGATGATGGTTGTCGGGCATGAACACACAAAAGCACTCATGATACAGTAATTTTTGTCAAGCAATTTATCAACAGGAGAACATTATGGAGAATGGGTGTTGTGGGAGACTGCCTCGCAGAATGACTGTTTGCCAGGAAAATGGTTGGGATAAATTCAAACAGAGGACAGGTAGAGAAACAGTTCTGATGCTTAGCAATGCTCAGGTATTCGTTTTGTATCCCTGTTCCTCTACCTGTCCTCTGTTTGAATTTATCCTAACCATTTTCCTGGCCAACAGTCATTCTGTAAGGTAGTCTCCCA
Source organism: Vandiemenella viatica (assembly GCA_031002005.1). Classification (NCBI taxonomy): domain Eukaryota; kingdom Metazoa; phylum Arthropoda; class Insecta; order Orthoptera; family Morabidae; genus Vandiemenella; species Vandiemenella viatica. The sequence goes on from CM061920.1 coordinate 64,593,407, forward strand.
CAACACCTACCCTCCATAATGTTCTCCTATTGATAAAGGGCTAGACTGGAAAATTCCTACATCAGGTGTATTTTTGCGGGTTTTGTGTGTTCACGCGCCCACAACCATCAACTAAGGCAGCCTTTCCCAACCTTTTTCAATGGCAGACCCCTCAGTGACTAGCCATAGACCCCTTAATAATAGCAATAGTATCAAGAAGCAATGAAAGTAAGGAAGGATAGGGAAAATACACCTATAACAGATGAAGGCAGGGGCACAGCATTGAACACAAATTACATATCCAGTAAATGATGGGTTTAGTTCTCCTATTCTTACTTTAGTAATTAAAATGAATATTACTTAAATAGGTTAAAAACTTTAATGGAAACAGTTTACTGAATTAAACAGAACTGTACAATATATTTACAGAATATTTCTGTACAAATCTATGCTCTAACAGTGCAATATAAATTAGTTACGAGTATTCTTTACACTTTTCTTTGTGTCTTCTTTTTTAATCCTTTTGTCTTTGCTCTGCTTCCTTTTATTGCACCTTTCTTTGCTCCTCGAACAACACTAGCAAACTGACCAGAATGCTTTGCCCTTTTCCTGGAATGCAAGAAGTGAATTTTTTAATTATTTAAACAAAATATTGAAATAGACAATAGTTAACAATATAAACACAAAACAATTAGATTCTATTTTGTACCTTTTATTCAGGAATTTTCTAGACAAGGGCACATATGCATATGGATCTGGGCGTCCTTTCTTTTTAACATCTCCTTTGGCTTTTCTTGCTCGGTACTCTGTACCCAGTGTAGCTGAAGGTACATTTTTTCCTTTTGACTTGTGGACAGGTTTCTTTATGGGACGATGAATACCAGTACCACCAGCTAATGGAAAATACAATTGTTAATAACGTATTACATTAGAAAAACAAGGTTGAATTACTCTTCACTACGTAAGTTCTTATATAGAAGGACATAATAACAATAATAATAATAATACAAGACCACAAGATATGAGATGGATGTTTCTTCCTCATAAGGTATGCACCAACACGCATGACACCAGACAAAAATAGACAAGCATTTAACAGAAATAGTAAGATTTAATATTGGAAGATTGACACAGGGTTCAGCAAAATTTCTGTAGCAAATTCAGTTTGTAAACAAACTAGCAAAACCCCAAGAAGGAAATGACAAAAATTTCAAATGTACAAAAGAGAGTATGAGCAATGCTGCAAAGGAAGCTTTGGGAAAAAATTAAATGTAAAACTGAGGCAAATAACCCAAGGATAAAGTCAAATAGAAGATGCTAAATAAATGATGGCTTGAAAATCAAATATAATAGACAAGAACATAAAACGAGAAGTTAAAAGAGTTTATTGGAGCAAAGAAGTGCGAGGAAACTCAACTAAACATGTAAGTTTAAAAGCTTGGGGAGGCTATAAGAATGTAAACAGGAATAGAAGTAATATAGCTTTAATGAGTTTCAACTAATAGACTGTTCCTCCTGTAGGAATTTACCAACAACAGGAATGATGTAACCTTGAAAACGTCAGAATAAGGTAAATAAAGAATTTCAAAAAAATAAAATAAAAAACTCGTGGAGAGCAAAAAAAGCTGCCACCTGCAGGACTTGAAGACATTTCAGTATAGTTGGTCAAGCACAGAGCATGTATATAGGTTGGCTAACTATTCAACTTTGTATGTACGATACAGTGTTGAGAAAACCCTGGTGTCTGTACAATGGGATATCTCAATTAAATATAGACAATAGGAAACAAATATATTAATCATAGGTAATTAAGCATTAATTACTCCACTTACAGAAGAATGCTAGAAAAAAGAAATGAGACTTTGTAGATGTTAAGAGACAGAGTGGATTTTAAACAGACCCATACTGTTATGATAATATCCTTTTCATAAGATAGCTAACTGAGAAAATACTAATGTGGAGTACAATTATAGTCTAATGCACATTTATCGAATAAGGACGAACATGTGGTTTAACTAAAAAAAGGATGAATATTGAGTGCGATGGAGAAAAATAAGTGAAACTTTGGAATTCTCTGAACCTGAATGTATTATGAAAATCATACAATAAAATATGAACTTCTTACCTTTATATTTCACGGCAGGTTCACTTTGCGTTACAGTACTCATGCTAAGTCGTCTTTTTCGTCCAGCAATGGGGCCAACAGAGGAAGCTGTAACACTTTTTATATCCATTTCTTCTTCACCTAAAGTGGATGTAAGATTTAAACAGAATAACATTCAATTAGCAGTAATCTTGTTCAAAATGTCAAACAGGAACAAAATGAGAAATTAACAAAACAATACATTTCTTAAGAATTTATAATATTACAGAGGTACCATCAACCAAAGAAAATATATGAATAAAGAAACATACAAAGTGATTAAAACAGTAAGAAAAATAAGAAATATTTTATCTAAACTGAAACATGAACATTGCTGATTGTTATATTAATCACACACGTCTTCAAATAAAAATAAAAAAAGTGTAGATAGTAAATCCTTGGCTATTCCAGGAACTATTTTTTTTTTTTTTTTTTTTGCTTTGTAATACAGAACATATCTGTTATGTATTATTTCTATAAGGTGTTTTTTGTCACAAGCCATTATCTCCCTTGATACCTAAAGGAAATATTTGAATAAGGTACAATTTTAAAGCTTAAGGTCTCCACTTTGATAACATTATATTTTATGAAAAGAATTTCTTGGAATTCAAAATGTAAAAGGCATATATATATATATATATATATATATATATATATAGATTGTTTGGAAACAAAGGCGCTGAGAGCGGATATATTAGACATTGGGATAGGAGAAAAACCACCGCTTACCAAAGATGAGGGCTCCAGCGGCGTCAAAACACGAAAAAACACACAAACACAATACAAATTTTCGAGCTTAGCTCTTCATCAGGTTGTAGGATGAGGTGGCTGCCCCGCGGAAGCTAGCAACCAACTGAGGAGACCACACGGGGAGCACATGGTCGGCTGGTCAGGGGTGGAGGGGAGGGGGGAGAAACAACATGGCGGGAGGCGGGGGTGGGGGTGGAAGGACCTAAGCCCGAAAATGATAATTAGACTGCACAGTGGAAACGCAGTTGCGGTCATAAGGTCATTGGCATAAAACAAACCAAGGAAACCCGGGGGGGGGGGGGGGAATCTACTGAAAACGATCTATAAGTGCCCCCATAAAAAATTATTCCACACGCAAAATTATTGAAAATATTCCACACGAAAAAATACTACACACGGAAAAAATATAATAATATAAAACACACGAGAGAGAAAAAAATTTATTGCAATAGATCTAAGTACAAAAAGAGAAAGCTCTGGTGAGCGATGGTTTTGTGGAAAATGATGGCAGGTAAGGGGCAAAGGTCGGAGGAGAGAGGAAAATTGGAGCTATCTTAAATTTAGTCCAGGTGGTTGTCTGGTCTCCAGTTGGTACTGAAAGGCCAGTTCCCACCTTCTCAGTTCTGAGATGCTGCTTTTGTCTGGGAGTACTTTGATGGCGCGGACTGTGAAACAGGTGTTGAAATTGTTGGTGTTATGAGTGGTGGCATGAAAAGAAACAGGGTGGTCAGGGTTCTCAGTCCAGACCAATTGTCTGTGTCCATTCATCCGGATAGCCAGTGGATTTGTGGTCAGACCTATGTAGGAGGCTGGGCAGTGGTTGCAGGTAAGTTGATATATCAGGTGAGAAGTTACGCAGGTAGCCGATCCAGTGATATAGAAGCTTTCCCCTGTTACAGGATTGGTGAAGGTGGTCGAAGGCGGGTGCATCATGCAAAGCTTGCAACGGGGCCTGTTACATGGAAAGGATCCTTGGGGCTGTCTTGTGGGCTGAGGGGTTCCATGTTTATGGACCAAGAGTTGGTTCAAGTTGGGGAGTCTACTGAAACAGGTTCTGGGGGGCTGGGGAAGGATTTGTGGTAGGAGTGTTTTCATTTCCGGGCAGGCTCGGAGGAGATCATATCCTTGTCTTAGGATCCTGTTGATGGATTCTAAGCCAGGGAAGTAGCGGGTGACCAAAACTGGGCTTTGGTTGGTTCTTGATGGTTGTGGGGTGTTGATGGATTGTGTCGGTACTGATGTGGCTCGTGTAACTTGTTTATGAACTAAATCTGGGGGGTAATTGCGGGATATTAGGGCTTCAGAAATGTTATTAGTGTACTGCTTAAGGGACTGTTCGTTGGAGCAAATGTGCCTGCCCCGGATTCCCAGGCTGTATGGGAGGGCGCGTTTGATGTGATTAGGATGGCAACTGTCGTAGTGGAGGTATTGTTGTAGATTGGTGGGTTTTATATGTACCAAAGAATTGATGCCGCCATCAGAGAGGGACAGGCCTGGGTGTGGGAGTAATTCCATGTAAATTTCAAAGTGCTGGCATTATTGAGGTTATTGAGGAAAATGAGAAGGTTGTCTTCCCCGTGGGTCCAGACCATGAAAATATCGTCAATGAATCTGACCCTTTAAGAATGAACAATCGTGTAATTTGACTGAAATAATTGTGGGAAACTATATGAATCTAAACTTTAGTTTCCTATGCTGGGAATTCAAATATATCACTCATGGGACAGGTTTCTTGAATTAAGCAAGAGTATATGTAAGTTCCTGAGATAAGTGACATATTTCTAAAACAAATCTGCTGAACCATGAGAAACAATATCAAGAATTAAAATAAAACTGCCTACACAAAATGAATTAGATTGTGAAAAAAATTTATATGTAGCACTGAGAACTATCATGACACCATGATATTTTAAAATATATGCAATCTTTATACAGTACTAACCACTATCTGAATCAATCATCAAATGCATTTTTTTAAATCTTCTGGATGTAGCCTCCCCATCATCATCATCATCACTATTATCTGTAATAATTAGTCTTCCATCAGATGCAAACTTGAAGTCTGATGATTTCTTTTTCTTGACTTCTTTTGCCAGCATACTATCAGGATTTGTTGCTGTAATCAGTTTGAAAAACAATTTTTAAGTTAAAATATTTTGAAATAAATGTGATACCGAGCACACAGTTACATATTCTAACACAAAAATATCAAACAGATAATTCAAACCAAAGTATGATATAAAATACCTGTAATTCTTTTAGAAGCTGATGAATCAGTAAAATCAATGAAAGAATCTTCATCCTCCCTGATCCAAGTAGCCCTTTGTTTTTTCTTTTTGGACATCACTTTACTTTTAACTGATTCCCCATCATCAATATCAGAGTCACCTGATTCTGCTAGAATTTCTTCAATGCTGTGAGCAAAATAATTAACTGGTAATATTGCATCGAAGGCATCATCTGAATAAACATTTGTCCTGCTACACTCCCATCGCGTACAATAACAGTGAATTTATCCATCAAGATTCTTTTTAAAATACACTGATCAGCCAAAACATTATGATCACCTACTTATTAGTGTGTTGGAACATATTTGGAGTGCAATACAGCAGTTATTCGGCATGGCATGGATTCATAAAGTCCTTGTTAGGTTTTCAGAGTTGTCTGGCACCAGATATCTATGCACAGGTCATGTAATTCCCTTAAATTACAGGCCAGTTGTTTGAGGGCACAGTGCGCGCCTGGGAATGTCTATCTTGGAAACTGCGAGGCTGGTCGGCTATTCGCCTGCTACTGTAGTGAACATCTATGCAGAGTAGTTGAAGGACGGTGAAACCATGACTGGATGACAAGGTGGTGGACGTCCACACCTCATCACAGAATGTGGAAGTCGACACTTGCACACTCTGTAAAGTGGGATAGGCTGGTGATATCTGGCAGATCTGACAGCAGATTACAATGTTGGTGCAGGCACAAGTGTCTCAGTGCATACTCTGCTGTCAGAACTGCCACAAATTACCGACTATCACACTTCACAGAGTATTCAAACCTCCGACCTCCATGTTCTGTGATGAGGCATGGAAGTCCACCACCTTGATACCCAGTCATGGTTTCATCATCCTTCAACTACTCTGCATAGATGTTCATTACAGTAGCATAGGAAGAGCCGACCAGCCTCGCTGTTTCCGAGATGCTTGTTCCATGTCGCCATGCCCACAAACCACCAGCCCATAATTTAAGGGAATTGTTTGCCCTGTGCATAGAAATCTGGTGCCAGACAACTCCAGAAACCTAACAAGGACTTTTCGAATCCATGCCACGCTGAATCACTGCTGTATTGCGCTCCAAGGATGGACCAACATACTAATAAGCACGTGGTCATAATGCTATGGCTGATCAGTGTATATAACACAGTGAATTGATATTTATTTTAAGTATAAAGGAATTTCCTTTTATTTAACATTCATTTCTTACTGCTATGAAACATATCTATTTTATTTTAGATGTCTACATGATAAAGGCCTTAGGGTAAAAATCTGTGATGTGCTCCTTCTTGTCACCACAATTTATAATTTTGGTTAACTATTCAAATCCTCAGCACTATCTTCTATTAATGTAATTTTCTTTGTAGTAACGGGCAAGAAACTAATATTTAATTCACAATATTACAGTTTAAAAGGAGCTAATACCTTCATATTGCTAAATTATTTATGGAAAAAAAGATAAAGTAAATCCATCACTCACCATAATCAAAGAGAGGAGGGTTGCACTGCCTAGAAACATTACACAAATGACGATATTTCATACCACATCCTTAGTCATGAAAACTGAAACATGCAGGCATCTGTGGTTATCACAGCCATATGAATGGTGATTTTTTTTCCATTATGATCAGAATAGAGGTGGCGGGTGTGTCAAAAACAGTTTCAGTGGAATTTTTTTCATGTCAAAGAAACTAATTATAGGAAACTAAAAATGGAAGTATTTAGGTGGTAATTTTTTTAAGAAATATATATTTAAAAGCTAAATAAAAAATAATACTAAATAAATAAGATATAGAAAAGTAAGTAAAATATATACATCAGTGATGGGTTTACCAGAATGAATGAGGAAATGATTGCAGGTGGCTGTGTGAATTCAGCCAAATCTTTCAATTTTCACAAGAAAGGCCATAGCCCAAAATATTGTATTTGTGATGTGTTTCTTGTTGCTGCAGCCCTCCTCCCTTCAATTTTGATGGGTGTTGCATCTACTGTACCCTTCTTTTTTTTTTTACTTATGGCTTTACACCTCGTCGATGTCAAGGTCATTAGAGGAGGGATGGGACTGGGAACACGGAACTGGTAGGAAGTCGGCCATGGCCTTTTTGAAGGAAACATCCCAGCATTCGCCTGGAGAGATTTGGGGAAACCATGGAAAACACAAATCAGGATGCCCAGACGGGGATTCGAACTGCCGTCCTCCCAAAGGGAAGGCCAGAGCGCTAACCGCTCACCCACCATGCTCGGTACTGTACCATTCCTTCCCATGTTAATATTGCTTCATGGCATTTCTTCTAGCTAATTTGTTACTTTACTTGCTTCATGTATCGATACATAAAAACAATTTAGGTCAGTAATGATGCGGGAGGGAGGAAAGACTTCCACAATAAACAGATAGATACACATTTGTAATGCAATTTTTGGATCAATTTTTGGATCATTGTAGAAAGAGTTTATATATGGCCAAGTTCAACCATGCATTGCTATGTATAGGCTGGAAGAAATAAAACCCACTACTCATGGCCTTGTGAATAAAATAAATCAAAGCATTATAAAAAAAAAGATATCCATTAAAAACAGCAGGAGAATACAAACAGTTTCTTTATGAAAGTGAGGAACTTGTGACACTAACAAGTCTAAGATTGGTAGAGAAAGAATCAGAAAATCAGATGGTTAGGATTATTTAAGCCTGATCTCCGAGACATTTGGAGTAGATTATTATTTATCTTGGTATAACACTTCCTTTGCCAAGAGACTGGCATTGTTGCTAAACATTCAAAAAAATTTAAAACCATTGGTGTCAACAATGGTAGGAGAAACTGCTTCAGAATGGTCAGGATACTAAACAAACAAAAAAAAAAATTCAGGGATGATTGCTAAATATTTGTTTTGCTGATATTAAGATTATTGAAGTGAAATCGAACATTAAGATTGACGTTGCAGTCTTTTGCTATCTTCGTCGTCACTCTGTTTATTATTATTTTTACAACAGATAATGGGTTCAGGTTAATTTGCAATAAGACACAGTTCACTGTATAATAAAATAATTATATTCTTCAAAAAAGGTTCTCAATTAAATATGGTACCAGCGTGTTGCCTAGGTCTGACTCTGGAACATTTGAATCCGTTTAAAGCATTTAGCAGGTCATTGTTACTCACAGGTTCACTCACATTCCTGACAATCTTTCACAGTCCCTACAAATTTGTAAAAGATGTGTTAGCTCATGGTGAAATAAAAGCAAAGCTCACTCCTAAAATCTGGGTGTTATCTTTTAGACTGCAAGTCGGCGCTCCTACCGACCTTCAGACTTTAAAGTTTACTGACTACATTCTCAAAGTTCTACCAACCATTACAATGCCCTATACGTGTCTGCACTCAACTGAGTCTGGCAGAAGAATGCTTGTTCAACCAGGAAGAAGAGGGCTGCTTATTGATAAATAGCTTGAGAACACTTTCTTGAGCTGCCAACTTACTCAGATTTAACTGAAATTTTAATATGTTGTGCTGATTTTTCTGAATGTTTTATTCTACGACAACTTATGTCTTAAATTGTATTGTTTAGTGATTATTAATTCCTAAGGTTTCAAATCGGATGATCATGAACATCTTTTGAAATTTTTAACCCCCCTTGAAGATTTTGGTATCATTTTATTACTTGAAATTTCCCTCATCCTATGGTATATGCCATCAGAATGATGTAATGTGACAATCTTCTTGAATTTATTTCTCATTAACTACAACTTTGTGCATTTCTTAGGAAAAAATCCCTGAATTCTTCTTTCACTCCCAAAATCACCCTTTGTCATTTCATCCTCACACCATGCAACTACTGACATTATGCTGCAAATAAGTTACAATATCTAAAATTCCACTTTTACCCCTTAAATTTTGATTTAACCAGAAAACTAATGTCATATTCTTAACCTGTGAATTTTCCTGTTTCATCTGAATATATTTTTGACCCTATATCTAAACTTTTTCCAAAATTTAGTCTTTATTTCTATAATATAAAAAAAAAAACCTATTTCTATTTTCACATTTGATATGTGGCTTTTAATGAATATGTTGTCGCAATAAAAGTTAAGTTATCTTTAAAACTGAGCGATAATTTTTTGATAGACAAGTTTTTTCCTCCTTACTACTCCACATGATGCAGTCGGTACAAAATTTGCATTATCTAATTGAATAAAATTTTCTACCTACACATATAACACATCAAAATACTTGTAATTTTCTGCTTTACTCCTGAGAATGAATGTAGCAAATTGCATTCAGTTTGAGAAATTAACTTTTTAAATCGTATGTTCTTTACAAAAGTGGTTAGATTCTGAGTTGAAAAGCACTTTACTATTAAGAGGTGTGACACCAAATGGCTCACTCTCTATTACATGAAGAAGGTTAATACCAAAATATTGTATTTGTGTGTCCGCCTTACGTGTTTTCTCTTGAAGCAGCCATCAACTTTGATATGTTAAATTCTCTTTCATTTATTATTTATATCACACAGAAGCAGCTTCCTTTTTCCTTAGCTTCCTTAGAATCATTATTATTAAGAAACGGTTATAGAAGTTATTTACTCTATGTATGAGATAGGCCTCCTAAATGGTTCTGGTGAGATTATAGACATATGACAAGATCAATTTCCAACTTACTGGTTTTTATAAAAGCTTTTATAAAGCTTTCTGGTAAATTATTGCTGAAGTTAGCATCTGTTATCTTCTTCCATTCTTGGTTACCTATCCCTTAAGCCTCCCAATCAATGGGCAAAAATCTCAAGTTTTAGCCCTGGTACAAAAATTCATATTCCCAACCCACTCCTCTCCGCTCATGCATGACCTCGATCATACAGAAACGTTATACACTGTTCTAGCCTGAAAATTTAAAAAGTTGAGTATGGATATTACAAACATTGTTTTAAAAAAATACCTCTTTGGCTGTCCCCTGATTTTGAACTCATCATCATCATTATCATCATCAGAGGATCCATCTTTACTTTGTTCCTTATCACGTTTTTTCTTCTCTTGCATTTTACGAATATTTTTCAAGCGTTTGTGCATTATAAGATCAGATTGTGGGACCATATTCTTGATAGTATCAAATCCAAATTTTCTAATAAACCTATCAAGTATATTTCTGGTTTTCAACCTGAAATGTCTCTTACAGTCATCTGTCATCCCAACAAAACTTTTCACCTATCATAAAAAAAGAGAGAGAAAAAAAAGATTATCATTCTGCTTGCGCAATTCAGAGAAGTTCATTTTGTTTTTAATAAGAAAAAATTTATCAATGATGTAAAAAAAAATATTTTTTTGGAGGGAACTTACAATTAATGATACAGCTGATGCAGTTACGGTAAATGGAAAAGAAGTTATAAACATCTTGATATAACTCAAGCAGGTATCAACAATTTCACGAGTAGATGACGTTACCAACAAACACACATTATCTAATATTTGTTGCACCAAATCCAGTGGAAGTGAATCTGAAAATAAAATATCACACATTAAAACATTTTACAAAATAAAAAACACTACCAGGTACTTGCATGGTGATATTTACCTCTAAAATGATATGTTACTCTAGTGAGAGCAAGAATAGAAGCTGAGGCCATTCTTGGTTGTCCTGCTAAGCCAACCATTAGCAATCCAACATAGTCACGAAGAACATCAGAGTCTGACTTTTGTGACCATCGCTACAAACAACCAGAAATAATCAACAATAAATCATAAAATAAGGATTTAGATAATAAACTAGGCTAAATATGCATTGCAGAACATTCTTTTTAATAGTTCCAAGGAATTTAATGTAATAAATAACAAAGTACCCCATACACATAATAATGCAATTAGATACTTTTACAAGAAAATGTGAATCAGAGCAAGGGCAGAGAAAGTAAACTTGTCACTTAAGAAGTCGTCAAAACATAAAAAAAAAGAAGATGGAAATTTACTTTCGCATATATGAGCCCATTAAAGCCCAAGTGGTGTAAGTCCAATTTTTGTTTTTTTGGAGTTGATGTTTCAGAAGTGTTCAGCAAGTTGCATTCTGTTTAAAGCACAAGTGGTGTAAATTCTAGTTCCCTTAACAACCTTATAGTTAGCAGCACTAGTTTATGCAGTCAATGCAGCCATCTGTTGGGTAAAAGCTAAAGTGGTGTATATTGGAGATACACCACTGTGCCTGTAACTGTTTGCAGTTCAGCCACTTGTTGCTCATCTAGAAATGTTGTAACCAGGTAAACTAAAAAACATTTTAATAACCTAGATGTAAAAGATTTAAGTTTTGATGTGTCATTGTGAGCAGTGATGAGAGCAGTGTTACTGAGCCAAGCATTTTGGCAGATATTGGAGCAAGTGATGAATGTATTCCAGCAGATTCTGAATTCATCTTCGCCAAGCAGAAAAAGCTCATAATGCCATGAACGAGGGCACTCAACAGTCCATTAATAATAGCTCTTACTATGCATTTTCCTATGATTTGGAAAAGTCTCTTCCTAAACTATCATGTCAAGTGCCCTATTACAAATGCAATAATGTTTATAATTTGGGATGCCATGAGCTTCCCTCAAAATTAGGATTTATGTATTGTTGTAATGAAATAAATGGATCAAGTTCCCAAGAAATTAGTGCATGTTTGGTCAAGCACATTGAAAACAGGGCTTCAGCTGCGAAAAATGTTTTAATGTATAGTGACACCTGTGCCAAGCAAAATAGAAACTGGAATGTTGCCATGGCGATGAAACTGGTTCTGAGTGAAGATAATAACATTGAAGTTATTGACCAGAAGTGTATGAGAAGTGGTTATTCTTATTTGCCCAACGACTGTGATGTTGCCTCAATAGCAAACTACAGTAGTATTTAGCAGATATATCGTCCCAATGATTGGTACAAGTATACTGTCGTTGCAAAACCTAGGAAGAAAAATCCTTTTTACATAACAGTGATGACTCATGATGACTTTTTGTCTGTTGGAAATCTTTTACAACATATCACCAAAAGAAAGGTTGATACGGAAAAACATCCTTTATCATTGCTACAAATGCAGTGGATCCAGTATCGAAAGGAAGAAACTTTTCAATTTTTTTCAAAGAAACTCTTTCCAAAGAAATGCCCTTTTCAGAACTAAACTTCAAACCTGGACCTAAAAGAGGCAGACCTGTTAATCTTACTAATGTATCTCAAGAATAACTGTACAGAAATCAAAGATCTGTAACAAAAGAGAAGAAAAAGGATATGCAAGACATGTTACCATTCATTCCACCCATCTGTCATCCTTACTTTTATAGTCTATCGACTCAAGATGATGCTGCAGACATTGAGCCACTAGATGCAGAGTAAGAAATGTATAAACAGTAGAATAAAAAATAGATGTTGCAGTAAAATACTGTATTCCCCCTTCTTTAAAGAGAATCTGTTCCCTGTTTATATCACAAGTGGTGTAACTCCAAACAAAGCCCCCCCCAAAAAAGAAAACATTTTAAATGTTTTTAAAACTGCCAGCATAAGTTAGAATAACTCTTTAATGATACATTGTTGAGAAAAAAACTTCAAAATATATAAAACGAATTTTTTTATTAAAACTGCAGTAAAACATTAATTTTCTCGAAATTTGATTCATGTGAGTTACACCACTTGGGCTTTAAGGGGCTCATATAATATTATTAGTTTAGATCACACAAAAACTGCCTGTGGAACCAGTAACCCTGAATAAAGTAAACGCTTAGGGCACTATTCTATTGCAAAAGATCTGCCAGAAAATGGTTTCCTTACTAAAAAATCCTAGGCTTGGCTCAAACTATGAAAAACAATTCATACATATTTTTGCTGCCAATGGGGTTTGAACCTGAAGCCACACGGGAGTTTTCTTAAGAAGCAAGCACGTTACCACTGTGCTACGCTGCCATTGTTCTCTAACGTTCCGCATTACAAAGACATATAGAAATTATGTGTTTGTCTTGCATAGTTCAGATAGTTTTCATAATTTAATGACAATTATGTTCTTATCTATAAAGAATATGGTATCCTATGTCCATCCTAATGTCAAATAGCATCTCTTTGTCAAATTTCATCATGATTGGAGTAGCCACTTAACCCAAGAAACCTAACAAACAGACAGACAGACATAGTTACTTTCACATTTATAATATTAGTATATATTTTATCACCACTGGCGATATATATTTATATATACCATCTGAGTCCCAAATAATTGATAGTTCACTTCCTAACATTTCACCCCCACCACCTCCTCATCCAACCTGTCTTCCACTGCCTACCCAGTCATTTGGTAAACTTCAGCATGTGCACATCTCCCGAACAATATGACTCAGTCCCTAACGCATGAATAAGGTGTAAAACTGAAATATTGTACAGATGTTTTTGTTTGTCTCACACGTGTTTCACTCATCACAACCTTCAACTTTGGTGAATAGTGAGTCATTTTCCATATCCTTTATTATTTATATAAAAACCATTTCCTTTTTCCTTAATATCATTACCACTGAAATATTCTAATATATATTTATTGCTGACCTCCCAAAAGTATTTTTTTTTTATTTTGAGGGGTATAATTTGTGCAATAATGATCGTTTTCTACCTACTGGAAACACAGAAATTAATACCAATAAAGATTATTTATCTGGTTTGTTTAATTTTGAAACTAATATTGTGTAATGTGTTAAACATAATCTTTTAAAGTGATGTATGTTAAGGACAGAGCGGTTGAAGAAACGGAACTGTTTATTGATATGGAAATAGCAGTTACACACGGTTAAAATGAAACCGGTTTCTTGAAAGTTGAAAAAGGGAGATCTAGAAAAGCAATTTTTCATTTTACTATCTTTAGTGAAGTTAAGATTGGCAGCTGCTTTAAACTCACAAAATATTAATGACATTTTATGATGAATTTGAAGGTGAAGCTGAACTTGCTGAGATTATTGATACTGAATAGGGGCATTTGTTTTGATTTAGTTATGTTTATAGACAATATTTTTTCCAAATCATTTCTGATAAAATAATGTACGAGAATGTGGTATAGATGGTGGCAGTGTGTAGCAAGACTGGTTAACGGTAAAATAGTTAAATCAATATTTAAACGTACTAATTCCCATTTCAATTCTGTCACCTACGAATTTCATGGAAATTAGTGGGTGGGGATGTAACACAACTGATTTATACAAAAATACTGACAAGAGAAAACAGTACAAAATGTCTTCTGGAATCAATAGGGAAAGAAAGCTACATGTTACAAGGGGAGGAGGGGGGAGGGGGGTTAGAGACAAACTTAATAGAAATATTTATTTCATTCAATAAAGATTAAGACTTCCATGAAAAGTATTTAATAAATGTGATTTGGATTCCTATTTAAATTCGTTGGCCATTCTTGTCATCATATGATTTCGAAACATCACTGGTATTAGACATCGCTTCGTGAAATAATATGATCAAATATCAATACCAAACCGGCAATCTTTCGGAACAGAAGTAAACAAACCATAACCCACTTAGTTTGTATAACGAGTGTTTATTTTAGGTATCATCTTTTAGGGGGTGTCCATAAACTATGTGGCTTGGTCTAGAGGGGAGGGGTTGGCTGGAAAGGTACAATGGGCAACGTGGGGAAGGGGGGAAGGGGGATTACGAGCCAGGCCATGTAGCTTTTCATTCATATTATTTGTTACAGTTAAAATATGGTACAGAACACACAAAATCATGTGAATATTTATTTCCATCATTTAATTATCTCCAAATGTAATTCACGATAGTCTGACAAGAGAAAACCGTACAAAATGTCTTCTGGAAGGCTACGTGCTACATGGGGGGAGGAGGGGGGGTAGAGGCAAAAGCCATGTCGAGCTACAGGGGCGAGAGAGAGAGGGAGGGAGGGGGTCACAGGAGGCCAAAATGGAGTTAGCTGGTTTATGGACACTCCCTTATTAAATGGAATGGCTGTAAAATGAATCTTCCTTCATTTAGAAGTATTTACTAATTATTTCTGATTTGTAAGGAGCATGAGCAAGATTACAGCAAAGCACATTATAAGTGGGCACATATTTAAGGTACAGAGTATAGATTCTAAATGAAATATGTTGTTTGGTATTATTTTCTTTTTAATACAATCAGATAATTCATGGTTCATTCATGAATTTGTGTGTTTTAAAAGTGTACTGTATACTCCACATATGAAAAGCTTGTATTAGGAGGGTGTGGTTATATATCTGTTCTAGCATATGGCAGCAAATAAGAAGAAACTAGCTTTCACTGGAAGTATTATTCATTACGTGCGATCCTTTTTCACATTAAAAAGAAAGTGCAACTGAAAGCACAACATGATTGGTTATGATTGTTATTTTTGTACAAACTTATCACAAAAGTTATTGCTTGCCAAATATGATAAAGTGGAATACAATTTTCTTATAGAAATGAATATGAAAGCTGTATGCACCATTAAGAGTAGTGCTACTGAATGAGGTGACAGCTTTATAAGTTATGTATAAAATATACAGAATGCCTAGCCAATTGCACAATTACTTTGTGTAGATAGAAGAATTGAAGAATATTTTTTATTTGTGATTTGAAGTGAAGTGTTTCTTTTCATACGTACAACAGTTTCAGAGGTTTTTAGATGAGGATAACTGCAGCGAATGGAAAACTATTGGCTCATTAAAAACTACCAAGGCTATGAAAAAATAGTCAGGATAAAAATGCAGATTCAGAAGATACGAAAGAGAACAGGATTATTACAATATAGTGTATTGAGATCACTGCTACACATTATTCAAGTGAATGAATGTGTTGATAATTTATACCTACAACTAATGCTGTTTGCGCATTACTTATTGCTGTATGATGGGATTAAAACAGGAGAGGATTGCGAAGAGTTACAGAGGAACCTGGACGGGATACACAATTCATCAGGTGACCAAAAAACCAATATAAATTCTAAAAAGGCTAAGCTTATTAAGTATACACACAGAAAATTGGTGGTTTTGTATGATTATAAAATGGGTGAGGAGTTTAAAGACATGATGCAAAATATCCAGCATTATCATTAGATAATACCATGAAATTGGACATGACACATTGGGCACAAGATAGGGGTAAATTTTAGAGTTCTGCATTTACTGGAGAGGGTAACTAGAATCTCTACCATGGATACGAGGGAATTGAGACACAAAACTATGGTCAAATCCGTGGTTGAGCATTGTGAGGTAGTATGGAATCCACATTATGAGTATCAAATTCAGTACTTGGAAGGAGTGGAATGGAGAGAAGAATTATGTTTGTACAAATTATTACAAACGTGATAAGTAACAGATAAGATAAAGTAGCAGGGTTGGAAGTAATTGTGAAATAGAAAAAGGGTGAAAAAAAGGTATTTTATTAGGCATATGCTGTCGAGTCTTTGATGTATGTTGGTAGAAGAAACAGAAGTAGTATGTGGAATGGAAGACATTACCATGAACAAAAAGTATCACTTGATTTAAAGCATAAAAGAAACATTTTATTTTTTAGGTCAGGGAGACAAGGATTGGCATAAATTACTGAGATATATTACCTCAAACAATGAAGGAATTTAAAACTTTATTGCATAAAGTAGGTGTGTTGGGAAATTGCCACTAGGACATATGCTTCCTTTTAATTAATTAATTAATACTAATTCAAAACCGAGCGTAGTGGTGTAACGGCTAGCATTCTGGCCTCGCATTCGGGAGGACGGAGGTTCGAATCCCTGTCCGGGCATCCAGATTTGGATTTTCCATGGTTTCCCAAATCACTCCAGGCAAATGCCGGGATGCTTCCTTCAAAAAGGCCATGGCCGAATTCCTTCCCATTCCTTGCCCCCCATCCTTTCCCGTCTCTAAAGACCTAACTGTTAAGAGAGACGTTAAGCAGATAAAAGAAAAAAAACTAATTCAAAGGAACATTAATGGTTTAACATTTAAAATGAACTCACCAACATAGCGTTTCCAACCTCAACAAGAAGAGCATAAGCTGCGGTGCGGCAGCGTTCATTGATGTCTTTGCAACAGAGAACAGCTTCTGGAATTACTTGCTGTATTAGTTCATCATCAGGTTCCTTCAGTCTCCTCACCAGGAATATAAGACAGCGCAGGCGAGGCTGTTGAAACACATGAAACATATGCTAACATCACACGTCAAATCACCTGTCATTTGTGTTCTAATTTGAAGTTCATTCCAAGTTATAAAAAATTACAGAAACTAATTCAGTGGCCATTAGTAATAATTAGTATCCTATCAATCATTTGGTCCTGCACTAAAATAAAAATGAGTATATGAAATTCTATTCTACCATTGCCTTGAATAATAAACAATATTTCTCATTCTCCAAATGGCAACTTATTAAATGTTAGTAAGAAAAAGCCCTAGTTAACTGTAAATCTGATGTTTAAATAGTTCTCAATATTTAACAATATTTCAGCTATCAATCATGCTGCCATTATTAGATTTGTCTGACAAACCAGACAATTACCATACAACTGGTGGCAAAAATACTGTTGAATATCAATGAGACTACATGACAGAATTCCTGAGAACATATGATATGCTGGTAATGTTTACAATTTTACAGTAAATCTAATGCTAAAGTTTCTATTGCAACAATGCTAAATTTAATTTGCACATATTATCAGTATAGAAAAGCAAAAATCTGAGTGCAACAGTGTACATGACCCACTCAGGCGACATCTACGCAATGCTGAGTGGAACAAAAATTACTTACATAGAAAATTTATTTAAGCATATACCATTAATATATGCCATATACCATTAATTACTCATATAAATAGCACTGCACTATTTCCATTAGCCAACAATCATGACCCGAATATTAACAATTTTAGCCATTAGTAACAGAAATTCTAAAAGTGATTTTTTTTTATAAGTTTACAATTGTGTCTAACCTCAAGAAAGTAGTCAATGATTATCCAGATTCTTTGGTTTTCCCCATCTTCGGAAATTTTCATTCTATTGTTTCAGTCCGCATTAGCCTTTTAGCTCTGTTTAGGCACAGCCTTGTAACTTTTGAGTAATCTGATGTTTTCCAAAAAAAGGTAGTGCGTATCAGTACATTTTACAACTACCTAACACTGATGGTTTTTTTTAAAGCAACCTAAGCACACATCTCTTCACAAGCTATTCAACAGTAAATCATTCTTGAAACAACAACTGTCTCCTCAGCAAACTCTGACACTTTAGAACATGACAGTTTGACCGAAAATGCAGAATAGATTTATTTTTTTGTGGCCACCAAATTTGGGTTACTAGTAAAACGAATAAATTTGGTAAATACAAGACATATTTTACATATCTATCACATCAGTACTGAATAATCTACACCTTTTAGTTCACATATTATTCCCATAGCTGGTCACAGTTAATCCAAAAGTTAAGTTTGTTAATCGTTAATCTGCTACTTAAAAAGCTAACTTCGATATTCGTAAAGCGTTGCTTTTTGCAAATTTAATGCAAGTTACAGTTATCAGTTAAAAGTTAACTATCAACGATACGTCTATCCAATGAACCTCTGGAAATTGAGTTCTTACTGGAGTTTGTGACATAGCAGCTCTTTAGAAAACCACTAAAATTATATATTTATACTCATTAAGGCCAAAATATTGGTAAATTAAAAGTTAAAACGATTTATATATAAAAAAGAATATAAAGTTTAATAAATATTGTTTGCTCAGAGATTGCTTGAATGGATAGGCTCTCCGAAAAAAAAAAAAGTTAAGAGAATTGTTGGGAGAGAAGTGGCGAGAAAGAAAAACAGCAGGGAATCTTGAAATTAATAGTTGCGAAAAATAGCTTTGATAGATCTTGTGTAGAAAACAAACCGGCAAATCTTCGGATATAATGACAAACACGGTCGTTATTGGTATCAAGAGGATTTTTAAGCAAATAAACGGGATAAATAAACTGCAAAAGTTCATAATAAAACTTCAGTCTACAAAAATTACCTATTTATTTATCGATCAAGATAGCATAAAGATATTTATATGCGACAAGTTCAACATTTTAATCAGCTTCTCAAACGTATCGGATTCTACAAGATGTAGTGGAATCATGTTGGCAATGAAATAGTTTACGATGCATTGGTCAACACCAGCCTGAGATATGCCGCTGTCAGTAACTACAAAGCAGATGAAGATGAAAAAAAAATTAATAAATAAAACACTTCGGCTCCTATTTATATCAGAAGAATCCACAGAACTTGAAGAGGGCATAAATTTTTTTTTATTTTTTTCCCCTGGGCAGTTGGTCCTAACTTTTTCTTCAAACTGTAAATGTTTGCATATATGCATCCTCTTCATATGGTATTTAAGTTTATTAAGGCCAGAAACATGAGCCTTGACTATAGAAAATTTAGGTAAGCACAGTTTGAATTCATAAATCAACTGTTCTCCCAATCTTGATTTAAATGCAATGTAATTGCATAAATGTGGCCAGTGATTTTTAATCTTCTCCTGGCTATTCATACCGTTGCTGCTTTCACAAACGGACTCTATATCTTCAGTTACCATGATGTAATCACGTAACGAATGTCAATCTGATTTAATTTATTTCACTAACAAACTCCAAACCAACAAAAACTAAAAAGTGGCACTGTATTCCTGGTAGTAAAACAGTTAGATTATAAAAATGTCAAAATGAATTACCAATCAAATTCAAAACGAGTAGTTGCAGACATAAGAACACTCCACAACTCTAGCATTCCTACTCACATCCACGCCATGCCTAGCATAACAGTTACATATGAATCACACTTCACTTTACCTAATTTGTTCACTATTCGACTCACCGAATGTACCAGCGTGCCGTGGCGCACAATTCAAACAAATGAAATGACGTCAACAACCAAGGTAACAGACTAAATTTAATGGAAGTTCAGTTTAACAGAAGTTAAGAAGAATGGTAATAACTTTTTACGTTAACATAAAAGTTTTTTTTTTTTTTTTTTTGCAATTTTGTTAACTTTGTTAATTAATGGATTAACTGTTTTCTTCCCAGCTGTGATTGCTCCACTGGCTTAGGAGCTCTATAAAGATGGATACAGTTCATGCTGGGTTGTATCCACTAACTGTTGCTTCAATACAAGATGCGAAAAAAATTACTTTTGGGTCTCAGTGAAGCACGTTTATTGTTGGTTTCTTAGCGTCAGCCCCATAGAAGAGATCTTTGATTAAAATGATACAGAAATGTCTCCTCTGCACTTGAAATCCAGGCACCTACCATCCAGTATTGTAACTGCTGGAACCATTCAGTCAGAATTTGATTCAGATTTCATAGACATCAAAAATAGTTTGTTTTGCACACTTTCTTGAAGATGCCAAAGCAGAATCACAGTTCATAATCATATAGCTCAGTCTAGTGGCTAGTTCTCATGGCATGCTGGGATGTTTTAATATCACCCTATATATACTGTGTTCCTCAGTCTATAACCAGAGAGTGATCATGCTTAAGCTGCTACTAAAATTACCTATTAAAAGAGTGTGTCCTCCAAATAATAGTGAATAGTTGTCAACACTCTGCATCTTGAAGTACATAATGGCATCACCTCTCTCTAGTTCTCAATATTAGGAAAGAGGAAAAATGTGTGTGCAGGGAAATTATTACCACAGCATGTGCTTCATCACAATTAAATTAAATCAGTTGTCATATCCTAAACCACACTTGAAGCTACTGATATGACATGTGGCTGACAGTTTTGTTTTTCCTATCTTCTACGCAAATCATGTTGCTGATAGTTTAAAACAGTTTTTAAATCCCTTCTTTAGACAGTTTGGCACGATTATGGATTACTAACAGTTCAGACTACTGAGCCAGTGTCTTCGATTTTTGGCTGTACACCACAAGCATAGAGACAATTCAAATGTTTGTCTATTCCCCCCCCCTCCTTTTCCCCAGAAAGTTCTACATAGTTTGCACAAAAATTCGATATTTTATTTCAATAAATATATTACTTGAGAAATTCTGCACTAATTAATACCCGCATTAGGCCAGTAGTGCAACTATACTGTTGAGGCCCAATGCCCCCCCTACCTCCCTTTTTTAGCTCCGCTACTATCATGGGCATCGAAAATGGGTGGCCGCTGTTTGATGAAGGGGGGCCACAACATTTTGCTCATCCTACCATCCTCCTGTTGCACCACTGCATTCAGCTCAAACACAAATTTTCAAGCTATGAGCATTATAATTTGATTATCATCTCATTTTCAACTTTCAGTAAGAGAACATGCCACTTGGAAGTTGCCAACTTTGTTGTTGTATGACAAACTTTTATGTTTAAGATATTTAATGTTATTAGAGTAGCCTGGGAAAAGTTTTTAGGCATCTAATTATTTGAGTACTATGAAGAGTCTGTTCTGAAACAGTAAAGGTGAATTAGGAGCTCGTTTGTGAAAAGGAAAAATAAATGAAGTTGTGGTAGCTATGCGACTGCTTATTTTGGTACAAGAAGTAAAGAAAAGTATATCTAAATAAAAGTGAATAAGATATGCTTATTTACATTAGTAAAAAAATTATAAATAGAAGTGGATATTATTTTAAAAGGGTATTTTGCTTATAACTTATTTTTGGTTGCAGAGCTAAAATATGATGAAACTTAAGACTGAAAATAATCATATATAATGTATAAGAATGAAGGAGGACTAACAACGAAGATCCAGCGAAAGAATAAGTATAAAATTAAATATAGCAACATTATTAAAAAGTATGCAAAAATAAAAAAGTAAAATATTTTCTGGGAGCACATTTAAATCTGCACAAATTTAAATATGTTGCTTACTTTTAGTGTAACAATTTTGTATTGTTGGAACACACTCATGCATTTAATATGATTATTCTCAGCAGTGAATAGGGAATTGGAGAATTCTTCAAGCGCATGGTTTGAATGGATGCTGACAGATTATTCACATGAAGACATTCAAGAACTTTTCATAGAGAGGCAGACAGAGAACTTCCAAAATTTGGCGAGGGCTTGTTGTGTCAAATATTTGAAACCATCATTATTCAGACATTTGAAACCATGCAGACGCCTACTAGGGGTCTAACTAAGTTTAGAAGAATAAGCACTCTGAAGAAATAGTACAGGATTAGCCAAAACACAGTCAACCCAACATTTGAAAAATTATTTCTGATGATGGACCCAGAATATTTCCCTCCAGAAACACATTCAATAAGTTTACATTTGAACACATCACAATCATTAATAACACTTCATCAGTTTTTGCGATGGTAAGTGGGTAGAGCTGCCTATGCCCAAATTCACCCTTATATGATCATCAGAAAGGCGAATGCTCTATCTAGCCCAGGGCAGTGATCTATACTGGTGCAGTACCTGCAGGACTAGTTATCTCAACCAGCTCTGGAATGTGGAATGGAACAATCAATTTCGAATAGCTGAGATGGTATCACCTAGTTTGTCTTAAGTGACATTTGGCCAGTCTCAAAAATTGACATCAAAATGTGAGGTGAGAGTCTTTCACAATAATTGAGTGAAATCCCTCTCTTTACTACAGAACCTCATTTAAGAACTTTCTTGGATATCTGAGTTCACTCCCTCAGTCCTACTGAGACTTTGCTGCTTCCAGCTCTCATCTCTGCTCGTTTGATGAGTATACAACAACCCTGCTTAACCATAATTACATCGATAAACACCTGAATATCATCATATCATACTCATGACTGCACTCTAAACCATATATTTATTTGTAATAAATGATAACTACACAACCCGTGTAAAAATTTCACAAATAAAAAAAATACAATGAATAGTGAGGTTGAATGTTTGTAATATAATGAAAAGTAGAACCGCACTTTCGTAGCAAATATTTATTTGTTTAGTGTAATAGGTACGTATCAAAATACTTACAACATATTACGAAACAGTTAGGAAAATTTAAAACACACTGTACGTACAACAAACTGTCACTGACCTTAACAGAATAAAACCAACCAGAACAAAATGCATACAGCATATCTACATCTCTCTGATATGTGTTGCTGTGTGAATAAAATGTTTACATTGGAACTGTATAGCAAAGCAAAAATGTTTCCGGAACAGAAAAATATATCCGAAAAGCTACTTATTGTATATATATAAAAAAACATCTTATTGACATCTCTGTGATATCTGCTGTTGAAATCTAGGGACTTGGCTCTGAAACTGTTTCATACACGCGACCACTTTAAGCATCAAATTCCGAAAAATTCTTTCATAATTTATGATTTTACCTAATTGGAGACATTAATCTTTAAAACAATATGTCATTTATCGATTTCGGTTAGGTATTGAAGGAAGTAAATGGCTCGTAATTTTAAAAAATACATTGTAGAAAAAATATATATACTTTTGCCATTTCAGGCTCAAATTCCAAACAATTCATTTTATAAAATATGGTGTGACCAAAGCGGACACCTTGGTCCTTAAAATGATACCCCATTTATCGATTTCGGTTATGTATCAAGGGAGATAAATGGCTCATGACAGAAAAAAGCATTACAGAAATATTAATACTTTTGACCTTAAAGGTCAAATTATGAAAAATTCCTTTCTTAAAATATGGTGTAACAGAACCAAAGACTTTACAAAGATCTCAATCTTTAAAATGATATCTAATTTTTCAGTTTTGTTTAATTAACAAAGCAGATAAATGACTCGAGACCCAAAAATGCATTTTAGAAATACTGATTATTTTGCCCTTTAAGGGTTATATTCAGAAAACATTTCTTAAAATATGATTTGACCACAACAGAGACCTTAATCTTTAGAATGATACCTCATTTATCTATATCAGTTAGATATGAAGGGAGATAAATGGCTCGTGACACAAAACTGTGTTGAAAAACTATTGAAACTTATTCCCTTTAAGGGTTGAATTCCAAAAGAAAAAAAAAAAGAAAGAAAAATTCTTTCTTAATATATGATGTCACCAAAGAGGAGACATTACTCTTCATAATCCTACTTCATTTATCCATTTCAGGTAGATATCCAGAGAGATAAATGGCTAAAGACACAAAATACGCATTTTAGAATTATTGACATATCTGTTCTTTAATGGTTGAAATACGAAAAATTTCTTTCTGAAAATATAATGTGAGCACGGCGGAGACCTTAATCTTTAATATGATACCTCATTTCTCTATATCGCTTAGATATGAAGGTGTAGTATAACAGGCCACCTAAAGTAAATAATTACTCTGTGAAATTGGTAGCCAGGGAGAAAAAAAAAAAAGATAGATAGATTTAAAATCGGACAAGCTTGGTAAAAACCGTTAGTGTGTTCGCTTTGAACTTTAAGTTACTGCTAAAAAGAACCTGTAAACATTCGGATAGTTAGGAGATTATGACATGATAATAAAAAAGGAATTAAGTCATATAAGTTTATTATTTATTTGAAATATGAAGAAAGAGTTGAAATAGGCAGTAAGCTGAAAGTCTACTCAATTACGAATTAAAACCGATCGTGTATCCTAACTACGATACAAAAAAAGGAAGAATATAAAATTAAAACATTAAAAGGGAGTACCATCATAGAAAATACGACGTAGGGTAAATAAATAAAAATACAAGAAAGGGACACAACAACGTGTTGCAGAAATATTGATAGTTTTGCCCTTTAAGGGTCAAATTCAAAAAATTTCCTGTCTTAACCCTTTGACTGCTGTTGACGAGTTTACTTGTCAAGCTGTCTGCTGCCCCGTATGCTAATGACGAGTTTAGTCGCAGCCGCCGGTTTTCCCCCGAGCGTTGTTGATGAGTTAAGTCGCACCCATCTGCCGTTACCCGACTGCTGATGACGAATATATACGCGCTGCTGCTTGAGTCATACAATGGACCCATTTCTCAATAGCCTTTCGCAGTTCTGGTCGCTATCTTATCATCCAAATGTTTGTCTGTTGGGAGCCTAGGCTTCGCTCTACAGTTCACTGTTCAACGGAAATTACATCAGTGTTCTTTGTGTCCTGTATTTTATAAAGAAAATGGCAAGACGTCGTTGGTGCATTGAGGAAGAAATCATGGAGATTCTTACGAGGAGTGACACTGAGGATGAACTACTTGATTTTGAAGGAAGTGATAGCTTTTCCACAGACTCGGAAAGCTGTAGTCCTAAACCATACTCGTCAGCAGGGGTGACAATGCAGTCTCATGTTTCAACAAGAGATGTTAGTTGTTCTGAATCTGAAGAATCAGAAAGTCATAGCCTACGAATAAATTACGACTTGGTGATAAATCTGACTGTAAAGAAAATGGTTTTCATCCAGTTGATAATACACATTTGATGATACACTATTGGGAAATGTATGTCAAAAAGGGAATGTGCCAAGTATTTTATTGGTTTTAATGTTATTTATTACAGAAGAACTGATGAAATATATAGCTGATGAAAAGAACCACTACGGAGAATACTCCAGAATCAGTGCATTCTCGAATATCAAAGTGGAAAGATACTGGATATGATGAAATGTACTGTTTCATAGCAATTTGTCTTCTGATGCCTCGCGTGAAAAAATTTGAAAATTATGGAATATTGGACAAGCGATATTCTTCTAAATACTCCAATTTTAAGTGAACTTATGTCCAGATACCGCTTTTTGTTACTTTGGCGAGGTTTCGTGAGATTTCGCCAGAACCCCCCCCCCCCCCAACCCCCTATTCCACCTCACCTAATTAATGGACAGACACTTCACAGCTTTGAAATGTTGAAAAATATGTTGAGTACTTATGTGGAACAAATTTCATCAAAGAAAGAAAATTACGTATAATCGGGTAATTACAAAGCGCAGCAAACATTCAGTCAACTTCGAGATATTTTGGGAATCTACATCTACAAAGATATTCCGCAAACCAAATTTCGGTGTGTTGGGGAGGCTTCTTGTACAATTATCATTTTCATGTGTCTTTTTATATTCGTGAATAGCGCAAGGAAAAATCGGATGCCTTTAACTCTCTGTATGAGTTCGAATATCTCTAATTTTACAGTCGTGGTCTGAACGCAGTATGTAAGTGTAGAAATAAAATATTTCTAGCATCTTCTTCGAATCTACACTCTTTAAATTCGAACAATATCACTCTAAAATCTATAGCAAATTGCAGTTGTTATAAATGGGTATGCAAGAAAGAACAATAAACTATTGAGGTAAATTTAAGAATCACGACGCTTTCGACATAAGCTGCAAAAATCAAGTAAAAACTACAAGCAATTATTATTAGTGACAAAAAATAGGGTTTATGATTCAGTTTGATTATGCAGTAATTTATTTGCAGAGAAACTATGTTGTGAGAGCATTTATTGTGTATCAGCCGTGAGAGGTCACAGTGCTTCACCAGGAAAATTCAGCACTGAGCGGGTGGGGCAGCCCGGGCCACTCCGTCCCCAGGAATAATCACTTAGCACAGCTAGCAGGCCTCAGCGAGGCAGGTAGGTAGATGATCCGCCGTCACCAGTCAAAGGGTTAATATATGATATCACCAAAGTGGAAATCTTAATATTTAAAACAATACTTCGTTAAACAATTTCAGATAGGTATTCAGGGAGATAAATGACTCATAACACAAAAAACAGCATTTTTTAAATATTGACATTTTCGCCCTTTAAGGGACGAATTCTGAAAAATTCCTTTCTTAAAATATTATGTGGCCAAAGTGCAGACCATAAGCTTTTAAATTACACCATATTCATTGATTTCGGTTAAGTACGAAGGGAGATAATGGCTTGTAATAAAAAATACAACCTTATAGAAATAATATATATGATTTATGTTTTCTGTTTCATATTAAAATAAAAATTCCTTGTTGTATATTTGAAACCCCCCTAATATATAAAATCCCATATATACTAACAATAATTAAATAAATATTATAAAAATTAAAATTCATTCCCCACTTTTTAATCATATCTTACTATTATCAATAGATTACAATCTTCTTTCAATTTATGTCGTTCAATGATGAAGAAAATCAAATCTCATCAGTAACACTGCATTAAAAAGATCCTTACCCCTTTGCTGGATGGTGCTGATTTGGAGAGAGACTGGATTAATGTTTCCTTCAAATCTGCCAAGTTTTCATTCAAAAACTCCTCACAGCTTTCAGAATCACAACTGCATAGTTGTTCCAGTAACCTTTAAATGATTTATTTAATTAATTTATAACAATGAACACATTTTTATTCTAGAAATCATATTAGAAAACTTCAAATGGTTTAAGTCCTTTATGTTAATAATTACTCAACAGTGACAATTATTTCCATTATTATTACTAGCAAAAGCTTAAAATATGCTCCGCTTTCTCACACTGCAGCCAAATGTTACTAATTTGATAATTGATTCCTGGTAAAGACAGATATGAATGTGTCGAGATGACAGAATCCATCCTACCCGATCAAAATTTATTTTTCTACCTGTGTCCCATAGGTCCTTTATTCAGAGAATTATTATTACTTACTGGTAGCTAAACCTGGCCATCCTTTGCCGTGGCTAAGTCTCATACAAAATGAAACAGAAAGAGCCTACTGACTTTATAAGACGCGACATATAATTAGCCATGTGAAAAACATTCAGTTTCTAAGTATAGCATGCAAATGTATAGAAAAAAGGAAAGCAGATTTTTTTTTCAAAAAATCATTTTTTCTTAATGAGTATAAATTGCTATGGAACAATGATGAAATTTTTGAAGAAAAAAAAATCAAAATTTTTTGAACAAAATTCCAGGTGAAGGACATAACATACAAAGCCCTTCTTCATGCTGCCCACCACATTCTCCCAAATTTTAAAGTCACCCATTTTTTTGAGTTTTGTGAGCATAAACATGCTTAAAAACCACTCACTTTTTTAAATGCAAAGTTGTGTCAAAATTTCAAGTCAAAAGACTGACTACTTTTAAAGTTTTGGAGCACAAACATGCACAGGCCGAATCTCACTTAAATAACTTTTCACATTGCAATGCCTATTTTTCTTTCTATGTAAAGCAGACACATTTTTATGTACAAAATAAACGAAAGACAATGAATTTTTGTGCATAAACCATATTTGAAACAGTTTATTCTAGTGCTTTAAGATAAACAGTATTTTTAGTCTTTATGTCTTCTGTTCAGAGGCTGGATATGAAATGTCTGATGTTTTAACCCTTTTGATCGCAATGTCATAAACATTATGCCTCACCATCCACTTTCCCTACAGTTTTCGATATACATGCAAAAAAACCGGAAATTTTACCTGTATAAATTTGTTTTAAGGGGAATGAAGGGGGTATAAAAGGCACAGTTTCGTGAAAGAAATGTAAAAATCTTTTTAACTTAATTTAAATCATATGTGCACACAGTGCCTTCAAAATTGGGTAAAAAATGTAGACTTGTATGTCGCCACAAAAGGTTTAAAACAATTTTAAATTTCAAATTCCAATTATTTGGTGAGCAATTGTCCATTCTGAATCAGTCCAACACCATTTGACAGGATATCCCTACCCACTTTAACCAATTTTTTCGAGATATTTGCAAAAAACTTAATGGCCTCAAATATAAATTTTGTTTTAGTTTGATAAATAGGATGAGAGGTTGAGTTTTTATGAAATTGAGGTTCACAGAAATGTTCTCTTTATTTTAAAGTATGTGTGTGCAGCGTTTCATCGAAATCTGATAAAAAAAACTGCGGGTTTGTGTAGACAATATTGGAAATTAAGACGGATGGGGGTAAAGGGGGAGAGGCGCTGGATTTTTGCAAATTAAATGTATGGAGTATTTTTTTTTTTTAATAAACATGTGAAAAGTTCCATAGATATCGGATAAAAACTGTTGGTATGTATAATAAACATTGATAAAAATTAAGGGGTGGATATGGGGAATGTGGTTGGGTTTTTCTAAGCCAAATGTTGATAGTATTTTTCTACTTGTTTTAAAGTATACTTGTGCCAAGTAGCTTGAAAATTAGTTAGACACTGCAGCTTTGTATAAAGAACATTGACAAAAATTAAGGTGGTAGAAAGAGAGAGAGGATTTGGATTTCTGAGACTCAAATGCAGACAGTCTTTTTCTGTTTCATTTAAGGTAAATGTGTCCAAAAGTCCAGTGATATTGGATAAAAATTGTGTGTATGTATACAAAATATTGACAAAAATTAAGGGGGTGGAAAAGGGGAGAGGGGTAGAATTTTTGCAAACCAAATGTTGACAATATTTTTCTGTTTGTTTTAATGTATACATGTGCAAAGTTCCATCAAAATAGAAAAAAAAAATGTGGGTTTGAATATAAATTAATGGGTGTAAAGGGGGAGGGGAGGTGGTTTTTGGATTTTCATTTTTAAAAACCTTCTTGCCACCCAACACATTCTCCAAAAATTTCAGGTCAATCGACAGACTGACTTTTGAGTTTTGCAAGCACAAACACACAGAGGAATCTTTATATACAAGATTTACAATGTAGCATACACTCCAGTAGCAAACTCAGTGCAATATTACTTTGGCACTAGTCGCATTTTTAATGCTTTTTGAACTTATCCATTAGTAATATTTTATAGTCTCTACTGCCTCACCAACAAATGAAAATTTTTCCACTTCATTATGGGTATTATCAAGTGCTAGTTTAAGCCATGGTCACTTCTTCCCTGTGATCTGTTACTTCTAATTATTCTCCTAAGAACTATACACGCATCATCAGCAGCAATGTATAATGTTTCCTCATCTACAATCCGTATTCTAATGACTGCCAAATCTGTCATTTTATCATTTCAGTCACCGACTACGTTATATGATAATTTCCACAAGCAAATCTAACTGTCCTTCCCTCCACTACATCCAAATCCTGACTTTGATGCCAATAACTTCATCACATACTAACCCATATTTCTCAAGGAACTCTCAAATTATCACATAAACCCCCCCCCCCCAAATCATGCTCTCCAGTCAATGCAGGGTTTTCAAAAACACCAATACCTTCTCAACTCTTATTGAATGCCCACTGCTTCACGCGTGTTTGCTTTGGAATGTGTAAAAATTCTTTATCGATTTTATTATATTAACATTGAGAGGCATGAATTCTAAGGGTCTTCTTAAAACTTTCCTCTGTTTTCTCAGTTGTGATACTGATGTCCGAGAGTTTTGTTTCAATCATATTTGAATGTAATACAGTTTATGAAATAGTAGAAAAGCTATCTGAAAAATTAACTGTACTAATTCATAGAGATAATTAGTGTGCAAAGTAAAAAAAAAAAAAAAAGTTTAGAAATGGTTTTATTTTTGTGATATAAGTAGGTGCAGCAATCTTTAAGAGAAATAAGGTGTTAACTTTACGTTACTTAGTTATTCGCTCACTGTAATGCCTCTGTGTGCCATTTTTAAATACTGATACGGAGGATTGCACAATTTATTACTATTATTAATTTAACTGCGATGGAGCTAACACTCTGGTAGCAATTCTCCTAGTCATCTAATTACCCCTTTTTAATTTATTTTTTAACATTTTCTTTTATAATTGAAGTGTTAAATCCCTCCTCCATTTACTTTTCTGATTCACAAATTTTAATTTTAAAGTCCTTAAGCGTTTTTGGTAAATTATTCCATCACTTCACTTGGTAATTTGTTCCAATCCCTGACACCCTTACCAAAGTTTTTTCCCATCCCTAAAGCATAAAATCAAGCACCAGCTTGTGGTTATGATTGTCTTTTCCCTGCCATGCACTATTCTTAATTCTTTGGCCAATATCCCACCACCACATATCCCTTGTATATTTTCAGCACTCTCTTCACCCTCCTCCTTTCCTCCAATGACCCCCAATCCAGTTTCTCTGACTGGGTCCTGGGTGCCACAAATTTATGTTGATTTAGCAGTTACCTCAACTTGGAAGAGTTTTACAGTATAAGAGACTTCTTTATTAATAATAACAGTGATAGTAATAAGTATTTCATTGAAATAATAAAAATTTTAACGTTCTATAAAAAAATTTCAGTAATATTTCATTTTCTGAAATATAATTTTTTCCTTTTACTATTAAAATATTGATTTTATTTTGATGATATGTTGGTATGATCAATTATTTCTGCTTTAAAACAGAAATTTCGTGGATTAAAACTAATCTCGCATTGTATCACATGATAATAATTATTTTTAATTTTCTTCGCTTTCAAATCACCATATTAATGCCAATATTTCAGCCACATATAAGTAATTACAAAATGTCAATATTTGATCACAGTATATGTATTAATGCCATTATTTCAGCCACATATAAGTAATTCCAAAATGTCAAGGTTTGATCACAGTATATGTATTAATGCACATTTTACTGAAGCTATGATTTTTAATGGCAATATTATCTGAGCTTGCCGTTCAGTTGAAATGCATCCTAGACCAGACTGACAACTAACACTTTATGTCACAGCATAAGGCATAATTGATTTAGTTTTATAATTTATGCAGTATAAGAAAAGGTTTTAGGATGCCTAGTTAATTTATAATTTCATTGGTTGAACGTTGCTGTCGTCATTAACTTAATAACATAAAAGCTTTTTCTACATCAACAAATGCCATAAAAGTATCTTTGTTTTTCTTGATCCGCTCCTCTAGTATTAATCTTAAAGCCAGAATTGCTTCCCATGTATCACGATTTGTCCTAAACTTGAACTGATCATCACCAACTATCTCTTCTACTCTCCTTTCAATTCTTCTGTCTTTTTTATATCCATGTAAAGATACTATTTCTTTTAACTTCTATAAAAATTCTTATTACTTCTCCAAATTAACAAGACATGCTACTAGTTTATAGCATTAGTTTCCAATTGTTAATTCCTGCTATTAATAGCTTTTTCTTAAAAACTTTTATTTACATTTTAATGGCTTTATACCTCATCAACATCAAGGTCATTAGTGGCGGCATGGGATTAAGGACAATGATCGGAAATGAATTCAGCCATGGACTTTTGAAGGAAGCATCCCGGCATTTGGCTGTAGTGATTTAGGGAAACCATGGAAAATCCAAATCTAGATGCCCAGACAATGATTTGAACCCATGTCCTCTCAAATGCGAGGCCAGGGCGTTAACCGCTCATCCACCATGTTCGGTCACCTCACTGATTTCAGTATGTTTAAATAACTCATTACACTTCTTGTTCCTACTTCCAAATATTACTCAGGAATTCTCAATTTGCTGAAGTGCATTTTACTTTGATATAATTTCCAGACAACATAATCTTAGGTCTATAATATGGTTACCAGAATTTTTGCTCCAAATCCGGGGACGCTTCACAACTTTTTCACCAAAATCTGGGGAGACTTTCGGCATTTGTCCTAATTACGCATTGTACTTTAATAAGTTATATGATTAAGGGTTTTTCTTTTAATCATAGGCACGTACAAGGAAACAAGTGTGCTTTGTATCTCTTGCTTTAAACGAATGCATTAGCAAATCAGGGCTTTTAAAGAATTCTCGCTTGACTAAAAAAAATCTGAGGACAACAGTAAAAATCCGGGGACATTGCGGGGACGAAATCTGTCCGGGGACAGAGAGCTAAATACAGGTACTGTCCCCGGCAAATGGGGACATCTGGTAACCTTAGTCTAAAATCCTCTGACTTTTATAATCTATAATTTTATATTCTAATTGAACATTAATACACCACTATATAGCACGCCACAAACGATGGTGGGTCGCGCAGAGAGAAAGAGAGAATGAGAGAAATAGGAATGACATAGAATATGTGACATTACCGTGTTTAACAATTCGTTGTACACTACTAAGGCTAATATCACATGCTTCATCAGTTCACTCCTGAGCTCTGGCAACGTCACAGTTCGGTCATCTGGCATCTGTTTCACACTTAAAATGCTTATTTACTTTAAAAATTTGCTTTCTGCTTTGACTATGTAGAACCTTACACTTTTCCTGCTTGTCTTCCATTATTTAGAATAGGAATTATTGCAATGCTCACTGATTTACAACTGCCTACTTCACAAAAACATTGTATTCGACACTCGTGTTACCACGACAGGCTCTGGATTGTTACTGAATTCCATTGGCTACTGGCAGAGTGATGACGTACATGCGCATAACCTCGCTAAACTAGGCCGCCATCGTTTGTGGCGTGCACTATACTTTGGTTTAAGATTTCTTCAGAACAATTAGTGAACTCCTGCAAACTTTATAAATTTCTTAGGTAATGATTTTTTTTCAATACTTTTCTTTAAACTACCTGAAACCTCTAAATCATTCATTTTTCTACCTTCCAATTATGCCATGTGCTGTTCTTGCACAAATTCTCTAAAACCCTAACATTACAAAATAGGGAAAGTTCTTTATTTAATTTGAACAAGGTCAAACATCGGAGGAGCTGTTTTTATGTCAATCAAAATGTTGATCCCCACAATAAATAACTCCAAAATATTTTTATGATAGAAAACATGGTACTCCTACCCCTTTGGTGCATACGTTATAAGTTTTGTTTCCAAGTTTACTGAATTACACAATTGGTTAGGATTAGAGTAAATTTTTTATCTAACAAACCTGAAAAATGTTTTCAAAACTACATTTACTTTTGTGTGAAGAATAGATTGAGCTTGTTTTTCTGAAAACTGATTTCATAGCTTCTACCATACTTGGTGCAGTGACTGCTACAATAACAGAATCCTTATTATTCAATGTCTTACTTGTTGCAAGTTTAAATTAGTAATTTGGTTATACATTCTACTTATGTACTTCATAAAGTTAATAGACTCCTAACATTAAAGGCTGTAATTTGTTACCAATACCAAAATGGTCTTTTACACTTTCATCAAAAAAGAAAAAAACTTAAAGTGAGATACTCAATACAAATATTTTAGTTTCTAACACATCTGACAAAGACTCTATGCTTTTCATAAAGCACGCCTGTCAATACCTTGACTGGGTATTCTGTAGGTTTGGCATATTGAGGTTGCAGCAATTTCAAGGAAATTCTTGAAACCTTCATTCTGCAGTTTGCTTATTTTTTTTTTCTTTCTTTCTTTTTTAAATTGTGCACAATGTAGCATAAATTGTTTTTCGTGTTTTGTCACCATTTTAAGACTAAGCAATTATTTCAGTGAAATTATTTTCCAAAGTTGAAGGCAGCGACAGCAGAAGAACATATATCATGAACACAAAAATACTCAATATTTCGGTCTTAAACCTGTGTATTTTTGTGTTCGTGATATATGTTGTTCTCCCGTCACTGCCTTCAACTTTGGTGAGTGATCAGTAATTTTCCCTTTCCTTGTAATTTATATTGCCTAAAGCCGTTTCCTTTTTCCTTTGTTTATTCAGCGAAATTATTTTGTATCATATATCAGGTTTAACATCACCTTTATCTCAATCAAAATGTTCTTCTTTGTTATAAGAGTTTGAATCAAGAATCTCATCTCATATAGCATCATCTCTGGTTAGCCTGATTAATCAGTCTGTATGAACCTTAATGAGTACTGCGAACTTACTTATTTAAATCAGTATAAACCTAAAAGTCCAAACATCAGTTTCACATACTCTCATTTTTATTTTTTTTTTTATTTTTACAGTTCCTACATTTTACCTTAAAGATTATTAACGAGTTAATGGATAAAATTTGTCCAAAATGTTGACCCACCATAGTATCTTTTCTTCTGCAAGATTCATCCAAACACTAATTTCTTAACCTTTTACATCTAGGACATGGTAACTAACTTTTTCATCCATTTGATTTTCAGGCTAAGCAGAGTGTTTTATAAAATGATTTACAAATGCTATATCAATATTTTACAGGGAAACTAATGTTTTGTGTGTTACTAGCTTTTTTTTATCTGTGATGATTCTACATAACATCGCAACTGGCTTATCCTTTGCTACATTTGTCACAATATTCAGTATAATATTAAATTTTCCCTTCTGCTACACTCAGCAACACCATTAACTTCTTTGTTTCTAATCCATGTTTCTCTCCCAATTTTTTTTATGTGATTCCATAATTTCTGTACATTTTTATGCTTATTTGAGAGGAATATCTTAGCACAGTGATCGTTCCCCCCCCCCCCCCCCAAATGTTAACTAGAAAACTATTTTCAATTCTTTATTTCTTTCCTTTATGGGAGCATCATCATCATCAACAAAACCTGAAATCCAGTAAGTTAGTCTTCCAAGCAGAAGTTTCTTCATCCATGGGTCTGAAGGTGACTGTGGAACGGACAAATGACCACAATGATGACAGGCATTTCTGGGAGGGACAGCAAAGGACCTGCCATATTTCATTTTTTTTGAAGCCTCTTCTCATTTGCTGATCATTGGTAATTTTCTTCAAATGACATGGTTATATAATAGACAAGTGACTTCCAGGATGAGAGGTTGAGGGCAGAAACTTTCCAGTTGTTATGGTTGTTATTTCAACAAAATATTGTGTTTAAGTAATAGTCTTACTCAGCTAGTTTCCCAAATAATTCATAAGTATACAACGCCAAGAAAAACTTCGTTCATATATATTCTTTCTGCTTATCTACATCATTAATTATTTTCAAATTAGGATAAGGAAATGAGCCACCACTTACCTTTAGATGATGGATGTGGGGCGCACATCCATCATCTAAAGGTAAGTGGTGGCTCATTTCCCTATCCTAGTTTGATTCCTTTCCGCTACTTAGCGTCTTTTTTTCATTGTTATCATTAATTATTTTGTCACATTCTTTCCTTCCTTCATAATTGCGGTGTCTATTTTAGTTAAAATTGTTTCCTCCTCTAATTTTTCACAGATTTCTTTAAGCCATTTTCCTTTGCACTGTCTTTAATATTTATTTAAAGTCAAGATATTGGTGTTATCTTTCTGATTCTTTCTTATAACAATTTCTCTTGTTGGCCTACTTTAAATATATATCTGGAATGTTTTAGACTACACAACTGAATAACTTACAATGATATTTCCTGGCATTGTGACCACAGTTTATGTAAACCTCTACTCGATATAAGCTTCATTTAGTTTGTACCCAGTGTTGCTTGTTTAAGTTCTTCACTTCATAATTAGTATATTGTGGCCGAAGTTAGAAATCACATTACAGCAAGCATTTTGGTTTCTGAATTTTGTTACAACTGTAACATAGTGCACTTGGTACCTTCTTATACCCCTATGGCATTTGCATCAGATTTTGGTAAAAAAAATTAAATAATGAGTTTATTGCAATTATTTTATAGCATTCACCTAAAGGCCTATTTCCTTAAAACAAAAATTCATACTTCTCTAGCAATCCAGTCACCTATATATGAGTCATATATGATGCTTCCTCAACATTTGATTTTTTCAGATACCTAATCAATCATTGATTACATGAGTGCCATATGTTGCTATATACTTTTATATCTTTATGCAAATATATAAAGACCATGATGAAATTTCATTTCCAATTTTATCATTCATTATCAGTCTCATATCTCCTCTATGTTGACAGAATGTGAGTTAGTAATTCTGCAGTTTCAGATCAGAACTCCTGCGCATCTTCTGTGAATTTTCAGATATCCAAGTGACAATGGACCACCAGTGTTCATATCTGTCTTATTTCCTAAAGATATTTTACCCAGAGCCATGATAAAACATATTTAGGCAGTTACATTTTGTTGGGGTATTCTTTGCATTTTTATCATAGTAGTTTCTACTGCTTTCTACAGCCCTCAGCCATTATAGTCATTTTTGACTGATTCAATTTTAGAGCTGTTTCTACCCAATGACAAAAGGATATCCTGAAAAACCATACACTTGTCTTGTGCCTCTGTAGAAGCTTACTGGTGATTGTTTTAATCATGAACTGCTCATCCAGCACAGCAAATTTGTGGAAATAGCAATATATCAACTGAAGGAAATGATATGATTGAATTGGAAAAGATTAAAATGCTAACCCAATCTCTAAAAAAAAAATCTGTGCTTAAAATACACCACTCTTAAATTTTTTTTAACAAAAGCCTCAAACATGTTTACTGTAACAGGAAATTCTTTAGAGAAGGTCTTTTAGGTACAGGTATTTGTTTTTCTGCCTATGCTTACCTATAGGACTTTTTCTGCTGATGACTGTCCTTGAGTTGAGGGACCATTTCCTTACAATGATGGTAAAGTTTACCCAATCTTTCAACATTCTGATATGGCAGCAATGCACGCAAAAGATCAAGCACACTATACTTAATAAATTTGTTATCTTCACTTTCCATTTTAATCAGTGCACGGTCAAACAAATCACTGCACAGTTGGGAGTCTGCTATTTCCAAATAAACCTATGAAACAAGGAAGAAAAGAATTGCTGTAAATCCTTTAGTCTAAGACTTATTTGAATATATTTCACCAGGACTCAAGAAAAAAAAGTTACCAAATTCATTACTAGGAGAATTTCAGACTGACAATGTAGCCATCTTTAAACAGAACATGTATGAGATTTAAAACGTTAAGAGTACATAAGGGAGTAGTCAACTCTGACCATTACTTAACACAAGTAAAAGTGATATTCAAACATAATAGATCCCAGCCTAAATTTAACAGAACAGAACTCAAATGTTTTCTACAGGACACGCGGAAAAAGGGGGGGGGGGAGCAGTATTGGCCTTATCTGCCAAAGAAGAGAATGTGCTTTGAAAAATATATATCAAGCCCAGATTTGTGTTCCCAAGCACTGTAAGAGACAGCAGAGATCATTCAATGTCTTAAAAACAGCAAAATACCAAGAAAAAATGGCATTATCACAGAGATGTTGAAACATGGAGAAGAAGATCACACTAGAAGAATATGCACAACAGAAATCTGGGAAACAGAAATGATCTCACTGGACTGGAACTGAGCAACGATACACCTGCTCTATAAGAAAGGTGACGAAACAGATGTGAATAACTACAAAGGTCTATTAGTACTATCTAAATTAACCCACCACATACCAAAGTTGACGGCTGCGATGAAAGAAAACACTTAGACGGACAAACAAATATACAATATTTCATTGTTATTATTATCTGTCACTAATAAAGTACGATCAAAACCCCTCCTAAATCGAGTAGAGCATCAAACAGATCATTTCATTGGTGAATATCAAGCAAGGTTTAGGAAACAATGTTCATGTGGCAAACAGATATAGAATCTGAAAAATTATCCTAAAGATCCTGAGATGTAATGACACCATAGTTACCTTTGTGGATCTGAAAAAAGTGTATGACTGAGGATAGACATACATTGTTTGTTAAACTAAAAGATATTTGAGAGGCAAGGAAGACAAGAGAACCGATTTGTCATAGTCTCTCAAACACAAAATCTAAAGTGAAACTTCTTGGGGAAATTTCTGACCATTTCAAAGTACAAGCTGTTGTTTGGCCAGGAGATGGACCTCCACTTATGGTTAACTTGGTTTTAGATAAAGACATCAGAGAATAGGAAAAATATATCAAAGACAAAACATCGGGATTGCTGGGAATAAAATCAAAGTAAAATGCTTAGATTTGTATGACCTGTATCACTATATTGTTGTTAAGAGATTACACAGAATAGCATCACAAATAGGCCTCCAGATATAGTCCAAAAAACCAAGTACATAGAGAATGGTGAAAGTGGAAGAATGACAAAAGTGAAATGGCATACAGAACGATCTCATAGGTATCCTTCAGGATTGGACAATTTGGCAAACACAGAGCCTTGAAGCTCCAGAGGGATTAAGAATAATGTGAAATTAATATAACAAAAGAGAGATTTCTCTTAACACAAAATTGAATCATTATAAAATAGTTGTCCTGCCAAAAGGTATATATGCATCAAAGACTAAAGTTAGGAGGTTATTCTAAAATTTCAGAAATTGAAAAGCAAAAATGAAAAATTCTTACGGAAAGTATTTACTCCAACACATGAAAATGGAATTTGGATAAAGAGGGAAATTGCAGACCATTATAGTCTCATACACAGTTTCATCAATGCTGTGCACAGTAGAAATGTGAAATATTTTGGACACCTTTTTAGAATGGATAGCAATATTCTCAAAAAGATTATTCAATATAATAAATTCCAAAAACATGAAGATATATTGACTGGAGGAAACAAGGAAGGACCTCAGCAAGTTGAACATCATGGAGGAAATCATGAAATATCATGAAGTTTACAGAACCTCGGCAAATAAGTGCATGTATAGTGAAATCTAGAAGCAGAACTGGTATAAAGTGGTGAGAAGAATGGAAGAAGTAACACAGAAAGTTCATGAAGAGATTTGGAAGGCAAAAATTCATCAAGCCAACCACCAACTTCCAGCACACTCTACGAACAGGCATAATGAATGAAGAGAGAGAGAGAGAGATAAATGTTAACAGGCATCGCAGCTACTTTTAAATACAGATGGGGTTTTAAGAATTATTATTTTAGAAATAAATAAAGGGAAAGTGGGTGCTGAAATAGTAGATAAAACCAATTAACAAAATACGAGTAAATGCCATTTTTTGTTGATAATAAACAATAATTAAAATGCAGACAAATTATTTGCAATTCACTGTCATAGTAAATGACAAAAACCACTATCATTATATACATCTTTTTAAATAAAACATTACATCAAATTATAAGAAATATGAGTAAAGATTACTTTCTAGAGCTTTGAGGTTCTGAAGTATCAAATTTATTCATGTGTCATACAAATTGTTTTCTACAATACAATTGAAACTGACCTTAATTGTTTCATATGCTGAAAGTCTTTGTCCTTCCTCATCAGAGCCAACAGGTTTAGTTGAGTACAAGTTGAATAATATTGGCAGAAAATTCTTGGCAAATCTAGCTAATTCAGCAATGTCTTGCTTGTCATCTGCTGACTTACTGCTAGAAATAAGTTTTCTAAGAGCAGCCATTGTTGAAATCCGCAGTTCCTTGCGCTCACTAATAGCAATCCCTAGAATTTTTGCTACACCCTGTGAAAGAGAGGTAATCAAATAATTATACCTGTAGCTCTTTTTCCCTCATTCTTTTTAAGACATTTACAATATAAAATTCAAAACAACAATTGTTAAAATAAAACATAACACAGTAACTAATCCAGTGGAACACATTCCAAATAATTTTGCTTTGGGAAATTATTTTATTTATGATTACTCTAAATATTTATTTCTACAAGTCTTACAATAATTATGAGTATTGAGGAAAACACAGAATTTCAATTAATGAATCTGAATTACCAATAGTTCTCTATGACTAAATGTGCAAACTCCAGAAGCTTTGAGTTATTATGTTTTGTATTAATGCATTAATGGGAACTATATTTCTGAGACAAAAATTTAAAATCATCTCAGAATTTATCTAGATGACTTAAAAGGAAAAAAACACAAAAATCCTAACCAGCATGGCTATGCCATTAGTTGGATTTGATTTCTTGCTAATCATACCCAAGTTCCGTTTATTTCTCCTTCTGCTTCTGGCTTCATGCCTCAACAACATCGAGATCATTAGAGCTGGGGAGGAACTAGGTGCAACAAATGGGAAGGAATTTGGCCTTGGCCTTTTGAAGGAACCATCCTGGCATTAACCTGGAGTGATTAGGGGAAATCATGGAAAACCAAAATCTGGATGGCCTGACAGATACGACTATCCACTTTTCAACTATCAAACTGCTGGCTATTATCAGTAATGCAGGGCTGGTGTTAGGGAGGGGTATGCGGGGCAAAAGTACCCCGGGCCCGAGCATCCAAAGGGGGGCCCTTCGTCTGGGGTGACTAACTAAATACAAATAAACTTTAAAAAAACTTTCTTAAAAAAGGAGGTTTTTTATTTATTTATTTTTTTGCATTAAAATTTTCTGACTTTATAAAAAAATCAAAGTTTAATGAAAATATTTTGTTGGGGGTAGGGAACAGTGAGTGGGCCTTAAGAACGCTTATCCGGGGCCCGAGAATTCTAGCGCCGACCCTGCAGTAATGACACCATATAACTTAGATTTTTTAAGAACTATATTATTGCAATAAGCTGGATGTAGTGTCTCAATAATGTGATACTGTTTAGCTTACTGATTGTTAGGCTTGCAGATTTGTTTATGTTCAGAAATCATAACACGGTTCACTTTAAAGATCACTCTAGATTTATTCACATCGACATACAGGTTTCTCCATCACCACCAGCAGTTATGAAAAACTGAGGCTTTACAAACAAATAACATTACTTAAATTATTTCTTAGGCCCTGTTATATTACAAAATGGTTTGTTAATTCTAATTACTACCCCGAACACATTAAATTTACGGCTGCTTCTCCATTCCTTCTGCATATTACCTGATCTAATACTATATTGCCACAACCCCCCTAGGTTTCTATTCACTACTTGAAACTACAGAGTGTACAATAGCAAATATAAATCAAACACATTAAAGAGACTTTATTATACTATTAGTTCCTTACTCATACCATACAAAATCCTTTCAATGTATAAAGAATTAACATACTCCTCCAAAACATTACTTTATCTTTAGACTGCAAATGTTTGTTGTGATGGGCTAATGATTTCAACTTCAGTTCCAACAGTTATACACATCACAGGTTTTCTTTACAAAGTATCATACACAAATAATCCCAAGTAACCAAAAAATGGGTTTTTGGAACTGCATGTCTCACGGCTGATATGTCATACATCAAAATGTCCATTTATTTCATCAAGAACTTATCAACTAACCACACAAAGTGACTTCCAAAAATAAAAAAATCACTAAAAGTTTAATGTACTGCCACGGTCACCATGTCGCGATAATGTAAAGCTGGAGGTCAGATGTTGATGTGATACTGTTTAGCTTACTAACCGTTAGGCTTGCAGGTTCGTTTATGTTCAAAAATCATAACAAGGTTTGCTTTACAGATCACTCTAGATTTATTCTCACCCACATACAGGTTTCTCCATTACCACCAACAGTTATTTTAGTTACTTGACCATGGCCCGTCATCGACGCGCCCTAAAATCCTAATAACAACAACAACAACTTGACCATGGATAAGGCATAACATACTTCTTCTGCTACTTCAATTGCAGGTTCACACTACGCATAAGCTCAACAATGCAACACATTTTACCCTATCCACAACCTACCAGTAGCTCTCAGTTCTTTCTGAGCACCTGTCTAAATTTCTAAAAAAAACTTGCATCACACTGCTTTTTCCTATCCACTTTAT
Source organism: Vandiemenella viatica (assembly GCA_031002005.1). Lineage (NCBI taxonomy): Eukaryota > Metazoa > Arthropoda > Insecta > Orthoptera > Morabidae > Vandiemenella > Vandiemenella viatica. Next base: position 64,635,668 of record CM061920.1, read on the forward strand.
ACTCAAACACAGGAAGCCATATCATGCGATCCTCATACACTCACCACACTAGCCTATTGTTCCAACTCCCACAGTCGCAGGCTCCAGAGAACTCACAAAAATTACTCAGCTGTTTCTACACTGTGACAAATGCTTCATGGGAAAACTGATGCTTTACAAAACCATTAAACTTACTTAAATTATTTCTTTGGCTCTTATGTTTCAAAATGCTTTGTTAAATCTAAATATTACCCCAAACATATTAAATTTATGACTGCCTCTCCATTCCTTCTGCATGTTGACTATAATACCTCCTCACCACAATATTTCAAAATGAAACATATTTCTATAATGATGATGAAAGTAGTTTGTATGTCGACAAATCACTATTCCAAAATAACATTTTGATAAATGTGGAATTTAGAAATGTAAGTCAAATAATCAGAAAATCATAATTTGTTTAATAATCCACATCTGAGGTGGTAGGTAGGTTGGGAAGCATGTGGGCGCATGGTTACAATTGTCTCAGTCTTGTTTATTACAATAAATACCAAATACAATACAACCTTACACAACAATATCAACAACTTCAAACATAAGATTTCCACACTATATCATGTAATAAGCTTAATTACCAATCGGTTACTTAAAATTCCCCCAAGATACACTTATATTAAACAACAACAATCCATGATGGCCCCAGAGTCCAAGGATTTACACACTTAAATTTACTTATGTCTAAACAACAATTTAACAATGGTAGAATATCCGGTGCTATAAGTTCCTAAACAGGATTTCCAAAGATCGAGCTTCTCAAGGCACTTATATCAGTGGAGCTCAACCAACACTGGTCTGTTTTAATGTTTCAGCACCCCTCAAGGGTACAGACAAACATACATACACTGTTTCCCTCATGTGAAAGAACAGCCATTAGTGACATAGATTGTCCCACGCAAGCACGAACACCAAACAGAAAATCTCCAAATGCACCGAGGAAGCAGAAAATACAACGAAGTTGAATTGTCTGAATACCACGAACTCTCTAACAGTCTATCCACTCGTGGAACATGAAGGCACAGGTTGCTCCAGAAGGTGCCAAAGCGCACACTTTACGAGGACACCCCAAACTGCCACATAGTCTGGGCATGTGAGGCGACTACACAGTTTACGGCCACTCGGAACTGCTTGTCAGACCAGGCACCGTCAATAACCCCTCGTCGACGGCCAAGTATCATGTTGCTCCGCCTAACTGCTGCCCGTGCATGGAGCACGTCGCCTTCTTCAACTGCCGCTTCCGACACCGCCACTTCCTCCTCAGACTGTTCACTTCCTAGCCGAGACTGACCGCAGAGACTCCTCTTTTTCCTGACCGGGACGCCCCTTAAATCCTCTCTACAGACCGATAGAGGGCACTCACATTCACAGCGCTCTCTATCGGCCGGCGAAAGATGACAATCGCCACCAAATGGCCGGAACCTGGTCGCCGCGCGCCCTAGCGGAGACGTTAGCGATATGAAACAGCCGCCTAGCGACAGAGAGCCGCGCACGGCTCAACATCATAAACATCAACAATAACAAAAATAAATAAAGATGCGGTGACAGTTGAACATACCTGGTCTCTGCTAAAGTGAAAAGAAACAAACAATTAAAATACGTTTTGACCTGTTTTGACCTGTAGAATTATTCACAGGACTTGATAGTTGTGGAAATGTGGAGCTTATAAGAAAAATAATTAAGAGACAGTGTTACACTCCTAATACCAGTTTCCTATGCATACAGGAATTTTTACATTGGTATCATGTGGTTAAGGAAGGCCTGTTAGGAAAAGTAAACAGAATGTGAATAACCAAGTTTGAAATAAATCAGTGTTATAATTACTACGAAGTGGGTCTTGATATCATGGGAATGAAATTTTTAAATTGCCAAAAATTCTTAAGAGTAGTTTATTGAGAATTTTAAATAGGATAGTAGAAATTCATTGTAGTTTCAAGAAACACAAAATGAGTAGAATTTTCTTAATACGGCACAGAATTAAATGAAATAACATCCAAATAAAACTAGAAAGTCTAAAGAACAAGATGTGTATGTTAAAATAAGTAAATAGTTTAATGGAAAACCAGACAAGAAGTATGCAGAGCAAGAAAGTAGTCCTTTGCTAACAAACAGATTCATTTAATATCAAATAAATCTTTAGTTAGGTGATAATATAGGAAGAAATGTAAATACAGAATAGGAATTAAGACAATACAAATAACTGGTTTTAAGATTGTAATATGTGAGTAAGGGAGTAAATTGACCAGAGACAATGGTTAATGGTAATTGTTTACTTTTCAGTTTAAGAGAAACTAATGACTGGAATCCATAATATACTAAAGGGATAAGATAGAGGAGGATATTAAGAGACAAACTAGGAACAACTGTACCAACTAAGATCAATATTTAAGAGAGGAAGGCAAAATTAAAAGTTCACAACATGTGCCGACTTCAAAGCTGAATTACAGCAAAAGTAAGATTTAGTTGGAAAAAGTTATTAAGATAGAAAATGTTTATTACACCATTGATTGACAAAGTTTTAGAGCAATTCATTAGGAATTTAGTTTTATGAAAAATCAGTAAGTTGTCATGGTAACAAAAGACCAACAGCTGAATCAAAATAAAGAAGAAAAGTTTAATTTAGTGCACATTGGGAGTGTTAAAGATGGTAGAAATACATAAAATAATTTATAAAACAATTTAGAAAAGTTAAAAAGTCTGAAATATTCCACAGAAGAAGAAAGCAGTGAATTTTGTGTGCATTTTTCTGGGTAAAGCCGTAAAGGCCACTAAGTATGTTGGTTAGTCAAACATTTGAAAATCGATCTTTGCTTGGTGCGGTTGTGCGAGAGTAGTACTCTGCGTACATAGGGATACTACGGAGTGTGTAACGATGTAGTACTGGTTTTGAAGCCATGAAATGTGGAAGTCTGAATTTTCAAAAGTAACTGTCTTAGTAATGACTAGGAAGTGCAGAACACTTGGTATTGCTAAATTTAGTTAATCATGCAATAATTCAGTGGACTAACATTATGAAATGGAGATTTAAACAACCAACCTGAATCTATTCATGCAAAATAAAAATAAGAGTGCAGAATCTAATCAGTTACAGGGAATTAACCAGTCAGAGCTAGAAGCTAAGCAGAACTATCAACCCTTCCCTTTTTTTCATGCCTCCTTTCACTTCTACAACTTCCTGGTAATTACAGTCCCTGGTTAACTAAGTTTTTATCTGAGGGAGAAGCGAACTGATTGATTGCTTATTTCAATAATCAGTTTATAAATGTGTGATGTTCTGATTGGTGAAAGTACTGTAAATGAAATGATCACTGTTGTAATAGTATAAAAAAAACAGTACAGCGCACAATATATTAATTAAAAAACTGTAATACTGTGCCTGTAAATATGTTAGATTTTGACTGTTTAGAAGTGTATATGCTGCTAAATAATTTGAATTCCATTTGAGAAAATTAAAGAGATTGGTAAAAATATTCGAAAAAACTAAACAAGGAATTAATAATAGAAAAAAAAGGTGGCCAAAGGTGAGTTTATGAATAGTATTATCGGTGCAAGGGGACTGCTGACTGATGCATCTAGAAATTTCTATGGCTATGTTAGAAAACTGAGGGTGTTGATATAATTACAGATAAGGATGGAGAAGTCACTGAGGATTTGAATAAGGCAGAGGTTTTAAGTAACTGGTTTAGTGAGAGCATTTGGGACAATGAATCAGAAATGGGAGGGTCTAATTCGGAAAACGAGCTTAACTACACAATGAGAAATGAACAGAGCAAAACATTTAAAATTCATTCTGAGGAAATTATGAAGGAAATAAGAAAGCTGAAAGTACATAAAGGGGCTGATGTAGATAATATTATTACATATATCTTAAAGATATCCAGATGTGACATTGTACCTTATCTTGGAATATTATTTAAATTGAATCTGGATACTTGCTGCTTACCAGAGGACTGGAAAAATTCAATAGCACTGCCGGAACATAAAGGAGGGGTGAGAAATGGAGTCAAAAACTATATGCCAATCAGTTTGACAACAATGGTAGGTAAATTAATGGAGAGATTGGTATGCAACCACATCAGAAATATAAGTGAGGAGTGGTTTTCGCATCAGAAACATGGCTTTAGACAAGGATATTCATGCAAACCTCAGTTAGTAGAATATATGCAAGATATTTCAGATGAAATGGGCAAGGGAGGTCCAATTGATACAGTGGCACTAAATCTTTTAAAATTTAAATCTTTTGACAGAGTGAGCCATAAAATTGTGATAAATAAGGTAAAAACTATTGGAGTAGATGAGAAAATGATTCACTGAGTAAAAATTCTTAAAAGGTAGAACGCAAAATGTTAAGGTAGCAAATCCACTACCATAAGAAGTAGGAGTGAAAATGGGAGTGCCAGAGGGTAGCATATTGGGACCATTGCTATTCATTATCCTAATGAATGATGGTTAACTATCAGAAATTAGTTTGTTTGCAGATGACATAATGCTGTGTAATAGCATCAAAATAGTAGAGGACTGTTAACAGCTGCAGGGTGATCTGGACAAGATATTAAGCTGGGTTGGTAAAAATGGGACAAAGATAAATGCAAAGAAGAGTCAGCTTATTAGGTGCAAAAATAAAAAATGAATGGTTAATTATGATTATAAGGCGGGGAAAGAAATGTTTGTTGAAGACTTGAAACATAAATATCTTGGCATAACATTTGATAACAAGCTCAAATGGGCAGAACACATTGGCCAGGTAGTAGGAAAAGGTTTCAAAATCCTGTACTTGTTGGAGAGAGTGATGATGGGATGCACCAAAGAAATAAAGGAATTGGGTTACAATATTTTGTTCAGACCATTCCTTGAATATGGTGGTGTAGTATGGGACCCATATTTTGGGTATCAAATACAGGAGTTGGAGGGGGTGCAAAGAAGGGCTGCTAGATTTGTCTAGAACACAATCAGTAACAGATATGATAAAAGGGCTGGAATGGGATTCACTGGAAGATAGGAGGATGGTGAAGAGAGTGATGAGAGTGTACAAGACATATTAGTGATGAGGCTTGGAATAATATTGGTTTAAGAATTAGGAGTACTGCTTGGAAGGGAAAAGATGACCATGACCACAAGCAGGCACTTAATTTCAGGCATAAGGGTGTGGGATGTTTTTCTTTCGTAGGTAAGGGGTTGCGCTCTGCTGCGATTAAATTAATTAAAATGCTTTCCTGATGATTTCAAGTAATTTTGCACAGGTTTTAATTATTTTTCTACAGTTTACACTGTTAATGTTAGTGTTAGTGCTCCAGAAAAGTAGAGCTGTAGGAAACTATATGTATTTGTTACTAAATAATGAATAAATCGCCTAGCTCAAAGTACTGAAACATTACTCATTTCATTACTTATTTTGTTACTTGTAATATAGATGTCGGTTTTATTCAATACACGAACGAGTATGACACATCATGCATCATGTGGGAGCTGGAATGGTTTGACCAGCAACCGAATGAGCAGGTTTGTTTTTAAATTAGTTGATTGAGGTAAGAAGCGATTGTAGTATTAGATGATATGCTTCCATATATAATATTCAGTGCAGTAAATCAAGTGTACATCCAGTAGGTTTCTGTAAGATCCATGTGTTAATTGCTTTATTTTAAGTTTTATCCAAACGAACAACTTTACCTAAACTTAATTTACTAAATTAACAATTTACTTAAACTTTACAAAGTACAACGTGATGTGATCATTTATGCTACTGCTTGATTGTGTCAAATATAACGAATACATACAGGTACACAATTTCTCATTACTTTTACAGCTCTAAAGAAAAGTCTGTTGGCAACTTTATTGCCTTCCAAAACATATCTCCATAACCTCTTGGTAATCACTACTGGGAAAGCTCATTTGAAACAGAGCAAGATATAAGCTTCATCATTTGTTTATTGTAATGTGCTTTAATCCTTGGGAAGAAAAAGTCTGATGTAAAGAGGTCAAGTAAAAAGTTTATTGACAGTGTTGTCATTTGAAAAGTTTCCTGTCATCTGAAAGTTCAAGGGATTGAATAAGATACTTTAAAAAATAAAATTAAAAAATAAACTGCTTGGCGACCAGACAAATCTTCACAAAACAGCATAAAGCACTAAATTATGAGTTAATTAACATGGAGAATTCTGTGACAGAACAAAATTAATTGCACTGTACTACAAAAGGTTACTTATAAATGGTCGAAGAAACTATTCTTAAGATATCTGAAAGAGTCACAGCTGTCACAGTCACCATAAAAACACTTGCTGCTGAAGCACATTACGTCCAAATTTTTAGAGTCAGTTAACCATACAACTACCCTATATTAATTTCAAGACATTACCAGGATGATTTGATGCAACTGCAATTTGAAAAGTGTTGTGGAGTTGGTTAATGTTGACTCAAAAACTAATTACAATTTAAACTATGAATGGATGAGACAGGCACAGTTTTTACTGACATTGGGAGGTCAGCCAAACAACAACAAACTGCAGCAAGTTTTTGGGTCTAGTATCAGAATTAAGATGCTTTTTTGATTATCAATGTGGGGGTTCCTTGTTAAGTGAAGTGATTGTTGTTAAAGTGGTGCTATTAATAATAAAAAGAAGGTAATAAATCATAATAAAAGTGTATTGCAGTGATACACTGAACAGCAAGATTCTGGAAACAATGAATAGTTAGATATTTGTATATTCATTTATATTTGCAGATTGAGATCATTTTCTCTATGGCATGTTTTGTTACTTTTACCTAATTAGCTTTTTGTTTACTCAGTGAAACTCGAAAGTCAGGATTTGGAATCTGCAGCACAGTTAATTGTTTGTTTTGAGATTAAATTTTCTTATTTGAAACAAGATAATAATAGTAAATTTTTTAGTATAACTGATCAATTTTCTTAATTTAAAAATGAGTTTAAGCAAGACAGTGACATTAAATTTCCTGTATCAAAGCAAGATAGTGACCACAAATTTTCTAAATTAGTAAATAGTTTCCAAGATAAGTTAATGTACATATTTAGGGATTTAGTTCTAGGATTCAGAACGATATTAAACATTTAAATTCAAGCTTGGGGGAAAGTAACTGCAGATTTCGGAAGTTTTCATGTATTGTTGCCGAGATTTGATAAATCAAAGTGAGAAAATTTAAAATAAATGCAAGAGTTAAATGGGTGTACTATTGATGATAATTGTATTAAGAGAGTAGTAGATATGGTGAAAGTGATGTTGGAGTAAGTAATTATGTAGGTACATGTAGTGATGTATGGAAAGATTCAATTAACAGTGTTGCTGTAGTGGTAAGAATTGACTGTTACAGTCAACATGTTTTGTAAGTGTGACTAATGATACCGAAAACATTTGCAGCAACTTGAACAACATATTAAATCTTGATTTTGTGAATTTTCGGACATGTTTTGACAATGTTAAGTTTGCCGGTATTGGTGTCCTCATAGGTGAACGTAACAGCTCAAGAGCTGTAAGCAAAAATAACATATTATTTGTACAGAAGTATAGTTCCCTTGTAGCTGAAGTTAAATTTGGATGTGATAGTAAAGAGAGAATGATTTTGATTGTATGTTATGTAATGGTTAGCTCTCTGCAGACACAAGATCTTGTGTTCTACCATTTTATCAGTTCGTAGCTCAAAGTCAGCTTTTGGTTATCTCATATGTGTTTTGTTTGCTCAGAATGCCAAGTATATTTAATAATGTGGTGATAAACATGCAATCAAAAGGAAAAGAAAATTTGAAGGTTAGAAAAATGTAGGTTTAAACGGTTAGGGTTTTTCAGGAAATCCTGAAACTCACCCATATTGTAAGATATAACAGCCTTTACCAATATCTTAGGGAGGGGTAAGCCAAACAATAATATTGTTTGATGTGGAACAGTTTTCAGTAAACCATCTATCAAGGTAGGGTTACTACTAAAAGAAAAAAAACAGTATTTTTCATGAACTGTAAGTAGTTTAATGATATTTGTGTGGTTTGGTGTTTCTTCAATTATTCAGTTGGCTACAGTGTGCCTACTGTTGACACTAACCATAATTAAAACATATGAGACATGTGGGCGAACAAAGTGTATGCTTATTGCTATAAGAAATGATTTTGTGTTGAAACTGGATAAGGAGACGAAATAATAATTGAGAAAACCAGAAATTAAGAGATCAACCTTCAAAATAAATATTTCATTATTATTATTCTTTTTGGACTTGTATGAAATATAAATTGTAAAATGGGATTTATCAAAGTGTATGATGAATGGTATGTTTGATTGTATAGATGTAGTATATATTTTAAGTGCATGGGGGTGGGTAGTTAATTAAGATTTGTATTGTATTTGTTTCAACATGATTAATCATAAATTTTTATTAATATTTTATGAATGTGCTGAGATGAAAATTATAGCATTTGTTTATTATAATGAGCTTTATTTATTTTGAAAATAAGTCTAATGTTAAGTTTTTTTATGTTCTTCTAAGTTGTTGGGACAGAACAAAAGTAAAAAGTTTATTGATGAGATTGTTTGAAAAGCTAACTGTCATAAAAGTTGAGAGGACACACTAACATACTTTAGTGGAAGTATAAACCACTTTGAAATTGGACATAATTTTAAAATCTTGATAAAACCATACAAAGCACTAAATTCTGAGTTACTTATCAAGGAAAGTTTGTGACAGAGCTCAATTGTACTATTCTACAACATGCTTAGTTAAATCGTTCTCCCTCTGGATCAACAAAGTGATGGCTACCAAACCTTATCGGATCAGTTGTTTATTACCTCTAAAGGTGCATCCAAATTAAAGGAATACAGAGAAGTTTCTTATTGCTAACTGTTGTGGTATGTTTCTAGAAACTGAAAAAAAATCATAACTTTTAGAAACATTCCAACCAAACCAGTAAACCTAATTAAGGAACAATTTACAATCTTTAATTTTATTTCTGTGCAAAATAAAAATATTTCAACATAATTATAATTTTGTTATTCCGCAATGATGTTTTGTCAGCAGCAGCTGCAATTTACATAATTTTGAGTAAAAACAGAAAAACCTAAATGCTGCACGAGACAAAGTCCTTTGGAGAAATCGACACCTAGAAAAGTGTCTCATAGATTCTTCAAAAAACTAAACTAGCTTAGCCCACAAACCAAAGTTTGGTTATGTCCTCCCAAAGGAGGCATACTAAGCTATTTTGTCAAAAAATAGTTTCTTTCCTATGGGACCCAAAGTTTAACATGGAATGCCCTGACAAAACTCATATGATCAAACACAACTCTTAAAAATTTCTGGCTCAATCTGGGATCAGATCCCGAACTTTTAAAATCATGTGCCTTAACCACTCTTAACCAGACTGCTCTTCTTCTTCTTTTTTTTTTTTTTTTTTTTTTTTTTTAAAAATACATAAATAACTAAATAATTTTTTTAAAAAAAATAACAGACTATTCACTAAGTGAATAAGAATGGACGCATCAAAAACTATATTCGAATGAGTATCACTAATCAAGAATCGTTACTTTCCAAAACTAAACTGTTTATTCAAAAACAAACTAGAATCTGCAATATCTTCAATGGAGCATTTACGGTTGACTTTTAAGGTTTCTAGCAATTGAAGATTCATATTCTTTGATGTACGTATTTTGAATCTTGAAACAATCAATATCCAAAATTGTTCCAGAAGTTTGCAATGCTACTCTCATTCTCCAAGACAAATACAGGTAAATTAAACTGAAATGGTTAATAACTAATACAAACTCATGGATTATTTTGTAATTTAAATAATATTTAATATAAAATAAAATTTCAATAATTCACTTGAATATTTTTGTAGCAGTGCATAAACAACTGAGATAAGAACAATGAGAAACAAGCTGTCTACACCAAACTAATAACTTTCTAAAATGATCAATTTTCCTTTCATATTTACCACTACTTTTGGAAACAGACAGCTTAGAGGATACTTTTGCTTCTCTTAACATAAACAATCAAGAACATTGGGAAACATTGAGCAACATTGCAGAACAAGTTGCTGGAACAAGCAACATTAACAAGATGTTCCTCTGTGTTCCTTTTGGTGTTGACGTGTGTTGATACACTTGTTAGTGTTGAAATGTTTCTCACAAGGTATGGCTAAACAGAATTATTAAAAGTTGTAGGAATCTGTTCAGCCAACAACAGAATAAGGAAACAGTCAAGTAATGAGGCTTGGACTTGGGGGTGATGAAAATGTGGCTGATAAAATCATTATTTCCCTTTTTTCCATTTTAAAAATGAATCACCATTTCTTCAATCTATTGTGCAAGGTTTGTGGTTGGTAGAGATTTTTGTAGTTTAAGAGCAATTATTAATGATACTTCCACCACCTCACTGGATATACTATCAACATACAAAAATGATAGAATAAATATAACATGAAATACAGTCAAGTTCATTTTAGAGATTATATTCAAGTTTCAGAATAAGATGGAAAGAATAAATCTCATGATGCAACATGCAAATATATATATATATATAAAATATACACCATTTTAAAATACATTGAGATCAATACCAAAAAAGTACTTTACTGGAATCACTCATAAATTTAGTCCTCCCAAATAGTATTCATACCACCATACTTTTTACTGCAGACAAAGTGATTTCACACAGAAACAGTATCAATACAGTGTGTGAGGTAACTGGTTTGTATCCTCTAAAAATATATTTGTATATTTTTTAATCCTGCATTGTTGGGTGAGTATAGATTTTCATAGGTTGGCAGAACAGATAGCACCAGATAGATGTGGAGTATTGTCAAACAAATTGAGGAGGAGACATGGTTGCCAAGGGAGCAGAGGATATAACAGTTGAGATTATTTGAAAGAAGAGACTGAGGCAGCTAAATGCAGGCAAGAACAATTAATACTGCATGAAAAGTTCTCAGCCCTCCCACTGGGGAAGTGCATCAATCTGATGCAATGTTTCAAAGCTGCTCTCCAACTTCATATTATGGCCAAAAGATGAAGTTGGACAGCAGCTTTGAAATGTCACATCAGATTGGCATGCTTCCCAGTGGGAGGCCTTAGCACTTTTTATACAACTGATACACCAGAAAAGCCTTCATTCATCCATCATTAATATTGCCCACCAGTATACACAATGCATGTATACTAAGTATTGCAGGTGAAAAAGTATTCAAACATGTGTTATGCTTGAATTGTCGTGCACTAATATCCATTTGAAATTGTCATCAAAATTTTCCTTTTGTTTAGCTGATGTGTGTCAACAGGTGTGATATATTGAATACTAACAAAACATCGCCATTAACTGGAACATTGGCCATCTAGAGCCCTTTTTAATTTTCTAAAAAATTATGGTTTATCTCACATTATAGCCACATGACCCAAAGTGAGACAATTGAAAAAAATGGTATTTTTCTTTAGCAGCAACAATTTACAATGAGAAGTTCTCGAGGTTCTACCTGCATCAATCTACAAATAATTGTCATATCACTGGGTTCTCCCTTGGAGGCCAAGACATTGACTACTGGAACTTCCTGCGCCCTTTTTTATATGTTCTCTCGAGGTACACACCAACCATCAGCATAATGTGTTTGATTAATATTCATACCTTAAAACTTTCTTTGATATCAACTGGATCAGTGCAGAAACCAGGCAACAAGGCCCAAATCTGTGACTGAAGCAGATCATAACTGTGAGCACCAATTGAATCCCCCTGTTTCCCGCAATATGCAGATCTGTCCCTGTAAATTTCCAAAACAATATTAGTGAAAGGTGAAACAAATTTTAAGAAAAAAATGATTCAACATGAATCAGTATAATCAATTTAACATGGATTTATCTGTAAACATGTAATGTTTAACCACAAATGCTCTTTATAAGAAACATTATTTACAAAGTTAAATATTATATTAATATGATTTTACATTCTGGAGCTGAAATATTAAAGAGGAGACATTTTTTTTATTTGTGAAAAAGTGTATTTATATCCAGATTTACAGTATATAATTATACTGGTAATCACGTTCAATAACTACTATTTAAAAATAATAAAATAAAAAAAGTTGTAGCACATTCTTTCAATAGTGCTAATAAGAGATTAACCAGTGGAACATACGATCATTTTTTTGTTTTATTACTTTTAAAATTTTATGTAGTTAGTCATAAGCAAAGTAAAAAAATAAACAAAATTCAAATATTTAAGACTCTCATTAAAATATGGAAATATATTTATGCTGCCTCAATAATCATTATCCAACAGTTTAAATCATGATTTTAGCATATATTACAATTCAACCAATTGTAATTTATTTTTTATATGCCTCGCTGAAAGGTCTTTTTCAGAAACATTACAGATTAATCAAATAACTATTTACTGACCCATTTTACACCAATAGAATCATCATCTTTACCGACTATAGTTCTACAAAATTCACACATACAAATTTTATCTACAGTTTGTACCATTTAAAGTATGAACAAATTAATAACTTTAATTACATCTCAAACAATTTACAGTATCAAAATCTACGATTACATATAATTTTATATATATATTTTACTTATGGCTTTATGCCTTGTCAATTTCAATGGGACTCGGGCGGGACAAGGAACAGGAAGAAATTCAACCAAGGCCTTTTAAAGGACGCATCCCAGCATTTGCCTAGCGTGATTTGGGGAAATGATGGAAAACCCAAATCTGGATGCCCGGATGGGGATTCGAACAGCCGTCCTCCCGAATTATAAATTTAAACACACTATTAACTACATATAATAATGCAGCACAGCACATTCTGAGGAAAGTTAAATCTAAATTTTCACAAGAAGGTACATATGATCAGTAGTATCTTACACACTTATATTTAAACATTCGATTCCTTATGATAGTGAAATGTTTGAGAAAAAGTGTCATCATAACAGTTATCCCTTAATACCAACCTGCATTTTGATGCCAAAGGGAGAAAGAATTGTACAAAATATTTCAGCTCGGAGCGTTGTACATTGTCACGTAGCACAGGTAACATCCAACTTCGTCTGAACTCGTAACTTTTCTCCTCACCAGTGATCTGATTTTAAATAAATGTGTTAGTAGTGAGTGACAAATATTAAATTAAATGAGTGATTTTCACTTGATAACTTATCAAAGAAAATTTTACCTTCATAAGAATCATATTTACAAATTTTTCTTACCAGATTTTGTGATCCAAGCAACAATTCAGTTTCACTTATGTTTTATACTTAAAACTTTTGTTCCTTCTTTTCTTAATAACTTATTTCATTCACACAACGGACAAAAAACTAAATTTAGAGTGGAAAGGTAATGGATCAGTAATTAAACTTAAATCAGTAAAAACAGTATTTTTTGTTACTCTAATTTAGAAAATGAAAGTAGAAAAATATATTTAACTGAATATCAAAAGTCAGGACCAAAACTACATCAAAGATCAACTAATTAACTGTAGTGAATGATAATGGTCAAAGGCGGTAAGGGGAGGGGGAAATTAGTATGTAAAACAGAGGATGGGTGACTGATAATAAGTGTCTGAAAGGATGACACTGTATAGCATAGGATGACAAGAACTCCAAACAAATAAGCCAGACTGAATCAATTCTTTAAAAATAGAACACTGTAATACATAGATGCTTTGAAGAATTTAACAGAAAGTATAAAACTGCAGATGCACTCAACCCAGTTCCTTTTAATGTATTGTATAATTTTTTACAATAGTTTATTTTCCAATACAAATGATCTTCTGGAGAGAGCAAATTCTGAAACTTGCAGAATTTTAAGACAAATCAAGGTAAAAATGCTTTTCCTCATACCTAAAGTAGCAATTTTCCTTTATGACAAAGTTTTCATTCCATAATTTTATCTACAATAATTCAATACAAATGCAATGAAATGATGTTTTTCTTAGTGTGACACTAATTCTAAGAATTAAACATTAACAAGGTTAGAGATATACACATCAGTATGCAATTTTTTAAATAAAAATACCATGTTTATACTATATAGTTACCATGACATCATCTCTCAAGGGTCTACATTTTCAATTAAAAAATGGGATTCAAATTTAAAAAAAATAAAAAAAATTGGTCAGAAATACTGGTTAAAACTGGAATTAACTATTTGAGAAATTCTGATACCAAATTTATGATTGTGGAATGTTCAATGAGAAGCTGAATCTCGGAAGAAAGATTTAAACCCCATTTAGCATATGGACATTAGTGTACTGTTATGGCTACATCTTTCAATGCAATAAAAACAATGTGGAAAGAGATCTTAGCAACATCTTTTATTATAATTTAGTAATATACTTCATAATCATGAGAAGAATTACTACATGTTTAAAATAGTTTCAAATTCTGGATAAGAGAATCAGTTTTATAGCATCAACAACTCCATAAATATTTCTCTACATGTACGTAACTCTATTTTTCTTTAAAAAAAGTTCTTGTTAAAAGTTTTAAAATAAAAAGTAATTGGATAGTGGCCACTATGTTTTGTTGTAGAAAGCATAGAATGTATAATGATTATGCAGTGAAAAACAGGATCTGAACTTAAACTCCATGGTGGTGGAATATTAAATAAAAATTTGTGTCCGACTTTTTAAGTACGTATAATATGCTCAGAATATACATAATAGCTTCTGAAATAGAACCATAAGAAAATTCTTTATCTTCTTTTTAACCACATTTTGGCATCAGCCGATTTTGATGAGTTTTTACTCATTGTTGGCATGGACAAATTTGGAGGTATTGTTTTATGGTCACATAACCTTGCTGATGCCTAGCATTTTAAAACTACTGCCAGGTCATACTAATTACTATTGAAGGAAGTAAAGTATTGCCATGTTTGTGAAATGTGAAATTATATTCAGTGTGTAATAAGTGTATTTTTTGTTAGTGAAATGTGTAGCTTATGAAGCAGAGATGGAGACCATCACTGCATTCACCTTGATGGGCAAACAACCATAGTCAACGGCCAGTATGCAGGAACCTGGGCTCGTGCCCAGTCTGTTGTACCTCCCCGATCCAGTTAAGTGCCCCAGCACACTAAGCCATACTAGCAGGTAGTGTGAAAACTCTTAATCAACTGGTATAATTAAGTAATACCTCAAGAGGTATTGCGCTGATTACTGCTCTTGCTCCCAGGAAACGGATTGCTTTCCCAACAGCATATTCCAACTCTCTGGCAAATGAAAACTGATGAGCATCACGCAGGTCACCCAACATTTTCAGTGATGGAAGTAAAATGTTGAGATTTCTCTTAGATGAAACCTGGAATTAAACAAGATGATATACAATTTCCTAGAAAAGGAACATTTAGTCAATAGAAATAATTTCAGTTAACTGAAAGGACATTACATGTTTAGAATACATATTAATGGAATAGAGAAGATCATGTGGTGCTTTCAGTATACCTCATGTATACACAAAAACTAGGTATACTCCTACTGTCATTTTGTTTTCAGTATGTGTGAAACACCTTCTGAGGTTATAAACTATAAATTTAGTCAGTCAGTATTCTAGAATTCAGTACAGATTTCTCAAAATGATTTACTGCTTGTAGTCACATTTTACACTTAAATGCATATATAAATTCATATAAAATTTTTTGTCACACCAGTATTTTATCAATTAGTCTGTGAATCATTCACAAGAGTTTAGAAATACAAACCATCATCAGCTGGCAGTAGCATCTACAAGGTACTATGTCCACTCACTGAAGTTCAAAAAGTGACACAATATGAAACATACCACAACTGCCTGATGCACTATTAACAAGATTAGGGCATACAGGAAAGAATTGCTGAGATAAATTAATTTTAACCATAGCTCAAACTCTTATCAGCAGATTAATGAAATGAAGGACCAACATACGAGGTAGGTCCGATTAGTACTTAGACTCTCTTCCCGATGGCGCCACTGTCGCCAGAGAAGTTTATTATCATGTAGTACATTATCTTAGACGCCTATTGTTAAAATTTCAGCCAAATCAGACTCATAGTTTTGTTTTGATCGTGTGCGAAAGAAAAATGGAAAAAGAGCAATATCAGTCGGTGATTCAATTCTTGTTTATGGAAGGAAATTCGCACAGCGAAATCAAAGAGCACTTGAATGCTGTGTACGGTGACTCTTCTCCTTCGATGGCGACTGTCAATAAGTGGTTTAACGAGTTTCAACGTGGTCGCACGTCGGTTTTTGACGAGCCACGACCAGGTGCCCCGAAAACGGTTACCATGGAGGATAACATGACAAAAATCCACGATCTTGTATTGGCAGACCGCCGAATGAAGGTGCGCGAGATTGCTGGGACAATAGGAATCTCAAAAGACCATGTGAGTCGTATCTTGCATGAAATTTTGGGCATGAGAAAGCTGTTGGTACAATGGGTGCCGTGTTTGCTCACTCCGGACAACAAGTGCAACCATAATACCATTTCACAGCAGTATTTGACGCTGTTTAAGCACAATCCAAAGGAGTTTCTGTATCATTACGTGACCATCGACGAAACATGAATCAACTGGTACACACCAGAGACCAAGGAACGGTCAAAACAGTGGACTTTACCCGGCGAACTTGCTCCGAAGAAGGCAAAGACTGTCCCATCGGCCGGAAAGGTTATGGCCACCATTTTCTGGGATTCACAAGGTGTGATCTACACCGACTACCTGGATTTGATGCTGAATTGCAGAAAAAACGGCCCCATTTGGCGAAGAAAAAAGTGCTCTTCCACCATGACAATGCACTGGCTCACACCTCCACCGTCGCCACAGCCAAATTGGTCAAATTGGGCTACAAACTGCTGCCCCCTCCACCATAGTCTCCAGATTTGGCCCCGTGTGACTTCTTTTTGTTTTCAAACTTGAAGAAGACACTTAACGGGCAGAAATCTGAGTCGAATGAGGAGGTTATCACCGCCATGGATGCCTACTTTGCAGATCTCCAGAAAATGTGTTTTTCAGATGGGTTAAAGGAGTTATAGCATCACTGGGTCAAGTGTATCGAGCTAAAAGGAGACTATGTTGAGAAATAAAATGCCACTTTTCCAAAATTTTAGTTTTTTCTTTTGTAGGCTAAGTACTTATCAGACCGCGCTCGTAGGCGGGAGTTCTGACAAATCCATTTCTCCATTAAATTAGTATCCACTGGCTTACAGTATCGGAAAGGACATGTCTCTCTGACCAGTATGACAGATTTAAAAAGATGTACTGCTATATCTAATTGTTAGAGTAATTAACCCTCAACATATGGATTAGCAAAGCTTTTAGCTAACAAATTAAAACCACTTATAGGTTGCATAGATAGTTACATCAGAAATTCTACACACTTTGCAGAAAAGGTAGGTACAGAATAATTCTGTCTCACTGGATGATGATCTTGTTGGCTTCAATATAGTCTCACATTTCACTAACATTCCAGTGGAAGGAGTCGTGGAACTTCATAAAGAAAGAATTTAATGACAATCAGTTTCAGCTGTTTCAGTATTGTTTGAGGATGACTTATTTCAAATGGAACAACAAATGTTATGAACAGCAAGATGGAATATCAATATGCAGTCCCATAACCCTGGTGGCAGCGAACTTGTTCATATAAAAATTTGAATGCAACGCTATTTCTAGTGCTAAAAACAAACTTTAAACCTGGATTATATATGGAGACAATATATATTTGTGGTATCGTCATATGGAGAGGAAGAGTTAAAAATATCAACCATATCAACAGTATCAATCAAATAATGAAGTACACCCAGGAATTGGAAAGAAATGGTCAAATGGTTTTCCTGGATTTACTGACTGAAAGAAAAGAATGAAAATTAACACACACAGTTTATAGAAAAGCTACAGATAAGGACTGTTTTTTAAATGCTGTGTCTCATCATCATCTAGATGAAAAAATATTTTTGATCAAGACCTTATATTGTAAAGTAGAGAGGATCAGAGCTTATGACCATATAATGGAAAAGAAGAAATATCTGAGAAACAGTTGTTGAAATTGTTCAGATTCTCAGTTAGGGTGATCAGAGTTTTCCCTGATACCACAACCTCCTCCAAATTGCACAGATGGGAACTAGCCTACCGGAATATACTCGAAACCAGACATCCTCCAGGCCTCAATCTTCAATAAGTCCCTCCCACTAAAACCAGCAGTTATTATTGCTACTTATAATATGCTTATATTTTATTTTTCCCTCTTATAATATTCAAAATATGTTTCATTATATTTAAATCCTCACCCAGTAATTATGTTGATATTGTTCACCCGCTCCCAATGATAATATACATTCAGCATTGTCAATTATCAGTATTTGCCCCTCCCATCCCCCCTCTCCTAACCACCATGTATGTTGGCCATGTGTAAGATGGTATGCTCTAGCTGGGGATGGTGCTAAAGAAATTTGTGCTTAACTACGAGTTTAATTATGGCCGTTAATGTAGCCTAATGGTTCACTGTCTTTTGGTTGCCAAATGCCTGTAATACTTCAACAGATGAAGGTAGGTTCTTTAAATAATCTTCACTGTAGACTGTTACTGAATTTTAACGCTGTATATTCATCAAAACACTATACATCATTGGTACCAAAATTTTAAAGCATTGAAATTCTTCTCTGAAATTACTGATTGAAGATTTAAAGCATGAGACAAGCAGCAAGAAACTCCTGGTGACCCCCTAAACTAAAGTTCTATTTCATCACGGGCTAAGCATCTCTTCCACTAGATGTGATGCTAAGAGAACACTACATTACTTCCTGTTCACTTTCCGCCTAATGAATGGAGCGATAAACTGCTTCGCACAGACACCTCACACTATCTAAGCTTCTGAAGGATTGTCCCCACATGGTAGCATGGCCCCCTTTTTATATGCGACTGGATATCTTGTGCAACTTTCCCAGAAATTGTGCAATGCCAAACATTATTTTATCCCCGATCTTCTTGAAAATTTTGTGGATGGTAGCTATTAGTTTTAAAGTTAAATCAATTCGTTATAAATTTTTCCTTAACTATAGCCATTTGTCTATAAAAAAATTCCTCAAGTTCCAAAACCTAAATTTTCCTCTCATTTGAAAAGTATTTTAGCTTAAGTGTTAATTTCTTACTTTAAAAACATCTGCCAATCCTCCTCTAAATTTTTAGATATATAATAAAGCTCAATTGTAATTGTATTTCTTTATGAAAACTGCTATTGTCTCTAATTTAGAAACCTTATATATTGTTTATCTCCAAAAGTACTGTTGATACAGAGCTGAAATGTGTGCCAAACATTACAGAATCAAATCTTCTATATGACAGTGATCTTTTTTATCTGCTATCTACACTCCTTAATATAGTTTTCTTTCTTTCCTTCAAAATCTGTAATCCAGCTTCATGACGTCATCCCACCATTTTCTTGTTAAATTCAAAATTTTCTTTTCCCCTTTTTGGTAAAAATACTACCTAAATCATTAAAAAAACTAACTCAGCGGGCATAGAAAAAACCTTTATTTTAAACATACTCTCAAGTCTATATGTAGCTGAATTCCACAATGTCCAAATCCTATTCATTTTACAAAATCACCACTTCTTTCCAAAAAGGTTACTTACGCTTCACCTACCAATTCTAAATTTTGATATAATATAGTTCAAATTTTCCACATCTTTAGAGCTATGAAGCTTTCCTGTAACTTAAAAACTTGAGGCTGTGAAATTAAAAAAACTATTTTGGCAGTTTCCTGACCACATGGTTTTATTCAACTTAAATCTCAAAAATCTCTTCAGTACTATTTTATAAACCTAAAGTGTTATACCTCGTTTCAATCATGATCTACTGCATCTCTGCACATGCAGGGAATGAATTCTATTCTGAAATAAGCTATTCTAATTATATTGATCAAACTTTATTACTTAGTCCTACTATTTACCTGAAAACTTCAAGAAAATGATTTTAAACATATTTTACAGTTGGATTCTTATGAGCTCACAGCTCGTTTAACTAATTTTGATCATTTATTAGCAAAATTAAGTTTATATGACACATGCTGGACAACCTCCATTCACCAGACAGCCATCCACATATGCACATCTAGCTCCGCCTTGTGTCTCACTTCTGGCAAGAATAAGGCTAGCCGTAAAATATTCTCTCTCTTGTGTTTGTCTTTTCATGTTCGTCATTCCCAGCTGCCGTCATCTGTGGTAAGTGTTGGGTCTTATTTCTCTATCTTTGCAGGAAACAAAGTTGCTATAAAGTTGAAAATTAAACATTTGGATAGGAGAATAAGCAATGCTTACCAAAGATGAAGAAAGCTGCGGTATTGAAACACAGAAAAGCATGTATACACATAGAGCATTGAAATTCTTGCTTGTAAAGTACCAAGACTTGAGATTCTGAGAGTGGAGAGGAGAATAGAATCAGAGCAAATTTCAATGCTCTATGTGTGTACGTGTTTTTTTGTGTCTCAAGGCGGCAGCAATTCTACTATTTTTTTAAACTTTGTATATGGACCATAGCACTTTATTTAAAGTAATGTTGAACTTTCGGAATACCAGGAAGAAGGAAAATTGAAAAATCTGAAATATAGTGAATTAGTAGAACCTTTACAATAAGTGAGCACAAAATTGGAAATTGGACATTTTGAAACAGTGGATGAACAAAGAAGTTTGTGGTATAGTTTCACAGAGACAATATGGTGGCCACATTTTAAAACATGCAGTATTGTCTAATTTATTAATGGAGTGAACCGTTGTAAGAAAGTAAGTTAGAGATTAGAATACAAGAAGCAGTGAGTGCACAGAGTGTAATAAAATGTTTAGATGAAAAATTGTAACAAACCAGTCAAGAAACTACGACAAAAAACAGTCAAACTCATTTTTATTTCTGTATAACTCTGGCATTCTAGAACAGAAATCTGGTAAGCTTTTTTAAATTTAAATCTTAAAAATTTACAGTTGGAAAATCTGCAAATGATGTGAATTATTACATAAATTCAATTAGACATCCAATGAAAAAATTACAATAAAATATAAGAATAACGTCACTTCACCACTGCTCTCATTTTTATGATCTGAGGGTAACAAAAAATGTTACCTCATAGAATATTCCCAGAAGGTGCATCACATGAGGCCAAGCATCATGAAACTGGTAACTAAGTCCTGCTTGCACAGTGTTGACTGCCTTAGCAAAAGCAGCATCACGCACTTCTGGAGCTGTAGTCTGGTCACTGAAGGATTCCTGAGCCACAGCTTGCATAGCATATGTGGTCCCTGCTCTTACTTCAGGACGCTCTGACATCCAAAGCTGTGTGGCAACAGTGAAGAAGCGAGGAACATGCAGCCAACATAACTGAACATCCATCCTAAGAAACGTAAATGATTTACCTTTAAAATAAATTATAAAACAGTTTTTTACAATAAAGTTTAAAAGATATATACACCACTCAAGTATTCTTCTAAACAAGTGAGTCACTTATAAACAATTTCCAGATGACAGTAAAAGAATAAAATCAAATTTGATGGCAGGGCAGTGATAATGGGGTTGTATGAGGAAGTACCAAAAAAAAAAACAGAATTATTTTTTAAAAGCTATACATTTTCAAATTTTTTACAAAACAACCTTATCCCCTTCAAAATACTCTCCATTACAACTAATGCATTTGTCCCAGCAGTGCTTCCAATGTTTGAAACATTTTCTGTAGTCATCTTTAGAAATGGCTGACAGCTCATCCCTTGTTTTTTTCCTGACCTCTTCAAAGTTGTCAAATCACTGTCCTTTCATGCACGGAAATAAGAAGCAGTCACACAGAGCCAGGTCAGGTGAGTAAAGTGTGTGAGGCAGTGGAAACATGCCATTTTTAGCCAAAAACTGCCTCCTAACAGAGACAGGTGTGTGTGCAGGTGCATTGTCATGGTGAAAGAATCAGTCTCCTGTCTGCCACAAATCAGGTCTTTTTTTGACAAACACTATTCCATAATCTTCTCAAAACTTCCAAGTAAAAGGTTTGATTGACAGTCTGATGTGCAGGAACAAACTCTGAATGAGCTATGCCCTTATCATCAAAAAAGCATTATTTTGATGTTTGATTTGATTTGACGACATTTTTTTTATCCAATGACGTCTTCCATTGGCTTGACTGTTGCTTTGTTTTTGGATCGTAACCGTAGCACCATGACTCACCACCAGTAATGACCTTTGAAAGAAAATTTGAATCAATTTCAAGCTGTTGTTTCAAACAACAACGTTTAAAATCGACGTTCTTTTTGATTGTGAGTCAGAGCCCGAGGAACAAACTTGGCAGAAATCCTTTTCATTCTCAAATCTTCCGTCAAAATTCACTGAACTGAACTCCAAGATAACCCACTAATCTCTGACAGCCGATAAATTGTCTTTTGATGGTATGAGAGCACAAGCTCTCAAATTTTATCAACATTTTTGTCAATTCTGGCAGTTGATGGACGTCCAAAACGAGGTTTGTCATCATTCAAAATGTTGCCATTGTTTAACCGAGCGAACCACTCGTACACTTGAGTTTTTCCCATAGCATCATCTTTGTAAGCTGTTTACAACATTCAGCAGAATTTTTACTGAAAAAATGTATGATTGCGTACACAGAAGTAATGTTTAGGGGCCTTAGAAAACATAAGAGTTTAAATATGAGATATAAGTCTTTCTCGGCGTAATCTTCGATATAAATTCTTCTCGGGTTTGCCGCCGAATCACATTTTCTACTGTTGAGCTTTCGGCGACTTTCACTGCCGCCATCATCAGGTCTGTTGTGTCTGAAGGAACAACAAAAACTGGACTGAATAGCGGAACTGAACGAGACAGGAACGTTGTCGACTTCCAATTGGCTGACTCCAATGATGTAACCATTCCGTGACTGATTGGTCGGTTGCGGAACCAGGCGTAGATATACACCAGCGTTGTACTGATAGTTGGCTCCACAGCGAAACCAAAGCCGAGGTTGTTAAAAATAGAAAGACGATGGATTACCTACGTCAATGTTCGCATAACATCACTGTTCATATTGAAACACCGTTTACACTATTCACCACTATTAATCATGATGTTAAATTTGATAATCCTTAGGAGCCAAGCGGTATTCTGATAGGCTGACACAATAACTGTCCTCATAGCGTCATCGTTCACATTATTCTCACACAGAAAAATCCAAAGACTTCTTTAATGAAAGACCCCACATTATATATTCTTAAAAACATTTTTTTTTTTTTTTTTTTTTCTGTTGTCAGTCTTTAGACTGGTTTGATGCAATCCTCCATCCCTTCCTATCCTGTGCTAACCTCTTCATTTCCACATACCTCCTACAACCCACGTCCTCAATTATCTGCTTCATATATTCTAATCTCTGCCTTCCTCTACAGTTCTTACCTTCCACTGTTCCCTCCACTAACAAATTAACCAATCCAGCATGTCTCAAAATATGACCTACCAGCCTGTCTCTTCTTTCTGTAAGCTTCTTCCATTAAACTTCTTTTCTCACCCATCATTTCCAAAACTCGTTCATTTCTTACTTTGTCTGTCCACCTAATTTTCAGCATTCTTCTGTAGCACCACATTTCAAATGCTTCAAGTTTCTTTCTTTCCGGTATTCCTAAAGTCCATGTTTCGCTACCGTAAAGTGCAGTGCTCCACACATAGAGTTTTAAGAAGTTCTTTCTGATTCCTAGATCAATATTTGAAACTAAAAGGTTTCTCCTTTTCATGAAGACTCTTTTTGCTAGTGCTATTCTGCTTTTAACATCATTCCTGCTTCGGCCATCGGTTGTAATCTTGCTTCCCAAGTAACAGAACTCACTCACTTCTCCTATTGTATCCGATCCTATTTTTATATTTAATCTGCTAGTATTGGTATCATTTCTGCTACATTTCATCACTTTTGTCTTACTTTGATTTATATTGAGTCCAAAATCTTCCTTCAGTATTTTGTTCATGCCATTCAATAACTTCTCAATATCCTCAGCCCTCTCTGCTAACAAGACAATGTCATCAGCAAATCGTAGCATACTGATTTTTTCTCCCTGAAAACTTATGCCAAATGGAAATTTTTCTTTGACTTTCTTCATTGCTTCTTCTACATACAAGTTGAATATTAACGGGGATAGACTACAACCTTGTCTCACACCCTTTTTAACTGATGCATGTCTTTCGTGATTCTCTACTTTTATTACAGCCACTTGATTCTTATATAGTTTATAGAGTATTCTTCTATCTCGATACTTTAGACCCGACTTCTTTAAAATTTTGAACATCTTGTCCCACCTAACATTTTCAAAAGCTTTTTCTAAATCAACAAATGCCATAAAAGTATCTTTGTTTTTCTTGATCCGCCCTTCAAGTATTAATCTTAAAGACAGAATTGCTTCCCTTGTACCGCGATTTTTCCTAAACCCAAACTGATCTTCACCTACTATCTCTTCTACTACCCTTTCCATCCTTCTATATATTATTCTGGTCAGTAATTTTGAAGCATGTGATGTTAGACTAATTGTGCGATAATTCTCACATTTGTCGGCTTGTGCTTTCTTTGGAAGTGTGAAGATGATATTTTTATTAAAATCAGTTGGAATTTCTCCTGTTTCATAACTTTTTATATCAGCTTGAATAATCTTTCGATTCCTTCCTCTCCTAGAGATTTAAGAAGTTCTGCAGGGATCTCATCAATTCCAACTGCCTTATTTGCTTTCAAGTCATTCAGAGCTTTATTAAATTCTGTCCTCAAAACAGGACCTCCTAAGTCATCCATGTCGACATCGCCTTCCTTTTCCAATACACTATTGTTCAAGTCGTCCCCAACATACAGTTTCTCAATGTATTCCTTCCATCTGTTAGCTCTATCTTCAGACCTTAAAAGAGGTTTCCCATCGGCAGCTTTAATGTTCATACCTCTTTTCTTCATTTCTCCAAAATTCTGTTTGATCTTTCTATATGCAACATCTACTTTTCCTGCAACGATTTCCTTTTCTACTTCTTCACACTTTTCTTGTAGCCATTTTTCTTTTGCTATTTTGCATTTCCTATTTATTTGATTTCTAAATTGTCTGTACTGTTCTTTTCCTGCTTCATCCTGAGCATTTTTGTACCTTCTCCTCTGATCGATCAGCTGCAAAATTTCTTCTGTGATCCAAGGTTTTCGGGCAGCTTGTTCCCTAAAGCCTAATGTTTCTTTGCCAGCTTTCATTATTTCGGTCTTTAATGCATTCCATTCGTCCTCGGTTGAGCTCCTTTCACAGTTACTTCTTAGACCTAAGTGTACCATTTCTGAAAATTTTTCTCTTGTGTTAGATTGTTTCAGTTTATTCACTTCCAGTCTGTTCTGCTTATGCTGCTTCCTTATTCGCTTGAATTTCAGCCTGCACTTCATTACTATCAAATTATGGTCAGAGTCTATGTCTGCTCCTGGGTACACTTTACAGTCCAGAACTTGATTCCTGAATCTCTGTTTGACCATGATATAATCTAGCTGATATCTGCCTGTATCCCCAGGACGTTTCCAGGTGTATATTCTTCTTGCATGGTTCTTAAACAGTGTGTTCGCCACTACTAGCTTATATCTTTCACAAAATTCTAGCAACCTGCTTCCTCGCTCATTTCTTTCTCCTAGACCAAAACTTCCTACAGTATACCCCTCTTCTCCCTCTCCCACTACTGCATTCCAATCACCCATGATTATTAAATTTTCCTCCCCTTTCACATATTGGATTAATTCTTCGATTTCAGCGTATATTTTTTCTATTTCTTCGTCATCTTCCTGTGACGTGGGCATGTATACTTGTACTAATGTGGTTGGGACCGGCATAGTTTCTAACCTCATCAAAATAATCCTGTCACTAAACTGTTCATAATAATTCACCCGTTTCCCTACTTTCTTGTTCATTACAAATCCTACACCAGTGACTCCATTGACAGCTTGTGTGCTAATTATCCTGTGTTCCCCAGACCAGAAATCTTGTGCGTCCTTCCATTTAATCTCACTAATCCCAACAACCTCTAACTTAAGTTGTTCCATCTCCCTTTTTAAGTTTTCTAACCTACCTGCCCTATTCAGACTTCTAACATTCCACGCTCCGACTCGTAGAATGTTTCTATCCATTCTGATGACTCCTCCCTGAGTAGTCCCCACCCGGAGATCCGATTGGGGGACTATTTTACCTCCGGAATATTTTACCCAGGAAGAAGCCATCATGATATATGTAATTTGAGAGGATTACATGTCCTCGGGATACCCTTTGGGTCTTTAATGCAGTGGTTTCCCGTTGCCTTCTGCATCCCCATGCCGTTGATCATTTCTGATTCATCTGCCTTTAGGGGCCGTTTCCAACGCCAAGGGCAAGAGGGTGCCCTGATAAAAACATTTACTATCATTAATTATGATGTTTAACTCGATATATGCATAGGGAGCCATGCGGTCTTCGATTGGCTGACTATAACCCCGGATCTGTAATACTTGTCTGTGATTGGTCGGCTACAGATTCAGCTGTAGATGTAGTCGGACCGATACGCCGTTCTCCACTCTCCACTCTCCTATCGTCCGTCTGCGAGACACTTGGTTGTTTAAGAATGGCAAAAACTGGCTTCCATGCGTCACTGAGCCATATACCCAAGTCCCTGTTCATATTATTATTATTCAGGCGTATCTCAATCGCCTCTTTAATCACAGATTCCCAGAAGAAGGAACACTTGGCTAAAACTCTCACCTTATCGAAATCCATACTGTGACCATTTTCGATCACGTGTTGTGCCACAGCAGACTTTTCTAGTTGGAACAACCAGATGTTGCGTTGGTGTTCAGTCACACGGGCCTGGATAGTGCGGATGGTTTGACTAATATAACTCTTACCACATTGGCACGGTATGCTGTACACTCCCGGTGTTTTTAAACCCAAATCATCCTTCACAGGACGCAGCAGATCCCGTATTTTGGCAGGTGGGCGGAAAATGCATTTGATTCCATATCGTTTTAAAATCCTGCCGATTTTCCCAGAGATGCTACCTGCATACGGGATGAAGGCAAGATCTTTAGGCTGTTCTTCTTCCTCAATATTACGTATATCTGCCTTTTTCTTTCGAAATGCCCGTTCTATCAATGGGATCGGGTATCCATTCCGCATGAAGGTATGGCGGAGATGTTCGAGTTCGTCTTGCAGATTGTCAGCGTCTGAAATTGCCTTTGCTCTGTGTACAAGCGTGTATAACACCGTGTTCTTCTGCGCCGGATGGTGGAAACTATCGGCATGTAAATAACGGTCCGTGTGTGTTATTTTCCTGTACACACTATGTGACAGGGTACCATCAGGTCTCCGCTGGATTAAAATATCTAGAAAGGGCAATCTACCATCTTTCTCTAGCTCCATAGTGAATCTGATGTTTTCATGAATGATATTGAGATGGTCCATTAATTCATAAAGACCCTGGATCCCATGGTGCCAAAAACAAATGTAGCGTCCACATAATGATAGAAGTATGTTGGTTTGAGGACGGAGGTTTCAATCGCTCGATCTTCAAACTGTTCCATAAACAGATCGGCTACTACAGGAGATAATGGAGACCCCATTGCCACACCATCAGTCTGTTCATAAAAACTCCCACCATAGGTAAAATAAGTAGAAGTTAGGACTAGTTCGAACAGATCCACCAAGGTAGGTTCAAAAAGACCTTGTAACAGCTGCAGTGTGTCTCTCAAAGGAACCTTGGTGAAGAGCGAGACAACATCAAAGCTGACCATAATATCAGACTCTGACAACCGCATCTTTCGGAGCGTATCGAGAAACTAGAAAAGTCTGCTGTGGCACAACACGTGATCGAAAATGGTCACAGTATGGATTTCGATAAGGTGAGAGTTTTAGCCAAGTGTTCCTTCTTCTGGGAATCTGTGATTAAAGAGGCGATTGAGATATGCCTGAATAATAATAATATGAACAGGGACTTGGGTGTATGGTTCAGTGACGCATGGAAGCCAGTTTTTGCCATTCTTAAACAACCAAGTGTCTCGCTGACGGACGATAGGAGAGTGGAGAACGGCATATCGGTCCGACTACATCTACAGCTGAATCTGTAGCCGACCAATCACAGACAAGTATTACAGAACCAGGGTTATAGTCAGCCAATCGGAAGACCGGATGGCTCCCTATGCATTTATCGAGTTAAACATCATAATTAACGATAGTAAATGTTTTTAAGAATATATAATGTGGGGTCTTTCATTAAAGAAGTCTTTGGATTTTTCTGTGTGAGAATAATGTGAACGATGACGCTATGAGGACAGTTATTGTGTCAGCCTATCAGAATACCGCTTGGCTCCTAAGGATTATCGAATTTAACATCATGATTAATAGTGGTGAATAGTGTAAACGGTGTTTCAATAAGAACAGTGACGTTATGCGAACATTGACGTAGGTAATCCATCATCTTTCTATTTTTAACAACCTCGGCTTTGGTTTCGCTGTGGAGCCAACTATCAGTACAACGCTGGTGTATATCTACGCCTGGTTTCGCAACCGACCAATCGCAGTCACAGAATGGTTACGTCATTGGAGTCAGCCAATCGGAAGTCAACAACGTTCCTCTCTCATTCAGTTCCGCTATTCAGTCCAGTTTTTGTTGTTCCTTCAGACACAACAGACCTGATGATGGCGGCAGTGAAAGTCGCCGAAAGCTCGACAGTAGAAAATGTGATTCGGCGGCAAACCCGAGAAGAATTTATATAAGAGTTCCAAAGTACACAATAAGCAGGGTGAAGGCATTTTACAAGGGGAGCTGGTACTACATTACAGTAGTGGGACAATGAACAGCAACTGAAATGGATTGAAGCAAGGATATGCCCTATCACCTCTACTTTTCATAAATGAGATAGTAGAAAATGTGGCAGTAAGAGTTGGAGAAGAAAACATTTAACTGAAGGCTGTTGCTGCTGAGGTATTGATATGGGGTGATAGGAGAGAGGAAGTCCTATAGTAAGTAGATAAATTAAGACACACAATTCATTTGAAATTACAAAGAAATGTGGGCGTATGATTACAATCAGAGAAAAGAAGAGACTAACAAGAGGAATTAAGATTTTTTTAAATTTAATTTGGATGTAGTGCAAAACATCCATTTTCCATCTTTCTTGTACCCGCCAACTTTTGCTCTCTATAAATTTTAGTTTCAAATTATTTCCCAAAGCTTTAGAAATGAACCTAATTTTTTACCTATGTATATAATATTATTAAAATCGGGGACATATTTTACTGTCCCGTTATAATATAATAAATCTAAAAGCATGTTTTGAATCCCTAGGGAAACAATGTTATGAAAGTGGAAATGAACTATTAAAAGTAATGATTGGACTTCTAATATGTAGTAATCAAATGCACAATAATGTTACTATAGGCTGGCTGCTACATTACACCACCTACCTACATACACAAAATAAAATAAATGACAACAGACCTTAAACCTTTCATTTTTGTTAACTTTCATCATTCTTGTGTACCACAACATCTACTAAACCTACCACAAAACCCTCAGAAAATTATAAAACCCTTAGATGAATGGTGTTTTTTATGCCAACTGGAAATTAATAGACATTTGTAAGAGCAATGTAGCCCTACAATCATCCTGTAAATGCCAGATTACTGGCCGTCACTGAAATATTCAAGGCTTTTAAAAAGTCAGGCTTACAATTCACACTCGGTTATAGCCTTATACAGTACGAATATGGTATCTAAATTTATAATATTCTGCCAGCGGAACACCTGAACCTTCTTTGCAGACCACAGGATGAGAAACACTGCACAGATTCAAAATTGTGGATATGTCTCCTCTGAGGAGACAAATTTATTCCATTCCACCGAAATTATGTTGTGTCAATCGAGAAGTGATATGTGCTCTTGAAAATCGAGATATTTCACCCAGGCCCTCTTCACATCTGAGCCCAATTATGCTGATCAGAAAAAATATGATTTGGTATAGTTATGTTAGGATTTTATGACATTAAATGCACGTACAGAAGGAGATGGTGAAAGAGCTGATAGTCATCTATGATTTAATTAGATGTTCTTATGGTACACAAAGATTACAGCAGGTTTAAACAAAGTGGAATGGGCATATGAATGCCAACAATATATGACATTTATTTTTGAAGGAATGTCAGTATATATTTAATGCCACAAAAACAATTCTTGTAAAAATAGGCCAAGTCTCGTGTTCATGTATTGACAAAAAGTTATGTGATCTTCTTCTGAGCCAAGTCTACATTTTACAGTGTGTATTTACTTCAGAATGGTTTCTCTCGATATCATAGATTGTTTATCTAGGATAAAAAAAATCTAATGACTTGGTCCTTATGCATGCCATGTATTAGATAATCTATATAAATACCTTGGGATTTGTCACATTCAGAATTCATTTAATGCTCCTGCGATATTTAACATTGAAACATAAGGCATGCCAAACAACTGAATTCAGATTCTAAGCTTTAAAACGGTGAAAGCTCTATCGAAATCTGCTCCGTAGTTACCAAGTTTTTATAAGACCAATATATCCAGTTTTATATATATATATATATATATATATATATAGGTTGACCGTGGAATATCCCACCTTGGTTATTTTGTGCCATATATGAAATTGTAAATCTTCCATTAACAACAAACTCTAATTCCTAGACATTTGCATCTACTCTCAGCAAAATATCCCAGATTTTTCTTCAATTCTCCACTCACTATACCATATCAATTACTACAATGCCTAGTATTGCAAGACATGTAAAAATATAATTTTGTAGATTTAAGTGTGAGTCAAACATAAAAGAGCTTTTTTAAAATTGTGCATCCATTAGTGTTGTCAGGGATCTGCAATAGTTTAGACAGAGGAAGGGGGGGCAGAAGAGGGGTCATATGGAAGACAATAATAACAGTGGTATATTTCACTCTCAGTAACAATCACGACATTACAAGTTATTATGAAGTCTCTTATCAACAGAAATTGCTGCTGTAAGACAGCACTGTTTACTCCCCTTCATGAACTCAGATAACGCAATGGCATAATTTATTTAAGAAAAGACAGGAGCATATTGAAAACATTGCTCACCCGTGCAATACCCGCAATAGCATAACACTAAGAACACCAAAGATGTTTGAGAACTCACTGAAGATGGTAGGTATATAACTAGTCTTAAAATTTCTCCAGAAACTTCAGATCAGTTAAAGAAGTGTCCAATATATCATTTGCAATGAGTTGAGATTCTCAAAAGTGTCAGCCCATTGGGTTCCAAGGTTGCTGAATGCAGAACAGAAAAAACTGTCACCTGCAAACGAGACTCAGGTGAATCATTTCACTCCCGAACAAAAATGGGCTGGTACTGAGAGGCAATAGACTGTCACAAGTCCAACAGTGAAATGAAATAGTATTTATCTGGAGGAAGGGCTTCAGCTACTGTGTTCTAGGACTGTAAAGTGTTCTGCTTGTCGATTTTATTCAAGAATACAGAACCATTAGTGCTGCCTATTACTGTGATCATCTTTCCCGCGTTCGAGCTGCCTGTCAGTTAAAAAGGTGCAGCATCCCAATCGGAAGTTGTTGCTTCTCCTTAATAATGCTGGATCCCAAACCACAGAAGTAACACAACAAAAACTGACCAGCATGCACAAGTTTGTCATAGATCATCCACCATACAGCCTCGACCTATCCACATGTAACTTCCATATGTTTGAGCCACTCAAGGAAGCCCTTGTGTTTCAGTACAACACAATAAACGAGGATGTCCATAATTTTATGTGCAACTGGTTTGATTTTTTTTTTTTTTTTTTTTTTTTTGCCATCGTCAGTCTTTTGATTGGTTTCATGCAATCCTCCATCCCTTCCTATCCTGTGCTAACCTCTTCATTTCTACATACCCCTTACAACCCACATCCTCAATTATCTGTCTTCCTCTACAGTTCTTACCTTCGACTGTTCCCTCCACTAACAAATTCACCAATCCAACATGTCTCAAAATATGACCTACCAGCCTGTCTCTTCTTTCTGTAAGCTTCTTCCATAAACTTCTTTTCTCACCCATCATTTCCAAAACTCGCTCATTTCTTACTTTGTCTGTCCACCTAATTTTCAGCATTCTTCTGTAGCACCACATTTCAAATGCTTCAATTTTCTTTATTTCCGGTATTCCTAAAGTCCATGTTTCGCTACCGTAAAGTGCTGTGCTCCACACATAGGTTTTAAAAAGTTCTTTCTAATTCCTAGATCAATATTTGAAACTAAAAGATTTCTCTTTTTCATGAAGGCTCTTTTTGCTAGTGCTATTCTGCTTTTAACATCATTCCTGCTCGGCCATCGGTTGTAATTTTGCTTCCCAAGTAACAGAACTCACTTACTTCTCCTATTGCATCCGATCCTATTTTTATATTTAGTCTACTAGTATTGGTATCATTTCTGCTACATTTCATCACTTTTGTTTTGCTTTGATTTATATTCAGTCCAAAATCTTCCTTCAGTATTTTGTTCATGCCATTCAGTAACTTCTCAATTTCCTCAGCCCTCTCTGCTAACAAGACAATGTCATCAGCAAATCGTAGCATACTGATTTTTTCTCCCTGAAAACTTATGCCATATGGAAATTTATCTTTGACTTTCTTCTACATACATGCTGAATATTAATGAGGATAAACTGGTTTGATACACGTCCGCAAACAAACGTTGTATGATACTGGGATTAAAAAATAATTAGACCATTTGAGGAAGTACATAGGTAAGATGGAAGACTACACAGAATATTAGAATTTATTTTTGCAAAAAGGTTTTTTTCCATCCTTTTTTTTATGGCTTTATGCCTCTTTGATACTGAGGTCAGGATTGAGGACAAGGAATGGAAAGGAATTTGGCCATGGCATTTTGAAGGAAAACCTGACTCATCTATATTTGATCCACCCTCATATTAGCATTTCTATTCAGAGCAAGGTTCTACATCACCGGTTGCCACTGGAGTAGTTTGTATTATCATTCTGGTGTGTTGAGTATAAGAATCTCTTTACATTAAAACAGTGAAATCTCAAAAAGAGAGACAGCAGTACAGTTATGTACAGTACTAGGCAAATTTGGGAAATGCGGACATAGTTGAGAATGACAGCCAACAGATAAATTTCAACAATGAAGAGGGGAAAATGAGAAATGACAATCCAATAAACAAATGGTTGTTATGAACTAATATTTATATTTTATTGGCCAATTTGACACAAGGACCGGCGGATCATCTGCGAGAAGAGGGGGGAGCACAGCCTAGCAAGGCAATGATATGGGAAGTGATACATTTGATCTTTGGTCAAGTCAGCTATTGCAATTTGTTGAGTTATATTACAAACTTCTAGCTCATCTACTTCATAGTCTCGCAGATACATTTGGTTGCACACTCAAGTGGAGCAGACGTCTTCTGGTGAGAGCTCACATAATGAGCAAAGTCTACGATTGGTTTTAGAGCTCTCAACTGGATTATTTGAGCACACAATGGTCTGTAGTTAGTATGAAGGTTGCACTTAGCTCATACGTACAACAAGTCTGGCATTATGTCATATCATGCACATGTCTGTCAGATTTTTATGCATTTGAACGAACAATTATTGACACTTGGACAGAGAATAGCCCCCTCCCAAGAACTGCCATCCAGCTGCATGTAGTGCCATAAAAGAGAATTTTACTGCCATGAGGGAAAATTTAATGACACAATTTTCTTTATAATGGTATTTTTTTGCATATTCATGTCTTAATAAAAACAATTTTTGACTGTCAGGAAACAATATTTTGTTAATTATTAAATTTAGTGGTATCATTTATTGCAAGAGAATATTAAACTGCTTTAATTTAGTAATTTACTTAATTATTAATATTAACTGACTTATGCAAAATTAAAACAAAATATAGGGAAGTACGTTTGAAGACTTCAATGTCCAACTGTAATCCAAATAAGTTCTTGCGGCATTATATCACAGTTTCTGAAATATGGATTCACTACTTTTAACTTGAAAGCAAACTATGATTAAAAAAAAAAAAAAATGGAATTTTCTGTGATGGAAGTCTGTCAGGCACAAAGCGAATGCTGGGGACTAAGTGCACTTGTCGTCTGAACTGTGAACAAATAATGTTTGTAACCATGCGCCTTCTGGTAATCAAGTGGTCGCCACACGTTCATATTATAAACCCCAAACGTGAAGGGTACAATTAAAAAAGTCACTCAACACAGTTTACGAGTCACAAAATACTTATAATCTTGAAAAGTTTCTCTTTACAACATCGGTACCAGAATCTGGATAAGCAATCGGACAACAGTTAGTTAGAAGATTGTCAGGTTAAGCACATTCGTTCAAGAATACAAACACACACTAAGCCCCCCAACTTAAGTGAGAGAACGATTACAGCATGTCAAAATATGTTGCAACAACTACCCACGTGGAACAGTTCGCTCTGTGAATCGATATGAAGTTAACTGTTTAAAATCTACT
The DNA here is from genome assembly GCA_031002005.1 of Vandiemenella viatica. Classification (NCBI taxonomy): domain Eukaryota; kingdom Metazoa; phylum Arthropoda; class Insecta; order Orthoptera; family Morabidae; genus Vandiemenella; species Vandiemenella viatica. The sequence goes on from CM061920.1 coordinate 64,670,163, forward strand.
GGAAGACTGGGCATTTTCAAGATGGCTGCAGGTCCTTTTATTGACTTTCAGATTTCTATGACATCAGCAAAAACTTTCGAAAATTAACATCTTCAAATATACTGCATAGTTTAACTTTCAATTAATACATGACTTCCTGATATCGTATTCTATCTATTCCAATTTAGTTAGCCTTCAAAAGGCCCTCCATCAAATCAATTTTAAATCCTCCTACATCAGTCCTGCGCACCCTGGCAAACTTTCCTAACAATCACGGCAATCTGTTGCCAAAAACTCTTTTTTCTTACAAATGTTTAAACTTTCTACAGGAACCAAGGTATATTTTTTATCCTCCTAATTTGCTCTATCTTCTAATATAAGTTTCTTATTTTTATCTCTTTTAGTTAAAATCTTTATTTTTTCTCTTAATTAAAACCACTAATTGTACTTTGCCTAATTAGTTACTTAATTTAAAAATATGCTAGACAGTGCTGACTATAGCTGGTGATAAAAGATCAGCTGTAACTTTACTCGATTAAAAGTTATTTCAAATCTTAGATTTAAGTCTTCCTAACCGTGTGGCTTAAAAACGTAAACAAACAAAATTATCTCTTGAACTAAATTTTTCTGGGTATAATAAATATACTTTAAAATGGTTCTTATTGTGAGCTTTAGTTGTGTAAATGAATGCAAGAAAATCCGTTCAAGTTGAAAAACTAATTTACTTGAAATTTCTGTATCGTACATAAGCAACTTCAAAATCTACCTACAGAATATGTTACTACTGGGGATAGCTAGTAGAAATGCTTTTGTGGAGCTAATAGGTACCTTACAAGTTGTTGAAAGAAGGCAAAAACAGTTCAGAGAGTGGGAAAGTCATGGTCATCCTTTTTTCTGTGATTTGCAAGGTGTGATCTAAGATTACCTAAAAAGGGGTAAAATGATTACAGGACCATATTATGCTATGCTATGACTGTACATCTCCTGGGGTATGTATTTATTTTGTTATGCCATTGTTTACGGTACCATGTATGCTATGACTGTACATCTACTGGGGTACTTATTATTTTGTTATGCAACTGTTTATCTGTAAATTGACAACTTCCCACATACCACAGGGCCAGTCTCTTATATTGGGATCAATGGAAAATGAATGTATTGTATTGTATTGCATGCCACCTCATTATATTAGTTTCAGACAGAATTTTAAAGAAACGACCTCATTTGTCAAAGAAAAATTTCTTTCAATAGGACAATACACCTGCCCCACAAGTCAGCTATTGCAATGGCTAAATTTGAACAATTACACTGCAAACTGCTACCCCAATGAAGAATTGGATGCTAACAAAAGCAAATAGATGGTATCAGGTTGTTGAGCAATGTCAGAAGGGGAAAAAAAGTCTAACAAAGTTTTGTCGTGCAAGACCTGGATGGTAGGTAGCAAATAAGCTTGGTACAACTGCATTACGGCTTTTATGAAATGATAACACACATTGTTAAGTTCATAGTTCAATCAGTATTTATTCTCAGACCAGAAAGTTGCGCACCACCACCACTTTGGATCAATTATTTGACCATGCCTGGATAAGGACATCAAAACTTCACTTCCAAAGTCACAAGTTCTGGATCAGCCAACAACAACAAAAACACACACACCAAAACCAAACCATTTTCTATACCTCAATGAAAATTTTGTCCACAAGATATGAACATCATGCCTATAAGTTCTTTGTGTCCTGCACTACTTTTTGGATATAATTTAGACTAATTTTCAAACAATTTTATGCCATTTTAGAACCAAAATGCTGAGCAGACTGGCGACTCCCCTGCATTGTGCCATGATAAAGAGATACTACACTCTAAGCTGCCAATATGAAACTGCGACTGTAACTGATGACAACAATCAAGAAGCCAGGTCCTCTATAGTGACCAAACCCAACAATGACTCTCGAAGTTTCTAGAATGTCTAAACCATGGCTGCACAACCAATTTTTGAGATGGGCCACGATTTCAATTCTAAGTTATCCTTTGGGCTACATGCCTATAGTTACAAAAGGTATTTAAATATTACAAAGACAACAGTAACACAGTTTGATTACAATCAAAAAGTAAAAACTGTCAATAAGACCTTTGCAGAGATTTTTTAAAATTATAATCACAAAGTAAAAATCATTAATTAGACCTTTGCAGAAGTTTCTGAGCTAGCATTTTATATACTGCTGCTGTTGACAGGCAAATTAAAATGTGCTGGCAGGCCATACATCATCATCTTCATCTAGGACAGCTTCCAGCCACTGGCCGGGTCTGCTGGGAACAAAAGCCTAGCCAGCACTTCCTGTCTAACCACCATCTCTCTTCTTCCACTGACGCCCAATTTCCTCCTCTTTCCTCCACACATTTCTTAACACCTTTAATCCATCTGTCCCTCGGTCTCCCTCTAGGCCTCTTCCCTTTCAGCTCCATGTCCAGCATCTTCCTTGGTAGCCTCTCCTCTCCCATTCTCTTTACATGCCCGTACCACTGTAGCCTAGATTTTTCAATTCTTTGTTGTAGCGGTTCTTCCTTTATCATCTCCCTGATTCTCTCATTTCTTATTCTGTCTCTTCTTGTTACTCCCACTCTACTCCTCTGAAATTTCATTTCCACAGATTGTACTCTGCGTTTGGTCTGTGGCATAATATGCAACCATTAACCCAGCTCCAGGGAGGTAGGGTCACCTTCCCTATACTCCACTTGAGTAATTCTCTTCTGGCGCATCCACGCTGCGGGGGTTGACATCCTACCTCCAGTAGGCCGGAGTGACAGGGTGGCTAAGTCCAGGCAAGGACCCAGTCCCACAGGGTATAGTGTGGAACCCATGCCCAGGGATACGGGCGAAGTCCTCAACGGCAGTTTTCGGCAGAGAAGAAGACCTTCAGATGAGCAAAAATGGCATCCTCTCTGGGGGTAAATTGGATGGAAACACCACTGCCTTGTGGCAAAGAGGGATCTTCAAAGGCTAAGGGAGTAAACCCTGAAATAAAATCCTCAACTGTGTTAGGCCTAGCAAGCCAACAGTACAAGTAGGAATCAATTGCTTTCAATCAAAAGGAACAAGCCTCAGAAAAAGTTACAAAGGTAGACGACCTGGCAATGAAAAAGGACAACGAGAAGGATTATGAATAGGAACTTTAAACATAAGAACATTGACGGGAAAGACTGAGTAAATCGTATATTTGATAGAAAGACGGAAATTGAATATACTGGGACTAGCAGAGACAAGACGGAGGGGGGAGGGCGTGAAGGAATTACGGAAGGGATATAAGCTGTATTGGATTGGGAATGGGGATGGAAAAAGAAATGGAGTAGAACTCGTGATAAAGGAAGGTTTAAGGGAGGAAGTAGTAGAAATAAATGACAGAATGATAAAGGTTGTAGTGAAAGTTAGAGACAAGAACTTGGAGCTAATAAAAGTTTATGACCCTCAGATAGGATGCACCGAGCAGGAAAAGTCAAGTTTGAAGAGCAGCTGCAGCAGCAGCTTGGCAGGAGCAGCCAAATTATAATGGGAGACCTTAATGCTGATGTTGGTACTGCAAGGAAAGGGTATGAAGAGGTCCTTGGAACACAAGGATGGGGCAGCAGAAACGCAGAAGGAAGAAAGCTGTTGGAGTTCTGCGAACGCAATGGTTTTACTGTGGGTAATTCCTGGTTCAAGAAGAGGGAAAGTCATAAGATAACATGGTATAGTACAGACTTGTCTCGGAAGTCGATTGTTGACTATTTCCTAATCGAAGCAGAGATGAGACAGAGTATTGTGGATATAAAGGTCATCGCATCAGAAGCCTTAGACAGTGACCATCGACTTCTAATAGCCAGTCTGAAAGAGAAAAAGGGAGCAAGAAAATCAGAAAAACCAGGAGAGAATAATAAGAGTGTGGAAACTGAAGTATGAGGAGTGCAGAAGGGAGTACCAAAAGCAGCTTGTGCAGAAAATTCCTAGGGACGACTTGCAGTCAGCGGAGGAGGAATGGAAACGTTTTAAAAACCACCTTGGTAAATACAGCCGAAGCAGTATGTGTAGGACAGCTGATAGAAGAAGAGAAAGAGAAACTCCATGGTGAATGAAAGGGCAAAGGATGCTGTGCTACAGAAGAATAAAGCCTTCAGGGAATGGTTCCAAAGGAGAACAGAGAAAAACAAAAGAGTGTACAGCTGCAAAAAGAAAGCAGCAAAAACAGTGATACAGGAATAAAAGAGGAAATGGATGGAACAGAAATGCTAAAAGAGGATAGTGAGGGCAGTAAGAAGGTGTTGTATGCCATGATAAAAAGTAGGAGGATGAGCAGAATGGAAGCAGGTAGTATAAAGGATAAGAATGGCAACTTAGTGGACGGGAAGGATGACATAAAGAAAGTCTGGAGAGAGTATTTTGAGGATCTGTTGAATGCTTCAGGACCCAGTGATGAAAATGAGAGTACAGAGGAAGAACACGACCAGTATCAAGAGGTAGAGGAAGATATTAGATGGAAGGAATTGGAGGATGCGGTAAAGAGAATGAATGGAGGTAAAGCCCCTGGAGTGGATGAAGTGAGCGTGGAGATGATAAGAGCTGTTGGAGTAATGGGCACACAGTGGCTCTATAGGGTGATGCGGGCTTTGTGGAAGGCGGGAAAAATTCCAGAGACTGGAGGAAAGGGTACTAATACCCATATTTAAGAAGGAGACAAGACTGTCTGCCAAACACTACCGTGGTATTACCCTGATGTGCCACTGTGCCAAGATATATGAGAAAGTTTTGGAAAGCCGAATAAGAAGAGGGTTTGAAAGGCAGCTAAGGAAGGTCAACTATCGATCTTATATTTGCAAGAAGGACAGCTACAAGAGCGGCACTATGAGTATGGGAAAGATCTCATTGTGCCTTTCTGGACACTGAAAAGGTATATGACAGCTCCAGCTGAACAAATGTGGGAAGGACTGAGAAAAAAAGTCAGTAAAAATGGAGATAGTGCATAGAGTGAAGGATATGTAGGAGGGGAGCTGTGTCAAAGTGGGAACAGATAAGACTGGATGGTTCCACTTGAAAAATGGACTAAAACAAGGAAGTGCCCTATTTTTTAACTGCTTTACGTCTCTCAACAGCGAGGTCTTTAGAGACGGGAAAGGATGGGGGGCAACGAATGGGAAGGAATTCGGCCATGGCCTTTTGAAGGAAGGATCCCGGCATTTGCCTGGAGTGATTTGGGAAACCATGGAAAACCCCAAATCTGGATGCCCGGACGGGGATTCGAACCGCCAACCTCCCGAATGTGAGGCGAGAACGCTAACCGTTACACCGCCATGCTCGGTAAGTGCCCTATCACCCCTCTTATTTATTGTAGCTATGGATGAAATATTGAAGAAGGCGGTGCAGAGCATTGGGGAAGGAAAAATGAAAGCAATGGTATTTGCGGATGACCTATTAGTTTGGGGAGAGGATGAAAGAGAGGTGCAGAATCAGCTGGATGTGTGGGAGAGAATAGTTGCAGCCTATGGTATGAAGTTCTCTGCGAGAAAAAGTGGTGATAACAACAAGAAAGACGAACAGGACGGACATAGGCATATCACTTAGAGGGGAGCAACTAAATAGAGTGGAATGTTTCAAATATTTGGGAAGCTGTATTGAAGAAAATGGAGGAAACAGGATGGAAATAGACGAAAGAGAAAGATGTGCAAATGGATTTTTTAAAAGTATTAGAAGTCTGGTATGGAGTAGGGATGTCCCACAAAAGAGTAAAGAGGCAATTTACAAAACATATTTTGTGCCAATTTTAACATATGGGGCAGAAACATGGGTGATGAAGGAGAGAGACAAAGGGCAGGCTATATAATTAGTCTTATTTAAAATAGCCTTTTAACCCCTAAAAATGTTTTATATTGACTCCAAATAATCCCTAAAAATATTAACCTTGATAAATATACAACAGCAAACCCATTTAATTAACCTTTTTCCAAATAAAGCTCTACATTAGCAAACCAGTATCTCGTCACAACCTGCCTGAATTTATAATTGGTATTTAAACAACTGAGTGCATAAATAATAATGTCACCAAAACAAGGTGTTCATTTTGTTCCTCTGAGTTATTTTAAAGTGCATGAACCAGAATAACATTTGAAAAATAATGCACAAAATCAGCAAAATCTAATGTCGTGTCAAAGTCACCATGTCATGTAACACACAGATGGTATTTAGCAAATAAGCTTAGTCCAAATGCATTATGAGGTGGCTTTTACAAAACGATAACACACATTATTAAGTTCAGAGTTCGATCGGTATTTATTCTCAAACCACATAAAGTTCCACAGCACCACCACTTTGGTTAAATTATTTGACAGTGCCTGGATAAGGTATATCAAAACTTCATTTCGAAAGGCACACATTCTGGCCACATCCTGGATTAGCTGACAACACACACACACACACACACACACCACACACACTAGCCAAAATCAAACCAATTTCTGGACCACATTGAAAACTATGTCCAAAAGATATGAACATCATGCCTAAAAGTTTTTTGTGTCCTGCAATACCATTCGGATAAAATTTAGATTTATTTTCAAACATTTTTATGTCATTTTAGAACCTAAATGCTGACCAGCCTGGTTGGTGACTCTCCTGCAAAGTGCCATGATAAAGAGATACTGCACCCTAAGCTGCCATTATGAAACTGCGACTGCAACTGAAGACAACAATCCTGTAGCCAGTTCCTTTATAGTACCCCAGCAGCACCTGACAGTTACTCAAAGTCTCTAGAATGCCACAACAATTAGTCTTATTCAAAATAGCTCTTTAACCCACAAAAATGTTTTATCTTGACTCCAAATAATCCTTAAAAATATCAGTATCCTTAATAAATATACGACCACAAACCTGTTTTAACTATTTTTAATAAACATACTGTTCAATTTGGGGGTTTGATATGATAAAAACCAGAGCATATTGTGTTAATTAGGGTCAATAATTTTGAGAACAAAGAAATCCAAGGGTGAAAATGGAAATAGGAAGCACACTGTCCAGAATCTAATTGTATCGTAGTTTAAACAAGAACCTGTTATTGAGGACACATGTATTGAAGCTAAATATACAGGAATGTGAGGAGACCTGGTCAGTATTAGCTAGTAGACAGTCACAATGCCTTAGAATATAGCTAACATTTCTAAAGGGAAACTTGGTCTTTGCCACCACGTTGAGTATTCTCGATATCTCAACAGATGAAGTGAACATTTGTTAATATGCAACTGTTTTATACTTTTTTATACTCAACTGAGTTGTATAAAATGAGTTTTAGCTGTACTGTGATGAAGGGAAGATGATTGGAAGAAGAACAAGTGAAAGTGGAGTTGGTAAAATCTCAGTCGGTTAGAACTACCCTGCACTTGTATGTTTGGAAAGGAAGTCCGATCCGGTCACAATTATTTATATATTACTGATGAGGATGCTGTTTTCAGTTGCAAGGAAAAATTAAAATTATGATTTGCAAGATCAAACACACTTTTTAGCAGATAGAACCTCCAATTCAATTTATGAAGTAAACGTGTTCTCAGTTCTTAGCGAGTGGCCACTTATAGCCCATATTAACAAATAAGTAAAACTTTCAAGTGAAATTAAATAAGAATACACCATAAAATCTGCCACAAATTCCAGTACTTTCATACAGTAGAGGAAACAATATTTACAATCAGCATCACACTATAAACAACAATTTCCATCATTCTGCTTCAAACAATTGGACCACACGGCAATAAAAATAAAAGTTGTAAGCAACATGCTTAGCTGAGTGATTGTCTTTTCACCAGTGCAACTGTTTCTCTTGTGAGAATGGGGCATTAGTTAAGATACAGCCAGTGTTGCTTTCAAAATACAATAATGGTTTGATTTTCAAGAACTTTATTTATCATTCACATTTTTGTTATATACTGATGAAAATTCAGAAAATGTTCCTGTATTTTATATATATTATATATATATATTTTTTTATATAACATTCTTAGCTATTTTTGACATCACCAGAAATGCAAGAAGTGGGAGAAATATTTAAACAATTGCTCTCTTTTCGACATTACTGCAACCATTCCTTCCAGTTAAGCAGTTCTTCAACATTTTTTTGGGAGCCTTATTTTGCCACACAACATTTCTCTTCAGTTCATAAATACATTTGTTGTATTCATGTGAAAAATCAAGTTATCAGATTCCAGACACATGCAAATAAATTTGGCTGGAATTATGGAATTCATTCTGAGCAACCTCTTACATTTTGCATTCAAATGATAAAAACAAAAATGAAAACATGCCATTGTTACTTACTTAGCCAAGTTAACAAATGCTTCCTGCATAACTAATAACCATGCCAGGGTTGGCCCAACATCAGATGCTGATGGCTGGTAGTCATATAATGCAGCTACAAGCTGTGCATTCAGCTCACTGGAGAGTACAGTAACCGGAGGACGTGAGATGAAGAGACCATGCAGAGCCTGTAGTCCACATGATGTTACACGTGTATCACCTAATGTCATAACCTTCAAAATGGTTTCACAAGCTGTCTGGAAAAAGAAATGAAAAAAGTTAAATGATCACTAATCAAAGTTGAAGGATGCTGGAGTGCAGTGACAAAAAAAATTACATACACAAAAAAAAACAAATAGTTTTGGCATAGCTTTTACTCATGATTGTAGAAGATAAATCATACTGCCAGTCACAAATGGGCAGGTTGACAACCATTAGTTCGGACAGGAAGAAGTTGGTGAGGGAAGGAAGGGGTGACAAAAAAAATATAATTATATATGTAAGCATGGAAAGGCAATTAATAATTTGTAATAATAATGAGGAAAAACAAAGCCATCACTCACAAAAATTAAAGGCAAAAGTGTCACAATGAATACACTAAACACGATACAAAAGCAGCTGTACAATATCTCATTTAAAAACTTACTCATGCATAGGGAGATGGGCCATTTGGCAACAGAAGCAAGCACATATGAAGGTCCCTAAAATGGCATTTAAGATACCAACCTGTTTCACCCATTTGAGGTTATTAATTTTCTCCCAAAGTCACGTTAGAATAAACAATTTCATTATAATTAAAATTATAATATGTTAATTTTAAAAAATGGAGTGCTGATTTTAGCACATTTTAATTTGAATCTCTGTTTGATTTTTAATTGCAATAGTTCATAGCAATGTTAATAAATTGTGTAAGATACCTCAGTGATTTTCAATTATTTTCATTTTTACCTCATCACAATTCATTAACTGCTAAATACAATATTCTACAACATAGTAAAAAATTCAAATATTTCATTTTATTAATAAATTGCTGTAAAATGTAAGGTTAAATTTCAAAATATTGGTGAGGAAGGCCCCACACCACACGTTCAGGCTTGGGGTCTACAAACTACAAACACAGATCTGGTGCATATATGCCACACGTGTTTGAATACAAACTTCTACATTACTAACACAATATGTTATTTGTGGTATTGGTCACTGTCCTCTCCTCATCTGACAAAATGCAGTTTATTTTACAACTTCTTAACATTTTTAGCACTATTAATCTTGTAATTGTCATTAAGATAAATAGTGCAAAGTTCTGTACCAATAAAAACACAGGATATATCTCAGCAAGAATATTCACATTAATCTTGTAACATTTATAATGAAAGCCCTTTCAACAATGAAACTGAAGCAATGCCAGAAAAGATGTTTTGAAAATGTTGCATTACTTAAATATCAATAAAAAGAAATGAGGAGGAAAGAGAGAATTAGAAAGCAGTCACATATGCCCGCACACCATAAATAAATATAATTAATGCTGATTTACAGAGACAATAGAATATGCAATTTACAAACCTTGAGCTGAGTCTTGGGGAAAGTAAAAAGTATTTCCTTCAATAAGTTAAGTATATGTAGAGTTGTAGTTGTTCCCCCAAGAGATCCACTAGTCTCCACTTGCGTAATACAAAACTTTGCTGTATGTTTGGCAGCTGGATGATGATCAGGGTGAGGTACATCATCAGCTATCATAATGTCACTGCCCCGTAATATTGCACAAACAGCATGTTGCGCAGCTTTGCGAACCTATTGAAAAATATATGTATAAACATTATTATTTGTGCCAAAATACCAGGAGTGTAAATATGAAACCAGAATTTGCCAATAGATGGCTCTAGCTATCAATGCAGTTACTGTCAGATTGCATCATTGTCACCAGCTTATTTTTTTTGACAGCTGACAGATTTTCAATTCGCAACAATACAAGTTTTAATATGACAGGATAGTTTTTAACAACATTTGTCGAGTTTTGAGCCTACAAACTACGATTTGTGGACATTTAAAGAAAACTGCTGCAGAATCACGTCAAATGCTTGTAGAAGCTTATGATGAGTGTGCCCTCAGTAAATCACAGTGTTTTGAGTGGTTTACAAAATTCAAAAGTGGTGATTTTGATGTGAGAAATGAGGCCGTGTAAGACCTCCAAAAAAGTTTAAAGACAGCGAGTTGCAAGCATTGTTGGATGAGGATGATGCTCAAATGCTACAACAGCTCGTAGATCAATTAAATGTAGCATGGTAACCTGTCCCCATACATTTAAAAGTGACGGGAAAGATCCAGAAGATGGGAAAATGAGTTCCACATGAACTGAATGAAAGACAGCAAGAAAAATGAAAAACCACTTTGAAATGCTGCTCGCCAAATATAAAAGAATTTCTCCATCAAATTGTGACAGGTGATGAAAAGTGGATATATTTCGAGAACACTAAGTGTAAAAGATAGTGGGTAATGCCAGGTGAATCTTCAACATCAAATTCAAGGCCAAAACGCTATGGAAAGAAGGGTGGCATAAAAGTGGTGTGATTTATTACGAGCTACTAAAATCTGGTGAAACTGTTAGTACTGAATGTTATCGACAGCAAACGATCAAGTTGAATCAAGCATTGTGGGAAAATCGACCAGAATACCAGAAAAGGCAACACAAAGTGATTTTGCTTCATGACAACGCACCATCACATACAGCAAAACCAGTCAAGGAATGATTGATGCGCTTAGTTGGGAGATACTGACGTATGCAGCTTACTCACCTGACTTAGCTCCATCCGATTACTATCTCTTTACACTGATGGGACATGTACTCGCTGAGCAGTGCTTCACTTCTTATGAAAATGTACAAAAATGGCTCAATGACTGGTTAGTGTCAAAAGAGCACTTTTTTTGGCGTGGCATTCATAAATTACCAGAGATGGGGAAATTGTGTATCTAGCAATGGACAGTATTTTGAATAAGGTACTTTGTATCATTTTTATATCATAAATGTGTATTTTTATGAAAAAATTCACGGTTCGTATCTACACACCTGGTAGGTATTGGATATTTGTAGATTGCTAGGCAACAAAACATGCTCCAAAGCAAATTAAAATAAAAATTAGGCTAAAGGAAGTGACCATCAGCTACACCAGATGACAGCAGAATGGTGCAGGACATGCCTAAGATCTGAAAAACATGCATAGTAATAATCATGTGTATACTGTTCATCAACAGAAGAAAAAGAGTGCCACATTCTGATTAAGAGGGGACTACATCTAGAAAATAAAATGTTACATGTGTTTCTGGACCTCTTTTGCATGTCAATGCCATCCTGTAATCATCTGCAGTAAGCGGTGATTTCTTCACGTATCCAAAGTTTTATACAGGGTGTTTCAAAAATGACCAGTATATTTGAAAAAATCAATAAAAACTAAACGGGCAGGGATAGAAATACACCGTATGTTGCAATATGCTTGGGATAACAGTAAATTTTCAGGCAGACAAACTTTCGAAATTAGTTACAATTTTCAACAACAGATGGCACAGCAGTCTGAAAAAATCTAAAGTACGATTATTCTAAGGAATAAACCATTTTTTCACAGCAAACTTGCAATCTGTGAACAGCACACGCTTACAGCAGAAAGACGGCTTACAGAATGGCGAACTCACAGACTGCGTTTACTTCTATATCTTTCAAATTGCCTGCAGCGCCATCTGTTGTTGAAAATTGTAACTAATTTCGAAAGTTTGTCTGCCTGAAAATTTACTGTTGTCCCAAGCATATTGCAACAAACGGTGTATTTCTATCGCTGCCCGTTTAGTTTGTATTGATTTTTCACATATACCGGTCATTTTTGAAACACCCGGTATGTACATTTAATTGAAACAAACGGTGCCAAATAACAAATTAAGATAATTTTCTGCATTTAGCATACGAATCATAGGATACATTCATCAACTGAGTTGTTACCACCAATTGAGGGCAACAAATGAGTACAAGTATCTACTGACATTATACTTAACAGCCACAGTTAATGGAAGAGATTGTGGCGAAACAATGAGCAGGAAAAAGCTTAATCCTTCATCACGGACATGACTATGTACAGAGGTTGGACAAAATAATATGAACACCATGTGATAGAGGTTGTTGTGTGTTGGCACCACTACTTATGTGTGGATACTGCGATGCGCATGTATGGCATAATTGATGTGGCAGGTCTTGTAGGTTATGTGTCAGTGTATTATACGCTTTGATCTGTGATGATTATAACAAGGGATCGGTGAAATTCGTGATCTCTCAGACTTCGAAAGAGGGCAAATGGGAAGTAATCTTTACCTAAAATAAAATTAAAAAATAGACAAACATATTCAAAATGAGAAGAAATGATAGAGATCACCTTTGGCTTTGAATGTGTAGTGAACGCCAAAATAGAGTCAAAGACTTGTAAGGTTGAGGGATATGACCATACAGCTGCATCTTGAGCTCGTAAAATAACTGACAAGCATCCAATAAGCTGAAACAAAAGAAACAAAAATTATTTTAAGGCAGCATTTAAAAGTTTTTGACCAAATTACAATGACCTATAAAGAAGAATTTGAACATTGATGGAGAAAGTAAATCAATCATCACCAATGTTGGAAACAGCAGAGCTGCATCAATATAATGAGTGTTCATAATATGAGTAAAAGGTCACATGAAACATTTAGAATCTGTTTGTTCATTCATTGTCATCTAAATAGTTCAGTCTTTAGCTCAGGTAAATGCCTACTTTATTTTCTCTATCCTCATTTGAATTTAAATTGCCCTTTTTCAACGTGACTTGTTTTTTTTATTAATGTCACTGAATATTCAACAAATTACAATCAAATAATATTCAATTTAAACCAGTCTGACCTAACACTATGATTTCCTAACTGCATAGAATTGTTGAGGGAAAGTTTGATCTGTTACCAAAAATAAGGATTAGAGAGCCTTATGGTAATGTAGAAGTACTCAAGTATAGCAGAACTTTAGGAATAGTGGTGCAGATGTAAAAAATTGAAAGAGTTAGTTTTTGTTGCGGGACAGTAGCCATGAGAGAGATTTAGGCTCACTTTTACAGTACAGATTATCAGGTTACAAGTGTTTTTAAGTGTAAAGTTTGGTCAGGTTGTAAAGTCTATAAAATCATTTTAAAGGGTTTTAGCTATGAAGCATTGGGTAATGATGGTGGAGACAGTTGGCAACTGTATTGATAGAAATGAAAATTAGAGTATATAGAGTGGCCTTGTAAAAAAAGTAAAAAGAGGCAAACAATTCTAGAATGGAACTGATGCACGTCCTGAGTTGCTTTGTACAGCAACAGTTGAATGCAGCTGTGAGATGGCAAAACATGCAAGATGAATGTGCTGCTTTGAAAATGCATTAGTCCCATCATGGGGATCAGTCATGTGGACATCACTGGTAGGTGGTGTTTGACTAACATGGTATACACGTAAACAGAAGGAGAAAGGGAATACTTTCTGAGTTGTTAGCTACAGCTGAAATGGAGCTCATTTCAAGTCGTGATGGAGTGACTTTTTAAAAGTTAGAGGTTGCTGATTCAGGGATAAAAACAGGTGAATAAAGAGATACTGAAAAAACTTGTGATGATGATGAAATTAAACACCAAAAAATAGTTGTAGCTGATGAAACAATTAAATAAGGGGTTAGGGGGAAGGTGAAAAATAATGATGGGAATATGCAAAAAAAAAAAAAAAAAAAAAAAAAAAAAAAAAAAAAAAAAAAGTGACAAGACTGCTACTACTGACCTATAGGAATATAACAAACAAAATGTAGAGTTTCCCAAATTAACACATATGCAAAAAAACACAAATAGTTTAATTAAATGAAGGAGCGCTACACATTGAGGTTTTCCCTGATGGATATAGAGTAGATAAAAGATGAATTCAAGGAGGAATATTCATACTGGTTTGCACAGTCTACTACAGACAGCTGGTGTTCATCGATTATTGTCATGAGTTAATGGGGGGAAGAAACAAAAGAAAAGACCACTTTCTATGTTGGCAAGAAGAAACGATGAAGACATGGTGCATGAGAAGAAAATAATCCATATTCAGAGTTCATACATAAAACAGTAGAATAACCATTATTGGTGAGAACTCCCATTTTCCTGGACTCGAAAGCAAATAATATTACTAACAGAAGGGAGTAGATATTTTCTAATACCTTGTTGACTGAATGAGGCATTACACAAGTGGTAGAGAAGAGCTCCAGGGGATGGATCAAACATGTTGGACATCATCCTAATAAAGCCTGATGATAACTTTGTGTGGGTTCGAGTTACAAAATTAATATGTGACTATCAAATAGTTCTGACTGACATTAATGTGTTCAATAAACTGCTGGCTAAAAATTGGTACAATTATAAAATGGTGCTTCCTTCAAAATTGAAGAGAAATTTAAGTGAAATGATCAGTATGTGGAAGGAGAACACCGGTACAGAGGAATGGAAGAAGAAATGAAAATACCAAAACAGAAAGGAAAGTATGGAACCTATAATTATAACTGAGAGGTAAGGAAGATAACAAGAACAGTAAGAAGAGGACATAACAAAGGTAAGAGGCAAGGCAGTAGTAAAACTTGAAACAACTAACAAGAAATTAATAGCAGCAAAGAGAGAAGTAAAAGAATGGTTCATGAAGAATATTGTGGTTTGTAAGGGGACCACTGAATGATGCATCTACAAATTGCTATGGCTACATTAAAAAACTGAAAGTATCAAAAGATATTCCAACAATTATGAATAAAAATTGGGAAGAAGTTACTGTGGATATTTAAAAGAAGTTACCATGGCAGGGTTATTTTAACTAACTGAAGCGATTTCACAAAGTTACTATAGCTATATTATCTGAAATATTGTCAGAAAACTTTATAGTCATATTGAAAAAAACTCAAAAGTTTTTTTGACATGCTACAAGTGCCCTATATATGTACCCTCACTGATTCTGCAGATAGCAAGTATATCAAGTTCTGGCCACACTCAGTGTGCCCCTATCAATCTGTTCAAAAGCCCTGTTGATGCCAGCTCGCAGTTCCGGTAATTTTTCTGGAGAAAGAGGCTTAAACACTGAATTTTTCACATTACCCCACAGCAAAATATCATTTGGGGTTAGGTCGGGAGAGCAAGAAGGCCATCATAGGAATTGCTGAAATTCAAGCACGACATAAGCTGTTACCATCTTGGCTCACTGCTCACTTCTGCACTCTCATGGCAGAAATTTTAGATATGGCTGCAAAATAGTTTGAGTTTATTCCATATGATTGTAATTTTTGTAGGAATATGTTAAATAATATATCTACAAAAAAAATCTGTGAAATCACTTCAATAATTTATAGTAATGCTGTATTAAATTGCTGACTTAATTAGGTCATCAGGGACTATCGTTCAGTGGGAAGAACAGATCAGGATCTTCTCCACATAAGTATAAATAGACAAACTAAAAAATTAGAAAATGATCATGAGGGTATTGTAAGAAGACTAGGTACGACAAAACATGTAAGGGAGGCAGTATGGAAAATATTACTACAGATGTATTAAAAATTGGAGGAGGGGACAGTGAGGGGAAATTGTAATTTTTCCACAATTTAAAGTATTACTTAGATTATGTTTGGAGACTAACTGCTTGCCAGAGGAGTGAAAAAATACCACAGATGTAGAAATCCAAAAATTTATGGGAGACAAATAGGGTTGAAAATTACAGCATGATTTATTTGACTTCAATATTAGGTAAGTTGATGAAGACTTTGATATGCAACTACTTCAGAACTTGGGTTTAGGGGAGGATATTCATGTCAATCTCAGTTAGTGGACTACACATTAATTATTTTGTATTATATGGACAAAGGAGGCCAAGTTGATAGTGTATCAATGGCACTCTCCAAGACATTTGAAAATAAGGTAAAAACAATCGAGGTGGCTGGAATAGTTATATGTTTGGTGTGAGAATTCTTAAAAGGTAGAATGCAAAGATGTGTAACATAACCCTTAGTAATTCATATGTTAACCACTTTGTGTTAAATTGCTCAGAAATAAGTGGGTAGGGAAACTGCACTCAAAAACCTACAGAACCAAAAAAAGTCTATCATGTAATGTGAAAGTCAGTGAATACATTAATTAGGCTAGGGTATAAGTTTCAATTCCAATTAAATTAAAATACTAAATATTTCTTAACTATGTAACTAATAACATGAAACATGTTACTAGGTGGAAACACATGAAAGTAGGATTAGAAATTTAATATTCATAACAATATTAACTCACTTTTAAAAGGCCAATGAGGAAAAGTATAAAACATTTCACACAGATCAGATTTTTGTCTATAATAATAATCAGGACATTTAACAATAACATGAAATAAAATATTATTAGAAGTTTATAACAATACAAAGAAAAACAAAATTCAAGATGCTCACTTACTGATCTTAGGATAATATTGTTGTCTGAATCTGCATATTTGCCAAGAAAATCCACCAACAATTTTGAGGTTTGAGAAAATTTTGCCTTTAAAATGTTATGAGGAACACCTTTGATCCCCATACCCAATAATGACAAAACAGCAGCAACGGAATTTTCAGTTTCACTCTTCTCCAATGTAGACATCTGTAGGAAAAAAAATGTTGTAAATTAAAGTTGAATATCAAATGCTGATTTTAAGAAAAAAATATCTTTGTGGCAGTTACATGTACCTACTTACTGGATACCTGTATTATTTCACTTGAATGAAAAGACTTAGTAAAAAAGCAGAAGGCTACAATGTAGAGACTACTAAAAACTATTATCCTACAAAAATAGATAATTATTTTATCAACATAGAACTACAGGCTCTAAACAGCAATATTAAATAAGGACACAGTATGATGGGAGACTCACGAGGAATCACAATAAAATTAAATAGCTCTAATATTTATGAACAAACTATCATTTTGCAATTTCTTTTATTTAAAATACTCCATTAATTACTGATTTCACCCTTCTGTCTGTTAACAGACCTCTGTAACAAAATCAGTAATAAAGTTATGTACTGTTTCCAATTGTTTCCTAGATCCATGGAAAAGTATGAGTTTAAGACACCACAGATCACAACTGTTCTTTTTTCTGTCATGGTGTCATGGGCGCCGGTAGGATTACTTTAAGGGGGGTGCATCTGGTACTTTTTTTTTAATATACATTATATACAACACTTATTACTTACTAGCTAAGGATACTGAATTTATTGACGAGGTGTTGAAGAAATTTGTACAACAACCTAGGCGTCTTAAGTTATTATTCAAACAGTGAATTTAATAATAAAATTTTGTTTCTTAATCTTTTTCTGTGTATTTTCTTTCATAGCAGGGGGGTGCAAGTGCACCCCCTTGCACCCCCCTCCCGGCACCCATGCATGGTGTTTTGATTAGTTTGGTGCAGTCCACCTTTTCCTATTCCGAGATCTAATCTCTTCATCTTAATACACCCCTTATAGCCTAAACTGTCAATTATCTAATCTATACAGTTTAATCTTTATGGTCCTCTACAGTTCCCCCCTCCCTTTTTAATGATCCTTCCAAAACTGAAGTTACTAAACATCCTCTATCTTCTTTCTGTAAAATATTTTCACAAACTTCTTTCCTCATCCAAGATTTCCAAAACATGTTTGATTCATACTTTATGTACCCACTTAAATAAGTCCTGTCACAAGTTAAGCCATGTAAAACTACTATTGAAATATTACACAGTCATCAGGTGCTATTAATTGATTACTTGAAAAATCATCATCTTTTAATGCATTTGTCTGAAGATAGTCATCGGGACTTCGTGTAAATTAGTGAATACGATTGCTACAATTGGATGGTCAACTTAATCTCATTTATTATTATCTCAGTGCAGATAAGAAACATCATTCAACCTCCGAAATTTATAGCGATTTTCTAAAAAGATTCCTTTCAAGTGAGAAACGAAAGATTAAATGAATCTGCTCAGTTAGGTTTCTAACAATCTACCACAACAATCACTGTCATATACATTACACTGCAAATGTTCTTTTCTTAATAACTTGACAGTCTGGGTAATGTGAATTACCACCACTGTTCGAAAATGACTACCTTTCTTCGTAGACCAATGTGGAAGCATGAAATGAATTCGTATCCAAAATGACCCGGCATGTTACACTACATTTGAATACACACATTCACACACACCAATATCTTTACAGTGACTACTGCTCTGTATGATTAATGTAGACATGTCCAATTTGACCTATCGTATCGCTACCTCACTTACTCTCGATACTTATTTTGTGAATTTTTAGCAATGTTACTTATTGTCAACTGAAATTAGGGTTGTTGACCTTCTGTAAAGTGACACCCTGCCCTAATATAGTATATGTGAAATGGATAAAATGGTAATACTCGCATATGATAAGATACTGGGTAGTTAAGCTATGCACTTCCCAGTATGGAATTTCTTTTTTATACTGCTTGGTAAAGAATTGGTTAAATAATTTGTTTTCAATATACATTTGATATTTTGTGTTCAACTATTTTTCTGCAATTATCATTATGGGAATAATGGATCAAAGGCAAAGAATAGAGTTCCAGAAACAAAGTGAACAAAAGGTTTCTAAAAGTAACAAAACGCAGGCAATGAATACATTCACGAGAAAAACATAAAATTAAGACAGTGACATGGAAAATTACTTGACTGACATTTAACACACTGTACATGGTAAATAAATTTTAATCATGATTGGTGCAAATGGGCATATCAAGCAAGAGAAACTTTATGGTCAATCCATGCCTCAATATTAGGATCAATCCCAAACAAGGGTAATTCATGGCCGAATATGGTATCAACCACAAGTTGCTACACAGTATGGTAGCACGTCACCTCCTTCAGGTATGGTTATGGCCAGGCAGATCGCCATGAGTGATAAAGCATAAGTGGTACCTGTGTTCAGAAGCAATATATACAGGGTGACTTGTGGGAACCAGACGTTTTTCAAATGAGCAGTACAAAGTTAATTTACTTAGTAATATTATTTAATTGTTATAGATATAATGGTGAAACCATACCACTTCATAAAACATTAAGTGTGTTCATTTCTTGAATATGATGTTATGCATGTTCTTGCCATCCACTTGAATACATATTTCCAGCCTCTGCAGAAAGTCATCAAAAACTCGGGTCAACATATCTTCTCCAAACTAATTCACCTCTTCTGTAATTGTATCTTTCAGCTCTCATTAAGTACATGGTTTGTGAGTGTAGACATGAGCTTTCAAATATCCCCATAGGCAATAATCACAGGGAGACAAATCCGGTGACCTTGGCGGCCACGGCACATCACCAAAACGTGAAATTAGCTGACCAGGGAACATCTTCACAACTCGCATTGATGCACGGGAAGTATGCGCTGTGACCCCATCCTGTTGGAAGTAAACATTTTTCTTGTTTATTCCTTGCCTCCGAAGTTCTGGTCTGAGAAATGTTTCCAACATGCGAACATAGTGTTCCTAGTTTACTGTCACTGTGATGCCATTTCCATCGAAAAAGTATGGTCCAATTATTCCAAAGTGAGCTGCCGCACACAAAACTGTTACCTTTGGAGAGTGAAGAGGTTCTTCATGAATGTTACATGGATTTTCAGTCACCCAATACCGAAAGTTTTGTTTGTTAACTCAGCCGTTTAAGTGGAAATGAGCTTCGTCGCTCATTAACAGTATTGCATTAGGATTATCACTAAACAACACTTGCATACACACTGCGAAGTCTTCTCTTTGTTCATAGACCCTCTCTTTGAGTTGCTGCACCACCTGCATTCTGTAGGGATAAAATTTCAAATCCAATCCTAAAATCTTCCCTCATAGAACCGGAGCTCATGTTTAGCTCTCATGCATGTCTGCATGCATATCAACTCAGACTCCTAATTAAAGCAGTTCTCACTACAGCCATGTTATCAGGCATTCTCACTGTTCTTGCAGAAACGGGTGGCTTTTTCTTTGTTACTGTTCCTGTTGTACTGAATGCGTGAACCCTTCTTAACAATGTGTTTTGGCTTGGAACTGTGTCATTCTGACCGATATTAAAGTGATGTCGAAAGATACACTGCGTTTTGATAATAGATTCACCATTTTTAACAAACGTGACATATGCAAAAACACGATGTTGTACTGACCACTGATCCATTATGACTAAAATGGTATGACACACTCAAAACAATGACATAACCTCAATCTCACCATCATGTGTAACAACAATGCAACAGCTGATCCAAATTCATCCGGTTCCCGCAAGTCACCCTGTACAAGTATGATGTCAATTGGTAGCCAGTTTGAATGCAGTTGAAGAGTTGGTAGTCATCTTGACCCCACCTGGGGTCACAGTTCATCCCAAGAACCATCCAGCCTCCACTCAACACCTGATAAGCATACCATCCAGATATAATGGGCAATAGTCTATAGTGAGAATCTCTTGTTTAACTTTTCTGTTTATATATGTACTAGCCCCATATCTCGTAAAAAATGACGGGTTTAATGGAGAGTTATTGTAATTTATTTCTATGCAGTTGCTTAACTAAATAGAATTGTTATAAAATTAAGCTCATTGTAATTTATCGTCTCTTGTAGTGTAGCAAAAAGCTTCAGTTGTCAAGTTGGTCCAGCTTGCATTTCAGCCTAACCACAATCTCTGCTAATAATGCTGATATAAAAGCAAAACTTCAATCACACGTGAATTAATACATTCCCTGTATTGCATGTCAGTGTCATCATGTATCGAGATAATCATCACAGGTTCTTACGTCTTTCTTTCTTATTACCTGTGATGAAGATCAATGTTTTAATGGCTGACACTGCTTACTTCGGCTGAAATAATGAGCCAAGTGAAAACGTAGGACGCTAAAAATAAATCTTAACAATGTATGATATGCCACGTAATATTTAATTATGGTTTAGGCCACATATATCGCGATCAATTAGGAACTTCTTTCATTCAAACCATGTAATGATTTCAATTTAAAAAATTGATAATTAATGTCAATTTAAACGAAATACATACTTTTCTTTGTGTTCTGACAATTCATTTCTTAGCAATTGCTTAACTAAATAGAATTGTTATAAAATAAAATTCAATGTAATTCCTTGTGTCTTGCACTGTAGGAAAGGTTTTGGTTTCCATCTGGGTCCAGGTTGCATTTAAACTTAACCGCATACTATGCTAAACTTGTTGCCAGAAGAACAATACCTCAATCTCACACATAATAATACATGTAATGTATCGCATTTTAGTGGCAATAATGCAACCAGAAATCTTCAAGGGTTTTTGCACATTTCTTTTTTTGCTATTCTTGATTCAGACCGATATTACAATGATTGAATGGCTGACACAGTTACTTGTTGCTGAAATAATAGCCTCAGTAATATTGCTCAGTGAAAGCAAACAAAATTAAAATAAATTTTATAAACTTACATTATGCCACGTAATATTTGTTTTAATTGTAGTGTAGGCTGCACAGATCGCGATAAGTGTGCAACTATTTCTATTCAAACGATTTAATAATTTCAATAATAGGACACAGTTTAAATTATTTTGAAAAAAAAAAAAAACTAAATTATTCACACCCTCTAGTGTGACATCAAATGCCAGTTGTAAATCTGAGCCATGCTCAGTAACAATCTAATCAAAACTTTTGTTAAAATTGATACTCATTTTATCTTACATATCTATGGACAAAGAATTTAAGTAATACTTCTATATATCAAAAGAATATTATGTAAATGTAAGCATCTAATGATTGATATGTTGATTTAAAGGCAATACATACTTTTATTTCAGTGTTCTGTCAGTTTATTTACTCACGGATGCTTAGAAATGTTATTAAGTAATGTGCATAACCTAGAACAAATGCGTAAAGTGTGAAGTTATAGAGTGATGTCATGGCATAACATCATAGATGACCAAAACTTGCATTTTATAAGTATAGATGATCTCTGTGGGAATACAGGCACTTTCAAAAAAAATATTGGGGTTTGAGACTATGCAGAATTGTGAGAATTAAGTTTTTCCCAGTATATGGCTAACAAAAATTCTTCACGGGTATTCTATCAGATAAGTTATTCTATATATACAATGTTTCGGCAGCAACTCGCTGCCTTCATTAGGTGGGATGTCACAGTGAAGCTACCACTGCGATGACACAGCATTGACTGTGAATGCCTTGAAATCCTGGCTCATATAAGTACCTAGTGGCCAGTGACCCATTGCCAAAGAGGCTTTCTGCTGCTCTCCCATTAGCTGGCGCATCAACCGGGCTCACATGGGGACTGCAAAGGACGACTGTGTACCGGCACTCTTCTGAAATGAATGTCTAGTTCGCTGCCATTTCAGATCTTGGATGATGAGGTTCAAAGCTTCACTCGAAAAGAGACCATCATCTCTGTTGATGTTGGTGTTTAGTTGAATCTCCAGCGATTCTCTAGTTACAGAATACCAGAAAAATGATGTCTGAGCCAATACTTCAGTCTTTTCGAAGTTTATGCTGTGGAAATTTTCTACAGCATGTTCGGCTAATGCGGATTTGTCCAACACTAACAACCGCAGATAATGCTGGTGTTTGGTGTGGTGTTCCTCAATAGTTCTAATAGTTTGGCCGATGAATATTTTGCCCCATTCGCATGGGATTGAATGAACTTCCAGGACCTCGGCCTTTGACTCCTGAGATTTTCTGAGGCATATGACTAGAACATGAAACATTCACAATTTGAGTCCCAGTCTAGACTGGGCTTTTCATAGGCCCTTAACCTGACCTTCACCTCTTGCACAGCTTGCTGTGTATTGAAGTACATCAGAATACTCCTGTGCAGGTTCTCCCGGACAACAAAGCCATACAATGAGTGTATCTTTTTTTTTATTTTTTTTAACAGGAAGTAAAGACATTTTTGTTTCTTCTTAAATCCTAAACAAAGAGCCAATACCAATTTGGTGTCCACATAATAAATACTAGCTTTTTTGGCATCTTACAGCTAAGAACGATATTAATCTTTGAAGTCCAATGCAACCATCATTCGGTGTCATCTAGCATGTGGAGGTAGTGTAGCGAGGATTAAAATATAGAACAAAAGCTGCACAGAATCTCAAATTATCTCTGTCTATTAATGTTTTAAACTTCTTTATGTTATAAATGTGAATCATTACTAAAAACCATTATTATTTTGTTTTAGACCATATATACCTCTATATAAATTACAAAGAAAACCTTACCAGAGCGGCGAAATATTCTACTGAAGATTCCCTTCCATTATATGATTTTATAACTTCCGTAACTGCTGCTAGTATAGCAAGCATTTCTTTGTGAAGAGCTGAGTCTTGACGGAAATTATTCAATAACCTGGAAATTATAATTAACACAAGTTAAAACACCAACATTTATTCAAACAATGAAGCTAATAACCAAATAGAAAATGACACACAAAAATAAGGGTGAAGACTTGTTACAGCATACCACATACCGGCTAAATGACTGGTTGGAACAATTACTCCAGTCACTAGCAAATGTTTGAAAAGTCTTGAAAGTTCCTCCCACAGTTCCATCATCATCTTGGTATTCAGATGCTGTTGATGGAGTGTCAATCTTAGTAGTCAATGCATCAAGCTTTTTCAAGGCTTCAGCTGTCAAACCACCTTGTCCTGGAAGTTAAAAGTGCATTTTAAAAACAAGAATTTTGCTAGGGCATTAACAACACAATCAGTTATGATTAAAAAAAAAAAAAAAGACAAAGCATATCTGGTAAAAATCAGAAAGATACCACTAGATACATGAAACTTTTGCTGACTGGGATATCAATAACTTTGCTACTTACAAGCTTCCTTACGATAATCTTCTATTTGCTTATAATATGTAGTTCAATGATTCAAAGTTTGCACCTTAGACATAACATGATATATATCCATAAAA
Organism: Vandiemenella viatica; assembly: GCA_031002005.1. Lineage (NCBI taxonomy): Eukaryota > Metazoa > Arthropoda > Insecta > Orthoptera > Morabidae > Vandiemenella > Vandiemenella viatica. Next base: position 64,694,434 of record CM061920.1, read on the forward strand.
AGCAAGCACTGGTCTTAAGGACATAATATATTACTATGGATTAATGTTGGAATACCTGTTAAAATAGAAAAATTCTAAGACAGCACTATTTACAGTAGTCAAAATCTAAATTTTAACAATTTTCATCAGTAATTTCATTTGTTCATCCAATTTTTCTCCCCTATTTTAAAATGAGACTCAATGTACACAAGATATTCACCACCTCACTTCATATTTAGTACAGTACACCTCTCATACAGTCATCTTTAAACCATTCAAGGTTTTTTTTTTAACAATGCACTCACTACACTTCCACTTGCAACACTTATTCCAACCGCTGCGGTATTACAGCTTTTCTCATTTCCAGCAGCATTCCTCATTTCTGGAAATGTCATATTCATTAGCTTATTGAGCTAATTTACACTCTTTCACTCTTCATATATTATTCAGAAACATAGCTATACAAATTATTTTAGCTTATAGTTCTAACACCTAAAGATTAAGAAATTTCCCATTCCCTTATTACTGAAATCAGGACCTCAAACAGCAAGTACATAGTAACAACTGGCCAGTTTTTAGATTGGTCTCTTCCCCAACAAAAACCCAAAATGATGGTCACAATCAGACTATTTTCTGTGCCAGGACAATAATGTTTCAACACTTGGTTAACATTCTTTGCAGTTAGTGTGCTAAACAAAAATATTTTGCAGATATTTTTCAATATCATCCCACCCATAACAAAAAAAAAAATGTGACAACAGAATTCTGACAAGTTGTCCAACAAGCACAAGCATAAAATAAAAAACCAACAATAAAAATGTGGGTGCGCAGACTTCCGCGGTCATTGTCAATGTAATATTGGTTGTTAGGTTTCAACAAATTGACGCGGTTCAACCCGGACAACCAAGATTACAATAAAAATGTAACCCCCCAGATTACAAAGAAAACAACTGAAGAATTTACATTCTGCCCTGTTAGTCTCATTGCATGCATTTTTCACCAAACTTTGATCAACTTTCATAAACAATACATTAAATCTCCCTCTGAAGTTTTATTCAGAACACTGCTCACCAAAAGTAAATTTTGTTTAAGTAGTGTGATGGGGGAGAGTGGATGGGTTTTTGTAAACCTAGACTTTTTCTATTTGTTTTAAAGTATGTGCGTGAAAAGTTACATTGAAATCAGGAAAAAAAAACTGTAGCTTTGTATAAATAACATTAGGAAAAATCAAATGGGGTAAAGGGGTAAGGGAATAGGTTCTCTAAACACAATGTAGACAGTATTTTTTTCTTTGTTTTAAAGTATACATGTTGTAACAGCCCTCATACCTGAACTTTAAATAGAATTGTATTTTATGAAGTATTTGTAGTGAGCTTAAGTTTGCTTGAATATGATCTTGTAGGTTTGTTTTTCAATTAACTGTAAATCAGTGTATATAGACTTTGCTTTATGAGAAGAAATTATTTAAAGGACATTTAATACGTTTAAGAACCGAATTGTGCAAGAAAATTGCTTAAATGTTGGTAATTCCAAGTATTAATGCAAGTTACGATGTCTAAAGGACAATTTACTACAGTTTAAAATGATTTTTGTAAATTATTTTGTGTTTAAGTATCTTTAATTTCCATTTCTGATCATTTTGTAATGATGTTAAATGATTATGTATTACTTCTAATCAGGGGCGTAGCTACTATGGGGCTAGGCGGTGCAGTGCACCGGGGCCCCCAAGCATACCTCAAGGGGCCCCTAAGCGCACCTCTAGGGGCCCTCACGGCAAACTGGCGAGGGCCTAAAATAAATTTATTGCACCGGGGCCCTTGTTGACCTAGCTACGCCACTGCTTCTAATTGTTTTTAATATGTTTCAATTGTTTGAGTAATTGTTAATGTTCGAGAAATATCTGGCGAAAGCTTTTGAAGAGTTCTAGAAATTTCGGTAGAGCCTAAAGAAATCAGCAGAAAGTTAGTTGGTTTATACAGATTCACGTTGCAACTGCCAAGGACTGAGTTAGTAGTATCTTTGAATTGTATCTATACATGTAGGCTAAACAATATCATTGACGTGTTGTCTGGAAATAAAGGAAAGTTTAAGCTGAAGTACATTGTGGAATACTTAATTATCAGATTAATTAAACCATGAAGAATCTGACATGGCGACCGTGACAGGGCAAGAAATCATTAAACATCTGTGAGATGTTAATTTTCTAAAAGAATTCTTTATGAACCAGTACTACTATTGCACTTTTCTAGTCTTCTGATAAGCAATAAGACTCCGGATTCATTGTAAATAAAATTTCAAGGTAAGGTACAATATCATATCCCACAATCTTTAATGCATCTGTAGTAATATTATCTACACCAGTCTTGTTTGTTTTTTTTTTTTTTTTTTTTTAGCTTTCTCATTTCCTTCATAATTTCCTGAGAATATATTTCAAATGTTCTAGTTTTCTTATTTCTATTTATAGGGAGACTCTCCTCTGATTTATTCCCTCCCATCACAGGAGATTAGTCCCTAGTGGTCTCATTAAACCAGTCACTCAATATGTCTGCCATTTTAAAATCCTCAGTGACTTCAACTCCATTCTTATCTACAGTTGTCTGAATACCTCCTCTTCCCCTTAGTTTTCTATAATACACACAAAAAAATTCAAGATGCATTATTCAGTAGTCTGCCTGCACCAATAATGTTCTCCTTAAACACATCCTTTGCTTCTCTCTTTGCTCTTATTAATTGCTTGTTTAGTTGTTTTAAGTATTCCCTACTGTCTACACTCTTGTGTGCTCACCTCCCTAATATTCAGGTTCTGTACTTCTCTTTATGTTGTACTTTGGAATAAACAACCTTTTTAGTATCTCCTTAAACCCTTCCCATTTTGCCTCCACTCTACTTATGGCATCCTTCCACTAGCTGAAGCTTTAGTTAAAATATTTCTTTAAATCCAAAGTCTGTGACTTTTTATAATTATACCTCTTTCCACCTTCTGTTTTGGTGACTGGTTTACTAGATCCCCTGATATCCATCAGTACTTCATTGTGATCATTTATTCCTTCAGTTACCTGACAACCCACAAGATTTTCATCAGGTTTTATTAGAAAGATACCCAACATGTTTGGTCCCCTCGTGTCCTGCTCTACTACTGGTGTAAAGATAAATAATACAAGGGAACAGAGGATTGTGAATATGTTGATGAGGGAATGAGGAATTACACAAGTAGTAGGATAGTGTACGAGGGGACTGAACATGTTGGATACTGTAAAACATTCCGCTGCTTGGGGTTGTAGCTTACAGCAGGTCTTCACTATGATCGTATCCTGGTACCTAGTTGTTTTTTACCTGTGGTCACCAATCCCGCGTAAAATAAAATATGATACGCCAAGAGATAAAGGTATGTTCTCAAAATACAACTTCAGACTTCCTGATTAATTCTAAATTGTATATTTTGCAGAAGTTCTTACATAAACTCAGTACCAGTGTAGGCCTAATAGAAAAGCTTCAGACTTTTGAAAAAGAACTACAGTAGTACCAATCTATAAGGGTGGTGAGACAAAGAGAATTGAAGATTACAGGTACCACATCAGTAGTGGGAAAATTGATGGAGAAATTGGTATGCAACCATATCAGGAATGTCTGAATGGAAAGAAAACTGGTTTCCAAAACAACAACATGCATTTAAGAAAAGATACTCATGAGAATCTCAGTGGACTACATGAAAGATATCTCAGATGAAATAGACAAGGAGGCTGGATTGGCAGTGTACCACTGAATCATTTGACAAGTCATAAAATGGTGGTAGATAACGTAAAAACCATTGGAGTGAATGAAAAGTAACTTGCTGGGTGGATGAATTCCTGAAAGGTATAAAGTAGAAGGAAATTACCCCATCACATACAAAGTTGACGGCTGCGATGAAAGAAAAAGGCGGACATGCGTGTTTTCTCTCATCGCCGCCATCAACTTTGGTATGTGATGGGCTAATTTCCCTTTCCTTTATTACTTATATCGTCTAGAAGTCACTTCCTTTTTCCTTAGTTTCATTGAAAGGTATAAAGCAAAGAAATGCAGTATCAAAAGAGGTACAAGCTAATATAGGAGTCCCTCATGGTAATGTATTACTACCATTGCTGTTCATCATTCTAATGAATGATTGTATTGATGGGTTGAAGTCAGAAGTTAGATTGTTTGCAGATGACATAATGTTATACAAAAGGATTAAAACAGGAGATAACTAAACAGCTACAAGAGGACAAAAACAGCATATCTATCTCAGTAGTTAAACATGGAATAAAAATAAATGTGAAGAATCCAGGTTATTAGGTACACAGATAAAAAAGTAAAGATTTCGGGTCTACTGGAGATCACGATTCTGCTACAACAACATTCAGTAATATCGTTGGAATATTGCTGCAGTCAGTCGTAAGACGTATTATTTTAAAACAGTAATTCCGTTGTAATACAGCCTGGACCATTATTTTCAAGCAGAAATTAGGCTGTAATACAGCCTGAACCAGCATGAAACCATTAAATGTACTTCGGAAAGAATTTCTACTTGAGTCTTGCGTTTGACCACTGCAGTATTATGATGACAACTCCTGGCGGAATCGTGATCTCCAGTAAAGATTTTCTATGATTATAGTGTAGGGAGTGAATTGCTTATTGAAGATCTTAACAGAAAAAATCTTTGTGTAACTTTTGATAGTAAACTCAATTGTGCGCTCGGCAGATGGTAGGAAGAGGTTTTAAAAGGCTCCATTTATTGGAGAGAGTGACGAGGGGACGAACCAGGGAAGTGAGAGAATTGGGTTATAAAATCTTGGACAGACCACTAATTGAAGGAAAGCGAGCAATGACGAACACAATTTATGAATGTTTCTTAGGAAACATACCGAGTAATACTATCATTTATACACAATATTTCACCAACATAAATCACCGTTACCATGTTCAGGTATAGCCATAAGACTTAAAGTCTACCTAGAGTGTGTTGCCGAAAAACTCGCATAGCAACGACAGACATTGTTACCTTGCCTAACAGCATCTCAGACTTCATTAGACACCTGCGAAGCATAAAGCACAGAGAAATGCTGACAAGCAACCTCAATATATGGTATCCATGGATCACTTAGTTGTAAACCACAATACCAGTTAACCAGAGTAGATGTGAGGCGAATTCAAATGATTCTATAATGACACTATCCCAAAAACCTCTCACAAGTGCCAGCACCTTGGTTGATTCGAAATCAAATCCACGTCCTTGTTTGAAACTATGGTCTGCCACTTTGGATTTGTCCTTTTGCCCTAGGCGAACATGCCAGAAATGTTCCAAACAAGGATGTTTAATATAGCCTACCATATTGTCTGGCCAATGCAGTTTTCCATATTCACGCGTAATTTTATAAACTCACAATGTATGAGGGGTGAGGTCATCCTTTGGAGAGCACAGAATGTTCCTTAGCTTTGGTGTTGGTAGGAAAATGGTACCGAGCGTGGCGGTGTAACGGATAGCGTTCCCGCCTCGCATTCGGGAGGACGGCAGTTCGATCCCCGTCCGGGCATCCAGATTTGGGTTTTCCATGGTTTCCCAAATCACTCCAGGCAAATGGCGGGATGCTTTCTTCACAAGGCCATGGCCGAATTCCTTCCCATTCCTTGCCCCCCATCCTTTCCCGTCTCTAAAGACCTCGCTGTTGAGAGACGTAAATACAATTAAAAAAAAAAAAAGGAAAATGGTCTTAATGCCATTTCTTGCTAGAAACCTTCCAACCTATGATGTAGTAACGCCAGAGAAGCATAAGTGATTATATGGAACATTGTTGCAGTTATTACGCCTGTGTTTCACTTCTTGGAATGACAACTGCATTTGATGTTTACTGTACCCATTCTGTCTGAAGGTATGATATAAATGGTCTAACATACTATATAGGCTTTCCTCATCACATATTGTCTGCATCCTACAGATTAGAGTAGTGAGCACTGTCTTGTTCTGTGCCGGATAGTGATGACTGTGTGCGTTTAGGTATAGATCCAGGTGTGTTGGCTTTCTGTACACAGTGTGACCTAAAGCCCCATCATTTTCAATAAGGGTGCCCAAAAAGGGCAGGTGGCCTTCTTGAACTGGATGTATGCGTTGATACTGTGAAGGAAAACCTGTCACTGTTGTCTCTATCATGGGGCCAAACAACAAATGTATCATCCACGTACCAATAAAAGGCACTGGGATTCATAGGAGCACTTGTCAACGCTTTCTCCTCAAAATCTTCCATGAAGAAATTAACTATCACAGGTGACAACAGACTGCCCATTGCTACTCCATCAATTTGTTCATAGTAATTCCCATGATATGAGATGTATGACTGTAAGGTGTGGTGGAACAACTCAACTAACCTGGGCTTGTAGTGCTGTTGTACTACAGACAATGTATCAGACAGAGGAACGTTGGTGAAGAGGGAGACCACATCTAAGTTCACCATCAAATCATGGTGACACAGGCGAAGTTCTTCAATGATGTTAATAAATTCCGCCAAGTTTTTCACATGGTGAGAACATCTTCCCACAATTGGTGATAACAGACCAGTTAGGTATCAAGTCAGATCATAAATGGACAGTCCAATACTACACACTATTGGACGTAATAGTGTTCATAAATATACAATGCCAAGAAAAACTTCACTCATCTGTTACACTTTAAAACATTTTGGTATAAACCTTAATCATTATTAGAGTACATATGTCAAGTGGATCAGGAATCTCAATGTGTACACCCCCTCCACTGAGTTCTGAACTCGGGTAATATCTAGATTGCGATACCGCTGCAACCACTTACCGCATCGCGATGTAAACACTTCCGGATGGAAACAGTATGACGTCACTACCTTGCTGAATGTGATGTCTAGGTTCCGCTGTCAGCTTTAAATGTCACTAACAGGGTCTTGCACGGAAAGTAGTCCATCACTAATATCGAGAAATCGTTAATTTTGCACAAGTAGTACAGGAATAAGTTCATTAGCGATGAGGTTTTGATGAAACGTAACTATCAAACACCTTATTGCGGATACCTAATTTCTGTGTCGTATCTATCGCTGTTACTGTCGTTTATGTCTTAATGCAGCCTGGACCATAGTGAAACGTAACCGTCGCACACGATATTGCCGATACCCAATTTCCAAATAGTATCTGTCACTATTAGTATGGTCCAGGCTGCGTTTCAACCTAAAAGCAAATGATTATTGACGAAATCTTGTTTTATAAATAATTTATTTTGTATAAATGATTTTAATAACAATTTCAGCCACGCGAGGAAATATAGAAGAACGAAATCAAATACAAATCAATGGAATTGTGACTAATAACGTTAACGCTAATGAACGATATCAATTATTTGTTTGGAATGTTGTACATATTTTAATAATATTAGTCTATTAACTGTGCAAGTAATAATTTTCTTTAACTTTTTCAATCCGTAAATTTTATTATTATTACTACTATTGGTTACATTCTATGGCGTAACGTGTATTCTGAAATCGATCGAAGGCTGAATACAGCACACATGGAAACACAGTGACGTCATACTCTCCATCCAGAAGTGTTTACATCGCGAGGCGCTAAGTGGTTGCAGCGGTATCGCGATCTAGATATTACCCCTGAACTCTACCACTTGTAACTCATGTTTAACATTTAAAAATACCAGGGAACTGTAGGCCTTTTTAATCAGTACATGGAATCATTAATCAATATATGCCACATCAACTGAGATAGCTTCTCTCCCCCCTTTTCAACTTAACTCTTGTGATAATATGTTCATTACATTGCCTAAGGTTCATACTAGTCTAAATGATATATCCTAATCCTCATCCTTCTCCTTACTTAAACCGGGATTACTAGGGCGATTCCACAAGAAGAAATAGACGTCCTAATACTGCTGTAAGACACTGCTGGAAATACTTTCCGAACTACATTTAACGGTATCATGACCATCCAGGGTGTTTTACAACCTAATGTTTGCTTGAAAATAATGGTTCAAGCTGTATTACAATAGAATTACAGCTTGAAAATAATACTTCTCGCGATTTAATACAGTAGTATTATGACGCTATTAGTGAATGATGTTGAACCGGAATCGCGATCCCCGGCAGACCCGATCTCCCTTTTTTTTTTTTTTTTTTTTTTTTGTGACATCTCAATAACCAGCCTGCCAAAACCTTTCTAATTCACCTGAACATTGTGGGCGCCGAAATTTTCAAACACTGGCTACGCAACCACTACACCAAGCAACGTAGTAATTGCATTTGAGACTAATCAACACCCTTGAGGTTATGTATGTACTTACCAAGATTTTCTTGAAAGAACCTTGATTTTGCCATATCACGGTGCGTTTTTGTTTCCGGGTTCGAGCTTGAGCTGTGGCCCTTTTTCCATCTTTTCCCTTTTCCTTTAACTCTATGCCTAAAGGAACCCATTGGGATTTGTAATATGTAACCACACTAACACTAAACGATAAACAAACAGAACCACATGTTCAACCAGAGATGATATAAACACACACAGAGACAATATATCAAACTAAATTACAAACATAACTTGCTGTAAAGATGGTTCTTAAGTCGATCAGAGATTGCTGATATATTTATTTATTTTTTTTTTTTTTTTTTTATTTATTTATGTTGGCTTTTGGCCAGGTCGGCCATACTGCCAGGTTCTTTACATTTAATTTTACAATGGTTTAAATTTAATGTTTAGTTAAATTACATTTTCTTATCTTTTATTCTACAATAGTTCTTAAGTCTAAAATATATTACGTTGTTACCTTTACAATTGCACAGTTTATGGTCTAGGATTGGCTTATCAGCTTTGTCTCATATTTGGATATTTACTTCTTTAAAAAAGGACATTATGGTTCTGTATATTGAGTGGTTGTTGGAAGAGAGTAGGATGGCTAAATTAGTTGGGAAGGGGATCTTGCACCTTGTGAGTTCCTTCAGCATTTTGTTTTGGATGTTGGTGTATTTTTTGCAGGAGAATAACAGGTGGTTGATGTCCCCTATTGCTCGGTCGGCACAGTCACATCTGGGGCTATCTCTTAGTCCTATCCGGTTCAAGTGGCTGGGAAAGTTGCCGTGGTGGAATCTGCTTCTGATTATATTAATTAAGTGGCGTCTGTTGATTTTCCAGCTGTAGAACCAGGGTTTGGAAGGAATATATGGTTGGATGTGTCCGTAGAAGGATCCTTTGTGGTGAATCGTATTGTTCCAATCGGTTTGCCATCTATTTCTTGCTCGCTGTTTAATATCGTGTGCATATGCTGATGGGGGTAGTAATAGTTTCTTTTCTTTGTCCATCTGAGATGGCTTTCTTGGCTAGTGTGTCCGCGATTTCATTGAACTTAATCCCGTTATGAGAGGGAACCCATACTAAACTTGTTGTGATGCCTATGTTGTTGCTTATGTGTATTTCATTTAGTATTTCTATTAGTAGTGGCGCCATCCTATAATTCCACTTTGGTTCTGCTATGCTCCTGATGACGCTCAAGGAGTCGGCTATTATGACCACCTTCTTAGGTCTTCTGGTCCGGCCGTATCTTACAGCTTCTAATATCGCTTCCGCTTCTGCCAAATATATTGTAGTTTGCGGTGGTAAGGAGTATAGGGCTTTGTACTGTGTTTTGGGGCAATATAGTGCACTGCCGACTCGTTCTCCTGTATTATTTTTTGATCCATCTGTGTATATATGGATTGAATTTAGGTCTTGGCTGGCGAGCAGGGCGTTCAGGGCATAGTTGGCGTTGGTGCCCGGCGTGTGTTCCAAATACTTTACTGTATGTCTAGACTTCGGAGCTGGTAAGGAGCTTGGAATATCGGGTGTGTCGAAAACTTCGTTATGTTAACGCTCTTTTCCTCCCACGTATTATACATGTTAAGTAGAAGAATGTTGCTTGGCGCGCCAGACTGTTTATTTCGTTTACAGTGTTGAGGTTATCTAACCGTTCCTTTAGTGGGTGTGTGGTGTTGCTAAGTTTTTCGATTATAAACTTCTCTGTAAGTAGTTGTCTTCTTATGTTGAGAGGCATTTCGCCTGCCTCCACAAGTAAGGCGTTGGTTGGTGTAGATTTGAATGCTCCTAAACATGTTCTGAGGCAGCGATGCTGCAGGGAATCTAATTTCCGCAATGCGTCTTTTGTGGCGTTGGCGTAAAAGACGCTGCCATAGTCTATGATAGATCTAATCATTGATTTGTATAGGAGCAGAAGTGCGTTGGGGTGGGATCCCCATCTCGCTCCGGCCACTGCTCTTAGGATTAAGTCGTTGGTCTGATTTGGCTATTATATGTTGAATATGGTCTCTCCAAGTTAGTCGGGAATCCAATATCATTCCTAGGAATCGGCTCTGTTTATGTACTGGGAATGAAAAGGGACCTAGATGTATTCGAGCCATATCGGGAATGTTGCGTTTTGAGAATATGACTATGGATGATTTCTCAGAAGATATGTCTAGTCCGTTACGGTGGGCCCACGTGATGAATGCATGTATTGCTTCAACAACTGTTCGAAGACGTCTTCTATTAATGACTCATGGTGTATATAACGATGTCGTCCGCAAATTGAAGGATTAGAATACTTGGGGAGAAGATTTTTTCTAAGTCGTGAGTGTATATCAGATAAAGGAGAGGACTTAATATCGCTCCTTGTGGGAGTCCATTGTAGACCCAACGGGGGCCCACCAGTTCCCCTGAGTTTGAAATATATAACTCTTTCTGATATGAGCGAGTGTATCCCTGCTACAAACTCATGTGGGATTCCCAAGTTGGAGAGCTTTTGCATCAGAATGTTAATAACAACATTGTCATAAGCTGAAGTGATATCTATGAATATTGCCCCTAAGTAAAATTTCCGTGCAAATGCAATATTGATATCCGTAGTAATTATTGCTAAGTTATCGAGTGTACTTTTTCCTTTCCTGAATCCAAATTGTGATGTTGCTAGAAAGTTGTTTTTTTCCATCCAATATTCTAGTCTGTTTTTTACGATGCGTTCTAGTGTTTTGGATACACACGACATCAGGGAAATAGGTCTATACGATCCTGGTTGCTTGGGATCTTTGTTGGGTTTTAGTATTGGTATAATTATCTGAGTTCTCCACTCTATGGGACTCGGTTGCTTCATCCAGATTTCGTTAAAGATTTTAGTTAGGAGCTGAAGGGCGTTGGCCGGCAGATTATACAACATCGAATAATGTATTCTATCTTTGCCTGGTGTCGTGTCAGAGGACTGTTTAATATTTGTTCCACTTCTTTAACTGTGAATGGAGAACACAGTTCGTGTTCCGAATGTTGTTCTGCGTTCGGTGAAAATCTAAAGTTTTTATGGTAGACACTATCGGGGGCAATTCTTTCCGCTATGGCTTCTATACATGAGTTGTCTAACTTAATGCTTGAAGTGAACGTTTTCCTGTTCTTCAAGTTTCTTATTTGGTGCCAAATGGATGTAGTGTTTGTATCTTTCCCCAGTTTCTCACAGTATTGTATCCAACTGAGACGTTTCTGAGTTCGCAATATTCGTTTGGTGTATGCACATGTTCTTTTATAGGTTAAGAATCTTTCTACTGTCGGTTCCTTGCGATAATTTCTGAGTGCTAATCTCCTTTTGGCCACTGCTTTAGAACACTCCATATTCCACCAAATTGCTGGAGGATTGCTTGTAGATTTACGTCGTTTTTTAAGCGGTATTGATTTGTCTGCAGCTGTTGTGATGGCTTGCATCAGCTGTTTGTATGCCTCCCTGCCTGAGATATCCGTGGGGATGTTTCTCACTTCCTCCTCTAGGTTTGTTTATATAGTGCCCAATTTGCTTGGCTGGTGTTCCAGTGTTTTGTGGGGTGTCCCTTCCACTCGAAGTTGGTGTTGCAACCTATCGTGATTTTAATAGGTAGATGGTCCGATCCTAAACTGTCGGTTAAAGTTTGCCACATAGCTACGGATGCAATAGATGGGAGCAGAGTGTTAAGTCCACGGCTGATGGATTCCGTCCTATTCTTGGGATTAGAGTTGGGGATCCATTGTTTATTATGACGAGGTTTTGGTCTTCTATTTTTGTAATATGTCCAAGCCAAAGGGGTCGTCCTGTTGGCAGCCCCAGCTTCTGCTGTGGGCATTGAAGTCGCCGCTATAATGTAGGGGGGGTGTTTGTTTAAAGAGATGGTCCCAGTCGTTTCGACTTATTATAGTTCGCGGGGGGCAGTATAAAGATATAATTGTGCATTCAAGGTTTTTAAGGCGTAATCGAATAGAAATAGCTTGGAATGGGGGTTTGTGGGAGCTAACTTTACCGGTTCGTGTGGTATGTGTGTCTAATCAAGATTGCTACTCCTCCTTTTCCGTCTGGGCGGTCGTTTCGATATGTCTGGTAATGCTTAAAGTTTATTTCTTTCTGTGGTTGAAACCAAGTTTCAGATAATAGTGCAATATCGATTTTACTGTTACGTAGCTCGATGATCAAGCTTTCCCTATTAGAGTACACGGACCTTCCGTTCCATTGAAGAAGGTTAAGTTGAGTAGTGTACGGGGGGAGATTGTGGTGCCTTGAATTAGCTGTAGGGTTCATGGAGTGGAGGAATTAATAATTTGCTGGAGTGAGTTGATTACTTGTACATGGTCCACCGTGCCGTTAGTTCTGATTAGCTCAGTGATGGATATTATGAAAGTCATCATTTTTCTATCAGGGATTTCAGTATTTGGGGGATGATGTTCCCCTGTTTGGTGATAGTTATATGGTGCTACTAAGGTACTATGTGGGAGAGGTGGGTACGGATTGTGGGTTATAGGTTGGTATGGTCCGTTACTTCTCCAGAACAATTTTTGGGGAATTCTCACTTCGTTTCCCTTAGTGCTTAAATTTGTTGTGCTGGCATATGGTTGTGATTCTTTTGTTCGGCTGTACATGTTTTTTCCGTTTGTTGTGCGGGTTGTTGTGGATTATGTTGTAGCGCTAGATAGGTTCCTTCCCGGTAACCGGTGTTAGGGTTCTGATTAATGGGGCGTGAGAGATAGTTGGTAAGGGCGGGAATTCAGTGTTGCTCTTGAATCTAGGGCTGGGGTTTGCTGCTGTCTGGGCGTAAGCTCTATTTTCCAGTGCAGCTGATGCTTCTCTAAAACTAACGTTGTTGTATATCATGTGTTGTTTAATTATTTAGCTTTCTGGTAGTTGGGGCATAACCGATCGGTTGCTAAGTGTTGTCCTGTGCAGTTGGCACAACGTGGCGGAGCGGTCTTAGGGCATCCATCAATGTTGTGGTCCGCAGAGCAAAAGCTGCATCGGACCTGACTACGGCACTGATTACTGCCGTGTCCGAAACGCAAACATTTGAAGCATTGGATGACGGCGGGGATGTAAGGTTCTACCCTACATCTAACGCCGTGAATGTAAACAAATTGGGGAAGGACTTGCGCTCTAAATGTTAAAACGCATACGGTAATGGTATCGTTTCCTGTTTCCCTAGTTTATCGATTTTTTTCGTGAACCGCCTGATATTCAATACTTGGAATTCACTTTCTATTACCGAAAGAATTTCTGCTTCACTAAGCAGGGTATCTACATTTCTCACAACTCCTTGTTTTTGTATCATTGATCTTGGGATATAGGCCTCCAAGTTATGTCTAGCGAATATTTCCGAAGTTACCAGGTTATTTGCAGAATAAACATTTTCTATATGTTGCTGATAAATTGACTGCCAATAGCTCAGTGACACAAACTATGGATTTTAACAGACTTCCAAGAAAAATTTAACACTATGTCTGTAAATTTAGCTAATCCAGAAGAAATAAGAAAAATTATCATGTCCAAAGAACAAATACTCAAGTGGTTATGATGGAATTTCAAGTAGATTAATTAAACTGTGCTCCACAGAATTGAGCAATATACATGTTATCTGTTTAATATATCTTTACTTGAGGGTACCTGTACAGAAAGGCTTAAGTGTGCTGTAGTTAAACCACTCTATAAAAAAAGGGAAACAGATTTCTGTATCAAATTACCGCCATATTTCATTACTAACAGTTCTCCAAAGTTTTTGAGAAAACAAAGTACAATTGAGACTATGAACATAAAAATAATAAAATTCTAACTAAACAACAATTTGATTTCCAAAAGAGTCATTCAACAGAACAAGCTATATTTGCATTCACTGACAATATTTTAGAAGGAATAGATGATAAATTAATTCCCGTGGGAATTTTTTGTGATTTATCTAAGGCATTTGACTGTGTAGATCATAGAATTCTGATACAGAAATAAAAGTATTATGGTATAGATGGTATTGTTAATAAATGACTTAGTTCTTACCATCTGAATAGAAAACAGAAAGTGTCAATGGAGAATTTTAAGGAGGCTTTAAGTGGTCCACTGTTTTCTGAGAGGGAATTAATCAGATGTAGAGTGCCTCAGGGTTCTATATTGGTGCCACTATTTTGTGTCGCATCTAAAAACTCAAAATTTGTCCAATGTTCAGATGAATAGGAATTAAAAATACTCCAGATTTATCTACAGAATATGTTTCAAATTATGTCTTTCACTTTATTAACAATGGTTTACAGTTAATGGCTTGTCTTTAAACTTTGATAAAACTCAGTATATGCAATTCAGTAATCACACAAATTAACACCAGATATAGACATAAAATTTGCAGGTCAGTCCATTCAGGAGGGAGTGCATGAAATTCTAAGTTTGCATATTGATTCATAAGTTAAATTGGAAGTTACATTTATCTGATTTACTGAAGCCGATTGGGTGCAGCCACCATTTGCAATTCGTTTATTTTGCTTACTTTCACTCCTTAATTGTAATACGGAATATAATCTGGGGCAATTCTACCCATAGAGACAAAGTGTTCGAAGCCCAAAAGCGAGTAATAAGAATTATGTTGGGGTTAACAATAGAACTTCATGTAGAGAGCTGTTCAAGAAGTTAGGGATTTTTAACATTGATGTCTGAGTATATATATATACATTAATGTCCTTTGTAGTCACAAATTATACTTTGTTTGAAACAAATATTAAAATGCAACTTTGGCACTAGAAACAAAAATAATCTTCACATGTATTACAAGTCATTGTCATTTGTTCAAAAAGGGGGTTCGATATTCAGAGATACATATCTTCTATAAGCTCCCAACAAACATTAAATGTCTAGCAGATGATAAGAATAAATTCAGGTAAAAATTGAAAGAATTTGTCAGGCGTAAATGTTTGTTGGGGGTGTAACCTACTGGTACCTTAAATATTTAAGAAATCGGCCGCCAAGCATTCGTATTCAACCCCAAATGCGAAGGGTAACTGAAATAAGTTCACGTAACACAGTTTCAGAGTACCACAATACTTACATTCTTGCATAAGTTCACTCGTACATTGTCGATACCAGATACGTAGATAAAACATCGAACAACAGTTTCATTCAAGATTACTGGTTAGGCACATTCCAACGAGAAGACAAAATCACTAAGTCCCCCTAAAATTAGTGAATACACTACTACGACATGTTGGAATTTGCCGAAACCACTACGGCTCGGATCAGTTCGCTCCACTAACCAGCATGAAGTTACGCGATCACTTTCCAGCGAAATAATGAGACAATCTGAGCTAGCTGCAGGATCATTTATAGGCTTCCCCCTGCCTCTGACGTGAGCAAATTTTTTCTCTGATTAACATCTCGTAAAGTAAGAAATAGTTTAACTTACAATTATTACAAGGGTATTCTATGATCATGTTCTATCTATTTTAATTTAATTTAGTATTAATAAGGGTTGACCTTCAAGCCTCTTACGTCGGCGGTTGGAGAAATTTTTAAGCACTTCAACAACAATCAACGACAATTTACCTTTAAAAACTTAATTACCATACAAATACTTAAACTTTTCACCAAAACCATTATATATTCGTAATCATCTGAATTTAGGCTATCTACTGAT
The DNA here is from genome assembly GCA_031002005.1 of Vandiemenella viatica. Lineage (NCBI taxonomy): Eukaryota > Metazoa > Arthropoda > Insecta > Orthoptera > Morabidae > Vandiemenella > Vandiemenella viatica. The sequence goes on from CM061920.1 coordinate 64,710,360, forward strand.
ATAAATTTCAAACCTGTATTCCTTTTAGTTAAAAAGTTCATTTTTTCTCTTAACTGAAACCACTAATTAAACTTTGTCAAATTAGAATAGTTAATTTTCCGATCAAAATACTCTGGACAATGCTAGAAATATAGCCAGTGATAAAATTTCAGCTTTAGCTTTACTCAAAGATATTTTAAATCTTAGAATTTTACTTTTCTAACCACGTGTTTCAAACCGTGAATAAACTGAATTCTCTCTTAATATAACTTTTTCCCGATATAATGAACACACTTCCAACTGATTCTTATGATGAATTTTCAACGTGGAAATAAATGCAGGAAAATTTCTTACACTAAATTTCTAAGTCCAGCATAAGCGACTTCACAATCGATCTATAGAATATTTTACTACTGGGGATGGCTAGTGGGAGTGCTTTTGGTGAACTAAAGGGAGCCTTACAAATTTTTAAATGACAACTCCTTCTATTCTGTCGAAGAATTATTATCCAAGGTATCTACAAAATAAACTGCCAGTATTTTGTGTAAATGTAGTTGATATAATTAATTTACCATGTACGATATGACTGTATATCTTTCGGTGTATGTATTATTTTGTTATGTAACTGTTTTTCTGTAAATTGACAACTTTCCACATCCCACAGAGCCTGTTTCGTATATAGGGATCAATGTAAAATGAATGTATTGTATAATTAAATAATTGTCATCAGAATTTCTATTTGCAAAAAAAAAAAAAAAAAAAAAAAAAAAAAAAAACGGGAAGGCCGTAAACCAGCGGTTCCCAACCTTTATTGGTGCGCGACCCACTTTTGAGTAAAAATTTTGCGACCCACCCAATATGAGAGTCTACTCTAATATCAGAATGTGAACTGTTGTATTACCTCGATACGCTATCGACTATCCTATCCTACGAAAAGGCAAATTTTCGTACAAAGGATATACTATCAACAAAAACAAGAACTGATAATACATAAAACAACAAACATATCATAGACCGGGAACCGACTGCACAGACCATCTCTTCATCAAGTTGACTGCTGAACTTCCACGATTAGAATTAACTCGAGCAGCATACAAAAATTCAGCTGGTCTGCCAAGTCGCTTTTTAGTAAGAAACCACCTGCAGACCCGATTTAGTGGTTAATTGGTAGGTTTATCATTGTGTTTTACATCACCCAAATGTATGAAAATATGGAAGACTGGGAGCCGGAAAAACACAATGGTAAACTTACCAGTCAACCACTAAAATGGGATTTGTAGGTGTAGATTTGGCACATCAGTCGCATTTTCCTGCTTTGCTATTAACAAGAATAATTGTCAAGATGCTATGGTAGATTGTTTTGTTGGCCTGACACTGACTTTTCCATTGTAGATTTGGTCGAAAGATAATGTCTTTTTTTATTTTGAAAGAGTTCAAGAGGCTTATCTGTGTACTCAGGATGCTTGGTTGACAAATGCCTTGCAAGTTTTGATGGCTTCATGTTTTCATTGGACAAATTTTCACAACAAATCACGCACTGAGGTATTGGATCCTCTTCAGTACCCGAAAACACAAATCCGTATTTCAAATAATCCGGATTATACTTTCTCAGATACGTCTTTTGTATTTTCTTGCTGCCTGCATTGTAATTACAAATACTTGGTTGGATACTCTCTTTTACGGCACGATCAAAATCAAATTAAATCTACTCTCAATCAAAACAAAACGCAAACAACAACTCACTCTCAAAAAGCAGATAAAGACTGTTTGCATCAAAGACTTTGGTTTCGATTCAAGCATAAAAAAGATAATGACAATCAGAGAAGTAAACCTGCCGGTGGTATGCACGCATATCTCCACCTTAGAGCGCGGCGGGAGAGGTGTTCAAGGGTTGCCATAACGATTGGGCGATTGCTGCCGCTGGTATATCTCTCAACGAGGTTTTTGTATAATGCCGACTGACTGTTTAAGAAAACTTTATTTTTCTCCACAAAGTTTTAATTTAAGTTAATAGCTTTCATGATTACTGCACTTGTAAAATATTGTGTTATATTTTTTAAACAGATGAAATAAAAGATATGTTTTGGGAGCAAAAACGTCGATTGTTCAGCGAACCACCAAAACACCCGCCGCGACCCGCCAGTGGGTCGCGACCCATAGGTTGGGAACCGCTGCCGTAAACTATAAAAGTTTCCTGTTTGCTCCCGAAATTTTAAAGCTAAGGTTAGAATTAAAAATATTTATTTAATAATGTTATGAAGGAGATGGATATGCTGCGGTGAGAAATAGAAATGGTTGGGAACTGGCGTTAGAATAAGGCGGCCTTCTGATTCTTTTGTTCTTGAAGTACTAAACAAAGTTCACCTGTTGCCAACGTTAGAAGGGACGATCCTTCTGTAGCTGCAGGTATACGGAAAAAGTAGCAGACTAGTAGGAAAAGTTGTGGAGATAAGTCTAGTAGACTAGAGTTAAGGAAAAGAGAGTCTTGGATCAGATATCCAGGACATTAGTTTTTTAAGACCAAGTACCTCTCTTGCTTAGGTGGTAGAAGGTATAGATTCTTTATTTAAGGACTTTACAGATCAGGATCATGTAGTGAATGTGCGATGAGCGGAAATTAGTCTAGGTAGGGATGATAGTTATAGTAGAGGTGAGCAGTAAAATTGCAAAAGCAAAGTGTCACACACGGGTCCGTACGATGTCGATACTGAGACGCTATGATCGGCCACAGATGAACTCCGCTATTAGGCGATTGAATCTGTAGCTGTAACTATTACTTATGTCTGACATCGGTTTTGGCACAAGTTTGGTATCAGCAGATGCTATTGACAGGTCTACTACACACAGCCTTCGTCTAAATAGTGGAAAGAAGGATGTTCCTTTATATTTGATAGCCAGACGTCTAACTGGAGCAACTACCTTCATGAAATGATCCCTGTAGTTAATGGTGTTAGGGCAGCACCTTTTTTAGATTGCAGTCATGTAATAGGCAAAGAATCTTAACAGAAGTTAGTAATAGAGGTAATGAGTTTTTGAACACCAAAATTAACAATTGTGAAGGGATTAATATATTACATGAAAACATCAGATGGTTATCGAACATAGCGGATGAAATGATTATTCACAAAAAACGAATTAAATGGTATCAATAGAATTTGTTTTTTAAGCTTTTCAGAACATCATATAACAAAAGAACTAGAAATTTCAACAATAACTGACTTCGGCTTAACATCTCATTATAGTAGAGCTAACTAGGCGTAAGGGGGAGTTGTCACTTGTATTCGAAATGGAATTCAATCAAAAATTAGATACTACAATACAGTTATTAAACCCAACGCTCTATACGCCACAGAAACACTCACACTAAACTCTAAAAGGGATATCGAGAACATCCAAAAAGAAGGAAGAATAATCAGGAAAATTATTGGTCCAACCAAAACAGAAGAAGGCTACAGACTAAAGTCAAATAAAACAGTAGAGTTCCACTCAAACATAGCCAACGACATCAGTAAATGCAAACTAAAATTCGACGGTCACATCTACAGGATGCCCGATAACAGATTAACTAAGTAGATATTCAAACTCATGCAACCATTAAAATGCCTAACAGTTGGTTCGATCAAGTAAGACAAGACCTGGTAAAAGTTAAAATCAAGAGTTCAGAAATCCTAGATTGCAAAATCTTCAGACAAAAAATACACGACTGGGTAGTCATGCCAGAAACCAAAGCCAAGAAGACCGGCACAACATGGACAGAAGAAAGAAAACTTGCCTTCAGTAAACGGATGCGAGAATATTGGAATGGCAAAAGAAACTCAGACAGAAAATGACTACGTTTTGCGTGATAGGTCCATTCACATAAAATAATAATCTTCTTCTTCTTCCTGCCCGGTATTAGGCCTGGTGGCCTGATACGGTCTCAATCCATATTCTTGGTGGTCTCCCTACATCTCTCTTGCTTCTGGGATGGTATTTGAGAATTTTCCATGGGATCCGTCCGTCTTCATCCTCAGTTCATGTTCTATCCAAGATGTTCTGTAATTTTGTACAGTTTGGAGAATTGGTTTTACTTTAAGCACTTTAAGGATATCATCACATCTCTTTCTGTCTTGTAATGTGTATCCAGCTGTTCTCCTCATAATCGCATCTCAGCTGCCGTTAGTCTCCGTTCATCACCTTTGCGTAGTGTCCAGGCCTCGCTGCCATACAGTAGTGTATGTTTAGCCAGGGTGTTATATAGCCTGACTCTTGTGTGCCGTTGAACTAGAGATGGTCTGAAAAATGTTATTTATTATTCCTGTAACTTTCGTGAAATTTGTGATTTTTTGTTGCATATCGGTTTCTAGGGTGTAGCTGAGGTTGTAACCTAGGTATTTAAATTCTGCTACTTGTTCTATGGGCGTGTTGTCTATTGAGATTTTGGTTCTTTTGTGTTTTTTCCAACAAAGGCCATTGAGGGAAATCTCCATGCTGTATTCTTTTGCTGTCATATGGAGGTTATATACCGATCTCTGCAGGTCATCTTCTGACTCAGCAAAAAGCACTTGGTCATCTGCAAACAGTAATGTATCCAGGTTGGTCTGTCTGTCTATATTATTCTACCATGGGGTTTTTGTCTCCAGTTACTAATGATTTTGTTTATATATATGCTGAATAAAAGTGGTGATAGGCAACATCCTTGTCTCACTCCTCGATTAATGGGTTTCCATTCCGACAGCTGTTGTCCGGTTCTGACTGCGATTACATTGTGGCTGTAGATGTTTTGAATTGCTTTTATGATCTGTGGTGGGGTGTTACTTTCTGCCATAATTAGCCAAAGTTTTCTTCTGTCAATTGTATCGAAAGCTTTTTTGAAATCAATAAATGCCAGGTGTGTTTCCAGATTAAACTCTTTCCTTTTCTCATCAAATAGCCATCTGCACATGATCTACCCTTCCGAAACCCATTTTGTTCTTCTCCAAGTAGTGGTTCATAAAATTTTTGCAATTTTGATTTAATAATGCTTGAGTAAATTTTATAACCAGCATTGAGCAAGCTTATTCCTCTATAGTTATTGCAATCCTTGACGTCTCCTTTTTTGTGAATTGGGATGACAATTGCCCTCTGCCAGCTTTGAGGTGGGTATTCTCCTCTCCAGATCCTGTTGATAAAGTTCAACAGTCGTACTTTAAATGTCCTGTGCTAATTGTCTTTGCTTTCAAGTCTAAAATAATAATAATAATAATATATATTAGTAAGTATTGTCTTGATCAACATGTTGAAACCTGTGATATGGTTATAAATGTCAATAATGAAAAAAAATTATAATGGTAACAATATACAGAGCACCCTTTAGAAAGTTTTTCTTTTATTCAACCAATTTGAACTCCTATTGACATTTCTAAGAAGAAAAGTAGCTAAGGCCAAATAGATAGAATGGCACTAGATCTTTTTAAGGCATTTGACAGAGTCAGCCATAAAATGATTCTATATAAATTGAAATCTATTGGATTCAATAAAAAAAAGTTACTTGCTGGGTAGAGAAATTTTTAAAAGTCAGGTAGCAAAGTGTTAGAGTAGTAAATACATAATCAAAAGAGGTGGTACTGATATGAAAGTGCCGCATGATAGTGTATCGGGACCGTTGCAGTTCATTATTCGAATGAATGATTGTGTTGATGGATTATGGTCAGAATTTAGGTTTTTTTGCAGATGGTATAGTGGTATATAATATGCTCAAAACAGGTTAAGACAGTAAATAGTTGCAAGGTGACCAGAATTCAATATCTAAATGGGCAGGTCAGTCTGGAATGAAGATAAATGCCAAGAAGAGTCAGCTTATTATGTATACATAAAAAAAACTAAAGGTCAGTTATGATTATACGGTGGGGTCAGAATTGCTTGTTGGAGGCTTGAAGAGTTCATATTTTGACATAACGTTTGAAAATAAACTCAAGTGGACAGAGCGCATTCGGTCACAAGATCGTTTATTTATAGGAGAGGGTAATGAGGGAATGAACCAGAGATGTTAGGGACCTGGGTTACAAAACATTGGTGAGACCATTGATTGAATATGGTGGTGTAGTTTGGGACCCATATTTTTTAAATCAAATTCAGGAGAAGGAGAGTGTCCAAAGAATAGCAGCTAGATTTGTATGTGGAAATTATCGCAGAACCAAGTCAGTAACTTATATGATAAAGGAGATGGATTGGGAGTCATTGGAGGAAAAGAGGAGGGTGAAGAATGTGCTGGGAATGTACGGGGCATATATTGGTGATAGGGTTTTGAGGGAACTTGGTCAAAGAATTAGGAATAGTGCATGGAATGGGAAAGACTACCATGACCACAAGATGGCGATCGATTTCAGGCATAAGGGAGTGGGAAAGTTTTCTTTTGTTGGTAAGGGTGTCATGGATTGGAATAATTTACGAAGTGAAGGGTTGAATAATTTACCAAAAACGCTTAAGGAATTAAAAATTAAAATGTATAAATCACAAAATTAAATGGGTAGGAAATTAACACTCCAATTATAAAATATAATTTATAAAAAATAATAATAGAGAGGGTCTGAAAGAACATGGCTTATACTTTTAAAACTAGAATCCTCACGGGTTTTCCTTTCTCGAAGAACCACTTATATATTTCAGGAATAAAATATAACAGTCACTCACTTACAGAAGCTTCTGGTCTGTGCATTTACCGAAAGAATGAAGCTTCTCACCTTTGTTCTTGTTCACGTAAGTTTTTTTGTGCCTACCTGGAATGCATCAAGTAATTAACAACATATAACGCTCCTTCCCTTCGATCGTGGCAATTTCAAACCTTCTCTGAAATGAACGAAAGGTTAGAAGGTAATCTCAGAACTGCTAAATCGTAACAAATAGTTAGATATTAAATTATTTTTGAATTACGTCTTTAATGCACAGCTTTTCCTTCAATTTTGTTAGCCTTGAATTTCTTTATACTTTTCGCTAACAATACCTAACAATTTCTTTCAACATCACACAAATTGCGCAACATTGGAAATTTACGATTTCAAATTATTAAAGTTCTTATCAGTTTCTTGTACACTTGTTGCACAATTATAATTATAAAATCAATGCTAGATAGCTGATTCACAACTTCTAAACTAAACATAATTTAAACAGCAGAATAGATGTAGCAATTTTTAAACAATTGCACAACCGCTAAGTATCGACTGATAATTAATTTCGCTGGTATTATTATTGCTTCCCTAACCTGACACACTTATGTAACCTTAGCTCTTACTAGTTTCGGCGAAAACACCTAATTTAAGTGATTATACCAAAATCACTACTTTCGATGAATAATTAAAATAAAATATTGGACAACTTACTCCCCGAACATGACAAAAGACCAATTCAGACGGTTACCGCATACAACTACATTTACACGCTAAACTTAGACATTGCCACAAAAAATTAAAACTTTGTTCTGGACTAAACATCCGACCACCGACAATGATTGGTGAAGAAAGAGACACGCTTGGTGGCTGCTCCTTTTTTTATACAGACGCTTCTTTCGATGCAACCCTTACCCAGACGCGAAAACTGTGTCGCAATGCTTGCCGCTGAGCGTGGATCCTAATATTACACCACGCTCGAAATTCATAATTTTTACAATAAAACTCAGACTAATGTCTTAAAATACACTGTAAAGCCCTACAACCGTCACAAGGGATAATTAGATGACTAGGAGAATTGCCACTGGAAGTTTGTAATAAAGGAAACCAAGAAAAAGAACCAGGAAAGTAAAGACATTTGTATATAATAAAATTCAATAGAATCAAGTTTTTCAATTGCTGATATGTTTATTAAAATATTTTTATCTGTTGCCTATGAGTTTACTTCCAACAGCTCAGTAACACGTTGTACGCATTTCGGCAGTACAGGCTTCCAAGACAAATCATATATATTATTTCTATAAGGTATTTTTTTTGTCACAAGCCTATATCTCCCTTCATACTTAACCGAAATCAATGAATGAGGTGTCATTTTAAAGCTTATGGTCTCCACTTTGGTTAAATCGTATTTTAAGCAAGAAAGTTTCGGAATTCGACCCTTAAAGGGCAAAAATGTAATTTTTCTAAAATGCTGTTTTCTGTGTTACGAGTCAGTTATCTCCCTGGATACCTATCTGAAACCGTTTTATGAAGTATCGTTTTAAAGATTAAGATCTCCGCTTTAGTGACGTCATATATTAAGCCAGAAAGTTTTCGGAATTCGACCCTTAAAGGCAAAAGTATCAATATTTTTGCAATGCGTTTTTGTGTCACGAGCGATTTATCTCCCTTAATATCTAACCGATATAGATAAATGAGGTATCATATTAAAGAATAAGGTCTCCGCCATGGTAACATTATATTTTAAGAAAGGAATTTTTCGTAATTCGACCCTTATAGGGCAAAAATGTCACTTTTTCTAAAATGCGTTTTTTGTATCTCGAGCCATTTATCTCCCTGGATATCTAACCAAAATCGATAAATGAGGTAGGATTATGAGGAGTAATGTCTCAGCTTTGTGACATCATATTTTAAGAAAGAATGTTTTGGAATTCAACCTTAAAGGAAAAAAGTATAAATTTTTCTATACCGATTTTTGTGTCACGAGCGATTTATCTCCCTTGATATAACCGATATAGATAAATGAGGTATCATATTAAAGAATAAGGTCTCCGCCGTGGTAACATTATATTTTAAGAAAGGAATTTTTCGTAATTCGACCCATAAAAGGCAAAAAAGTCAATTTTTCTAAAATGCTTTTTTGTGTCTCGAGCCACTTATCTCCCTTGATATCTATCCAAAATCGATAAATCAAGTACGATTGTGAGGAATAATGTCTCAGCTTTGCTGACATCATATTTTAAGAAAGAAGTGTTTGGAATTCAACTATTAAAGGGAAAAAGTATAAATTGTTCTACAACGTATTTTTGTGTCACGAGCCTTATATTTCCCTTGATATCTAATCGATATAGATAAATGACATATCGTATTAAAGACTAAGGTTTCCGCCGTGGTAACATTATATTCTAAGAAAGGAATTTTTCGTAATTCGACCCATAAAGCGCAAAAATGTCAATATTTCTAAAATACGTTTTTTGTGTTTCGAGCCATTTATCTCCCTGGATTTCTAACCAAAATCGATAAATGAAGTAGGAGTATGAAGAGTAATGCTGAACTTGGTGACATTATATTCAACCTCACTATTCATCGCATTTTATTCGCGAAATTTTCGCACGGGTCGTCTAGTTGGTACTATTGCTGTAAATTTGGTACTCCAGAAACAGCATGAAAAATTATAATGTCTGTTAATAGCAAATGTTTGAGTTTTTATGATGGGGTTTACACCACATTAATTGAACCGTGCTCCATAGAATTAAGTAATATAATAAGTTATTTGATTAATATATCTTTACTTGAGGGTACCTTCTCAGAAAGGCTTAAGTGTGCTATACTTAAACCACTCTATAAAAATTGATAGATAAGTCAATTGTGTTGTATTAACTTTTTGTTTTATTACTAAAAGCCTTACTAAACCACAATGTGGTTTCGAAAATGGCCATTCAACAGAACAAGCTATTTTTGTGTTAACTGAAAGAATAAATAATAAATTAATATCTGTGGTAATTTTCTGTGAATTTCTAAGGCATTCGATTGTGTTACTCACTAAATTTTGATATAAATGTTCAAGTTGTTCTTACCGTTTAAATAGAAAAGAGAATGTATCATCAGAACATTTTAATGCTGCGGTATATACTTTTTTTTTTTCTAAGTGAGCTCTATTAAATATTGATTACCTCAAGGTTCAATATTGGGGCCACTATTGTTTTTAATGTATAAAAATTATTTATCATATTACATCTTAAAAACTCAGAATTTGTTCTATTTCTAGGTTATTATATTGATCATTATTTGAACTGAAAGTTGCATATCTCCGACTTACTCCAAAAAAGTGGGTGCAGCCGTATTTGCGATTCGTAAACTTTCAGCAATAGGTTATCTCTGTATATTGAATATTTATATGCTACTCAGCTCCTGTGACAATTTCGCTCCACACCCTGCATTTTACCCCTCCCCTTTTTTTCTCTCTACGAATTTCAACTTTAAATCCTTTCAGTGGTTTTGGTAAATCATTAATTATTTCTATTGGTAACTAATTCCAATCAGTGGCCCCTTGTCTAAGAAAGATAATTTTCTCACACAAATATGCCTGAAATCGGATGCCTGCTTGTGCTCATGATCATATTTTACCTTCCATGCACATCTCTTAAATCTTCCATCAATGTTTTTCCACGCCTCATCACCATTTTACGCCTTGTATACTCCCATGATTCTCTTCACCCTTCTCCTGTCTTGCAATGAATCCCATTCCACCTCCTTTATCACATCACTTACTGAATGTGTTCTGCAGTAATTTCCAGAGACAAATCTAACAGCACTTCTTTGTATACCATCCAGCTCCTGTATTTGATATCCAAACTGTGGGTCCCATACTACACTAATATATTTAAGTAACTGTTTTATAACCCAGTTCCCTTACTTCTCCAGTACATCTCCTCATCACTCTTTCCATCAAGTGAAGGATTTTGAAAACTTTACCTACTACGTGACCAACGTGTCCTGCCCAGTTGAGTTTGTTATGAAATGTTATGCAAAGGTGTATACATTTCTAGTCCTCAACATAAATTATTTCCCACCTTTTAACCGTAATCAGTCTTTAGTTTTATTTATCTATGTACCTCATAAGCTGACACTATTTTGCATTTCCTTTCATCCCATATTGGCTTACCCAGACTAGATATCCTGTCCAGATCACCCTGAATCAGTTCATACTCTTCTCCCATTTTGATCCTCCTATGCAGCATTATGTCATCTGCAAATAATCTAATTTCTGATAGTAACCCACAACACAATCATTCTTTCAATAACTAATAGCACAGTCCCAATACGCTAACCAGTTGCACTCCCATTTTCACTTCCAGTTCTTTCCTATCATAACTTTTGCTTTCTTCTGCCTTTTAAGAATTCTTCTACACATTAAGTTACTTTTTCATCTACTCCAATAGTTTTTATCCTACTTAGCTCAGTCTATTAATAGCGTTTGAAAGCTCTAGCGCTGCACTGTCAATTCGGTATCCCCTGTCTACTTCAGAATTATCTTGCACTATCTAGCTGAGAAACGCATGAATATCCTTGTGTAAAGCGAAGTTGACTTAAGAACCAATTACGTTCCTTACAGATACCTATAATGTGGTTGCATATCAATCTCTCCATTAATTTACTTACCACTGTTGTTAATCTGATTGGTTTGTAATTTTCGACCCTATTTATCACGCTTCCTTTATGGACCGGTACTAGTATCCCACTTTCCCAGTCCTCTGGTAAAGAACAAGCATCAAGACCTCAATTTAAGTAACATTTCAAGATAAGGTATAATGTCACATCCTACTAACTTTAAGACATCCGTAACAATATTAGCGAAACAGCACTTTTACACTTTCTTAATTCCTTCATATCATCTTCAGAACGAATTTCAGATTTCTTAGTCTACTCGTTTCTAATTGTGTGGAAGCTCATTCTCCGATTTATAGCCTCCAATTCCTGAATCATCATCTCTATGGGTCTCACTAAACAAATTATTCAAAAACTCTGCCTTTTGAAAATCGTCAATTACCTTTACTCCATCTTTATGGAAATAATTGTCTTAACTCCCTTCATTCCCCTAAGTTTTCTAACATAGCTATGGAAATTTTGAGATGCATCCATCAATAGTCCCCATGCACCACACCAATAATATTCTTCATAAACCCATCTTTAACCATCCTCTTTGCTGCGATTAACTCCTTATTTTGTTGTCTCAAGTATTCCCTAAAGCCTATCTGCCTCTTGAATCTGTTATGCTCTCTTCTCGCTAACCTCTTTATTCGCCTCACCTTCCTATTTTAGTATTTGCTTCTGTACTACTCTTTATTTTCTAGTTTGGATTAAACATTTCATCACTATTTTCAAAAATTTCCTTGAATTCTTGCCACTTCGACTCCGCTCTACTTGTGCCTTCGTTGCGTTCGTTGAAACATTTCGTTAAATATCCATTCAGTTTCGAAATTTGTGCCTTTTTATAACTGTACCTATTTTTCACTTCAATTTGGTTTACTGAATCCTCTAAAATCCATCAGAACTGCTTCTTGGTCACTTATTCCCTCAGTTACTTGACACCCCACAAGGTTATCATCGGACTTCATTAAGATGATATCCAACATGTTTGGCCCCTTCTGTTCTGCCCTACCACTTCTGTAAAGCTTCCTTCTTTTACTAATTAATTTGAAAATCTCTGTTCCTTTTTGTTGTTAATCTTATTTTCTACTCATCTTACATCTGGTTAATTTAAATACCCGCCAATAACAACCAATCTACTCTCAACTACGAACTCTGAGTGTGAATTTAGTTCCTCCCCTTATATTGAGATCTATGGAAAGTGAATGTGTTGTATTGTTAAATTTAATTTGCTATGTTGCATGTACCCGAATGACAATCTTCTATCTCACCTAATTTCGTAATTAACAATTACTTTTGAATATATTGTGTGTGGAATTTCCCTAGCCAGCTACAGTTGCGTTTTCAGGCATGATCTCAGATAAATTGTTCCGCATTTACCACCGTAATTTATGTCGACTGACAGTATGGGGCCTGCTATAATTAAGTGTTCTGCTCTTCTGTGTGGTCGTCACTATAGAGACTAAATACTAATTTGAAATAAAATTGTTATTTGTCCCACCAATCCATGAATCCCTTGCCAGCAAAAGGAAAATTTCCCTCTCCCTGCACATCAAAATTCAAATGTCAGTTTGTGGTCATAGTCATCCCGTAGCCTTCCAAGTGTTACTCCTAGTTCGTCTACTAATATCTATCCAAGCTTCATCGCTAATAAAAGCCTTATACACTGTCACACCTTAAGTCTTTCAATGAGCCCAAATCCAGATTCTTTATCGTTCTAGTTATCGATTGACTTTCAAGGTAATCTTACAAACAAATCAAGCTACCTCCTATTCCACCTCTTCTATCATAATGTAGATCTCATGTTATCCCACAATTCTCAGACAATGACCTGATGAAGATTTGGAATCCAATTCTCTTAAATCGTTGGTACATCAATGCATTACCCTATCGAATAATAGATTTTGAAACGTCTCTTATCATCAGCCAAACGTAAATGTAATGCGTTCTGCCCCAGAGTAGGTACTGACGTGGTTTGCGCTTTCTAAAATTGAGATCCATTTCATGACTATGTATGGTGTGGATAATCGTAGTTTCAAATGGCTTTCCATATATGCAGTAAGATCTTCTGCCTAAATTAGATAACCATTTTGGGTAAGACGCCGTTGACGTCGCTCCTCCGGAAAACAAAAACTACAGTAGATTCTTCATAAGCTTTCTTCACCGTTTGAGAGTTAAATACATAATTCGCCTTAATTTTTTTTTTTTTTTTTTTTTTTTTTAACAGTTTAACGTCCCTTTTTCACAACGTGGTCTTTAGAGACGGGATAGGATGGGGGCAAGGAATGGGAAGGAATTCGGCCATGGCCTTTTTGAAGGAAGCATTCCGGCATTCACCTGGAGTGATTTGGGGAAACCATGGAAAACCCAAATCTGGATGCCCGGACGGGGATTCGAACCGCCGTCCTCCCGAATGCGAGGCCAGAACGCTATCCGTTACACCACCACTGCTTGGTAAATTCGCCTTAAAAGCCGTTGAGAATACTCAACTGTTACTCTTGCAAGCGCCCTCACAAGCAAAGTATTTTTAAAGATGTGTGACGCTTCTACACTATCCATCGTCCTCCCTTGTTACATGGATTTCCATATAGGCCCAGATTGGTAGGGTGTTGTACCAGAATGAACTTACTACCAAATTGTATTCGAAAATATTAAGGAAACTTTATTTCTTTGTTTACTATAGAAGCAGAAACATTTGACCATTTATCTTAATTGAATGTTGGCTCACTCTGCTAAATACCCTGCCTGGAAGAAAGCCAAAGACATACGTAGCGGTTTTTCGTCGAGTCAACGGTCGAAGTGGCGGCAGCACTAACTTTTCACACGGAGTGACACTTGATGCAGCAGCCACCTTCTCGGCAACCACCTCGACCTTCTGTTTGGAGCGTATATTTCAGTTCTGTTGAAACAAGGCTCTCTATGATGAATATGCAATGCTTCTTCGGTTACTTTAACGGAAGCGGAAGAGGAGAAGAAAAAATAGGCTGTGCTGGAATCCACAATAATATATGAACATAGAGAAAAAGGTGTTTTTAACACTGTGGACATAAAGAAACAAAAAATTCAGTTTTTTAACGAATGTTTAAATCCTCTTAATGATCATTTCGAAACAAGAATTATTTAAATAAACTGCATGACGGGAAATAGAATTTCTCCAGAGGAAAGAGTAATCGCTGCTAAGTTAAGAATAATCTTTTGAGTTATATTGTTGATATTATGTCAATTTGTCGCACTTCACGGAACCAAACAGATGAGGAAACAGTATTTTATGGTTCAAACGAACGGATAATAATGTAATTAAGATAAATGTAAAGATAAAAATGCGGTGATGGGTCAAGTGGAAAATATGAAGCCTAGACAATAATATCTTGTGAGCAATTTGATGGACACTTTCTGGAGAGCACAAATCTTAGTATTGATGGGAGCGACCATTGGCTTTGTCTATTCTATTGCGGAATATTGCGCCCCAGTATGGTTGGATAATGCATGTACAGAGAATGTAAATATCTTTCTAAGCGTTGCTATAAGGACTGTGGGTTGTGCACCGCGATCCACCGCCTTTCCTTGGCTTCCGGTCTTGAAGCAGATTCATTACATCAGTGGCGGAAGGTAAAGAACCGGCCAGACATTCCTTTTTTGTCTTGACCTTCAGAAACTCCCAATAGCACACCTTAAATCAAGAAAGCCGTTTGCCATCCCTGGCCACCCAGCTGGCACCCTACTCTAACCCTGCTATAGAATGGAGCCAACAGTGGCAGCAGAACCTTCCACTGAAAGGAAATCTGGTAACTGATTCTACACAGAAACTACCTGGTATGGACCTGCCAAGGAATTACCGGAGACAAATGAAATGCTTCAAGACAAACTATGGTCTATGTCATCCAATATTTTATGGCTGGAACTTAAGGATAGACGGTTGAGCACAGACGGAGCGACATTCCGCCGCGCGGCGGTAGAGGCGGCGGCTGCCTCAACGGTTCACACGAAGCGACTTTTCAAGCGGCGCTCGCCGCCCCGACCGCCGCGCGGCTTCCGCCTCGACTAGGGTTACCAACATTTTTTCGGCTAATTATAGCAATGTTTAGAATAAGCTGTAAAAATATAGTACATTTAAAAAATATAGTATTTTATGGATAGAGTAAGAAAAGGACAAAAAAATTAGTTATTTATTTTATAAAAACTTTATTTTTTCATTTCCTGCAGGTTTAAAACGATTTTTTGTCTACAGTGAAAGTGTCATATTTTTTACTGCATTCAATTTTTAAATTAATGTAGATTAAAAGCTCATTTTTTATCAATGAGATACTCGCTCTGCTTCTCTCTTTTCGCCATTTCAAATTCATAATTGAAAATATCTTTTCTTTGAATGCCGGGGCGGGAATATAGGACCAGACTGAAATAAACTTTAATAAATTTTAAAATGTGTTGTAATTTTTGGCCTGTAGTTTTGTCTAAATCTACATCTACATTCATACTCTGCAAATCACAAACATTGTGGGTGGCAGAGGGTGCTAAGCACCAATCCTAAACCCGCCCATTCCAATCCCGAATAGTGCGAGGAAAGAAGGAATACATATAAGTATCAGTACGGCATCTTATTTCTCTAATCTTATCCCTCCGGTCATTGCGACCTAAATAGGTTGGCGGAAGAAGTATTTCATTGCACTCGAAATTTAAATTTTTTCGCATATTCTCCAATAAATTCGAACGCAAGCTACGTCGTCTGTCTTCCAAACTATCCCAGCCCAATCTATGTATCAATTCTGTGACGCTTTCATAAGGGCTGTAACAACAAGTCACGAATCTATCGGCTCTCCTCTGCACCCTCTCAACTGAGTCAATCAGAACCTTGCGATACGGATCCCAAACCCCACAACAGTAATCCAGATGCGGACGCACTAGTGTTTTATACGCTATCTCCTTTGTTTGAGCATTACAATTCCTCAAAGTACGACCTATGAATCGTAATTTAGAATTAGCCTTGCCTACGACGGAAGTTATGTGCATGTCCCATTTCATGTTGCTTTGTACTATCACCCCCAGATACTCCACGGAATCAACCGTGTCAACAGGTGAATTGTTTATTTTGTACTCGTGAACAAACTGATTCTTCTTGTTACTTATCCGCATTGCCTTGCACTTTTTGCAATTAAGTGTAAGCTGCCATTTACGGCACCAATCGAAAATAGCATCCAAATCACGCTGAATTTCTAAGCAATCGTCGGAGCACCTTATTTCCCTATAGATAACCGCATCGTCGGCAAACAATCGCAACCAGCATTTGACGTTGTCACCTAGATCGTTTATAAATATTAAGAAAAGAAGTGGACCTATTACACTTCCTTGAGGAACGCCCGACGTAACATTTATCTTAGAAGAGGCTTCCCCGTCAACAACGACATACATGATCGACCAGTTAGAAAATCACGTATCCACTCGCAAATCTGAGCCGAAATACCGTAAGCTCGAATCTTCGCTAAGAGTCGGTTGTGTGGCACAGAATCAAAAGCTTTCTGAAAATCCAAAAAAACTGCATCAACTTGCGAACCTGCATCAATAACTTTCATTATGTCGTGGGAAAATAGTGCCAATTGTGTTTCACACGATCTCTTCTTCCGAAATCCGTGTTGACATGGTGTAAGTAACTCGTTCTCATCTAGAAACTTCATTATGTTCGAGCATATGACATGTACCAGAATTCTGCTGCAGACCGATGTTAGAGATATGGGTCGATAATTCCTAGGATCACTCCGATCTCCTTTCTTAAAAACGGGAATTACCTGGGCTATTTTCCAGCTAGAAGGTACTTTTCTCTCTTCTAGTGATTTACGGAATATATCTGACAGAAATGGTTCAATATCCTCCGCGTATTCAGAAAATACTCTTACCGGTATACCATCGGGACCCGGCGCTTTACCCCACTTCAGGAGTTTTAATTGCTTTACAATTCCTACGCTATCAATTTCTATCGGACCCATCTCTAATTCCACACGATGTGGTAAAGTGGGGATGTTTTCCATGTCTTCTTGCGTGAATGAATTTTTGAATTCGGTGTTAAATACGGTAGCCTTGTTGCGGCTGTCTTCAACCTCCCGTCCGTCTTTCATTAGAACTGGCTTATTGTTCCCACTACAACTAACTTTTTTTACATACGACCAAAATTTCTTAGGGTTTTCAGTGAGGCTTTTAGGGAGAGAATTTTCACGAAAGTTATTAAATGCCTCACGCATCGCATTCTTAACACGTCCCCTTATCTCCTCTAACTTATCTAAATCAGTCCGATTCATCGTCCTTTTTGATCGTGCATGTATCTTCCTTTGCTTCTTGAGTTACCTTTTAACCTCCCGTGTGTACCATGGGGGATCGTTCTCTTCCCTGATTGTCCGTTTCGGTATATGCAAGTTCATACCTTCCCCGAGCATATGTAGGAATCGATGCCACCTCTCTTCAACGGTGCCTCCTGCTACTAAGAAGGTGTGGTAATTATGCCTCAAATACGCTCTAAAACACCCTTTTGAAGCCTTTTCGAATCTGTAAACGATCCTCTCTTTTCTCCTTCTGGGCGTGGTTGTTAGTTTTACTGTAGCAATTACAGCTTTGTGATCACTTATTCCTGGGGTGGTAGAAATATCCGTGAATAGTTCGGGCCTATTTGTAACAACTATATCTAAAATATTTTCGTTACCGTTGAGGCATCGCGTTGGTTCAGTTACGAGCTGTTCAAGATGGTGATCTGAGAAGAGGTCTACAACGATTTCGCAAGCTGCTTTATCCCTGCCCCCAGTAACGTGAACGTAATTAGTCCAGTCGATATCTGGCAAGTTAAAGTCACCTCCTAGCATTATTGCATGGTACGGAAATTGCCGTGCTATATTATTTACATTATTTCTCAAGGCCTAGGCAATATTTACGCTTGCATCGGGTGGACGATAGAACGAGCCTATCACAAGTTTAGTCCTAGCTACGTTGAGCTTGATCCGTATGATTTCGCAGACAGTATGGACATCTATTTCGCTACATGGGAGGTACTTACTAACAGCTATAAATACATCACCTCCTTGTGAATGCAACCTATCCTTACGGAAAATGTTCATGTTACTATTAAAAATTTCGGCGGAACTTATATCCGGTTTTAACCAACTTTCTGTGCCTATTACGATATCAGCATCTGTAATACGAATAACGTTTTCGAGTTCAGGCTGTTTATTACAAACACTTCTGCAGTTAACTACTAGAACTTTTAATGTTCGGGATTCTTTTAAGCTACCCCTAACAGGCGGTGCTGAATTTATCTTGGCTGCCCGCAACTGAATTTCCTCCTCAGGGTCATCCTCACTCAGCCTAAACCCCACCCCCCCCCCCAATGCACTCCACACGGCCCCTGCGACCCGTGTAGCCGATTCCCGTGTGTAGTGCACCCCTGATCTATCCAAGGGATTCCTACAAGACTCAACCCCAGGGCGAAGATCAAGTAATCTGCAGCCATGACTATCACAGAAGCGCCGTAATCTCTGGTTCAGCCCCTCAACACGGCTCTGAACCAGAGGTCCACAGTCAGCCCTATCGACAATGCTGCAGATGGATAGCTCAGCAGAAATCTTGCGGCCAATGGCCACAGAGTTCACCCTTTCTGCAAGTCGCCCAAAGGACGAGAGGATAACCTCCGACCCTAGGCGGCAAGCATCATTGGTGCCGACATGAGCCACAATCCGCAGCTGGCTGCACCCCGTCCATTCAGTGGCATCCGGGATGGCCTGTTCCACATCTCTGATCAGACCCCCCGGAATACACAATGAATGGATACCGGAATTCATCCCCGACCTCTTCGCCATTTCCCTAAGGGGTTCGATAAAGCGCCTAACGTTGGAGCTACCGACCACTAAAACTCCCTTCTGCAGTTGTCCAGACTTAGCGGGCTGTGGGGCTGCCAACTCACAGGCCGACGATTGCAGGACTGAATCAGTTCCAGACAATTTAATTTAATTGCAATGGTGCACGCGCTCCGGTGGCAAATTCCCTACACACCCAACTTCCCCCTATCCTACACTCACCTATATTTGCCCTCTACAAACTTTAACTTTAAATTCTTTTAACAATGCGTCAAACCGGTTGGACAGTGGTACAAGCTTGCCTTCTTGGGAATCAGGCTTGCACGACTGCCCCCGCATACCGCCGTCGACGTCCAGACACCACACGTCAGCCACCACTAGGCGATGGCCGCATAGATTCCGACATCTCGGCCTGGACTGCAGGTACGATGACTGGTATGGGAGAACCTGCGAGCCGATCAGCGTCTACAGGGTCACCAATACCGCATCTACTGCACTCACTTGCGGCAGCTTCCAGCTGTGTAACTCTCGTTACCAAAGCTGCAAGCTGTGTGCGCAGGTCAGTCACCTCAGCCTGCGTCTGCACACAACAACCACAGTCCCTACACATACTACCTTACAGAAAGAAAAACTAAGGAGTACACGAGAAAACGGACTCACTATGCGTTCTCAGTAGGAGGCCTTTTGTCAAAACCAAATATACAAAGACGAAGCTTACGCTAACTACGCACTTTAAATTAAATTTACACTGGAGGTACTACTTCACGTAACGATTCCGACCAACGACTGCAACTGCTGCTACTGACAAACTAATATGCAAAGATGAAGCTACAACTAACTACACTACTTTTAATTATCACTAGAGGTACTACGTCACGTAACGGTTCCGACGATGGCTGCTGCTACTGACTAACAACTATACAGAGACGAAGCTAACCACACACTTTGAATTAAAACTATCACAGAAGGCACTATTCCCCGTAACGGATGCCGAAGAACGACTGACTACTGGGGCTGCTAAACAAATATTCAAAGATGAAACAAAAGAAAACTAAAGACTTTAAATTATATCACCACTGAAGGCACTGACTCGCGTAACGGCTGACGAAGAACGACTGACTACTGGGGCTGCTAAACAAATATTCAAAGATGAAACAAAAGAAAACTAAACACTTTAAATTATATCACCACTGAAGGCACTGCCTCACGTAACGGCTGCCGAAGAACGACTGACTACTGGGGCTGCTAAACAAATATTCAAAGATGAAACAAAAGAAAACTAAACACTTTAAATTATGTCACCACTGAAGGCACTGCCTCACGTAACGGCTGCCGAAGAACGACTGACTACTGGGGCTGCTAAACAGATATTCAAAGATGAAACAAAAGAAAACTAAACACTTTAAATTATATCACACTGAGCACTGACTCACGTAACGGCTGCCGAAGAACGACTGACTACTGGGGCTGCTAAACAAATATTCAAAGATGAAACAAAAGAAAACTAAACACTTTAAATTATATCACACTGAAGGCACTGCCTCACGTAACGGCTGCCGAAGAACTACTGACTACTGGGGCTGCTAAACAAATATTCAAAGATGAAACAAAAGAAAACTAAACACTTTAAATTATATCACCACTGAAGGCACTGATTCACGTAACGGCTTGCCGAAGAACGACTGACTACTGGGGCTGCTAAACAAATATTCAAAGATGAAACAAAAGAAAACTAAACACTTTAAATTATATCACACTGAGCACTGCCTCACGTAACTGCTGCCGAAGAACGACTGACTACTGGGGCTGTTAAACAAATATTCAAAGATGAAACAAAAGAAAACTAAACACTTTAAATTATATCACCACTGAAGGCACTGCCTCACGTAACGGCTGCCGGTGAACTTACTACAATCTCTTACTTTTAACTAGATTTCCTTTAATATTATTATTTCAAAGTAACTTCTTCCATTTTCATACTCATTTTTTCTTGTAAATCTAGAATTTTTAATATTATTTCAAAGTCATCAAAATAATGAAACATTATGTTTAAAATTTTTGTATTCTGCACAACCAATTGATTTAATAAAAAATCATTTATTAAGATATGCCATACATTTATCAACGAATAATAGAAAATTATTTATAATATTATCACTTTTTAAGAAAAGAAACACTCTCTATCACGTTGTTCTAGCACTGATTTAAAGTTGACATAGTATTACACACATCTTTATTACCATCAAGTTGTTCAATAGTTTTGTGAACGTTGAAGGAAAAACGGCTTCGCGAAATACGAAAGGAATTTAACTTTAGTATCCCCATCAGTTTCATTCATCTTCAAAATAGTTTGAATATGTGTAGGACAATCTTCTCCTAAACTAATAAAACCATAGCTCAGTGACTTCCAATTCAGTTGAAACTGACGCACTTTCGTCATTTTCCTTAACAAAATTAATTTAATATTAAAAGGAAGAACAACCTCTACGTGAAAATAACTAACAAAACAGAAACGAAGCAAAGACAGCTGTACGAGTAATCATTTGCTTGACGTTGTCAATTTCGACATTAACGTAACATTTCGGAACGCAACAAGGCAAAGGCGCGTTCGGATACACGCACATCCCACATCACTAAAATGGTAATCACACAGTAATGTGATTTCACATAATTGGCAAAGTAGGGATTGTTATTAGTTTGTAATTCAAAAATTTTGATCCATCCACCTGAAATATAGAACCTTCGCGTAATTTTTTCAATAGTATACAATAAGCAGGGGCGTAGCTGTCGGAGGGCTAGGCGGTGCCGTGCACCGGGATCCCCAAGCGGAGCTCAAAGGGGCCCCTCCCTACTGCCAGCAAACCTCACAAGATTTGGTAGGGCTAAAAAAAAGGTCGTAAATTTGGCCTGAGGAACCAAAACATTTTTGTTGCACCGGGGCCCTTGTTAACCTAGCTACGCCACTAGTAGTACGCACATCAGAAATACAGTACAACCGTGGACCGTCGATTAGGCGCGTATAACTCAATTCTTTGTAAAACAATTGATACTGAAGACGAGAGTAAAATGCTCCTGTGGTTACTGTACCGGTGGAACAGCACAAGGAAAAACGACGACATCAGTGCTTCTGAATTCATTTTTCCCTAGTGAAATGAAAAATATGAGAACGCTAGTTATAAAAGAAACATTAGGCTTTAGGGAACAAGCTGCCCGAAAACCTTGGATCACAGAAGAAATTTTGGAGCTGATGGATCAGAGGAGAAGGTACAAAAATGCTCAGGATGAAGCAGTAAGAGAGCAGTACACGCAATTTAGAAATCAAATAAATAGGAAATGCAAAATAGCAAAAGAAAAATGGCTACAAGAAAAGTGTGAAGAAGTAGAAAAGGAAATGGTCGTAGGAAAAGTAGATGTTGCATATAGAAAGATCAAACAGAATTTTGGAGAAATGAAGAAAAGAGGTATGAACATTAAAGCTGCCGATGGGAAACCTCTTTTAAGCTCAGAAGATAGAGCTAACCGATGGAAGGAATACATTGAGAAACTGTATGATGGGGACGACTTGAACAATAGTGTATTGGAAAAGGAAGGTGATGTCGACATTAATGACTTAGGAGATCCTGTTTTGAGAACAGAATTTAATAAAGCTCTGAATGACTTGAAAGCAAATAAGACAGTTGGAATTGATGAGATCCCTGCAGAACTTCTTAAATCTCTAGGAGAGGAAGGAATCGAAAGATTATTCAAGCTGATATCAAAAAGTTATGAAACAGGAGAAATTCCAACTGATTTTAATAAAAATATCATCTTCACACTTCCAAAGAAAGCACAAGCCGACAAATGTGAGAATTATCGCACCATTAGTCTAACATCACATGCTTCAAAATTACTGACCAGAATAATATACAGAAGGATGGAAAGGGTTGTAGAAGAGATAGTAGGTGAAGATAAGTTTGGGTTTAGGAAAAATCGCGGTACAAGGGAAGCAATTCTGTCTTTAAGATTAATACTTGAAGGGCGGATCAAGAAAAACAAAGATACTTTTATGGCATTTGTTGATTTAGAAAAAGCTTTTGATAATGTTAGGTGGGACAAGATGTTCAAAATTTTAAAGAAGTCAGGTCTAAAGTATCGAGATAGAAGAATACTCTATAAACTATATAAGAATCAAGTGGCTGTAATAAAAGTAGAGAATCACGAGAGACATGCATCGGTTAAAAAGGGTGTGAGACAAGGTTGTAGTCTATCCCCGTTAATATTCAACTTGTATGTAGAAGAAGCAATGAAGAAAGTCAAAGAAAAATTTCCATGTGGCATAAGTTTTCAGGGAGAAAAAATCAGTATGCTACGATTTGCTGATGACATTGTCTTGTTAGCAGAGAGGGCTGAGGATATTGAGAAGTTATTGAATGGCATGAACAAAATACTGAAGGAAGATTTTGGACTGAATATAAATCGAAGTAAGACAAAAGTGATGAAATGTAGCAGAAATGATACCAATACTAGCAGATTAAATATAAAAATAGGATCGGATACAATAGGAGAAGTGAGTGAGTTCTGTTACTTGGGAAGCAAAATTACAACCGATGGCCGAAGCAGGAATGATGTTAAAAGCAGAATAGCACTAGCAAAAAGAGCCTTCATGAAAAAGAGAAACCTTTTAGTTTCAAATATTGATCTAGGAATTAGAAAGAACTTTTTAAAACTCTATGTGTGGAGCACAGCACTTTACGGTAGCGAAACATGGACTTTAGGAATACCGGAAAGAAAGAAACTTGAAGCATTTGAAATGTGGTGTTACAGAAGAATGCTAAAAATTAGGTGGACAGACAAAGTAAGAAATGAACGAGTTTTGGAAATGATGGGTGAGAAAAGTAGTTTATGGAAGAAGCTTACAGGAAGAAGAGACAGGCTTTTAGGTCATATTTTGAGACATGCTGGATTGGTTAATTTGTTAGTGGAGGGTAACAGTCGAAGGTAATAACTGTAGAGGTAGACAGAGATTAGAATATATGAAGCAGATAATTGAGGACGTGGGTTGTAAGGGGTATGTAGAAACGAAAAGGTTAGCACAGGATAGGAAGGGATGGAGGATTGCATCAAACCAGTCTAAAGACTGACGACAGCAAAAAAAAAAAAAAAAAAAAAAAAAAAAAAAAAAAAAAAAAAAAAAAAAAAAAAAAAATTATAAAAAATAGGATTGCCATATTCTTTGAAAACGATCAGACAGACTGTATTGTAATGACACATTACAGCCGTGTGATGTTGCAGCCACGTAAGTTTGCTAGGAGCCAGACAGGACAGGTAGCTGTCGGCGAAGGAATGTGCTTACCCTCGCTTTTCCCCTAATCCGTTG
Source organism: Vandiemenella viatica (assembly GCA_031002005.1). NCBI lineage: Eukaryota > Metazoa > Arthropoda > Insecta > Orthoptera > Morabidae > Vandiemenella > Vandiemenella viatica. The sequence continues at coordinate 64,734,797 of CM061920.1, forward strand.
GACCGCTAAGCGGAGGGATGGACACTCGCTTGGAGGCCGCACTGGTGTGCACCTCGTGGAGATACGCGGGCGGACGTGAAAAAATATGCGAGTGTGAGTGTGAGTTCGCGCTCCTGCTGGAAGAGCTCTCCAAGGACCAGGTTCACCGCCAGACCGCGTCGACCATCTCTCGTCCAAGTTACTTGGTGCAGCTACTCCAGACAGTGGCGAACACAACGCCGACCTCGAGTGGAGCTGACTGACTTCGCGCAGTCCCGCAGCAAGAAGCGCCTCCACGGACCTGCCTACAGCTGCCGTCGCGGAAGCCACTTCACGGTATAGTGAAACTAACGAACTTGTGTGTATTGAGTGCGTTCACCTACCGCGTCCACAAGCCCAGCAAACGACCCTGATGAACAAGTCAATTCATGCTATCCAAATCACATCTCTTAATCACGTCAGACTAATTAATGCAATCCATGTACGTGATCTAATAAATAATAATTTCAAATGGTGCCTTGATAATAATTCACATCCCTCATGATAAATATTAATTGATAGATTTATAATAAATAAAATTAATTACATATTTTTGATGTCACAATTAGCGTGACACTTCAGTATATTACGGTTCAAAAGTTCAGATTAACTTAAAAATTAAGATAAAGTTTCGGGGCTGGACCAATAGAAAAATATTAAATTTGGATGTCTAAAAAGGTGTATTATTCAAATAATATGAAATCGGGAAATAATTTCAAGAAAAGTAAAAAATTAAATTCGAATTTTCATTGGGTGTGTTTAATGTAATGGCATATTAAGTGTTTTAAAATCAATTTCTGATTTATTTTCTTCAGTTGGCTGTGTCGCCGCGCCCCCTCCACGCCGCGAGTTCAAAACAGACGAGGCGGCGCCGCGCGCGGCGGCCGGGGCCAGGCGGCATCGTCTGTTTTGCCCCATTTAATTACATTGGACCATTCGTCGACTCGACCGCCGCGCGGTGCAAAACGCCTCGTCTGTTTTAGACCTAAATCTTGTTACGCTCTACACGACCTGATCTAGTCAGACCCTGACCAGATCGGCCAACTCTGCCACCCGACAAGGTTTTATCAGGCGACAAGCCTACACACCATTGGATATTGCCCCTGATATGACCGTATCAGGCATGGAGGAAGGAATATTACCAGAGACAATAAACCTCCATGGTATCAGGCATCAGATCAGGTCGTGTGTAGGGGTTTACAGCAGTATTCCAACGATATTACTGAATGTTGTTGTAGCGGAATCGCGATCTCCAGTAGACCCGAATGGTCATTATTCGTGGGGATTTAAATCTACCATGTGTAAACTGAATAGGAAATAAGATTAATAACACGAGGGAACAGAGATTTGCAAATTCCCTTATAAGGGTAATAAGGTATTGGATTGAGGGCGCTTTCGTTCGTATCGTGCGGTAATAATTTGTATTTTTGTTGTTACATTTGTTAAATTTTGACTCGTAGGTTACCGTAGTTAAAACGTTGAAGAATATCATATTCTAGTAGTGTGAGTATTAGTGATCCGTTTTATTATTAAAAATCCGTAAATTGTAGATTCAGTGTTCGGTGGCTTTAGTTTACAACCGGGATTAACGTCTAGTAATAATATTCTTGTTATGGCGTTATAGCGTAACAGAATTTCATTGCAAGTTTGTTATGACGGCATTAGTTTTTTTTTTTTTTTTTTTTAAGTAAATTTCTGAAGTTCATAAGTGATAGTGAACCGTTTGTATTTAATAGAAAATCAGTACAGTGTAAACCGAGTTTTTATTTGTTTACATTTGAGGTTGGGTCTGAAACAGAGTTCTAGGGTGCTAAATTTCATTGTAATTGTTTAAAAACTTCGTTTGAAATCATTTGTGTTGTTCTGTGTAAGTGTTGTAGTTGATAAGTGTTGTATTTCACATTTAACAAAAGTTTCGAGTGATTATGTAATATTGTTTAATAGTTTAATTTAGAATCCTACTTTTACTTTTCTTTAATTTAATTGCAATGGAGCATACGCTCCGGTGTCAATTTCCCTACACACCCAACTTCCCCCTATCCTGCACCCACCTACATTTGCCCTCTATAAATTTTAACTTTCAATTTTTTTTTAACATTTTCGGTAAGTTATACTTCATTCCCCTTGGTAACTCATTCCAATCCCTAACACCCTTACCTAAAAAAGAAAATCTTCGCACACCCTTGTGCCTGAAATCGAGTGCCAAGCTTGTGGTCATGATCATCTTTTCCCTTCCATGAACTACTTTTCATACCTACTGCAATATCTTTCCATGCCTCATCGCCAGTATACACCCTGTACACTCCCATGACCCTCCTCATCCTCATCCTGTCTTGCAATGAATCCCATTCCAGCTCCTTTATCATATCTGTCACTGATGCATTTTGCGATAATTTCCAGAAACAAATCTAGCAGCCCTTCTTTGTACCTTCTCCAACTCCTGTATTTGATACTCAAAATGTGGGTCCCATGCTACACTACCATGTTCGAACAATGGTCTGACCAAAGTTTTGTAACCAAATTCCTTCACTTCTCTCGTGCATCCCCTCATCACTCTCTCCAACAAGTGCAGGATTTTGAAACCTTTCCCTACCACCTGTCCAATGTGTCCTGCCCAGTTAAGCTTGTTATCAAATGTAATGCCAAGATATTTACATTTCAAGTCTTCAGCAAGCAATTCTTTCCCCATCTTATATTCATAATTAACCTTTTGTTTTTTATTTGTGTATCTAATTAGCTGACTCTTCTTTGCATTTATCTTTATCCCATGTTTACCAACTGATACACAAGTAGTTCATTAAAAAGTAAACGTTTTAAAGTTTTGTTTTCTCCCAAGTTTTAAGGTAGTTTAAAAAGTAAGTGTTTTAAAGATTTTTTTCTCCTATGTTCTTAAGTTTTTCCGAAAATATCATAATGGATGCTAAATGGGTAAATTGCCGAAGATTTGTAAGAGAAGGAATGACATGCCGGGGCTGCGGGCGCTGGTTTCACTAGGGGTGTTGCGATGTTGCTAACAGTGACTCTTGTGTCACTCCTGCAGAATTAATGATAAGGAGCAGCGGATTCTGAAGCTCCAGTCAGAACTGGCATCTGCAGAGAGGAATTTAAAGGCCCTGAAGGAAAAAAAAACTCAGTTCTTTGGCTTAGGCAGAACAGTGACTGGAAAGAAGTCAGCTCTGGTAGGAGAGGTTGGAGACGCTGTCTGTCTGATGGTTTCCAGCTGGAAACATCCAATGTGTTTCGGTCATTGGAGGATTTAGATGATGATTTTGAGGACTGTCAGGTTGGACTGAATGATTTGGAATCTTGTAAAGTAAAATGGAGAACTTTTCAGGGGGTATCTAAACGCATGAAGGTACTGTTTCTTGGAAGCAGTCATGGAAGGGGAATCAGTGAGATGGTTCAATTTGACTTGGGGCCAGATTATGAAGTCTGCAGTATTTTCAAACCAAATGCAGATCTTGAAAGCGTTTTAGCAAATGTCGAAGACCTAGGGATAGATTTTTCGGAGGAAGAGTGTATTGTAATTGTGTGGGGACCAGAAAGTAGTTTTGATAAGGACCTCAATTATTCAATTAAGGAAAACATTGCTCACATTTACAGGAACACACCAATGTGGGATTTGTGGGTTTGTTTGAGCGTTACATTAAACCCTGGATGTGGCATAACAATAGGCGTACAAATGCATAGTTGGAAAGGGTTCTCTGGCAGCCAGCAAATTCACACATTGGTTAGATAGATGTGGTTTGCTTTGGTAGGGCCAGTTTATTTAATTTAATTTAATTGCAATGGAGCATACACTCCGGTGGCAATTTCCCTACACACCCAACTTCCCCCTATCCTGCACCCACCTACAAATTTCAACTTTAAATTCTTTTAACGTTTTCGGTAAGTTATTCATCATTCCCCTTGGTAACTCATTCCAATCCCTGACACCCTTACCTAAAAAAGAAATTCTTCCCACACCCTTGTGCCTGAAATCGAGTGCCAGCTTGTGGTCATGGTCATCTTTTCCCTTCCATGAACTACTTTTCATACCTACTGCAATATCTTTCCATGCCTCATCGCCAGTATACACCCTGTACACTCCCTTGACCCTCCTCATCCTCATCCTGTCTTGCAATGAATCCCATTCCAGCTCCTTTATCATGTCTGTCACTGAATGCATTCTGCGATAATTTCCAGAAACAAATCTAGCAGCCCTTCTTTGCATCTTCTCCAACTCCTGTATTAAATACTCAAAATGTGGGTCCCATACTACACTACCATATTCGAGCAATAGTCTGACCAAAGTTTTGTAACCCAATTCCCTTACTTCTCTTGTGCATCCCCTCATCACTCTCTCCGACAAGTGCATGATTTTGAAACCTTTTCCTACCACCTGTCCATATGTCCTGCCCAGTTAAGCTTGTTATCAAATGTAATGCCAAGATATTTACATTTAAAGTCCTCAGCAAGCGATTCTTTCCCCACCTTATATTCATTATTAACCTTTTGTTTTTTATTTGTGTATCTAATAAGCTGACTCTTCTTTGCATTTACCTTCATTCCATGTTACCAACCCAATTAGATATCCTGTCCAGATCACCCTGCAACTGTTTACAATCCTCTATCGTTTTGATTCTTTTATACAGCATTATGTCATCTGCAAACAATCTAATTTCAGATAGTAAACAATCAACACAATTATTCATTAGAATAATGAATAGCAATGGTCCCAATACGCTACCCTGTGGCACACCCATTTTTACTTCCACTTCTTTTGATACTACATTTCCTACCCTAACTTTCTGTTTTCTACCTTTTAAAAATTCTTCTACCCAGCAAATGACTTTCTTATCCACTCCAATGGTTTTTACCTTATATACTACCATTTTAGGGCTTATAGGAGTAGGTAAGATGCAGCAGACCTTTAGGAATAAGGGCGTGCAGGGCAAGAATAGGAAAAAAAGGGTTCTGCTGCTAGGTAGTAGCCATGGGAGAGGTGTAGGCCCTCTTCTGCAGGATCAGTTAGGTACAGGATATCAGGTCACAAGCTTTTTCAAACCTAGTGCAACATTAGGCCAGGTAATAGAGGATATAGGTTCCCTTTGTTGGAGTTTCACCAAGGATGATAGAGTAGTGATAGTGGGAGGTGCGGGAAATAGTATTGATAGAAACACGAGTTATAGTATAGAGAGTGACCTGAGGTAGGTGGTGAAGGAGGCACAGCATACCAGGGTGGAGCTCATGCAGGTCCTAAGTCGCCATGACCATCCACAATTGAACTATGCTGTGAGGCGGGTTAATGTGGAAACGGAAGTGCTACTTGGGAAAGGCATTAGTTCTGTGTTGGGGGTTGTGCCTGTGAACACCATAGGTAGGTGGGGTTTCACTAGGCATGGCCTACACCTAAATAGAAGGGGGAAGGGAGTACTTTCTGAGTTGTTAGCTAAAGCAGTGAGGGAGCCCGTTTCCAGTGATGATGGGGTCAGGGACTGTGCCTTTTTTAGGTTAGGGGCTGCTGGTGAAGGGACAGAAATAGATTATCAAAGTGATACTGATTGCAGATTCGCGATGGGGAAAGTCATAGATATTAAAGAAATAGATGAAATGGCTGAAACAATAACTGACTGCGGTAAAAGTGGGAAAGAGGAGATAAATTCTGAAAATGTAAAGCCAATAGTAAGGGTGTTAATGGTAAACTGTAGAAGTATAATGAACAAAGTAATCGAATTTGCAAACTTAATAGAGATGCATGAACCACAAATAATAATTGGGGTAGAGAGTTGGTTAAAAGAAGAAGTACTAGACAGTGAGGTTTTTCCTGATGGTTACAGAGTGTACCGCAGAGATAGAGGAGCAATTGGTGGAGGAGTCTTCATTACTAGTTAGCAAAAACTACCATAGTTCACTGGCGTTCATAGATCAAGACCATGAGTTACTTGGGGTAGATTTCTGGGGTAATAAAAAAGAAAAAATCAGAGTGTTGGCTGTTTACCAGCAGTGGAAGAATGACAGAAGAGGATGAGGCTCTTGGGGAGAAATTAAATTCATACTCAGATTTCAGAGGTGAGAATAGAATGATCATCATCGGTGGAGATTTAAATTTACCAGGTGTAAACTGGGAAGGGAATAAGATAAATAACACAAGGGAACAAAGATTTGCAAATATCTTAATAAGGGAAGGAGGATTTACACAAGTGGTTGAGCAAAACACTAGGGGACAAAATATTTTGGATATATTTCTAATTAAGCCCGATGAAAACCTTTTGAGGTATCAAGTAACTGAAGGAATAAGTGATCATGAAGCAGTTCTGATGGATATTAGAGGATTCAGTAAACCAGCAGCCAAAATTGAAGGGGGAAATAGGTACAATTATAAAAAGGCACAGGTTTCAAATTTGAGGAGATATTTCAGAGAACAATTCAGCAAATGGAAGGAAGGCTCAGGTACAGTAGAGTCAAGGTGGGAAGAGTTCAAGGAGATAATAAGAAAGGGGGAAGAAAAATTTATTCCAAAGCAAAAAATAAAGAGAAGTAGAGATCCTATGTACTATAATAGGGAAGTGAGGAGGTTAAAGAGGTTGGTAAGAAAAGAACATAACAGAGTTAAGAGACAGCAGGGTAGTAGGGAATATTTAAAACAACTAAACAAGGACTTAATAACAGCAAAGGAAATGGCTAAAGATGGGTTTATGAAGAGTATTGTCAGTGCAGGGGGACCATTGACTGATGCATCTAGAAATTTCTATGGCTATATCAGGAAACTGAGGGGAAGGGAGGATGTAGAGACACTTATAGATAAGGATGGAGAAGAAGTTACTGACGATTTGAAAAAGGCAGAGATTTTAAGTAACTGGTTCAGAGAAAGCATTAGGGACAATGAATCAGAAACAGGAGGGTCTAATTCGGAGAACGAGCTTAACAACACAATTAGAAATGACGATAGTAAAAAATTTGATATCCATCCTGAGGAAATCATGAAGGAAATAAGAAAGCTGAAAAAACATAAAGGGGCTGGTGAAGATAATATTACTACAGATATCTTAAAGATAGCCGGATGTGACATTGTACCTTATCTTGAAATATTATTTAAATTGAGTCTAGACACTTGCTGCTTACCACAGGACTGGAAAAGTGCAATAGTAGTACCGGTACATAAGGGAGGGGTGAGAAATAGAGTTGAGAATTACAGGCCAATCAGTTTGACATCAGTGGTAGGTAAATTAATGGAAAGATTGATATGCAACCACATCAGAAATATATGTGAGGAACGTAATTGGTTTTCAAGCAGGCAACATGGTTTCAGGCAAGGATATTCATGCGAATCTCAGTTGGTGGGATATATGCAAGATATTTCAGATGAAATGGACAAGGGAGGCCAAATTGATAGTGTAGCACTAGATCTGTCTAAGGCGTTTGACAGAGTAAGCCATAAAATGGTAGTAAATAAGGTAAAAACCATTGGAGTGGATAAGAAAGTCATTTGCTGGGATAGAAGAATTTTTAAAAGGTAGAAAACAGAAAGTTAGGGTAGGAAATGTAGTATCAAAAGAAGTGGAAGTAAAAATGGGTGTGCCACAGGGTAGCAGTATTGGGACCATTGCTATTCATTATTCTAATGAATAATTGTGTTGACTGTTTACTATCTGAAATTAGATTGTTTGCAGATGACATAATGCTGTATAAAAGAATCAGAACGATAGAGGATTGTAAACAGTTGCAGGGTGATCTGGACAGGATATCTAATTGGGTTGGTAAACATGGAATGAAGATAAATGCAAAGAAGAGTCAGCTTATTAGATACACAAATAAAAAAACAAAAGGTTAATTATGAATATAAGGTGGGGAAAGAATTGCTTGCTGAAGACTTGAAATGCAAATATCTTGGAATTACTTTTGATAACAAACTTAACTGGGCAGGACACATAGGACAGGTGGTAGGAAAAGGTTTCAAAGTTCTGCACTTATTGGAGAGAGTTATGAGGGGATGTACGAGAGAAGTCAAGGAATTGGGTTACAAAACTTTGGTCAGACCATTGCTCGAATATGGTAGTGTAGTATGGGACCCTCATTTTACGTATCAAATACAGGAGTTGGAGAGGGTGCAAAGAAGGGCTGCTAGATTTGTTTCTGGAAATTATCGCAGAATGCAATCAGTGACGGATATGATAAAGGAGCTGGAATGGGATTCATTGCAAGACAGGAGGAGGATGAGGAGGGTCATGGGAGTGTACAGGGCATATACTGGCGATGAGGCATGGAAAGATATTGCAATAGGTATGAAAAGTAGTGCATGGAAGGGAAAAGATGACCATGACCACAAGCTGGCACTCGATTTCAGGCACAAGGGTGTGGGAAGATTCTCTTTTTTAGGTAAGGGTGTCAGGGATTGGAATGAGTTACCAAGAGAAATGATGAATAATTTACCGAAAACTTTGAAGGAATTTAAAGATAAAATTTGTAGAGGGCAAATGTAGGTGGGTGCAGGATAGGGGGAAGATGGGTGTGTAGGGAAATTGCCACCGGAGCCTGTGCTCCATTGCAATTAAATTAAATTAAATTAAATTAAACGCCTTAGACAGATCTAGTGTTACACTATCAATTTGGCCTCCCTTGTCCGTTTTATCTGAAATATCTTGCATATATCCCACCAACTGAGATTCGCATGAATATCCTTGCCTGAAACCATGTTTCCTGCTTGAAAACCACTTACGTTCCTCACATATATTTCTGATGTGGTTGCATATCAATCTTTCCATTAATTTACCTACCACTGATGTCAAACTGATTGGTCTGCAATTCTCAACTCTATTTCTCACCCCTCCCTTACGTACCGGTACTACTATTGCACTTTTCCAGTCCTGTGGTAAGCAACAAGTGTCTAGACTCAATTTAAATAATATTTCTAGATAAGGTACAATGTCACATCCGGCTATCTTTAAGATATCTGTACTAATATTATCTTCACCAGCCCCTTTATTTTTTTTCAGCCTTCTTATTTCCTTCATGATTTCCTCAGGATGGATATCAAATTTTTTGATTGTTTATAAGTTGAATAACTGAGGGTTACACTGATTTAGGTGAGTTTAAAAGTTGTTTACTATTATTAATGGTCTATTTAGAGCTTGTATTATATGCTGAATTACTTACTTGATTTGAAATCGCCGTATGTTCTGAGATAAGCTGCAGTATCGGCTTCTGAGTGAATCCCGTCTCCCATATCCTCTAATTACGAGGTTAAAGATTTTACAATTCTGATGTACTCACACCATCCCCCAGGGCCGCCGTAAGCGGGCGTGCAAGGCGTGCACCGCACGCAGGCGGCACGTCGAGGTGGGCGGCAAGATCAACAGTCGCCGCCGCGCGATAGTTGTGCCACTCCATTGTCGCCACGAAGAAAGTTGCAGGGTATAATGTGGCCGGCAACTTTTTTTTAGCTCAACTGCTGCTTCAGGCGGACGACGACACTCGGGATGGCAACAATGGGCGTGGCAATCTCACAGTTTTTTGATCTGGTTCGGAAAATTCCTAGACCCTCCACTGGCTGCAGTTAGACTGGGGGGTGGCATAATTGGTATTGCATGCGGGCGTTAAAACTGCTAGCGGTGGGCCTGCCATCCCCTATGCCCTATAGCCAAGAAAGCAGAATTTAACAAATTCAATGCTGCTTACAATCATCTAAGGTAAGTGGTGGTTAATTTTGCTATCTCTTTTTTTTTTGTAAATCCATTCCATAATTAGCTCCTATTATTTCCTGGTAACTATGTTAGCCTGACTTATTACTTTAATTCTTTAAATATGCCTACCGAAAAACAAAATCCGAATGTCTTTTAATTACAAAATTTGGCATATATTACCTAGAGTCAGCGTGTTGTACGTGGTAAGGTGGCTGCTGCATTATTTTCTTACCCAGGTTTAAGTCTCCGCAGTATCAAATATTTTTATTTATTTCTTGTAGAAATTTTTAAGCTTGAATTGTTTTATTTTATTTAAACTTTAAAACAAATCTCATTTCTTTTAACAAATACAACAATTGCAATTTTGGCCAATATATTAGCAATGAATTCCTTAAATGTCACGCCAATAGCCACTGAAATATGGTTAGAGAGTGGAAAAAAAAAAATCGATCTTCTTGATGTTTCGTATTTCGTTTAAAATACTTCTTGACAACATACAAGTATAGAAAAGACAAAAATGAAATACGGTGAAATATAATACCTATTTCTACTGGGAAAACATCAAAACAATAAACTTATTAACAAAATGTGAAAAATTGTTTAAGAGTGTAGACTTTCCTGGCATATGGTTGCAGTGAAGTCCTCCCATATTGTTTTGTGAAATCACAATGCGGCGGTACACCCGTCAGGTCTTCATATCGAAACAACGATTTTCTGGGGAAAATGCTTTTCTTCTACTTTGTTGTGTTACCAGCTTCAAAGTTCATCAAAAGTGATGGCCCAAACAGTATTTTCTCGCAAGTCATTTCTTTGCAATTGATTAATGTAGTAAAATTGTTGTAAAACAACTTGCATTGTAATTGTTTGTGTCTTTCCTTTAACAAAAACTATTGGTTGTTGCTCTGCTCTGGGGTGCATTTAAGCTTCACTACAAACTCCACTGGTATACTACAATTATATTTGATTTTCATGCATACACTGATCAACCAGAACATAACCTAATAGCCGATATGTCCGCCTTTGGCACGGATAACAGTGGCGACACATCTTGGCATGGAAGCAATGCTGCCTTGGTAGGTTGCTGGAGAGAGTTGGCACCACATATGCACACACAAGTCACCCAATTCCCATAAATTCTGGGGAGGGGGTGAGTTCTGATGCCACTTTCAATCACGTCCCCGATGTGTTTGATTGGGTTCAGATCTGGCGAGTTGGGAGGCCAGCACATCAATTTCAATTTGCCACTGTATTCCTCGAACCACTCCATCACACTCCTGGTCTTGTGACAGGGCGCATTATTTTGTTTAAAAACACCACTGCTGTTGGGAAACATGGTCATCATGAAGGAGTGTAGGTGATCTGCAACCAGTGTATGATACTAATTGGCCATCATGGTGACTTGCACAAGCTCCACTGGAGCCATGAATGCCCACATGTAGGTTCCCCAAAGCTTAAGTGGGCCACCACCAGCTTGTGTCCGACCCACAGTACAGGTGTTAAGAAATCGATCGTACAAAGAAGCTGTTTCCTTGGAAAATGTCAGATTTGCACCCTTCCATCGAGATGGTAGAAGGATTATCAGGATTAATCAGACCATGCAACGCTCTGCCACTGTGCCAATGTGCAATGATGACGGTCACATGCCCATTTCAGTTGATGTTATGGTGTTAACATTGGCACATTCATGTGTTGTTAGCTGCAGAGGCCCAACGTTAGGAGTTTTCAGTGCACTGTGCATTCAGACAAACTTGTACTCTGCTCAGCATTTAAGTCTGACGTTAATCCCAACACAGTTTCCCACCTGCCCTATTTTACCAGTCTGCCCAGCCTATGACTTTCGACTTCTGTAATGAGGGGTGGCTGCCCAACCCCTCAAAATTTGGACATACCTTCACCTTAGTTTTGATACGTGTTGAAGACGCTCACCCCAGCACTCCTCAAACACCCGATAAGTTGTGCAGTTTCTGAAATGCTTGTGCCAAGCCTCCGGGCCATCACAATCTGCCCTCGGTCAAACTCATATAGATTGCGCACCTTCCCCATTCTAAACACGGATAGCACACTCACTGAAACTACATGAACTGTGCTTGTGTCTGACTAGCAGTCATTCCTCAATCAGGTGTTGCTGCTATCGCCTGGACGGGTTTATATCGACAGTATGTAGGTGGTCATAATGTTCTGGCTGATCAGTGTATTTCCCATTGTCAGTCATTTCATTGTTAGTTACTCTGGCATGTCCCTTGATTCACATTAGGTGTATCTAATAACTAATACACTAAAAGCATAAAGAATTTAATAATTCAAATATCTAACACTTAATTACCTTGTAGCTTCACTCCTCCGATGTCAGCGACTGTAGAATCCGGATTTGATGCAAAATATGTTGTCATCATGAAAACATCGTTTTTTGGGAGATTATCTGACAGAAGTGCTTCCATTCACTATTTATTGTAAGCTTATTCTCACAAGAATGCAATATTTCACTAAATTGATAAAACTTAAACACAATTACAAATTTCTAAAAACATCCTGTAACTATGGCTTCGTTTACAATATTCTACCAATAGCATGCCATTTTGCGAAATTTTATTTACCTTGTATTTTTAACACTTTTGATTAATTAAAATCAATAATTAAAAATTGAATATATAGGAAAATAAATGTTGTAGTGGTATACAAAATACTAGATGTATATTTGAATTGCTTGCATATTCCCTTTGTCATAGTAAAGTGAACTGCTATTTTCCCCAACTTCCAATCATTAAACATCATATCCTTCTATTGAGAATGATCTTGAATCCAAGAACTAGATTTTTACACATTATCCACATGTTAATTTGTGTAGTATCTGTACCATCCTCAATTTCACAGTGATAAGAAATTGTCATTTTCTACAACTTATTTATTTAGATAGATAGATAGTTGGTTTTTACTTTGATCCCGTATCAAAACAGTCTCGGAGATGTGGAACAGTACATACACCTATTAACAATGTCAATAATATTATCAACCACTGATACCTGGTTAGTGGGATCTTTAATATCTGAATGTTTTACAGATGTGGAGTTCCAGCTTTGTCGCCATTTTTCCATGACATCAAAGTCAAATACATCTTGCCATACCGGATTTCTTGATTTAAGACGAGTGGGTGGTAAGTTATTTAGAACCATCTAAATAGAGACCAGTGGGTCAAACTAAATCGCCTAAGAACAGGCCATACATCAAAGATCTAGTAGTTTTTCAGTCATCCATAGATTAGTTATTACTCTTGTTCCATTGTTTCCTGATAAGAAAAAACTTCTGAGGTAACTTATTTTTTATAATCAAATTATTTTATCAATTGAATTTATAATTGGAAGCTAAATATTTATGCTTTAGAAATTTATGTTGTGAAGTTCATAAAGCATACTAAATTTCAAAATCAAAAGTAATGTAAGCAAAATTATTAGCAGAGTTATAGGCGGGCATAATAATGTGACATTCGAAAACAGCTATATCTGGTTACCCAATGCTCATATATTTTTTATGGTTTGGTAAATGTGTATATGCTGACCTGAACAAGCTAATATACGTTATAGCTCATTATGGTGTCTTGTATTGGTGATGGTAAATGAATGGCAAATGCCAGTGATTAAATATTGTTAGACAATGCAAAAAATCTGTAATTGTATAAGTTTATGATCTCTGTAAATTATAGGTACAATAAAGTAATTGAAGTGGAGGAGTACCAATCAAATGCAGAATATCATTCCAATATTTTGTCTGAACCTTTATAAGTATGATTAATATATAGAAATAAGATAGAAGAGGCAAAATAACCCATTACTTATCACAGATGAAGGGAACAAGGTGTAAAATATGTAAAAACAAAATTCACAATTTTCTGTTATTAATCATAGTTCTTTTTAAATAAAAAATGACAGCAAGAATGCATGAAAACGCAATACAAATATGTAAATGTGATTAACATATAGAATATATTGCATAGAGAGATGAGGAATTGACAGATGTGTAATTATAATGGTTATCAAAGACTGCTACAGTTCACTGATATTCATAGATGATTTCATAGGCTACTACTGATAAATTTCTGTGCTATTAAAAAAAAGAAAAAAATAGGGTGGTTGCTGCTTACCATAGTCGAGGGTTGAATAATGAATATAAGGCTTTGAAGATAAGCTAAATAGATTTTCAGAGTTTAGCATGGTCATTATTGGTGGGGATTAAAATTTACCAGTGGCAACTGGTATGGAAATAGTATTATGAACACAAGGAACAGAATATTTGCAAATACTATTGTGTAAGAATGAGGCTTCACACAAGTTTTAAACCAGTGCACAAGTGGACTAATCATGTTATTTATATTCCTAATTTGGAATAATGATGATCTTATGGGAAACTGAAGGAATAAGATATAATAAAGCAGTTCTCATTGGTATCAGAGAGTTGGATTTCACAAACCAGTGGCCAAAATTGAAGGTGATAATAGGTACAGTCATAAAAAGGAACAAATTTCAGAACTCAAGATATATTTCTGGGGAAATTTCAGTATGTGGAAGGGAAGCGCAATTACAGTGGAGTCAAAATGGGAACAGTTCAGGTAGATAATAGGAAGGTGGAAGAATTATTTATACAAAAGAAGAAAATAAAGAGGCCTTAATGGGCAGGCACCAAGTTTCACCCTATCCCTTCTTCATCTTGCAGAATTCCTTCCCGCATTATTACACTGACAGGGTTTTGAACCCTTCACCACACAATACGAAAATATGTTAATCATTTCAATAGTTACAATGAATTTGTGAATAATTACTATGCTAATACCGGTACCACTGTATAGAAAAACGTAGGAAAAAGCGAATATTAGACTGCATTTCAGTACAAAATCATGACTAATCAATAGTTTTGACAAAATCGATGAAATTGCGAATAATTACTATTTTAAGACCATTGTATAGAAAAACAGAGGAAAATGTGAATATTAGACTGCATTTCAGTACAAAATCGTGATTAATCAATACTTTTGACAAAATGATGAAATTGTGAATAATTACTATTTTAAGGCCACTGTACAGAAAAATGGTCATGTAATTGAGCAGTTTTTATCCAGCTCATACATTGTCGATATCTCTGCAAACTGAGGTTTACCGCACACGTGGCAGACAGGTATTCCAGTGGGGCAACCTACAAATTAGCATAATCGGTTTCCAGGGCAGCAGGTAGTGGCCTGCACCTAACTGTGGTGGAGGGGGGAAGGTCATGGCGACCTCCAGTCCGGAATTTTGATTAAAAAGGCCGCGGGGGTAAAGCAATCTTTGCAGGACCATTTATTATCCCTCTGACAGAAATTTTAATTAAGTTTTAAGGTAGAGCGGCTGCAGGAGGTGGGGGAGGGGCCGTGGTGGGTGTTGGTGGCATCCTTTGATTGGTTTCATTCACTCGAGTCTCTACTACTCAGGGGGACTACTGAATAATGTAGCTAGAACTTTATTTTTATTAATTTTTAATTGAGATGGAGTTAACACCCCAGTGGAAATTCTCCTAGTCATCTAATTACCCATTTCCATTTTTTTAATTATATTTTTTAATCTGGGTGTTAAATTCCTCCCCCATTTACTTTTGTGATTTAAAAATTTTAATTTTAAATTCCTTATTATTTTTTGCTAAATTATTTATCACTTCACTTGGTAAATTGTTCCAATGAAAAAAATATTCCCACTCCCTTACGCATGAAATTGAATGGCAGCTTGTTGTCATGGTGATCTTTCCCCTTCTATACACTATTCCAATTTCTTTGACCAATACATCTCCAAGCCCCATCACCAATATATGCCCCATACATTCCCAGCACTCCGTTCTCTCTCCTCCTTTCCACCAGTGACTCCCTATCCAGCTAGCTCATTTATCACATCAGTTTTTTTACTGGGTCCTGCAACAATTTATGCAAACAAATTTAGCTGCTCTTCTTTGCACTGCCTCCAACTCCTGTATTTGATAACCAAAATGTGGATCCCAAACTACATCACTGTATTCAATTAATTGTCTGACCAAAATTTTGTAACCAAATTCAGTAACTTCTCTGGTATATCCTCTCTTCACCCTCTCCACTAAATGAAGGAGTTTGTAAAAATTTTCTACCACCTGCGCAACGTGCTCTGCCCAGTTGAGTTTGTTATCAAACATAATGCAAAGATATTTACATTTCAAGTCTTTAACGAGCAATACTGACCCCACCCAATAATTATAATTAACCTTTAGTTTTTTTCTGTGTATCTAACATGCTGACTCTTCTCGGCATTTCCCTTTTTTCCATGCTGACCTACCTATTTAGATATTCTATCCAGGCCACCCTGCTGCTGTTCAAAGTCTTCACCTCTTTTGATCCTGTTGTATACCATTATATCATGTGGAAACAACCTAATTTCTGACCTTAACCCATCAACACAATAATTCATTAGAGTAATGAATAACAATGATCCCAATACACTACCCTATGGCACTTCCATCTTTACTTTCACCTCTTTTAATAATGTACTTCTTACTATGACACTTTGCTTCCTGGCCGTTAAGAATTCCTCTACCCAGCAAGTAACTTTTTAATCCAATCCAATATATTTCAGGTTATATAAAACCATTTAATTAATTTAATTTAACTGCGATGGAGCACATGCCTGGTGGCAGTTTCCTCAGATACCCATTTCCCCACATCCCCCTTTCGTCTACTCACCTACTTTTGCTCTCTACAAATTTCAACATAAAATTTTTTGAAGGTTTTTGGTAAATTATTCATCTATTCTCTTGGTAACTTATTCCAATCCCTGACTGCTTTACCTACATAAGAAAGAAGCTCACTCTGTCAAATGCCTTAGAAAGATTTAGTGCTACACTATCAACTTGGCCTCCCTTCAGGAGCGTAGCTACTATGGGGCTAGATGGTGCAGTGCACTGAGGCCTCTACACTCAGGGGGCCCCCAAGCATACCTCAGGGGGACCCAAGTGCACCTCTGGGGGCCCCCAAGTGCCATTGAGAGGACCCACACGCCTTCACGGCTGGCTAACTAGTGTTTTTTTTTTTTTTTTTTTTTTTTTTTTTTTTTTTTTTTTTTTTTTTTTTTTTTTTTTTAGCTCTACCGTCGTCTAAGGGTGCCCCTCACTGCTCAGGGGGGCCTGCAAGAAGCACAAATCAGGCCATCTGGCCTGAGGGCCCAAAATAAATATTTTGCACCGGGGGCCTTGTTGACCTATCTACGCCACTGCCTCCCTTGTCCAATTAATGTGAAATATCTTGCATATAGCCCACCATCCAAGATTCACATGAATATGCTTGCCTAAAGCCATGTTGTCAATCTGCAAAACAGTTTCTTTCCTCACAGACATTTCTTATACAGTTGCATTTCAATCTCTCCATCATTTTGCCTATCACTGATGTCTAACTAATTGGTCTATAATTTTCAAACCTTTTTCACCCCTTCTTTATGAACTGGTACTACTATCACTCTTTTGGAAACTGAAGGGGAGGGAAGATATTCATACAGTTTTGAATAAGGATGAAGAAGAAGTTATTGAGGATTTGAAAAAGGGAGAGATATGTAGTAACTGCTTCAGAGGAGGAGCTTGTCCGCACAAGTAGAAATGAGTAGAGTGCAAAATTTGTGAGGATTTAATGAATAGTGATGATAGAGTGCTCGCTCCGGTGGAAATTTCCCTATTCACCCATCTGCCACCTTTCCTGCATCAACCTACAATTGCCCTCTGCAAATTTTAGCTTTAAATTCTTTCAACATTTTTGGTAAATTATTAATCATTTCTCTTGAAAATTTTTCCAATCCCTGACACCCTTATCCTAGTGCCTGGAATCAATCACCAATATACGACTTGTACACTTCCATGACCCTCTACAACCTGCTCCTATCTTCCAGTGAACCCCATTCCAGCTCTTCTATCATATCTGTTACCGATTGCATTCTGCGGTAATTCCCAGAAACAAATCTAGCAGCTCTTTTTTGCACCTTCTCCAACTCCTGTATTTGATACACAAAATGTTGGTCCCATACTACACTACCATATTCGAGCAATGGTCTGACTAAAGTTTTGTAACCCAATTCCTTTACTTCTCTTGTACATCCCCTCCTCACTCTATCCAACGAGTGTAGAATTTTGAAACCTTATCCTACTACCTGCCCAATGTGTCCCGCCCAGTTAAGCCTGTTATCAAATGTAATGCCAAGATATTTACATTTCAAGTCTTTAGCAAGCAATTCATTCACCACCTTATAATCATACTCAACCTTTAGTTTTTTATTTGTGTATCTAATAAGCTGACCCTTCTTTGCATTTACCTTCATCCCACGTTTACCAACCCAGCTAGATATCGTGCCCAGACTGCCCTGCAGCTGTTTACAATTCTCTACTGATTTGATGGATATAAGAGGATTCAGTAAACCAGTAGCCAGAATCGAAGGGAAAAATAGGTACAATTATTAAAAAACAAAAATTTTAGAACTGAAAAGATATTTCAGGGATTGTTTCAGCAAATTGAAAAATGGCACCAGTACAATTGAGTTGAAGTGGGAATTCAAGGAGATAATAAACAAGAATGAAGAAATGTTTATTCCAAAAACAGAAAATAAAGAGTAGTACAGAACCTGTGTTCTACAACAGGGAGGTGAGGAGGATAAATAAGTTGGCGAGACAAGAACATTTCAGAGCTAAGAAACAGTAAGGCAGTATGGAATACTTGAAACAACTAGACAATGTCAATGGTAAATAATTTTATGAAAAATATTATTGATGCATGGGGCTACTGACTGAAGCACCTAGAAATTTCTATGCTATATTAGAAAACTGAAGGGAAGTGATGGTGTTGAAACAATTATAGATAAGGATGGAGTAAAAAGATTGAGGGTTTAAAAAAAAGGCAGAGTTATTAAGTAACTGTGATTTGGTGAAACCATTAATGACTATGATTCAGGAGTGGTAATGGGCAAATGTTCAAAGAAAATCAATGATAAAATGGTCCCTCCTAACTACACATATATCAAATGAAACAAAAATGAATTTAATTTAGACTTGTGCCTTGTCTTTGTTGGGGCAGTTATACACTTTAATGTACTTCAATACTATCATCTGAATGACTTCATGCAGAAAAGTTTTCTATGCAGCATTCCATCAGAATCAACATTGAGAAAGAGCTGTTTTGATACCTTATATGTAGATACAATGAGTGGGATAAGGGAATGGATAAGTGATACATGTATTTGATTCTCCGTTACTAGATAACAGACAGCCTAGGTCAAAATATACCTCATTTTAGTGCTGGCAAACTAGATCCTGAAACACCATCTACTGCTAACAAAAACCAACCAGAAACTTGGCCAGTTTGTCAATAACATTCTCAAAGTACTTTTTTTGCAACAGCATGGATGAGAATAAATATTAGTAGTCTGTACAGACACGGCACCTACATAATTGCTGATGTCACATTGCTGAAGATTTTTATCTTTCCTTGCTCCATATAACCTAACTTGCTATGCTACGAACCTTGACTTTCTTAGAGTGAATAAGCATTGTTAAGAAATATTCTCCTGCATTTTTCAAACGATACCTTGAAAAAGCAAACACTTGGAGCATTTTTATTATCATTCAGTATTATTTAAAAAAATATTTGTTGTTTCTGTTGAATTGTCATTTTTGATGTTACATTTAAATTAATGAAATTTTTATTGATGAAGTTTTATAAACATAACCACAATTTTTAAGACCCATTTGGACATTTTTAGAACCTATTTTCTATTGGAACGGAGCTTATTTTAGGCCCCTAAGGTAAGATTTTTAGAATCTAGAAATCCGAGGTCTAGGTATAATGAAGTTAAACCAATCACTAAAGCGGTACCCAGAATTAATGCGGTAATGGATATAAAAATTTATATTGCTATACATATAAAACGGTAAGGGGATGTATTCAGACAGTTATAGATAAGTACGGAAAGGAAGTTACTGATATGAGATATTATGTAACTGGTTTAATGAGACCATTACGGATAATTGCCTAGGAAAATTATGTAAATCATATGAGAAGTTTCTCCTTGAAAGTAGAAATTTGAAATAGATCTTGGATATTTTATGAAGGGACTTAGAAATCTAAAGAAGGATAAAGATGCTATTTTACAAAATATTGTTACAGATATATTAAAGTTAGGTGGATATGATTTTTTTCCTCACCGGGTAATATTATTTAGATTGAGTCTGAAGGCTTGATGCCTATCTTAGGACTGGAAAAGTTCCAGTTATGGTGCAGTTCATAAAGGAGAGATGGTAAATATGTTTAAAAATTATAGGTCGGTTAAATTGATATCATTGGTAAGTCAGTTGAAGGAGAGGTTCAAATACAATGACATTAGAAATTTCCTCTCCAGAAGAAAGATTAAGCAGATTGACCAAAACATTGGTATTCTATACTATAATACAGCAATACCCAGAAAGCATAGAAAATACATGTCAGAAATGTTTGAGAGGAAAGAAACTGATGTGCAAATAGGCAATAGAGTTTTAGGCAATGCTATTTATGTGAATTAGTGGGCCATTTACAAGGGTTTTTTTTGATATAATGGACTAGGGAGACCTAATTGATAGTGTAGCACAATTTGTTTTCAAGAGTAATAAATATGGTGGTAAATACAAACTGTTAATATTCACTGTTAAAAAGCAGAAATATTATAATTTGTATGGGAAATGCCATCTCAAAAGAGGTGGAAGTGAAAACGGTGGTGTTACAATATAGTGTATCGAGAATATTGCTATTCATTATTCTAATGAATGATTGATTTTATGTTTGATACACAGAAGTTTGGTTGTTAATGGATACCATATTGATATGTAACAGGATTAAAATGGGAGATGACTGTGAATAGCAACAGCATGACCTGGACAGGATATGTAGGTGGGTCAACATGGAATGAAAGTAAATGCCAAGAAGAATCAGTTTATAAGTACACACATAAAAACAATAGCTTTTTTAACAAAAAAAAGTTAATTTCTTGGAATTACGTTTCATATTATACTCAGTGGGGCAGATGGTTGGAAGGGATGTGAAAATCCTTCATTTATTGGAGTGGGTAATGAGCAGTAGAATAAAAAAAAATATGAATTTCAGTTACACAACTTGTTCAGATAATTGCTGAATGGTGGTGGAGTAATATAAGACCCACATTTTGGGTACCAAATACAGGAGTTGGAGGGGTTGCAAATTAGAATAGCTAAATTTGAATGTGGAAATTATCGCAGAATACAATCTGTAAATAAAATTACAAATGAACTATTTTCTGAGTCTTCAATAGATAGGAGGAGGGTGAAGAGAATACTGGGATTATATATGACATATTCTGGTGATGAGACTTGGATGTATATTGGCAGAAGAATTAGTAGAAGATTTAAGGGAGAAGCTCACTATGGCCACCAGCTGGCACTTGATTTGAGGCATAAGAGTGTTGGAGTATCTTATTCTGTAGATAGAGGAGTAAGGGATTGGAATAAATTACCAAGGGAAGTGATGAATAATTTTCTAAATATACTGAAAATATTTAAGAAGAAACAAAGGAATGGAATCAAGAAATTGGAAAGCATTGTCACTGGGCTGTCTTCTCTGTCACAATTTAATAAAATCAAACCAAATTAAATTAATCCAAAACCATAGTTTCTTCCTGGGTTTATAAGGTGAATTTGAAGGGTTTGTTTGTTCATTTCTTCAACTTATGAAGGAATTTGAGAAAGGATGTGAGAGATGAGTTTTGGGGGCATAGATAGGAATCTTGGTATTTCAGTTTCTGATTAGGAGGGAGTAGAGGTCTTGTCTCAGTGTTAGTTTAGAACTGACCATATTTTAGTGACGTTGTGTCTGACCCTGTATGTCAACTTACATATAGCTGCAAACATCGGCCATAAAGCTATATCGGTTTATGAACATATTAATGCATATTATGACTGGTCACAAATGGTGCCACTCTATTGGCATAGTTCAGGAATGCTACTTCAACTCATGAAAACAGATAACTGCTGAACACCTGTGAAGATGATGTCTCTTCAGGGAGAACATATTGGTCTCATTTATGTAGGTATTAACAAATTGACCATTCTGCCATTGTTACATTTGCCACAATTGTTTACAAAATCTGTTTCATCGATTTATTAGATTCTGAAGCAAACATATTTCACATAAGATGATTCAATAACTATTTTTTTTTATTCAATTAACCAAAATAATTACGATACCAAAAAACTATGTATTATTCTGAAATAATATTGTATTAAATGTTGTTTAGCACAAAGAAGTTCATGAGACAATATTCGAGACAGCTAATCATTGTGCTGCACAAGAAATGAATGAAACAAAAATTTACCAGTTTGCAAAGTTGCAGTAATCTGAGCAATCATTAAAACTAGTAATAGAAATAATGGAAACAGGAAATTTTGTATGTATTTTTGATTATATTATTATTACTTTTACTAGGCGGAGTACAAACCCATAACTTTTGACATATAAACCGAATGCCTAACTGAATAAAATAACATAAAATGCTTATTATAACTGCTGCATTTTATAAACTGGAGCAGAAGTTGCAACACAAGAAAAGTCATTATTCTTACAAAATGTAGTGTACATAGTTCCAAGGCTTCATGGATGTTATTTTTTAATCCTACATAGTAAACCGGTGTAAAAAATCTGAATCCACTGAAAAAATTTCTGAACTCTCTTGTGTCAGATGAAGAAATATAAAAAAGAAAGCAAGCATTCAGTGGGAAAAAATATATATTTCTAGCACAGTGGTTTACACTTGTTGGAGCAGGACATTTTAGTGCTACAATTTTAGCTCACCAATCCCTCAAATTCTGAAGCACAGGTTTGGTCAGAATTATAAAATCATACAAGGGAATGTATCAGTAATAGAAAAGTTTTCCAAATAAAAAAAAAAAAAAAAAAAACACCAACACCAATGAACAAACAGTCAAAAATTGTTTTAGGTTTAAGGGGCAACATTCAAGGTTGCAGTTCATGCTAAACAGCTAAAAGGTGCTCTGGTGGTGAAGGAGGTGCAGCATACCAGGGTCGAATTGATGGGCACTGGGAGAGGAGTGCAAGGAGGTGAAAGCTCTCACCCCCTTGCTATGAAAGAAAATACACAGAGGAAGATTAAGAATCAAAAATTTATTATTAAATTCACTGATTGAATAATAACTTACGGAACCTAGGGGTTGTTGTCCAAATTTGTTCAACACCTTGTCAATAAATTCAGTATATTTAGTTAATAAGTATAAGTGATATATATAATGTATACAAAAAAAACCAAATGCACCTCCCTTAAAGAAATCCTGCCAGCGCCCATGGCTGAACTCATGAAGACGCCATAACTGGCCACAGTTGAAACATACAGTGGGGCAGGTAAGGGAGCATCCATAAACTATGTGCTCGGTCTAGGAGGGGTGGAAGGGTTTGTCAGAAAGCTACACTAAGCTAAGTCTGTGTGTGTGTGTGGGGAGGCGGGGGGGAGGGGAGGTTTTCCGAACCAAGCCTTGTAGCTTTTCACCGAGCATGGTGGTGTAACGGATAGCGTTCTGGTCTCGCATTCGGGAGGACAGCGGTTCGAATCCCCGTCCGGGCATCCACATTTGGGTTTTCCATGGTTTCCCAAATCACTCCAGGCAAATGCCGGGATGCTTCCTTAAAAAGGCCATGGCCGAATTCCTTCCCATTCCTTGCCGCCATCCTTTCCCGTCTCTAAAGACCTCGCTGTTAGAGAGACGTAAAGCAGTAAAAGAAAAAAATTGTAGCTTTTCATTTATATTATTTGTCACAGTTACAATAATGTACAGAACACGCAACAGCATTTGAATATGTATTTCCGCCAATTAATTATCTCCATTCATAGTTTAGGATAGTCTAACAAGAGAAAACAGTACAAAATGTCTTCTGGAATCAATATGGAAAAAAGTTACATGCCAAAAAGGAGGGGGTGGGTTAGTGGCAAAAGCCATTCAAGACTCCATGGGGGAAGGAGAGGGAGGAGGGAGGAGGTGGCAGGGGGAGTTCACAGGAAGCCAAAATGGAGCTATGTACTTTATGGATGCTCGCTAAATGTGGAAACGGATGTGCTATTCAGGAAAAACATTAGTTCTGTCTTGGGGGTTGTGCCTGTGGACACCATTGGTTGGTGGAATTTCAGTAGGCATGGCCTATATGTAAATATGAAAGGGACAATTGGGTGTTTTCTAAGTTGTTAGCTAAATCTGGAAAGGAGACCACTTTCAGTGATGATGGGATCAGGACAGTGCCTTTTTTTTTTTAGATTAAAGGCTGCTAGTGAGGGTATGGAGATAGATGATTGGAGGGATACTGATTGTAGATCCATGATTTGAAAAATAACAAATACTATAGAAATAGATACAGCTGCTAAAACAATAACTGGTGTAGGACTGTTAATGAGAAGATTAATGTGGGAAATATTACAAAGCCAGTAATAAGAATGTTGCTAGTCAAGTATAATGAACAATGTAATAGAATTTGCAAACTTAATAGCAATATATGAAACACAAGAAATTATATGCAGTAGAATCTTGGTTAAAAGAAGAAGTACTCGACAATGAGATTTTCCCCATTGGTTACAGAGTATTCTGCAGAGACAGACAAACAATTGGTGGAATGGTTTTCATACTGTTTAGCAAGGAATACTACAGTTCACTGGTGCTTATAGATCATGACTATGAGTTACATGGGGTTGATTTCCAGTGTACCATAATAATAATAAAAAAATTAGGGTGTTGGCCGGATACTGCAGTGGAAGAATGAATGATGAAGATGAGGCTCTTGGGGAGAAACTAAATTCATATTCAGAGTTCAGAAGTGAGCATAGAATGGTTATTATTGGTAGGGATTTAAACCTAGCAGATGTCAACTGGGTAGGAATTAAGATTAATAACACAAGGAACAGAGATTTGTACCTTAGTAAGAGAAGGAGGTTTTACACAAGTGGTTGAGCAGAAAACAAGGGGAGCAAATGTGTTAGACATCTTCCTAATAATGCCTGCTGATAATCTCATTGTGTGTAACTGATGGAGTAAGTGATCACATTGCGGTTCTGATGGATATATGGGGATTCAGTAAATCAGTGGCCAGAACTGAAGATGGAAATAGGTACATTTATTGGAGTGTTCAAGGCATTTATTGGTGATGAGGCATGAAAAGATATTGATGTAAGAGGTAGCTGGAAGGGAAAAGATGTCATGTATTTTACAGTAATAAAACATATTACACAAAATAATATCCTCACTAAATCACAATTTGTGTTCCAAAAAGGATCATCTATAGAAATGGCTATATATTCATTTTAAAATAACATATTTGAGCCCTGTAGGAATATTTTGTGATCTTGCAAAAGCATTTGACTGTGTAAATCATGTATGGGCAACCTTTGCATAGCTGAGGGCGTAATTTCTGGACATAATCAGGTCGCGGGCTGTGGGTCAGAAATAAGTAGGTAGTGGTGAATAAAAAGGCGATAAACTTTTATTTTTATTTACGACTCGATCTGTGGCGTCCCACTGCGTACGCTTAATAATATTATTTACAGATTTTAGTCTTTATGACTTGAATAAATACATAATTTTTTTGCGCATTATGTGAAAATTCTGAATCTCTCGCAGGCCGGATTGAAGCTGGTGGAGGGCCGGATCCAGCCTGGGGGCCGGGGGTTGCCCATATATGGTGTAAATCATGAATTACTTTTGAAGAAAATGGAATACTATTGTATTTATGGAACCACAGCTAAATGGTTTAAATCATACATGAAAACTTGAATGCAAAAAGTTTCTATTTTTGATTCTAAAATAAGTAAAGATGCATCATCAGACTAGGAGAAAATAAAACATGGAATTCCACTAGGTTCTGTCCTAGGAAACCTCCTCTTTTTGTTGTACATCAATGACCTTCCTGGAAACTTATCGGACAAAGTTAATAGTGTTTTATTTGCATGTGACACTAACCTGACTGTGAGAAAAACACCAAACAGCAATCTAGAGAAGTACTTAGTGAAGTATCAAATTGGTTTAAGGCAAATTCATTAAAATTAAATTAAAAAAAAACAACATTATATTAGGTTTAAAACAAAAAATTATGTACAGCCAGATTTACAAGTAGGCTATAAAAATAACACAATCTTAGAAACAAAGCGTATTAAATTCCTTGGTATTAAAATAGATGAGAAACTCTGTTGACATGAACATATCACTTCACTACTGAAGAAGCTAAGTAGTGCCACCTTTGCAATACAAACACTTTATCTAACAGCAGATCTAGAATTAACAAAACAGGTGTACTCCTCATATTTTCATTCAGTGATGTCATGTGGCATAATTTTTTTGGGGAAACTCTTCACAAAGTAAAAAAGTTTTCATAGCACAGAAAAGAGCTCTCAGGATACTGCGTAGGGTAAATCCAAGAACTTTTTGCATACAACTTTTTAAAAAACACAATATTCTTACAATGACTTCTCAGTATATATATTCTCTCATGTTCTTTGTCGTAGATCATTTTAACCTGTTTACTTCTAATTCACAGGTACACAATTTCAATACAACAAACAGAAATGACTTGCACAAAACACAAACATCTCTGTCATTACTACAAAGAGGAGTTAATTATTCTGGTATATATCTGTTTGATAAACTTTCCAAGAGTATAAAACAGTTTGGAGATAATAGAGATGTATATAAAGAAAAACTGAGAGATTATCTTACTGGCAAATCCTTCTACTCCATTCAAGGATTTGAAAAAAATAATTAATTGTATTCAATATGACTTTTGCAAAATTCGGTTAAAAAAATTAATGTTTATTGTTATTCTCTTTATTTGTCTTTGTAACATATAATTGATTTTACTATGATTATGACTCATATTCTATGTATGTGTATTATCCATGACCTGTTTCACATCCCAGAGGTCCTTCCTCAGCAGGGATCGATGAAACAAGATTGATAAATGAAAAAAAAAAAATGACCATGGGCACAAGCTGGCACTCAATTTCAGGCACAAGAGTGTGGGAAGTTTTTCTTTTGTATGTAAGGGGGCCAGGGAATAAATTACTAAGAAAAATGATGAGTAATTTACCAAAAAGGCTGAAAGAATTTCAAGTTCGTAGATGGCATTGTAGAGGGGTTTAGGAAAGGGGAACAATGGGTATGTGCAGAAATTGCCATTGTAGCATACACTCCATTGGAGTTAAATTTAATTGAATTAACGCTAGGTAAAAACCAGTGTGTGAGGACATAGCTATGATAGAATATCAAGCTCTAATTCCATCCAACGATGATCACAGCATTTGGCAAGATATAGCAAGGTAACCTCTGCAACTCCTGGAATTGACAGCTCTCATGGGCAGGTTTACGTTGCCTCCGTGAAATGACAGTATCCCGGACATGTTGCTCAGATGAAAGACGAATGATGGCCAAATCAGTGTTAGAATGGAGACCCAAAAACCATCAGAGCCTGAGAGGAAGACCTCCAAACTGACAGGGCAAGGACATACGAAGGGTTGTTGAAGTTAGCACCCAAGATTGTTTGACCTGCAGAAGACTGCTCAAACTCTACCTGAACTTATATCTCTAAGAGACCTCATCATTTAATGGTTGAACTAGTTGATGATGATGGTGGTGTTGAGCAGTTACATGCTGCTGTGCTCCTGTTTCAGGAATATATGCGTGAAAAAACATATTTAATAAGCTTCCTGAGATCTAATCTTACGTGAAATGCATGAAGCAGCTGTCATCGAAGTTGACAAGAACAGTTTCAAGTCATCATTATTCCATTTGTTAACGCCTTTCACATCAGTAGGAGCGAATCTTCTACTAATCATTAAAATCTGATTGGTTTAATGGAACATACTACTCTTTCCAGTCATGCGTTAGTTTCTTAATCTGCTCGAAACAATTTCAATAGTTCGAAATCATATTCGTCACATTCTATTTCTCCAACGGTTAAACCTTGCACTCTTCCTTCTGTTTATAAATTAACCAATTTTGTTCTGCATAGGAATTATTCAGTTAACTTTCTAAGGATTCTATAAAACCTTGCTTCACACAAAACTCCATAGGTATGCTAATTTACAAATTATGAATGTCCTAAAACATCAAATTTAAAATGATTCTTTTCTCAATCTTACGTTCACAGATACCAAACAATAATCACAAAAAGTTCTGAGCTCTGTATTCATTTGGTGGAAGGCATGGGACAGTCATTTTATCACCTTTAAAATTTACTAAATCTGAGTATTTCATAAACTGATGAGTCATTCTCTCGTGACAATAGGAAGATGCTGCTTGGGTTTTAAGTGTTTGATGGAAGAAAAATTCTCTAGATTAGCCATGCACAGTCAATAGGGCATTCGCAAATAAACTGTTTACTATGGGCCAGAATTTCTCTGGATCGATGGTCTTTCAAATGAGTATGTAAATGCAACCACGACGTAATCAGGGTAAAACATATGTCCTTCTCAGTTTCAGCGATCTTAATTTAACAACGCTGGAAGAGCATTACACAACAATAGGTGTTGGATATCAACTATAAATGATCGCTCGAAAAGGTGACAAGAGACCGAACCAGATGGGTTGGACATCTCGCTTTGACCTGGCGTTCGGGAGGATGTTGGTTCAAAACCCGTCCGGCAATACTGATTTCGGTTTTTCATTGTTTCCCGAAATCTCCCCAGGCAAAAACTGCGATGGTTCCTTTAAAAGGCCATGGCTGAACTTGTTCAGTTTCCCTATCCCAATAGCTTAGGTTGGCTGAAAAGGGTCCCTGAAACTCAAAGCAGGCCGCCTTCTCGGAGGAATGAACTTAAAAAGAAGGTGACAAGATCTTCAGATCCGATGGCAAATCGAACTGACCTGCCTCGTTTGACGTCAAGGCAGTTCTCGGCAATTGACAATGAGCTAACAACTCCCCGCGAAATAGCCCAGGGGAAGGAAAGGAGGGGCATTTTCTTCACCTCCAGTCTTCATTCAACATAAGTTCACATTTCTCAGCTGTAGGCCTATGCTAATCTGAAATTGATTCATAATGAACTAAAATTTATGTCCTAACGAGTGTAAGACCGTGACCGCTTTTTGCGAATGGCCACGGGATTAGAACACTAGAACAGTTCCCGATTTTACTGTCAAAAGTTATAACAGGTTAACTCGATCTGGATAAGTACGAACGTGACCTGTGTTTCACCCAACCAATAAAATTTCTTGAGCTTGAAGGACTTAAAGTATTAGCATACATATGGTGCTATCGTATAATTGTTTGAAAGGTAGTGATTGCTAGATTTGAAGTAGCTGAAATACAAACCTTGACTTTATTTGACATTAAAGGTTCACTCTGTAAAATTTGAAGAATTTATATTTAGTTTAAAGGGAATGCGCAATCGCTTTGAAAGCATCACGTTGTGCTTGATTGGGCTGGCCAAACATTCACAATGTAATGTTTGGCTATCCGGTCCGTAGCGGTCAGAGAACTTAATACATATTATTAAATACTTAATCAACTGCGAAGAAATGAATTGCCAGAATACTTGTTTAGGTAACATATACGAAATCTTAAGTCCACATTAAATAACCTAATAACCCACGTGCAGTGGACACGAACAAAGATCATTAACGAAAATGGTCAGTAAAACACATAAAAAGCAAATAAACTGTAATGTATAAACTTTGGTCATACAGCAGCATTAGTGGAAGTTTTAATTAAATTAAAATTTAGCCTAGACCGGAATGACAATTGGCATTCGTTGTTACAGCAGGGACCATAAGTTAGTTTTTTTTATGTGTTGTTTTCAATAGTGACGTGTTACTAAAAGTAGTCACACTTTTTTTCAGCTGTAAAGATTTACCACATTTTTTTAAATGAAATGTTACGAAAAGAAATGTTAATGAATGTATTCTGGCTGTTAATTTCATAATGGTTGCTTAGGTAGGCCTACTAAATTGTGCATATTGCCTCGAATTTATAATGTCTCTGGACACTGTTAATTTGCGAGCGTTGGCCGGCGCATGACGTCACAGTTCTCTAGCCAATAGCAATCGCGGTGAGTGAGGTTATGAAATTATGTAGATGGTTTTATAATTCAATTAAACTTGCCCTGTTATTTAATTTGCAATATGTCCCGTGTTAATAATAAATCCTATAGCATGTGATACAGCAAATAATTTATATTTCAGCAAAAAATAATTGAATTAATTAATAAAAAACTACCACGTTTTGAAATACAAAATGGCATTCAACATGGCGCACGATTTCTCAAATTGGGATACTAATATTAAAAAAAATGTGTCCTCCCCAAAACTGCTATGTGAAAAATTCGTACATTATTTTTATGTATGATATGTTCACATAGTACTGTCGCTGATCGGTGTCTAATCCTATGGTATACTGCATGTATTTTTTGTGATTGTATGTCGCTGTGTCTGTCGCATATGTATTTATTGGGAAGAGGTTGTGATGTTGGCAAAACAGACTATTGTTTCTGCTAAGCGTCGACGGTATACGGCGTGATACATTTATGATTTTATGTTTATCTAGTAATGGTAATAATCGCGGTTCACTGATTATTGTTGCGATCGGAGAAAGTATTTTTTTTTTTTACAAATATTTGCTAATCAACTAATTAACTATTGCAACGTGAGAATGTTGTAGAGATTCCCCTTTTAATAATTAAATATGGCAGATATTTTGGGTGCAGGCAATGAGTGCATTAATAAAATGTGTAGCACAGCCACTCCTATAGATATATTAACTTCCCAAGAAATAGTCATGCGTAAAGTAGTTAAGACAATGTGTGTATCCACTTTAGTCGTTCCTTTTAAGGACTATACTTCACAAGTCGATACAGTAAAAATAGTTATTAACAATTCCGATATCTTAAAGTAATTATTACTTGTGTGTTAAATATTAAAGAAATAGCAAAATGTAATGATTTGGCATTAAAAAGATACAGTATGTCCAGCAGTTCACTAAGACCCGGTCAGAATCAAACAATATTTAATTTTAAGAATTTAGAAGTAGCATGTGGCATATTAAGTGAGCTGCAGTCGAATCTGACAAACCATCCCATTCATTCCAAGAGAAACTTACGTCAGAGTCAAATGTGACGCCTGAAAAATCGTTAAACAAATTTTTGGATGACAAAATTTACTGAAAATTGTAAAAACGAAAGATTTTCTAGTCGGTGAAGTTAATGGGAACGAAAGGTTGTACGTTACTGACTGTTATTAGCTTAGGTAAACTGTGGAAATGGAGTTGTGTTAGCAGGTGTCTTTTTTGTGGACTCACTTTAAGGAGGACTCCATGTCATAGTGTCATGGCGATCCGAAACAAGCATCTCCGAAATGCTACGATAAGTCGAAATGTCTCTGGGCAGAACTTCACAAGCGTTTTAAAGTCTGTTGAGTGAATAACAGAGGTGACATCCAATTATTTTGAAATCCAGTTTAAAGTGTAATAATGAATTTGCTTTTAAAGTAGTTTCAGTTAATTAAGGTATGAATAACGGCGCTCCATTTTTCAATCATAGGATGACTTACCTTTTCGAATCGTCGTAGTTGCTGACAAAAATAACATTAAAACGGCTCCAGGGTCACATCTGAAACTACATTTTCATTCTGTAATTTAAGCTCATACGTTTGGTGAAACGTTTTTGCACTATTTTAGTTTAGTTGTTTAGCATACCGTATTTGTATGAGTGAAAACTGGAGACCTGTTGTCAGCTGGTTATCACTCGAAGTCTCTCTCTGAAGTAATGAAGTGAATCAAGTATAACAAATGCTCAGGTTCAATTTTTTTCAAAGGTTATGCAAACGTCGACAACAAACAGAACTGATGAGTTGCAGAGTGTACAACTGTAGAGTTTGGGGACAAGTCATGAGTGATTAATAAGTGAGCAACGAAGTTATCTCTGTACCCCTTTTATTGCATCAAAAGTGAGAGTAATCTGCCCATGTTGCACTTGTCAGTGTTACCAGTTAGCCTGTGATATATGGTAGTACATAGAAAAAGGAGGTCTATGAGAAACAAGGTTGTAAATTGGAATCTTCGGTTCTTCTGTTCACTAAATAATAATAATTCCGTGTAGTCGTAATGACCTGGTGACAGGGTTTCTATTGGCTGCGCATTTCGCCCCTGTCGTAGCCGCCTTAACCTAACCAAGAAATCCTGCCAGGCACAGGGGACCAACAGTTTAACGTGGAATCCGAACCATGGAAGCTTCCTGGCGTACGTCACATTTCTCAGCAAGCTGTGCCAGAGGTGATGGTCGCGTTAAGTACCTTCGACAATCTCCTCCAAGACATGGATTCGAGCCGGGGACCTTTCGATCTCCAGTAAGACGCCTTAACCACTGTGCCACCAGACCGCTAAATCATGTAAAGAGAAGAGAGTAATAGGGATAGTAAAAATCCACTGTCATTTCATTGTAAACAAATAGCATTTCGAGACTTTGAATAGAGATTCATTAATTAGATATGATAAAATGAAGTAATTATTTATTGTGCATTTAATTTGGTTGATGTGCATCTTGCACTAATTAAATACCGATAACACTTGGATTCACTACTTAAAGAATTAAATATTTTTAACGTAGCATTGTTTTAGCTGGTATAAAAAGTAATTAAACATACTTGATTCTGCTTTTAAACTTACAAAGCATAATCTAACAAATTTTTCATGCATTTAATCACTTGATATAATGGTGATAAACATAACATTTACTCACCTTTCAACTGCAGTTGTTATAGTTGCAGGTATGAAGTCTCTGTATTGAACGATTCGTTCAAGAATCCATATGCTTTGTGATTTGTAAATATATTACAACAAAGCGTACAAATTCTAAAACGAAGCGTGCAACATTATCATTCGTAAAATAGTTTTCATTGTCCTTGTATTTTATTTTGTTGCTTCTTTTCTTGTATACAGCGAACTAGTTGTTTGCATTAATTTTTTTTTAGATTGGGTGTTTTCTCGTAAACTTATATCTAGTGAATAAAAAAATCATTTATTTAGTAAAAACTATTTGCCTTAAAAATGAAACTGTCATTTCAAAACATTTGTGGCGGGAATTCATGCCAGAAGTGACAGGTTTGATGGATATGGTATCTGAGCATGTCGTATTAACAAGGTCATAGGTATTATAGGTGTAGATTTGTTAAGTAATTCTTAACAACTACTACCTTTCACATTATCTTAGTAAGAATATCAAAGTAAGATGAAATATTCACCTTTTTGACAGTAAATAATTAAAAAATTATTATTTTACAGGATATTTTGTTCGGGATGCAAAGAACACAAGAACCAAATGTGAGAACAGTCCAGTATGTTTTATTATCTAAAAACGACAAACAGTGAACAGATTATAGATTCTAGGTTTAATACATTGTTACTTTCACAAAATAAAACAGCTGTGATGAGCTGTTCTGACAGTTCCAAGCAACGTCTTATGTGCACATAGTTCCACCAACGGCAACATTTCTTTATAAGAACTGTCGAAACGCTCAGCGCATTGTATTCTACCAAGGCCCCAAAATACGTTAGACATTAATTCGTTCTGTTGAACTCTGTAATTTTACTATCTTTTCTTAAACAATGAAACATGTTATCGAAAATCATTTCTAGAAAGTCGTTATAAATTTCTCTAATGGTTATGAATAAAAACGAACATGAGGGCTTTGGTAAGGGTACAATGAATTCATCATTAGAAAACAGGAAAATACAGTGAACGTAATAGTGACTACCAAATAGTGCTATACGCCATTTCTGTAAAAGTCGTCTAAAATAAATTGACACTAATTAGTATCTTAAACAATAGTGGCACATAAAAAGCCCAGTAGCCTTATTTCTAGTGGTCTCTAAGTGGTCAAGTCTTTCCTTAAGTTACTGTCTATGTAAATATTTTGAATAGAAATAAATTTTCTCTCATTTTTTCCTAAGCTAATTAGGTAATTTTAAAGTTAATTTAGAATATGTTTCCTTAATCAAACGTACGATAATGAGTTTTCTTACTTCTTTTTACATCTCAAATCTGAAAAAAATTAATAGACGTTATAATTTATTCTTGTTAAAGTCAATTAGAAACTGCATTTACCTCATCGTAATTTTTCGTAAGGTTAGGATACCTTACTTTTATAAATAATACCTCTTACATAAAAAGATTTAGGGATAAAATTGTTTTCATAATATCAGTAGAAATCTTAAAAAGTTAGTAATCAATATATGACAGAAGCTTTATTATATACAGTTTTTTTATGATTGATTCGACAGTATTTTTTCTTTCTTTCAAAATACCAATTCAGCAGCATGTTTGTTAAATGTCTAAAGCAATTAGATGCGACTAATGACTAATTAACTAAATATAATTTAAATTTACATAAAATTTCTAATACTTATGTAAATCAACTTCGTTACATTCCTGAACACTGATATGTAGAAAAAAATAGTGTCTATGATTTAATCATTATCTTCTGCTCAGATACATCTTAATGATACAAAAAAGAAATAAAACAATTTCCTAAAAATAGCGAATTTCGAACACTTTAGCTGATTAAAAAAGCATTAAATTCTTGCTCTAAGGCTGCAGAAATTTATTTAAACGAGCTGAAACGAGCTTCTGTTCTGGTGCATGTTTTTGACAGTGCTATATTAGTGAAATTCTTACATTAGCTTGACTGCTGAATACGGTGGAAGCACTTATTTGCTGATTAGTAATGCATGTTTACATATATCGTAACAACTTAATCCTTGATACACTTGTTTTAATAATAAAATATTTCTTTCATGTGACGGTTCTATGGACTCATAAATATTAGTTAAAATATAAACATAAAAATTTCGATATTGTCGGTAGATATATTTTGTAAGCAACGTAACAGGTTGAGAATATTGTTTTGTGAATATGAGTATGAGTGATGAAGCCGAGAACGACAATTATTTGGAATGGTATGTATCTGTTGTCAGTAAATGCAAATTTACAAGTTGCGTGTATATATTTTAGGTGCATTATTTCATTAAAAGCAGCAACGTATATTACAATCCATGAACTATATTCATAAATATATTTTACATTTTAATGTAATATGTACAAATGCCAACATCATTTTAAGAAGATAGTCTGTTATTAGAATATGAACATTTCCTTTCATCCCTGGGGAGAACGGGGATAGGATTACATAAATCAAAGAAAATAGGGGATAAGGTTGTAAACGATTATCATGCAAATATAACTATTATTACAGAATGACATAATATTCACAATAATATTTTCAGCTTCTCAGTAATGAAACGGTCATTTACATTATTGTGAAATTTGTGTGAACTGAAACTTTAATTTATTTAAAGGTGGACTACTTTGTTTTAAATTTCATGGGTACAAAATTTTACTGTAGATGAACAAGACAGAACACATAACTTAAAGTGTGTAAAGAAATAAAAATCCTTCATTTAACGCTCACTCTATCCATTGTAACAAATATATTCATTCCACTATATTTGGGATCATTCTTCATTTATCCAAATTTAGTTTCCTTGTAATGTGCCCAGATTGATGGAGGAAACAGGATTTGTGTTGTATCAAATCGTCAAAAAGAGGACGCTTTCTAAATCACAACCGCACGAACTCTACATACAGTGTGTGTGAATTTTCTTTCTGTATTTACTACCACGTGGCTTAGCATATGCTATAATAAGCAAATGCTCTGTTAAAACTACAGTCAGAATGCAAAAATAAATAAATAACACTAGGTATTAAAAGTTATTGTTTCTGTCATTTGATGGGGATTGCGCCTGGTTTCTCCGCCAATCTGGAGACGTTGAGTCACGTGACACAAGGCGCCAGCCATCGTTAGTTTGGCCGGCCTAGATGAGCAAGCGACCAAAGAAGTAAACCAGCACGGCAATTAAGGGGGCGCTGGCGGCTGCAGTTGGTACACTCGCTGGGTTACATTCGTCTGTGTCGCAGCAGAAGATTTTGGTTCCCCAGGACTCTGCTGCGAACACAAGAGACACACCGCACCGCCGTTAACTAGTAACTGAAACAGGAGGCACAGGAACAAAATAGATCTAATTCTACTTTGCAAATAAACTGAGCTAGTGTCACTACATTCATATCTCATAAAATCTTTAATTAGTTAATTAATTTTTTTATGTTAAAAACTGTGGTAATGAAATTGGGCAAGTCGACACCGCTTGCAAGAGTAATCCTGAGAGGTCTTTGACGGTCAGGCGTTGATCAGCACGCAAAATTTGAGATTTTTTTTACACATTTTCGGGTGAGCTACAATTATGAGGCCATCCAGGCCTCTCTTATCTTCTTCGAGCGATCTTATGTACTTTTTAATACACAAATACCATTCAAAAAATATCTCCAGATTCATTGCTTTGTTCCCGTAAGCATGCATCAACATGTTACCGGTTTCGTTTGGCGATGTATTGAGTTTCACGCAGAATTTGATGTTGGATGTCAGTTTCAGGTTCGCGATATTGTAACTGCACAGGTGCAAGCGCTATCATAAACGCGTGTAACATAGGATTGAATAAAGAAGGCCTACTGAGATTTTGTGGCATGACTGTGAAAAGTTGTTTTACGTCACATAATTCAATCGAGTGATCCGTTCGCCCACAGAGTTAACAATTTCGGAAAACCTCGTTGTTAGATAAGTTCAACATCTTTACCTTAGCCAATGTAATGTGGGGAAGAGTTATTTCAGTTTAAATAAAGATTTGATGAGGTTTACTAGTTTGTAAGTTCGGAAATTGCAGTATCACCTCTACTGGTTTCAAAAAATCAACTGGAACTGAATTTGAATGGGATACCAGTATTTTAATTGAAATGAAATCCCATCGAGAGACCTGTTCTATTAATTTTTTTTATATCAAAACGTTAAGAAATTTTCCTAACTTATTATACCAAGTCATGCTAAACACGGTACACAGAAATGTATATCGTTGAAAACGGAGAAGGGTTAGAAATTTAGTAAAGAATGGAAGGGTTATTAAACAAAAAATACGATAATATTTTATCCATGATGGATTGGTGGAACTTCCGCGACTGTGATGTCAAATATGAGTTGTAAAAAATACAGCAACCAGTCACAATATGTAACTTAAGTTTACATTTTTTAAATGCATATATAATTCCAAGAACCTGGCGAGGTATCATTAATAATATTTTATCCACAATGGATTGGTGGAACTTCCGCGACTGTGATGTCAAATATGGGTTGTAAAAAATACAGCAACCAGTCACCATATTGTGACTGGTTGCTGTATTTTTTACAACCCATAAATAAATACGATGTTATGTTGTATACTAATTTCTAAATTAATCTAATTTGTCTCCGATATAATTTCTCAGTGTTCTATCCCATGTGAAAATATTCGTACCGTTATTGTTTGAATTTTGAGTCTATAGAAAGAGAACCTAAAAAAAGCAATAGCAAAATTATCCACTTGAATAAACTCTTTTTTTTTCCTTCTTGTCAGGACAGTTTAAAAATTTAACCAGAATCGTATCCTTCCTGACACGTTTTGCTCTATGAGCTCGGCTCATGATGGCATACGATTTCCTCACCCAATAAGGCTTTTCCACTCGTTCTTTAATATGTATGGAAACATTATCTCAAATTTTTGAAGCTCAAACTGTGTTCACAGAAGAGAAACAAAATCTAATCCGACAAACACTCATTATTTTAAAAAAATGATGAATTTTTTCGTATAATGGTATTTTTTCACGAAGTAATTAAAATTAGATAACATTCTTTCTTTATCCTTGAACGTATGATAGTACATAAAGGAAAATGAATAGAATATATGAATTAGGTTTCGTTCATGTAGACCAGTAATGTATTTCATTCGTCTTCTACGCAGTGCAGTTAATGTGTGATATATATATAAAAGAAGTAAATGACTTGGGAATAAATTTTGGCCATACATCAAACTACAAGTCGTTCGCCGGAAAACGCTACCCTCCCAGTCTGTTGCCGTCGGCAACTTGCTCGGTCAGTCGCCCCAGCAGTTTCCGCCACACGGCACCGTGAATCACCGCACTGTTTAACACCTCCGCTGCCCCAACAGTGCAGTGCAGTGACCCTTACATTGTTAAGAACGGTTTCTTTGCATTGTAGATAGTTTGTGACTTCAGTCTCTTATTAATCAGTGTTGTGAATAAACGTTTCTTTGCGGTTTGGCTGGTTTGGGGCTTCATACTCTTATTAATCTGTATCGTGTTTGAGTGTGAGTAAAATTATGGTACGTTACAGTTTGCAACAAAGAATATTTCTCTACGATACATATGTGAAGAAGAAGTCGTTTAATAAGTGTCGCAGTAAATTTCGTCGCGAATTTCCTGGCGCTTTACTGCCAGCTAAATCAACAATTCTGCGTCTGGTTAAAAAAGTAAGAGAAACGGGTTCATTTTTTAACGAAAAGAGACTGTCGGTCAACCGTATTCTCACAGAGGAGAAAATTGACGATATCGCTTTTCGACTAGAACAGTCACCCAAAAAATCATTAAGTCAGTTAGGGCAGCGTGTGTCTCGAAATATGTTCAGAAGATGTGAAATGTGCATTACACAAGAGGGTCAACACTTCCAGCATCTTTTATAAGGTAAGCTAATGAATTACGTCACATTTAAATGCTTAGCACATACAAGTTTATGAAGTTTATGAAGCGTAATTATTATGAAATAGTCCGCGGCCGACGGTCGAACAATGCCGGAAACTGACCGCTCGCTCGCCGGGAGCAGTTTCTTCCTTGTAGCGCTAACAGTGGGTTGCGTTTCCCGGCGAACGCCCTGTATAAGCTTACAATGTTGCTTTAATGTAACAGAGGGCAATTTATGCTTTGAGTTTGTTTCGATAATGACTCCAAGGTTGCTCTCTGTGTGAAGACTAGTTGGGAAAGATCAACATCCTCAATCATCACCTATTATCGCCCCTTCCCTCCCAATTTATGGTACTGCAAA
The DNA here is from genome assembly GCA_031002005.1 of Vandiemenella viatica. Lineage (NCBI taxonomy): Eukaryota > Metazoa > Arthropoda > Insecta > Orthoptera > Morabidae > Vandiemenella > Vandiemenella viatica. The sequence goes on from CM061920.1 coordinate 64,773,505, forward strand.
TGTAAGGTAAACCCAGTAATACAATTTCTATGTGAACATGAGCCGGCATTGAAGAGGCGTAATAGCTCTATAAAACACAAAATCGCATGCATTCAACCTTTGCAATCTTGTTATCTTGCTGTCTTGAGAAATTCTTATACTTCTACGAATTATCTACCCTTGCAACAAAATCCTCTCTTGTGTGAACGAAGGCTTTCCCAACGTGAAATATAATCATCGCGGGTTCTCCGCCGGATGATGTTGAAGAAGAGCATTCGGTGCCGTGCTCTGCTGCCATGTCTGGTGTTACCGCTATTGCAGCTCCGATTGTCACAGGGGTAACACCAGACCTGAAAATGGCGGAAGAGCACCTAAAACTCATTTTTCTTCAACACCACCCGGCGGAGTACCCGTGAAGATTATATTTCAAATCCTCTCTTGGCTCCATCTTGTTATAGCTGACAGATAGGATAAAGAAAACAAACGTAGTAAAAACGTTTAAGGTGTGGTGTGTAATTATGGATTTCAAGAGTGTAATACTTGATTCATAGTCACTGTTGTTATCTAATATTAATCATCAAGATTTCAGTAAAAGAAAAATTATATTATTTTAATGTCAGAATTTAGAGACGCAAAACAGTTCTTTATTCGAAAATTTATATTCAAAAATTTTAGTTTGCTCAGGACGACTTCCTTACTTTTTATGATTTTTTTTTTTTGCTTACGTTAACTTGATAATCTGTTTGAGAAAGTTATGTAGTATTTTGCTATATTCTAATTTTATTAAAAGTGATTTTAATGTGACGTGGTGACGGAGGATGCAGGTTCGAATCACTGTTCGGCCATCCCGTTTTGGGTTTTCCATTGTTTTGCCAGATGAGGTGAATGGTGAGGTGGTTCCTTCAAAAGGCAATAATCGAATTCCCTCCCCTTCCTTGCCCGTAATCCTTTCCCTCGTCCAATGACCTCGTCGAAGACAATGCGTAAAGATATAACCATAATAATAATAATAATAATAACGAAAGCTTATATGTAACACATTTTTGATTTATATATAAATTTTGGTATTATTATTTTGGAAATTTTTTCGGTATAGCTATTTAAAAACTTCCTCAAAAACCTCTTTATACATTTGTTATATGAGTTTTCGTATTTTTATTTTTTTTTTAGTTTTGTTATAATGAATTAAATATTACTAACTTTTGTATTGATTATGTTTAATGACTATGTTAAAGTTTCAAATAATTAATGTTAGCTTCATGAATGAAATGTTTTTGACATAACTTTGATGACAGACTCATAGGTAGAATCTGAATTTTACTTAATGAAACTTGGATGTGGTTTACATCATTTGGTTTTTTACAGATAATTATGAATTTTTGTGTATGTAAAACACTTCAATAAAAATTGGAGACCTCTTCAGAAAGACCATATAGAGCAAAGCCTATTAATGTCCCTGAACAACTACTCATTTCACAGATTCACCGAACAGTTTGAATTTTAACGATAGAAAGTGGTGTGTGTATTTCGCAGTCATAATGTCTGTCAGTACAAGGAGAAACTCATCCTACATTACGGCCCGTACTTTTAATTTCATAGTAAAGGAGCACGGATACTATTGCATATAATCAAACACTACGCAATCATGTCACATTGATTAGTGAGACAAAATGTTATATAATAATGTGAACCATTTTTAATCTTCTTCTCCACATGATTCAGATTTGTGTAAAGGGCTTTGCTTCCCTGTATTGGAAATTAGCTACTACGTATTATTTATCAAACGATTGAAATAATTCGGATATTAATATTAATTGCCCCGAAAATGGAAATGCTAGCTACTATTTCTGTTTTCTCTTTAAAAGAGCAAGCATATTAATTGCCCCGAAAATGGAAATGCTATCTACTATTTCTGTTTTCTCTTTAAAAGAGCAAGCAAAACTGTATTATTTTCAGGATGTAACACTTAACAAAGCTTCTGTAGTTTCTTAGGTAAATTCGTCTTCATTCTCTCTTGCCTAGATGATTTATGTCCGTGGTTATCATGTAGCACAGGTGTTCCTGTTCTTCTCCACTTTGGCACTTTGATTTATTGTGCGTTTATTGAGCTTTAAATTATCTTGTATCTTAATAATACTTCTGACAAACTTTAACGCGGAGTTTGATAGGCGGGAGCTAGTGTAGAGATATTTCTGCCGTTAACAATGTAACAAATTGCAAAGTTAGTACCTTTATGTAAAATGCATTGTTTAGATGTTAATAGAAAACAAACTAGTGCATTCTATCGAAACCTTGATACTTTGAATTGCAGTTCGGGTTTCATAATGAAAGTGTAAGTTTTCGTTGTTTGCTATTCAATCGAGAATACATAATACTTCTTAGTCCTTTAATGTTTGATTTTTTGTTGTTGCCATAACTGATCATTACCGATGGAAATGAGCTCCTGTGATAGCAAAAATATTCTAGAATATGAAAAATTAAGATAACTTCAGCTTTTTCTTTGTCTTGATTGGTTAGCGTATGTTTAATTTTGTTTTGCAAATAATTTTTTGTTTACCTTAAAAAAATTAGTGATATTGAAAGCAAAATTGGAAATGTAATATAAGATCATTATGTTCCTAGCAAAACGAAATTTATCATAAAAATAATATTCGTAAATGTTTAATAAGCTGGGCCCACGGCAGTCATCTGAGGAATTTCCTAACTTTTTCTGGAAGTGATTCAGGGCAATTTTGTACCTCAGTTTCTTCGATGTGAGTGACGCTACGTGCCTTCGAATATACATATATATCAGTAATATTAGCAAAAACATTAAATCCTGTTTTGTTCATATTCTTAGCTTGGAAGTGATACATATGAAATTTTATCGATTTTGTCAATGAGTGACTGACTGATCGATTGACTGACTGATAATGATGAAAACTCTAAGGAACGTCGTAGAAAGCTGAAATTTAGTACACAGATAACGCTTTAATTCCAGATAATAAAAAATCTGAAACTGTTAAATTTCCACAGATCTACCCCAAATGTGAATTCGCTTTCTGCCCTAGTACATTATAGTTAAAATTTACTAAGTTTATCTAATGTGTTAAATTTTACTTTGTTCCTCTCCATTCTTTGGAAGTTAGCGAAATTAAATTTTTTTAACTGACTGGGACACTACGTCGTCATAATTCCATTGTAGGGCCTACTTCCCCATGTCATAGAAACAGGTAATTTGGTAAACATAATTGATTTCACCATCATTCATAAGATAGTTCCAATGTTTGTGATTTTCCCTATAATTCTCTAATGGCAATCTCAAACCTAAAATGATTCGTTGAATATTTGCAGGTTGATTCATTTGCTTTTGATGAGGATATATACCTAAATTTGTTTATGCTAACAGATCAGCAAGCCTTACTAATACATTAAATTTTACTTTGTTCCTAAGCTTAGTTTCGAAGTTACTGGGAATTTACTTGAGATAGCAGTTATATCTGCGGCAATCGGCAATGCTCTAGCAGGACTCACACCCATTATTTCAAAGAGCATGGGAATTGTTGATATTAGACACACTAGAATGATAAGAGTGAATTCTGAAATATCCCTATCGACCGATTTTCAAAATAAACTGTTATATTGACGCGACGACCTCCCAAATACAATTCTTGTAAAAAGACGCCTGTTCTCGTTGTTTATTGGGAAAACGTTATAAGATTTTCTCTCGGTGTTACGGAGCGTTAATTTAAAAAGAAAAAAAACTGTTTATTCAGCCGTTATTCATGCCACGTTTTAGCTAACTAAATAGTAGCACCTCTGCCTACGTAAATAAAGTGATGGAATTATTTTTTATGATGAAATTTTTTGAATTCTAGTTTCAGAACTTTTGTTTAATTTATGTTGTAATTAATACATTAATGACAAATTAATGGGTTATTGATGGGAATTAAGTACTTATTATTCTAGAATATTCCACAGACCGAGCACTTCATCGCGAACTCCCGTTTAGAGACTCTTTCTGATTTTTTGAGAGCTTCCACAGTGCCCGACCGTGAACCTCTATTGCTGCTCGTTTTAATTTACAACTAGATGTAATTTATTTAGTGGCTCTCTGAACTTTCAATTTCTGAATTAAAGGAATTATATTGAAATTTAATTTTCTTGTTGATTATTGCATAGTTCCTAATTTTCTTAAACTGTCATAACGACTTTCTGAGGTGGTAATAGAAATTAAATTGGAATCTGTAAAATGCCAGAAAAAATTTTACTTTCCAAATCTGAAATCTGTATAAAAAATTGCAAATCTTTTCTTTGGAGTAGTAACCTCGATGCGTTGAATGATTGTCCCACCATAAAGCTATTTCAAATTCCGGTTACATTTATCTAGTTTAAAGACGTTTGAAATGATAACCAGTGTTATAAAGTATGAGATATTCTCGTGTACTGTGGATTGCGTACAAAAATTCTGCATTAAATTTCTGTTGCGATAAAGTATTTTTAATATAGTTTATGTACGCTTTGCGATATTATATTTGAAATGGTATATACAAATTAAACACGAAAGGTCCGTTGAAAAAATTACTGTGGATTTTGGAAATTTTTTGGAAATATCAAAGAAAAGTATTTTCCGCTTCCGATTTATCGAAATCCTCGAAGAATGATTCATTATCTGATGACCTACTTTGTTTGCAAAAATAATTCACGTAGTTTGTTTCTGTGAAAACCAAAAAATTAAGAAACATGAGCATGATTTTCCTGTAAATTTTAGTAGGCTATATATCACTGAAAAATTTGAAAGAATTTTTTTTTACAGGAAAGTGGAAAATTTTCAACGATTTTCCACAAATACTTGAAACAAAAGGAAAATAATGTTTACCCAAAAGAAATATTTTCTCAGCTATCCTCCCCAATTAAATCCTCGGTATTTTCACCCCATCCCACTTTTTTATGAAATTTTATGTTAATAAGAACTAAAGTAGTACTTCACTACCAATTTCTACCTCATAGGATTTAGAAGTTATGAGGGTGTGGCAGACAAAAATGTTTCCAAAAAATTTGCAATATTTTTACCATTTAATTTGTGAAATTCCCCTCCAAATACTACGTGTGATTTTTTTTTTTTTTTAAATATCTACTGAAGTATGAAAATAGTTAAAATTGTTCACTCAGTTACTTTACGAAAACCATAAACTCCTTTAAGGAATCAGTTATCGTAAGAGTGTAAAATTTGTAAGAATTTATGAACCAGATGATTCAAAAGTAAGGCGTGGGGAGGGAAGGGATATGATATTTTTAAATGGTTTTCAGGCAAAACATTCCACTAATCCTGTAATAGAAAGAAAAACCCAAACATTCTGAGACTCGGCGGGTTTATTGCTTTCATTTGATACGTATTTCTTCAGTCCCTCATTAAACCGCAATAACTATTTTCACACCAACTTCCATAATTTTTCAAAATTGTGTAGCAGTATTAAGGTTAGTGTGGATTAAAGTAGTTTCAGAGTTAAAGGATTCATTATGAGGGTTTGACGGACGGACAGACAGAGGTACAAATGAACGAATTTACGTGGGTTCCGTTTTTCATTTTAGAAAGTGCGGAACCCTAAAAAAACGAGTGAAGGAAAAGTGTCCTGAGTTTATGAGCATCCTGACTCGCGCCCTATTTGCTACTGACAACAGAGAAGTGGAGTAGGGAGAAGCACCGCGGAATACGGCATCCCTTAGAGGCAGCGTGACCATTTCCTCACAGAACTGGCGGCGTGTGTGAACTTATCTCTGGAGCAATTACTTCCCTTTTGTAACACAGTAACATTGAAAACTTTCTGTTTTAGCTGGCATGTTTGTTATTTTTCTACGCAGTTACACAAGAATTTAAGGAAAAGCTTAAGGTCGCGAGGATCCTACGGCTTTTGTCACCTCGCAAAGGGATCTTGGTGGTAGAACTCAGTTTTCCTAATACAACCTGCATCATAGAATATAGAAGCGAGGTGCCATGTCCAGTGCCAAGCTACGACAGTTCTTTCCCAGGAAGAACCTCTTGTTTAAAACCCTCACTGAGCATTCTCTTAATTATCTTATCCCACGATGTATAACATATTCTGATTTGCTTGTGTATGTTTGTGACCCAATACCTATCCATCTTACATACATAATGGCTAGTATAAAATATATACGATAAAAACAAATAATGATAAGAAGCGACTCGTATCGTCATCAGACATTTTATTTCTTTTTAAACCAGATAGTCGTTTAAGAGAAATATTTTATCATAAATTTCTGTATTTAAAAATGTACTTGTAGCAACGCTAAAGCGGTAATGGACTATACCGAACACAAGTTCTAATAATAATATGATAAATGTAATTTAAAATTATTCGAAATATTATCTACAAATAGTATAAAACTAGGTTTACGATGAATCTCGGTCTGTATGATCGCGCTAATATCGAGGACTTCTGAATGGAAATTCGTGCAGTTGTCTCAATTATGTAGTGCAGTTTTCGAGGAAGGTTTATATTTGCTACATATCGATCTAGTACCTATAGGATCAAAGTAATATCAATTTTATCAAAACAAGTGGGAGAAAAGCTGGGCGCCAGAGTGCTTTTTTAACAACTGCCTGAACTGTTAGAGATATGACAATGCAACGCGTGGTGATCTACGACAGAAAACTTAATGTCTTTGCGATTTAAGTTAACGGTGAAGATTTTTCCATTAACTATATTATTTTTCAAAAAAAAAAGGTGAACTGCTTGGTTAATTATGTTGTTTAACGTAAATATATTTTTAAAAAGATGCTATCTGGGTTCAAACTTTTTGAAATATTGAAAGTTTTGTGGGCTGAACCACTGGGAGGCCGGCAGTGAGAGACGTCATGCAGTTTGCGTAGTACGTTAGTGGAAGGAAATAAAACGGCGGAGGAAGGAAAAGATTGGAATATATGAAGCCTATTATTGAGAATGTGGGTTGTAAAGGGCGTAAGGAAATGTATGGATCAGTTCATGATAGAAATGAATATTAGGATTAGATCGAACCAGTAGAGGGGTTTATGACAAAAAATAAAAATAAAAGAGCGTAAAGCAAGCTGGCAGGAAACAGAAGCCCAATCATAACTCAATGGCATTCTGATGTGTCAGCACGTGTCTCTAAGAGTGATCGTCAATGTGTGGACCGTTATGTTTGTTTTCAACTAGGCACTAATGAAAATCAACTGTGATTGAGAATTGTATTTCAATCTTGTTGTATTTCTCATTTCTGATGCTAAACGTTGATACTAATGTAGACATAACATACTGAATATCATAAAGGAGTTATTCTTCTGGCTCAGTCCTTCGTTTGTTACCTTCAGTAACTGACAAGGAGGCCTCACGCTTGGTTAAAAACCTTAGTACGGGAGAGCAGTCTGTTTGAGTAGTAATTGGCAGGCTTGGCGTAATAAATATACGTATCATAATGAATTGAAACGTACATGATTTTAATTACTGTGTTTTCATCACTATCTTACTAAGATTTAGTAAGAGCTTCCTTTTTGTGTTTCCTCTTTCGATTTACCCTTCCACTTCCATTGAACGTAATATTTTGTGTTAATATACTACGTTAATCAATCTAAGTATCTCGTTAAGGTTGAGATTCACAGTTTCTAACCATAAGATGGGTTCAACAACAACGCCTTTGTAATTTCGTATTAAGTTCAATAAGATTTTGAAAATTAAGATCTGGATGTTATGAAAATTATTCAGATATAAAAAAATTTGTAACAAAACTTGGATACGAAAGTTAATCCTGGAAGTTTTTGTGCGAGAGATTTAATTTTTAAACTGTGTCTTATGGACACCATATCTAGTTTTTAATCAGTTTTGAAAAATGTTACAAATTAAATATGACTGCTGAATATGTTAGTGGATTATAATATAAATAAATAATATTTTTCTAAAAAAAAAGAGTTAAGCAAATGGCACATCTCTCATGAACGCGCCCTTACCCTTTTCCACGCATCCCGTGAGGCACTCCCGGACGATGCTGGCCTCGCTCACGTATTTCTGAAACAGAAGACAATCCTTAATTTAGTGACACAGAGGTTAACTAAACACCACAGTATTGTACATATATCACTGATAACACCAGTTTGATCAATACTGGGATAACAGATTCTGGAGCTCTTAGTTCGATGTTTGTCATTGGTATCAGCAATTGAAATAAGCACAAAGGAAATACCTCCTTAACTTCAAAATGGCGCTTAATCCAGCTCAAACATGAAGACTGTATTGCTCATACACTTTATAGTATTACTGAACATGCCAGCTATTTATTACAAAGTGTCTTGAATCTTAGAATCGTAAAATACGTCAATCTGCCGCAGCTATTATAAAATAACTTAGATACGGGTATGAAATTTTAAGCCACGAAGGTGATTGAAAGCATGACGTATATGAGATGCCACTGCGGTGTTGGAAATACAGATGATCACATTTAGTTTTCATATATGCGGTCATACAGAAGACTTCTCTGCCACTTATCCAGTTGAGAGTAGACAAACAGACAGAATTTTGGTCGGAAAAATATTTGCTGCGTCACTCCGTGTAACGTCTCTGACATGACTGCAGTTAAGTGTTCCACTGACGTCTACAGGGCGCTCAAATGCCCTGACATCAGATATTTCCCATCGTCTAACGATTCAGCTGATAATGATAACTGACGACCTGCGTGCAGCAAACGGTAGACATCAACAGCAATTAACACGGAATTTACGCCGATCGACGGTATCAGCACATGTTACGTTTTCCCTCTGCGATGTACAAGGTCAAAGAGTGGTGTACCATTTCTTTTTTTTTTTTTTTTTTTACTGCTTAACGCCTCGTCGACGGCTAAGGTCACTAGAGGCGGGATGGGACTGGGGACAAGGAACGGGAAGGAATTTGACCTTGGCCTTTTTGAAGGAAGCATCCCGGCATTCGCCTGGAGTGATTTGGGGAAACCATGGAAAACCCAAATCTGGATGCCCGGACGGGGATTCGAACCTGCGTCCTCCCGAATGCGAGGCCAGAACGTTAACCGTTCACCCACCACGCTGGGTGGTGTACCATCGACACAGGTTATAATAACATGTAAAATTCACATATAAAGCTGAGTATTTATGAATAAAAAACAGAATTAAAGCGTGGTACAAATTGGCAATTGAGTACGTACGATATCATTTACAAGGAGCTCGGAAAAACCCAATTACAAGTATCTAAAACTCGTAGAGAGGACTGAATAGGTAAAGTCTTGACACGGAAGCCACGTACAGAAATTTACCGTTTCCAAACTGCAAATAAAACAAAATATAATCAATTGTTTGAATTTACTTCTTTAAAACATGTTTCACGTTTACATATACGATAGGCAACCATTGTTGTGAAAGGGGGGTGGGGGGATGATTACGTCATCGAACTATTTTAACCCGATTCCACGTGTCTACCAGAATATTCTTCGAAGATACAATATTTGTAAAGAAATTGGTGCTCAACATATCGAGCAACACCTTAATGGAGCAGAGTGCAACGCCGGACAAACAAGCATTACACATGAGCACATTACAGTAGAGGTTCATAACTCAGCAGGTGTAACACTTTTTAGTTTTACTGATTTTATTTTGCCGTAACTATACCAGAGAACGGGTAAAATTATATCCACTCGGTCCCCTGTACAAACGCTAGGAGTCTGTAATAGAAATTTCCGAACACCCTAACATTATGTTTGACAAATTATAAAGTAAAAGCTTAATTCCGTTAACAATGCTAACGAAATTATATACTACTAGCATTTGCCCGCTGCCTCACGCGCGCGTGCTTTGGCAGGTGTAGAAATTATTTACCGATTTTATTCTCTTATCAGACATTAACGTGGAAAGGCATGAACTGTTAATGTATTCTGAATAGTTTCGTTTGTTTCGGTTAATACGTTAGGTTCGGTTTTCATACTGATGTCAGAAAGTTGTTTTATTCATATTTTAACGTGATGCAATTGATTCAATTGTAGAAAAGGTTCCTGAAAAATTAACAGTAGTAATTCGTGGTTGTAATTATTGTGTGAAGTATAAACATTTATTGTTTAGAAAGGCTTTCACGGTTCAAACGACATTCTTTCTTCTGTGCGCTTTCAGAAGCTATGGATTTAGCGTATAGAACCCGGTTATAGGTCAATCGATTTTCTCGGTGCAGGTTACTTTCATTTGCTGTAGCTATTTCATCTCGTTCTGTTTGACGTTGCAGACGATGTTGTCGGTCTATTTCACTCTCGATTTCGGTGACATCTTTTAGCTGCAGAAGTTGACCCCGACAGATTAGATCTCTTTCGCAAGGGCATAACATAAACTTTTATACTTACCCAACTCACAGCACTAACAATTAAAAAGTTTTCACAGCTGCAATTATCAATATGCGTGAACTTTGGCTGCGAGTATATAGATGAGCATAAACTTGGTTACAATATAGAATATCTGTGGTAGTAATAAATAATATTATTTCTGAAAGCAATATTTAACTCAGCTAAAACATAATATTTTTAAATGCTGATATGGAGGATTCCACGTTAACCGTGGTACCGAAAATTTAAATGGACATATAACAGTTGTAACGTTAATAAAGCTGATATTATAATCATTATGTGTAATTTTTTTGGCGATTTTATGTGTAAACTTTGCCTGGGATTATATAGCTAGGTATAAGCTTTGTTAAGGATGTATCTGTGGATATAATGAAAAATATTGTTTCCATGACACTTAACTAAAAAAAGTTTATTTTTAAATGTGGATACCGAGGATTGCAACATAACCGCGGTGCCATAAATTTATGTAAATATAGCAGTAATCTACGACTTAGTCCTCTTGGAAGTGTGCTGAAATATAAAAATTCGTTACCAATAATCACAGCATCTCAATTTTTCTGATTTATTTATTTTTTGTTGTTTGGATATTGGTTTTATTTTATGTTGATACACCATCAATTATTCCTGCTTTAAAATAGAAATTTACGTGAATTGGAGCTACTCTTGATTTCAAATCGTCGTATCATTACTGTCATTATTTCAGTCAAATATAATTAATCCAAAAATGTCGAGATGTGATCATGGTACAGTTTATGTAGTAACGTGCATGTAACTGAAACAATTATTTCTGAGTGGCAACATTATGGCAAGTTGTGAATCGCTTGAAATGCAACCTGACAGCTGATATGATACTTTGTTATAGGCCTAAGAGACGATGCCTGCAGCTTTATAATCTACGCGGTGTAGCATTAGGATATGAAACATTTTTAATTTAAGTTTCTTTCAATATAGCCAAATTTTCTATGTAATTATTTCAGTCGCATGTAAGTACCTGGCGAAACAACAGCCTGGACCAGATGACAATAGACTCGTTTTGTTTAGCATCAGGCATAACGGGTTTAGTTTTAAAATTTACGCGGTGTAGAATAGAATTTTAGGATGCCTAGTTATATTTGAAATAAAAATTCGTTACCAATAATCACAGCATCTCAATTTTTCTGATTTTATTTATTTTTTGTTGTTTTTTATTTTTTGCTGTTTTTTATTTTTTGTTGTTTGGATATTGGTTTTTATTTTATGTTGATACACCATCAATTATTTCTGCTTTAAAATAGAAATTTACATGAATTGGAGTTAATCTTGGTTTCAAATCGTCGTATCATTATTGTCATTATTTCAGTCAGATATAATTAATTCAAAAATGTTAAAATGGATCACGGTACAGTATATGTACTAATGTGCATGTAACTCAAGCAATTATTTCTGAGTGGCAAAATTATCGCAAGTTGTAAATCGATTGAAATGCAACCTGGACAGTGATGAAAGCTGATATGCTTTGTTATAGGCCAAAGGGACGATGCTTTTAGCTTTATAATTTACGCGGTGTAACATTAGGATATGAAATTTTTTTATTTGAGTTTCTTTGAATATATCCGTATTTTCTATGTAATTATTTGAGTCGCATGTACCTGAATTTTCGGATGCCTAGTTATATTTGCACGTTATAGCCACGAGACATATTAATCGAATAAAGTACTTCCAAATATGTGCAATTCCGCCCAAGTCATTATGAAAGAAGAATGTTTTATTACTTGCTGATATTTATAATAGCTGTTTTTCAGACATCGCTCTTCGAGAAAAAACTGAATTTCGTATTAAGTATTGGCTTATTGTGGCTGTATTGTACAGCGTTCACGTAGCAATTTTGTTCCAGAGACAAACTGTATAACAGTCTACCAGAGACAATACATGTCTTCAATATTAGTAATATAACTTTTTAGTAATTCAACAGACCTTCAACATTAGCTTTAAAAATTTGGAAACACCATGCAAATTGATGCTGTAGTTTTTGCGTTATTAGAGATCAAGCCTCACTACAAACGCAGCTTGCTTACAGATTTATAATAGTATAGATTAATCATAATTACTTGTATTAAAATGAGCAAAGTAATAATAAATTCATATAATAAATGATTGCGGCCAACGATCAACAGTTTTCTTAAAATTACAGTAGTTATTTACAATTAATAAAGTAATTATAAGGTAATAATTGACAGTGTTGTATAAAACTCCGGAAGACTGGATCTGATTCCTATTAATTAACCCTCATGAACATCATAACCATTCGGCGATATTACAGGCAGTTTGGACTTTTTATTAAGAAACTAATGAAAATAATACCGATTAAATTAGCATACTATTATATCAACGTAAAGACATAGCATTACCATATAAATAGCTTAACCCAGTAAAAAGAGGTCTATATGAATTACTGATGAAAATATAAATGAATTTTCTATTTCTTCTGTTTCGTATTTATTAAAGTTTACTGAACATTGTTCATGAAATAAAGTTAACTTATTGGATTTACTGTCAATTTTTTTTTTGTATCGTTGATGTTGTTAACTATGTCACTTGGCTTTGTAAAATAATCACACAAAAACAACTATTGTAAAAATAGCCAAGTCTCGTGCTCGTGTTGTGACAAAAACTTATGAGATCTTCTTCTGAGACAAGTATACACTTTACAGTGTGTACTCACTTCACTTTGGGAAACATAATGGTTTCTCTAGCTGTCAAAGATCGTTTATTTAGAATTTTAAAAAAATGTGATGACTTGACCATTATGCGCGCCATGTTTTAGTTAACCTATATAAATACCTTAAATGTGTTGCTTTATCAGACTTACAGTAAAGTCAAGATTTCCCTAGCTCTTTTTCGAATTTGACAAGTATATATTATGCCTTCAAAATTATGACGTGCATGTCACCTGTCACCACATTTTTTCACAAAGTGAGGTGAATACACACTATAAAGTGTAGACTTGGTTCAGTAGAAGATCTCATAACTTTTTGTCACTACACGAACAATGAGACGGCCTATTTTTACAAGAATTGTTTTTGTGGGATCTCATTTCTTTTTTAAGTTTAGCGCTTGTTCTGAATCGCCGCTAAAATGTAATGATTCCATTTGAAAATCCGTCAATAAGAATATTTCAGAATAGAAGATATCGATATACGTTACCACTTACTATCAATGCCCCACACTCTGAAAACAATGGGTGTGCGCCGTAGCCGAGCAATGCAGATTGCCGCTGGTTTAATTACCACCATAAATAGATTACTAGTAATTTCAAAACTAAGCATGGGAACAAAGTAAAATTTAAGATAATTAGTTATACTTGTATTGGTTCAAACATTCTCAGGCATATAGTTTCATTCGGAGCAAAGCAATTAAGCAACAAACATGTGCTAGAATTTTTCATGTTTGGGATTGTAATTAACTAAATACGGCGAAAAAGTCCAATATTACACGATTTGGGGATGAAACCATATATGTGTATCAAATTATTTGTTTCTAGGATTACTGGCAGTGCAGTGGAATTTTGATGTCGGGGTGTCGTGGCCAAAATAAAATTTTGAGTTTCAATATCTTCCAAAGTAAGAAAAAGAAATAAATAAAATTTAACACATTAGTAAAACTTAGTAAGCTCACTCTACAACGAAAAACTGAGGCTTATAAAGTTGTTACGGTAGAAAGCGATTTCACGTTAGGGGTAGGTAAGGAGATAGATATATGGAAATTTACGAGTTTCAGGCTTTTCTTATATAAGTGAGTAAACGTTATCTGTGAACAAAATTTCAGGTCTCTACGGCTACGCAAAGTACCTTACGTGAGAGTGAGTGGCAAAATCGTTGAAGTTTGCATTCGAAAAACATCCGAACTAAGAACAGTAATGAAATAAAATTTGGCGTGTTTGCTAAGATTGCTGATACCTATGTATAACAGAAATTTGAGACATGTATTGAAGAAATTGAGATACAAAAACTGCCCGAACCGCTTCGAGAAAAGGGTAGGCAGTGCCGCCGTTGACTCGACTTGGCGGGTGCACTGCCCTGCACCCAAATACATACATTGTAGTTGCAGAAATGTTGTCGATCTAATCAAGCGTAACTCTGAGACAAATATTTTTCCTGGAACAATATTGTTGCCACCATTCTTGTGTGAACCTTCCTTCTCTTACTTTTATGTCGCGCTATTTGCTAACCTTTTTACTAGCCCCGGGAATGATGATGCTTCATTGATACCTTTTTGAATGATACATCACTTAGATAAATTTGAATCTGCACAGCAACCCACTGATTGAAATAGGACACTTAATTCAAATGTTGGAGATTCTCATATTTTTCATCGAGCTGTCATGTTCTCATTGTAAGACCGACCAATTCGATGGAAATTTACAGAGGAGCTTTATAAAAAAACAGATTCAAACATTTGTCCGTCAATCCTGAATACGCTTCAACACCGATTTTGAGAGCTGTTCAGAATACCGTGGACAATAAGTCTATAATTCAATGACTAATTCAATTCAAGTATCTCCAGATTTTAATGATATCAACGACAACGAATCAAATTCTGTGAACAATGTCTGCAGCAGCTAGTATTTGATTCGAATACATTATTTCGACAAATTATTTCCTTACATACACATCGTTCTATTCAAATGCCCTGACACCATATGTAATCATTTAAATTCTAGTTCACCGTTTTCAAGTCGCATTACCTTTATGAAAATGTAACTTCAACTATACATATATTGGTACACTACATACTTTTCAGTAAACCCAAACTGAAATCATATTAATTGTAATAAAGATGTTCGTTGTTGGAATTGAAAACTGTAGGTATGTTTTAAGATACGAACAGCTTAAACAGCGTACAACTGAAATCAGTGTAAAATAGTTGACTAACAGTAATCGGTTCATTACATATATTTTTCTGATGTATTGCCTTGACAGTATTAATCAGCTACCTGGTCGGAACAACACTGACATACTGCAAAATGATCTTTCTGGTCACAGTATACTTGTTATTTACTGTTTTAAGTTCTCTGCAGTAGCGTGGCTGTAAAGATGCCTTTGCATTTCCCCAGGTGCTGCGTCAGGTAATGGAGACACTAATAATTACAATAAATATCTCCCTTTGAAATATTTAAGAGTTTTTATTTTTTTTGCTGTTGAGAAAAGTCCTTCAATGTTCCTTCTGCAGTAAGTGGTAGAGGCATGTCGGGAAACTTTCTTGGTGGAATGGGCGGAGCAGAATTTCTCAAGAATCTGAAGAGAAACTTTTGGAGTTCTTTCGTAAGTCGTAGCCAGAGTCCAACAGGAGAGTTCGATTTTAAGACGACACGGAATCGCTCCTAACTGACAGTAATATCATCTTACAAGGAGCTTCTAATTGTTAAATTTTTTCGTTTATGTTACCTCATGAAAATGGAAGATAGTAAACTTCTGGAAAAATAGAAACTTCAACTATTAGTTTTTCTTTTGTTAGAGTTACGTGCTATTAATAAACATGTGTTTTTTCCTTTCAAGGTGATAATTATGAAGTACCTAAAATGGAATCAAAGTAAACGTGCTTGTCTTTAAAGTTTTCAAATGAATATTAAAGTAATTTTTTTACGGTGCAGTAGGTGAATTCAGAATTTAGTTTTCTTAAAGAGCCGATCCATTCTCCGTCTGATATTTTCGTCTTTCGTCTTTTTTATATGGAGGTAACATAATTTTACATTTCAATATAGGAGTGAATATAACAATGAGTTTAGGAAACTTCTAAGAATTTCCAACTTACTTCCTTGACATAATCGTAAATTGACAGTTAAATCGCAATCAATGATAGAACCCATCAGGAAGTTAACGGGAATCCGCTTAAAACAGCATCAAAAATTCGTTGGTGGCATCTCTCCAAGTCAGAGTGATTCCAAGCCGTACCGACAGTTAAACGCTTAATTAATGTGTGACATTAAAACAATATTCCCGCTGATAATGAATTAAAAAGCATAAAATTTTGACATACACAGCAAGCAGATTCTATTAAAGAATGCTATTCGTCGCTTTTACTTTCCATGGATCTAAAGTATGTTACAAAATTCTATGATAAATACTTTTTTATTTACTTTTAAGACTTTAACCCTATTTTGTATGTTTAGTAAAGTTGTGCTTATTTAAATAAAGTATGGTTGCTACTTGAATCATTTGAAATTTTGTGGCAACAGTAACCAGAAACAAACTAATCAACTATATTAATGGTATTAAAAGAAATACTCTTGGTAATACAAAATACTAGATTTTTCATTAAAAAAAATAAAAGTAAACGAAATGTTTAAATAATGATCTGTTGAAACAGCAGGTTCATTGTTTTCTCCGAGAAATATCTTAGTTATGAATTTTTATAATTAATAAATTTTTCATGCTTTTAACAATTTTTTTTTGGATAATACTTACAAATGACTATCTGAATATGGGGAATCTATTAGTTCAGCTTAATTTTTCAATAGAAACATTATTCGATCATGTATGTTTGACCAGATTTTTGTTTACTTTACATTCTGGACTACAGCAACAATAACTATGGCGTAAGTAAAAGGCTTTAAATAAAATTGTATTTGATAATCGTTGCTCTTTTAAGAACAATATAGCAAGTAAGCAACTTGCTTATTTGTACGCAAAGCGTCTAATCACAACAGATTTTGTTTTTATTTATTTACTATTTTTATTTATTTACTGTTTTATTTATTTAATGTTTTTATTTATTTAAAGAAAGCACTGAGCATAAAATTTCGAGATATGTCACGGTGAAACAGCAAAAAGTACAATACTTGCATATTGTTTATGGCAGTTAGTGTTCTTGACGCCTTTGAGGTTATCGAGTTTAATGACGGAACATAGCGGTAACTTTTTTTTTTTTACTTATGGCTTTACGCTTCGTCGACATCGAGGTTATTAGAGGCGGGATGGGATTGGGGACCAGGAACGGGAAGGAATTCGGCCATGGCCTTTTTGAAGGAAGCACCCCGGAATTCGCCTGGAGTGATTTGAGGAAACCTTGGAATACCCAAATCTGGATGCCCGGACGGGTATTCGAACCCGTGTCCTCCCGAATGAGAGGCCAGAAAGTTAACCGTGCACCCACCACGCTTGGTCATAGCGGTGACAGTTTAACACTAGGCGAGACGATTAGTCCATAACTTATACAAAGATGAAATGATAACCTTAACAGAATTCCAAATTCTGCAGCATAATCCGTAAGTAACTCGGTACTTCCGAATTTCACCTCGGAACTATGTCCTTTGTGCACAATATTAACCGTCAAGCCATTCTATAGATTAATTGATCGTAATACAATTATTTAAATCAGTTGCTTAATACTATGGACAATTATGGTAAATATTAGGCTCGTCTGTTTGAGCAGCAACCCGAGGGGTGGACAAACACGTTGATGAGAGGACAGCAGGCCAAACACTTGCACAGCGGACCACTACAAACCAGATTCGAGGGGCAAGCAAACTGACCCTAGGCTACGCTTTGATTAAATGGATTTCATTTGCTGGGGCCCAACAGCACTGACCGAATGAGGTGTTGTAAAAGCGACACAATGAAGCGCTACGCCGCTGGGCTCGATTTCAGATAAGCAATTACTAAAAGGGCGGTGCTAAATATTTATGTTTCCACAAATATTTTCAAATAAGTACACTGCGAAAAATTTTCGACATTTGTGCAGGTAAATTCTAAAGATACACAAAAGGTGAAAATGTTTCGATAATGGAGGACAAATTATATTAGAATTACAGGCATGTACACCAACGTCATGTTATTAATGATAAAATTGTGGACATTTAATTAAAAATTATCTAACTTTTCTCGCTTGCATTTGTTGACCTCTTGTTTATCATGCGAGTAAGCTTATTTTGAAATATGAAATATATAGAATACTATAACATGAAATGGTAGAATAAAGTGACATAACCAGTTCTTTTCACTTCCATTTGAATGATATCTGGATTTCATCCATCTGTTTGTATTGACCGAGGAATTTTAGATAAATACGAATAAAACAGTACGTTTAACCCTCATGGTAGCTATTAGAATGAGATTATTATGTGAACTGCTCTTCCTGTAGATGCCACTAATTCTAAAAATACTGTTATACTTTGAATAGCATGTCAAGAAATACGGAGAAGATGTATATATTCTGAATGCTGTTATATTTAATAAACTTACATCTGATTAGGTTTTCGATTACTCCCACTCAAGTGCTAATAGAAAAGATATAAGAAATTTGAGAAACCGTCGGAACACAGGCACGTCGCACAAGAATTCTCACTTTTAAGGGAAACCGAGTTAGCTAAGAATAAAGAACGACATAAACATTTTTTTTTAATTTCTTGTGTGTACACAAGCTGTCTGTTAGCTCAGTGGTTAAGGATCTTTCTTTCAGAAAGTTCGTTACTCTGGTCCCGGGTTCAAATCACGGTGGACGCAGGAATATTTGAGTTAAACTGTAGGTCCCAGAGGAAAAGAACTGGCCTTCCTACCTCTGACACAATGGCTTAGTGTGCTTCTTCCAGAAGGATCCAACCAACCTTCGGGTTGTGGACTAAGTTACCTTTACGTGTGGTTAAATTATTATTCTCATATACTAAGCATATGCTAATTCTAATAAATTATTATTATTCTCGTATCAAAAACATCAAAATACACAGTTAAATACATTGTGCAAATCAAAAACTTTAAACACACATAGCCCAGTACTTCGCAACCTCAATCGCATTGTGTGTTGCTTGAAACAGGTCTTCGTTGTTGCAGGATGATGGGCACATAGGGCACTCGAGCATACGATTCATAGTTTGGTCTTCTCCACATTCGCACTTAATACTTGTAGTATCAGTATAACCCTATCTCATTAGGTTTTCCTTGGACCTGCCCACTCCTGTTCGCAATCGATTTAAAGACCGCCAGACGTTCCAGTCTTCTTCATGACCAGGTGGCAAGCGCTCTGCAACTGTCAGTGGTCCCGAGATGTTGGGAACCGTCATTTTCCATAACTGTACTCTTGCCTTTTCAGGTGACCCAATTAGTTCCCGTGATGTTCTAAGGAAGCTTTTCCTGGATTTGAGTCTCTGGGCTGGTGGTATATGGCCGTGCAGTGGATGAGCGATTTCCCGTTCTACTTTGGTCCTCTCCTTGTTCGCAGCCACTTTTCTCCGGATAATGGGTGGTGCAATGCCCGAAATCTGGTAAAGCCTATCAACTGGAGTAGGCTTTAAACAACCTGTCACTAGCCTACAGGTGTTATTGAGGACTACATCCACCTGTTTGGTATGAGATGATGAGTACCAAACTGGGCATGCATATTCTGCAACAGAATAACAAAGGGCCATTGCCGATGTACGTATAGTTTGTGGTTGACTGCCCCACTGTGATCCAGCTAATTTGCGCAGTAAGTTGTTTCTTGTAGAGATCTTCATTTTGCAATTCATGCAGTGCTTCTGATATGTGAGGGTTCTGTCGAGTGTCACTCCCAGATATTTTGGGGTGTTACATGTCTGCAGTTCGATACCTGACCACAATACTTTTAACTTACGCCTCCCCGAAGATTGCGATTTGAAAACGTTATCAGAAGCAATCGGGCGATCCCTGGGCAACGGTATAATGCCGGCCAAACCTTTCACACCAGAAACATCAATTCTAATAAATAATTCACAATATAAGATACGATTTAGAGAAACTTATGAGACAAAGAAGTTCATGGGTATTGTAATATTAAATATATGTAAAAACGCGATCTGTTTAGCCCGCTAAGGGTATAATAAAAATCAGTTTTGTTCGATACCAGTTTTTAAAATAGCCGCCAGATATGCACACATTGCGAAGGGAGCAGTCAAAAACAATTGTAGTGAAACGCCGGACAGTGATGCCGTTATATACCGAGGAACACAAAATTCTCTTGTATGGAGAAAGTAGTTGCTACTATTTTCTGCCAACGAATTCTGCGGCGTTCTGCTGTAACACAGGTCCCACGCTTAGTATGCCAACTGGTAGCTACCATTTTCTCTCAAGGGTGTTTTCATGGATGTTCTTCCGTCGTGTCGGTCTGAGGGTGTGTTAAATACACAAAAAATTCTTTCAATTTAGGTGATATTTTCACTTTTATGTGAGGGTTGATGGCTTACATTTGCAGCAGCAGTACAGGTTCAGATCGTTGTTTCAAACTGGTTGCTCGCTACCCCGTGGTGTGTAGCCTAAATGAATAATGCGCTCGTTTAATTTTCTGCTTTAATTGCCGAATTTCCCAGTGTTTACCTCTGTTCTTTGTTCCATGTAGACCGATGTTTCTCATTAAGTTTTTCGTTTACCGTTTGCGCTATCGCATTTAATCCTGAAAATATCTTGCTTCGGAGTAACAACGGAGTAAACAGTAACTTAGTATTTTGTGATAATACCAACTCAGCAAATTATTTGTCAAGAACGTTTACATTTAAATTTTCTGTGTCTAAAGTAGGTTTACTAACGATTTAATGAAAAGTTTGGTGGAAGAAGCTCAAGAGTGACGATTGTTTAATTGATGACTAGAGGTACGTTTCAGTGTTTGAATAAATTAGGTACTTCTAATAAACAGCTGCTCTTCATGTTGGCACATTGTCATACAAAGTTTTAATCATGTCAACAAATGCAACTCTGACCATGATCGAAAACTGTAATTGTTACTACAACAGAAACTAGTATCAACAATGTAATATTTGAAAATAGAAAGTTAATTTTTTGCACATTAATTCTTCTTTTGGGAAGAAATTATTAAGAGAACTTTAATTCGTAGTAGGAGTTAGAGCGATTTGTGTGTGTGTGTTTCCTCTGCCGCAAATAAAGTTACAAAGAACCTCTATTATAAATTAGCTCAAAGATAATCACGTATTGCGTAGAAAATAAATTTCACCCACGAAAGAAAGTTGGAATGAGAGAAAGGAGGAAAACGAGGACAGCCTGGCATTCTAGTCGACGCGTTTTACGTACCAGATAAGGATAATTCGATAAATACCTGTGAAAAAAATAAGTATTTAACGCAAAACACCTCCCAGATTTGAGTAAATTGAGATCTTAAACGCTGTCGCCTGTTGTGAAGGTGTAGGTCGCATTCTGAGCCCTGCTGGTCGTATTCTGCGCCTGCGGGATGTCAGTGCCTTTCACGTCACCCGCACGCCGTTCCCCCCACTCCACTGCTGAAAGGCGCCTTGGTGCTGGATGGAAGAGCCAGAGGTAAAGCGACTGTGAAGGACTAGGATCTGCTGTATGGAGAGACAAAGACCACTGTTGCTGGCTTGCTGTCACCTACAAGGCGTCGAAATGTTGAGGCTTGTATTGAAGATAAATTATGACAGTGTTCTAAGCCTTGGCGCCACTATACGGAGCTGTCGGTTCTCTTAATTGCGTAATTGCGTAATTCAATTTCTCGGAAGAAATATAGAATGAACTTTTATTAAAAAATAGTATGGAAGAAAGTTTACTTGTTTGAGTAGCGCGGAATTCAATGGGAATTACTTAAGTCATTTTTAGAAGAGATTTGATAAAATTTTCCAAATTGGTGATAAATAGACCATGTTCATCAAACGATAATATAGCATAAGAATTGTAATTGTCATTAATATCCAATTTCTCTCATGATACAAAAGTAATCATTCCCATTGGCTTCAACGATATGGCAGGGAAAGGTAACATTACTATCATTTTTGATTTGATTGATTCTAAACTAGAATTGTGTGTTTTCGTACTGATTAATCTGCAAATTAAACAGAGATTCCTTATTACGTTTAGTGACGCTAATAATCTACTTATCAACGTGATATAACATCGACTATCACATTTTATTCATGGTCTAATTACAGGTATACGAGATTACGAAAGAGTTTGTTACTTTTGAAATATTAACAATTCAACCTTCAGAAATAAAGGTTTCACAGAGTATTTGAGTTATATTATCATCAGACATTTTCAACTTGGTATTTCGCCTAAAAAATCCTGTTTCATTACGGAGATATCTCCTAGCTTCTTCCTCTACCACTTCATCTAGAATCAACTCTCTTGATACGAGCAGCTAATGTAGACTTGAAACCAAAGTACTTTCCTATAGGGTGATGAAATTAAAGAATTATTTAAATTTCTGCCGATTTTTCGTTTGGTACTATGGCTTGTCGACGGTACATAATTAAAATAAATGCAGAGGAGGAACTGGTTACCGCTGCTATTTTATGGCGTCTTGTAGTTTCCAATAAACAATGTCTGAATTATTATTGTCCCAAAATTTTTATTTTCAATGTGGGTGTGGGGAAACGATTTTTAATTGTATGAGTGTGGGAAACATTTATTAACACTTTCTCTAACAGCCGATCTGCAATTAATGAAATAGGTGTACTCCCCTCATTTTCATTCCGTCAAATCACATAATGTTTTGGGAAAATTCTTTGAAGACAAAAGGAAAAGGTTTCATAGCACAGTAAATAGATATTACGACACTGTGTAGGGTAAAACGAAGCATTGAATTCACAGTACATAGATTCTCTCCTGTGCTTTGTCATAGAACATTTTAACCTGTTTAAACCGAATGTACAGGTACACAATTTCGATAAGAGAAACAGAACTAACATGTTCAGGATACAAACGTCACTATCATTGGTATAAAGTGGATTTAATTACTCTGGGACACATCTGATTAATAAACGTCCTGAAAGTATAGATAATAAAGATGTATTTAAAGAAAATTTGAGGTATTATATTACTGGGAACTCTTAATCCATCGAGAATTTTTAGAAAGAAATAATTGTATTTGATATCACTTTTGCATAATTTAGTAGTAACAATGTTAATTTTATTTGGTTGTTTATGACTTATAACTCGTACTTTTATATTATGATTCATCTTATTTGTATATATATTAATCTTATTAACATCTCAAAGGTTCTTCCTGTGGATGACAAATAATAAATAAATCCTAATTATTAACGTAACTAAATTTAACATGCATGCAGGGTTCGTAATAAACTTTCCCATTTATATGTTTCAAACCTCCTCAGAGCTCTTCATATTTCCAGATTGCCAGTAAAAGATTCACTTATACCAAACGTTTGCAGTCTGGACTACGTCTCCGACTGTAGCTCTCTCTTTTTTGCAGTGACGACGACCGACAGTGCATCGGATGGTTACCACACGTAATGACATAAGGGATGTTAGGGACTCCACAACCATTCAGGAGGATTAATACGGAGATGACTTCGGCTGATCATTCTAAATGTCTTCGTTGTTTTCTGCCATCAGCTTTCTTCTGTTCCAGATATACATGTTTTACCTTAAGGGTCGCCATTTCTGTACTTTCGTCTAAAAAGGTGTCTCCGAATGTAATATGTCGAATATCCTGTGACCACGCAGTTGAGGATCCTCACTTCAGCTGTTGTTCAACATTTCCAATCTATATACTCGGGTGTGTGTTCTTCTCCATACTAGCACCTACTGGCAGTGAAAGCCCACGTTATTTCAGGAGGTTCTTATACGGCCCGTGGGCTGTTGTGTGTTGGATCAGCAGTGGAGAAGGTTTAAGGAATATCATGCTAATTTCCTCAGTTACGGACGTGATGTTGCAAGTTCTACGACCAATTTCACTAGTGGTCCACTCGTATTTCTCTTCTTTAATAACTGCTTTCTACAGGTTCTTCATTATGGATAACTCTCTCCGCTATATTTTCACAACATTATAATTCTTATTCATTTCCAGCCGGTACATAGCTCCTGGTCTCATTAATTCTTACTCAGGAGGCAATACACCTGATACTACTGTCAGAGCTGCTGTTGATGTTGTGCTTCGCACCAAGAGGCCTTATGGTATTGCTTATGTGGAAATAGTGTGCCTATTAAAAAGGTAATTGTTTGCTCAGAAGTTTTTAAACCTTCCCCCTCAATCATATTACCTCCCAACACCTGCTCCAGTTCTTCATATTGTCACCTACCATGGTATTTCAATCCTTTATGAAAATTGTTAATTTTCAGCGGGTGATAATTGTTCTATAATTATTTATTTGACCTTAGGTCTTGAATGGACCATACAGTCAGCCTGATGAAGTTGCAATGTAATAATATTAATAATTTTTAAAAATATACAGATATATAGACACATTAACTATGTAAGTCACTGTCCTTAATATAATCCTTGATGACACAATAGATTTTGTTGCTATTTGTAGCGAATAGTACTGTAATACTAGTTGGAAGTGGTTGCTGTGCTCGCACAAGAGACTTGATGAATGTTGATTGCTGTTGCTGAAAATTAGAGTAGTTGAGAAATAAGTGATTAAGGTCCTGCAGTGCCTGTCTGTTGCATGTGCAGTAAGGTGTGTTTACCGCCTTGATGCTAAAAAGATCACTACGGAAGGCGCCATGGTGGAATCTCATACGAATAATAGAAGTAATGTTCAGCGGCTCCAATATAACGGTTCAGGTAGGGACTTTTCTACTAACAATGGGCGCTTACATCTCGTCCATTTCACTCTAGGCATCCATGTTTCCGACGGAATGTTCGGATGACAGCTGTCCCACATGAAGGCTGCTTTTTTCTTTTGTTTTTAATTTACGCTTCGTCTACGTCTAGTTCATTAGAGGAGGGAAAGTATTGGCAGCATGGTAATAATTCGGACGTGGCTTATTGAAGGAGCTATCGTGGCATTCACATGTAGTGGTTTGGGGAAACCATGGAAAACCGAAATCTAGATGGTCCGGAGAGCAATCGAAACCGCGCTTCCGAATGCGATGTAAGAGCGTTACCACTCGCCCACCACGCTCTGACCGAAACTACTGTGCCTTTGTAATACAGTATTTAGAGGATCTACGAAGTGTTCCATTACATAATTGCTGAAATTAACAACTAACTCATGTCAAAAGCAAGCAAGCACTGCATAACTGCAGCAATGTAGCACATTAACAGTAACAAGTAAAGAGTCTGCGTTTTGAAAAATAATTGTTAACAACAGTTACTAGGTAAAAGAAAAATAACTGTTGCACACTGTAAATCAGATGTTTGATAACAAAATTTCTGACGGGAATGTCGGTTGTTGTCAAGTTAGTAAAATAGCGAAGCGTAGGGTGTCGTCGATACTTCCACAATTATTTTATTTTCTAAATCCATAACATATTTTCCTGTAAGTATCAAATGAGCGATTTTGAGCCTTTATTTTTTTTGCATAGATGGAATTTTGCAGATAATTCAAGGCCTCACATTGTTACCGTCGTATTCAGAGACTAAACGGAATGCTAAACACTGAAGAATTATTCCTAAGACTCAAAAACGAAATTGTTTCCGCTTTGAACGTGGATGAAATGTTTTCGGGATCATATCTGTTTGAATTTCAAGATTTGATTCATACTCTGATGCTTTTATGTACTCTTTCTTTCCTCATGCTATTCGGGATTGGAATGCGCGAAATTAAGATTGGTGCTTAGCACCCTCTGCCACCCACAATGTTTGTGAATTGTAGAATATGGATGTAGATGTAGGTTCAACACATTTTTAGAAATTAAAAAACAAAATTCATCAACAATTCCTTCAGAATTCTGACCAATGAAAATTTTGCAATTAAGGATAATTAATAATACCAAAGTGATCAAGTGATATGATAGTTCAGGGAGCCGGGTTGAAATCCCGTTGGGGCCAAGAATTTTTAATTATTCTATTATTATTATTGTTATTATTATTCTATTAGCTATGCCAGAATGTTCCATGGATCGGAATCCACGTTAGTCTGTAGGTCCAGCTACGAAAAATGTGAAAATCAGTTAAAAACAGAAAACTATAAACTGCAGGGGCAGACTTCCGCGGCTGGGATAAACAGTTTCATTGTTTCACTGGTGACGCTGTGGCCAAGTATTAAATGCCGACCTGTTTCGGTCTTCTTCTAGGGGCACTGAGATTTGTTTCTCACTCTCTGCTAAACACGACTAACTCTTTATAGGCGACATGCTTTGTTCTGAACACAAGTAGCTTCCCATGTGGGTTGTTCGGTGTTTCGTTCATTGCTATCAACCTCTTTGTCTATGTCAAGCATACTTCTTGAGCAAAATACAAGGAAATTTGTCAGTTTTATCCGAATTACTAAAGGCGTAAACTAATAATGCAGGCAAAAAATGTAGTACGAAAAATTAATAAGATTTTGTATTTCTCTGGTCTCCGTTTAGTTAATTATAACTCTTACCATTAGTACACGTGTTTATGCGTCCGAAAAATTCTTTCACCCAAACAAAGACATACGCATACACGGAATTAGGGCTGAAACTATTAAATCTGCTCAGAACAAGAAGAGACACTTTTACTTTATATTAATACGACTCAAGTGGTTCGGTCATAACACTATGATTATTGTGAATTAATAATTGGATGTGTCTATTCATTGATGAGTATAAAACGTGTTTGTGTTTTTTTTAAGGCTTTCGCCTAGTCGACGTCGAGGTCATTAGAGGCGATAAATGAGTAGGAGCAAGAAACTTGAAGAAATTTGACCATGAGATTTTGAAGGAACCATACCGGTATTCGTCTGGAATTATTAGGGGAAACCTTGAAAAACGCAAATCTGGATGGCCGGACGGGAATTCGAACCTGCGTCCTCCCTAATGCTCACCACGCTCGTTATATGTTTCTGTGTATTAAACATGTCTTGTTCATAAGACTTTACCGAACATGAAAAAAGTAGTTACGCATCCAGTAACAACGTGGACCACAATGATATCGAAAAAGAATGAAATCTGCTTTTCAAAATTATAGTTTAAGGCAATAATTTCGTCAAAAGTGCTGTTTAAAATGGTAGGTTTATTTGTATATTGGGCATAAATTACATGATAAAGCGCTATTCTCAAAGTGCTCTATTATAAATGTCATATACGAAAAATAAATAAAATAACTAAAAGTGCTACTTTCAAGTTATGTTAGCCGTGGTCCGTGGCAATGGGTACAGCTTTGTTCCTTATCGCCACGTGATAACTCGTTCAGAGCTTGTGCGGAGGCGACTTTGAAGCGGAATTCCAAGTTGGTGTGTGATGGGGCGACAATTTAGCTGAAGTTAAAGTGTTGAAGGCTTAACTTTCAGCAAGTAACTTGTGGCTGATGCAATGGGAGTTTGCACTGGATTCAGACGTAGTTACAAAGGATTAACAAAAAGATTACCTATTTTCCTGAACTTAAAAATCGGTATCCTTATTCTTTAATTAACAAATGTTTCTCTTTCACGCTGTTATCAAGCTAGTTGCGTAAAGATGCAAGAAAAGCGTACATTAAACAACGCGCATTTCTGAACGGAAAAGACTGATTTGAAATTTAAGGTGGCAAACAATCCAATTCACATGTTTGAAAAATTAGCTCCTTACGTGTGAAACGTTTGACAGATTGAAAGGTATTTGTTGCAGTAATAATAATAATTCCGTGTGGTCATAGTGACCTGGTGACAGGGTTTCTATTGGCTGCGCATTCCGCCCCTGTCGTAGCCACTTTAACCTAACCCGGTAATACTACCAGGTACAGAGGACCTACAGTTTAACGTGGAATTCGAACAACGGAAGCATTCTGGCATACTTCCGCATTATAGGCTTACAGCAAGCTGTGCCGGAGGTGAAGGTCGGGTTAAGGGGCTATGAAAATCCCCGCCGACACAGGGATTCGAACCAGGGACCTTTCGATCTCCAGTCAGACTCCATAACCACTGAGACACCAGAGCGCTCGGTTGCAGTCGTTTTGGTGGACTAAAAATTTACAGTGTGACATAGTCATTGTAATTTGGCAATGTAAAGTGAGGTTTTTTTTTGTGTAGAAACAAAGCAACAGTTTCGGTGAAATGAATTGAAAGATTTTTCACACGAAAACAATAAAAAAATATAATTTTTTAAATTCAGTTTCATGGAACTGACCGTACGTTTTAATTAAAGACTTCCCGCCAAAGTTTTTTTTTTTGAAGTAGCAACAGAAAATCTTTAAGAACATATCCGCCTTCAATTAAAATTAAAGTTTCGTGTTTTTTTAAATATAAAAATTTTGTGGGATAATTACAACAGAAATCGATTTATTGCACTTATACCACAGATGCAATTCTTTTCTGGTTCATTTCAATGGTTCTGAGATGTGTTATAATGTATTAAAACGAGCTCTGACATTTTTTTTTAAAATCCTTTTAGTCGTTGTTTCTACGTCAGTAGTATCAATGGAAAATTTCGTAGTTTCATAGAGTTAATTTTTTTTTTTTACGGAATGTGAACCATAAGGGAGGATGAAAAAGTAATTGATGAAAACCTATTACTCATATTAAACATATTTTTTAAAATTTAACTTAATTGCAATGGAGCACACGCTCCGGTGGCAATTTACCTACACACCCAACTTCCCCCTATCCTGCACCCACCTTCATTTGCCCTCTACAAATGTTAACTTTAAATTCTTTTAACGTTTTCGGTAAGTTATTCATCATTCCCCTTGGTAACTAATTCCAATCCCTGACACTATTACCTAAAAAAGAGAATCTTCCCACACCCTTGAGCCTAAAATCGAGTGCCAGTGTGGTCATGGTCATCTTTTCCCTTCCATGAACTACTTTTCAGGGGGAGAGGGATGAGCCTCCTCTTTTTAGAGTTTCCTCACGTAAAATGTAAATTCTAAAACAAAAATTGGGAAAATTATATGTTATTTATCTATGTAAATAGAAGTGTTGGAAAATTGAAATTTAATGTTAGGTATCCACACAAATTGATCAGGATTATCATTTTTTCTTTCAATTTCAATAATGTTTATTTATTTATTATTTATTTTTTTTTTTTTACTTCTGGAAAAATCTTTTTAGGGAATTAAAAAACCTTGAAAAACTAGGGGTGGTAAATAAAAGTTTCGCTGTTTCGTTTGAAAGAAAACGACTAGATTCATTAAAAACACTGAAATTTTTTTCAGTGAGATGCGGTAGAAACATTTTCTGCAACTGCATTGCGCAGTTGTCAGGGAGAGAATGACTATGGAAATCATCGATCAATCCAGTATGGTACACTGCAGGCACTCGTACCTGTATTATTCAAAATGTTTCCGTTTCAGTTTTACAATTACTTTAAAATTCAAGGAATCTCATAACACAATGGATGTAAACAACACGTCCACAATGCTGTCATTTTCTTGACATGTCGATACTAAACTGTGAACTTAAACCCGTAACTGTACCTTGAGGAATTTCACGATCCAGTTCATTGTACTAAACCCGTCCGTGCCATTTGTTGTTATTTAACCGTTAACTGGAATAACGTTTGCGTTTGAAACGCAGATGCTGCAGGGCGTAGTTTCTCTTACGCACTGTTCTTCACGCCGCGCGAGTAGTAGCAGATGCATTCCTTCTCAGCTCTACTCCGATGTGTGTCCGTCAGCACTCGACTGTGCTGCTGCAGCCGTCTAATTTCGACGTTCACACGTGGCTGCCCTCTGCATCAGCTCGCCTCCCTCGTTTGTCCGCGTTTCGCCTCTGAGGGGAGCTGTGTCTCGGTGTCATGTTGAACCCGGGAAGCGCTGGAGCAAACCAAAGATCGTCGGGCCAGAAGTTTCAGCACGTAGTCTCCCGGTTGAGAAGCTCACAAAATTGGTCATCTACAAATCGCATCGAATCAAACACTGACTGGATCATAATCTTACACTGCATAACCATCAATGGTACTCTCTTGTTTAGATCACCTGTAAATACTGACGGTTTCTGAGAAACTCCCAAATTTTTTCTTCCATCAACATCAACCAATAAAGGGATACAGTTACAGAACGTGGTAATTCTCTTCGTGAATACTGTCTATGAACACGCCTCCTCTCTACCTTGATGTCATTAGAGTTAGGCGAGGATTTGAGGCAAGGAACGGGAAAGAAATCAACCGTGGCCTTTTGGAGGAACCATCCCGGCATGGGCCTTGATCCGAAATCTGAATGGGCGGGTAGGGAATTTTACCCACGTCCACGAAAATTCCAGGTCTGAGAGTCACCGCTCTCCCACCGCACTTGGGGATTCACTGCACTTGTATCTCTTACTCAATCTACAGGTCCGATGAGCTAATTACGTACAGTCCAAAATCACAGCAGACACACGAATGTATTGAAATTGAGTACTTCCTATCACACGTGAAACACAGAAGAAAGGAAAACGTCTATTATATTTAAGAAAAAAATCACTTACTCAATTGTAGATTTCTCCCTGATCCATCGCTGTTAGTGACAGGCAACGTAAGCCATAACATCCCATTTGAAGAATATTTTATGAATTGATGTGTAGACGAATGTTAAATATCTACAAAATTGGTGTAATCTCATAATCAATCAACAGAATAGGTAGGAAGATGAACACAGTTGTTGTCAAAACAATGCTTAGTCTACCCGTGACAAAAAAAAAAAAAAAAAAAAAAGAAATATTATAGAGATAATATGGCTGTCAGTTCTTTCTAGATATTTTCTTTAGGCGTTTATTTCAATGTGTTGGCTGAGTTTTAAATCACAATTATTATCAAATGCAATGAAATCGATGTTAGCTGTATTAGAACAAATTAACCTGACACAATATATAGCATTCACATCCAATTGATTACCAATAAGTAACACTGACGCTTATTAGAATATGCTCGAGAAAGTTTTACAACATCATGGACGCTGTTATTAAGAACTATCTTCTGACTACTTAAAGAATGGTGAAAATGGTATTTTAGTAGAACATTTATAATTTCGTCGTGTCAAAGCTTCATAATAACGACATGCTTCCACCAACTGCGATGGAATTTCACAGTAAGAGATAAATTGCTGTATAACAATTTCTCGGGCCTCCCACCGGCGTAGCGGGTGAATCAGATATTTTTTTTATCTCAAAAACAAACTCAAAAAACTAATTAGAAAATTAAAAATTACAATCCACCCTAAAAAGACAACAATAACTTTTTTGGATACCCTTTCGAGTGTAGTATCTTTGAATAGGCAATCAAAACAATACAATGAATGATGTAATAAATTCCAAGATTAAAAGATCATTTTGCAAATGTTAATGTATCTTATTTCATGCCGGCTCAGAACAGCGACAGATCAAAATAACGTTGTTCGTATTTTGAACTGTGCCCCCTTATCTTAAATTTTATAATATGTAGTTAGTGGGAACGTCTTTGTCATTCCAGTAGTAATTGTCGTAGGCCGCCTAAATCGGTAATAAGGTCGGCCGGTATACCAGGTCTGAACTACGCGGTTGTATCTCACAGCCGTAGCGGGATCGTGTGTGAGATGCGACATATTGACACCGCCTCGGAAGAGCGTTGTGTTTGTGATAACCGGAGCGCCTGTCCGTGCTGGCAGCCCGCAGTGCTTGGCTGGCGATGCAAATCCGGAACAAGCAGGTAGGCCGCCAGGTCCCGCCTGTCTGCTGGCAGTTAATTAGCCTCCAAGATGGACGATGCTGCGGTCACAGGGAAGGCAGCTCTCTCCCCTACCTGTTACAACTATAAAAGCTGCTTTAGATTCGTTTCAGTTCATTAGCTGACGAGATAAAGACTTGTTGAAGAAACTCTGTTGGGGAAAGAAGTTTTTTATAGAGGTTTTTCGTCATCACGACGTAATCAAAAGCTTTTCAGAGAATTATTCTGCAGTTTGGAACTTTACATCAAGCCGAAGAATGAATCAGAGAATGTGCGTGAAGGTAACTGCTCTATCTCTCGTTTCCACTTTAGTTACCTCTTTATTTGCACATTATATGTCGTTTTCTATACTAGAATTTTCTTCCTATCCACAATGGCATTATATATTTTTCGCACTTCTTAACGCTAAGGTTTTTTTTTTTTTTTTTTTTTTTTTTTTTTTTTTACAGCTATAATAACCTACTCTTATTAATGCGACCTCTGAGTATGAATGACACTCGTGAGCGGTATAATGCAATCCCCACGCTCTCCTAAACACAACGACCACCGGATGTATAGTGACCCTTAATGTCATGGACATGTTGTACAGAAATCCGCACACGCCTCTGCAAGTTTTCCACTGGCCAAAACTATACCGTGGCCAAAGGCGCGTTTCAAAGCGAGAGTCTAATAACCTGCTTTCAGTAACGAACACTCGGGAAACCTGCATGCGACATCATGATTCTGTTTACAAATAGTTCATTACTCTAGCTGTAGTCATTGGCATAACGTTCGGTTGAGCACGGGGCAGAAATTATTGCACGGTCGGCATCCCGCAAAGCAGGACTCGGCAAGGTGACGCCCACAGACACAGGTTAATCGGCGCGAAACCGGAGGGCATGCTGTGCTCGACTCTAATAGCGGCAGCAGCAACACATCGTATTCGCCTCCTCGTAGGATGTTGTGTATTCGTCCCCAGACTTCTCCAGTAACGCCCTCTTTCACATACCTGCTATAACGCAATGAAATGTTGTCAACACAGTTGAAATTATCTTTGGAACCAAGTAAATAGATCTCCAGTATTTTGTCACTTTAAAATAGTTGGCAGTTTCAATTTGCTAAAACAACTAGATGACCTTAGAAATCCTTAAAACAAATATCCACTTTAAGAAATACGTTGTGCGTTGTGACTGGAAATTGGACTCAACTCAACGATTCGGCAGCTTCGGTCAGTCTCGTAATGCTCGAAGAGATATTTACACCGACTGCCAGAACAGTGCTGCTTGGCTAACCAGGAAATTTCAAATGATAACTTTATTTGCGCCTATATTGTTATAAGGAAGTGTAAATTTAAAACAAATTGAACGAATTTGATTTTATTTGCAACTTTCATTGCGATATCCATCTAAAGTACAAATATCTGTTGTGAAGCAAAAATAAAAGTTATGATATGAGGTAGAAATATAAAAAAATATCATGAGACATTCGTTTATTATTATTATTATTATCTGCAATTGGACCCTGATGGATCACGCAAATCCGTAACGATTCAGTTTTCTGAGTTTCCTATACAGCTCTCATTTTTTCTCAGTGGATTCTCTTCCTTTCTTCAGTCCACTTTGTCCCCGGTTCTCTTAGTGATTTCATTCTCTGGCACTACTTTCCCATTATGTTAATTTTTTGTCGTGTACGTTCGTCTGTCTATGATTCCTGACGAGTAAATGTGTGCTTTTTCAAGGTCTTTTTTGATCTGCTGGACTCAGGGCATAGCTTACTAGCTGTTCTATGTACGTCATAATTTTATGAATGAGTCTTGTTGCTGGAAGTCTGCGGATATGTCCATAAAATCTTAACCTTCTTTTCCTGATGTCTGCCGTGAGGTTTGACAGTGTTTCTCTTGCTTTTCGAGATTATAGTCTAGTATCCGTCATCAGTTTTTTCTAGGCCAAGTATCTTTCTTATAATTTTGCGTCCTTGTTCAGAATACTTATCCAGGTCACCTTTCCTGTGCAGTGTTAAAGTTTCAGCTGTGGTACAGGGCTTCAGGTTTGATAACTGCGACGTTCATGTAAATTTATATGTTACTTTTTTTATTATTTTCGACGACTAGGATGCAGAAACTCATATTAATGAGAATAACATCCGAAGTTTACACTTTGTTCTCTGTAGTAGTTACTGGAACCGAGTGACAACATAACATAAGAATTTTTTAGACATTAGACAACAAACAGATGAAGTTTATAAAAATTCGGAGAAATTTTACACGAAACGTAGGTAATCGCCAAATATATCAATCAAATAAACAATAGTTGTTAGTTTTTGAAATTACACATTAGTTAGAAACTTTTTTGTAATAAAAGATTTCCTCATTCAAAATTAAATGCAGTTTCTTAAAACGTCTTACCCAAATATTCTGAGAATCTAATCAGACATAGTTTAGTCACATCATGAAAAATATCAATAAAAAGATAATGTTCCATTGTTATTAATGGTTCCTTTAAAACTTTTATACAACAAATTTCTGCTACAGCCATTGGTGATACCCGTCATTTGTGACTGGCGATTTAACTAGTATCAAATATTTTCTGACAAATTTGCTAACTTATAGGAGATAATATGTCGCTTATGTTGCAGTCGCTGTGAGAGACTACAATGGGCCGCGAATCCTATCTGCCGTCAGGTTATACAGATTTTGATAATTTGTGGTGCTCCCTCCCAAAAAAAAAAAAACTCCCAAGTGAATGTGCCAATGGTTCCTTCAAATAACCATGGCCGAATTCATTTCCGTTCCTTGAAACCAAATCCATCCCGACTCTAATAAGCTTTACGACAACGATCCGTAAAGTAATATTAAAAAAAGTTATCACAATTTTTGGTGTCAATTTTAATTAAAAATAATTAGAAATAAACAATCATACTTATTTATTGTCAAATGTATTATCGTCTACTTTTTAATACCACCTTCTCAATTATAATTAATAATAAGCTTAGATAGAATATATTTACGTAAATCGTTTTAATAAAGTTATTACGTTTGAAATGAGACATTGCGGTGCTTGTGATGTGATTTGCTATCAACAGGAGCATAATCGTCCATCAACTACATAGGTATTACAATTTAAGGAGGAAAATGAATCGCCGACAGTATGTTTTCAGGACTGTTAAGGTTTACCAGTGATATTCTATTGTACTCAACTGCAGATTCGCCTCTACCGAGCCACGGAGAAATACCTGGCGCATCAGGGATTTTAGGACGAGTCGTTTAACTGCAGTACTCAAACCGAAAACTCACCCTGCTCTAGAATACCTCAATACTTTTTTGTTGAATAAATCGGTTGCTTTAGATCTACTTCATATTCTCATAAGCGTTATGAAATGTATGCGGTTAAATTAATAACAATAATTCAAAGTAATATTCAGAAACATATATTTTTTCTTTTGCGCTTAGCGCCCCGTCTACAAGGTTATTGCAGGCTGGGAGAGGAATAAGAAAAAGAGAAAGGCAGGAAATCGGTGACGGATTTTGAACTATACATCCCAGCGTTCATCAGGAACAATTTCGGAGAACCTAAATCTGTATGGTTGGACGGGAAAAAATTTAATATAAACTATCTGATATACGTTTCTGATCGTTAGGCTTAAATGTATATCAAATGTTCGGAATGCTTGCACTAACCATAGAAATATCTGTTTACTAGAGAGCAGTTACGCGTCGGACTGCTTCAGGGTGAATAAGAAGTTTCAAAGTTTAGATATAAGAGAAATTTTGTGTTCAGATCACCGTAGCTGAACGATCAAATACATAATTCAAACTTTTCTTAAAAAATTGTTGTTCGTGTTACTGTTATACTATAACCAAATCACACAGAGTGACGATCCAATATTTTTCAGTGAATTAGTAGGTTATATGCACACAGAATCGGCCAGTGTGGTTACGCGCGTGAGGATCCACCACACTGGATCTATGAGGGACTACGGGACAAGATTCGATTCGCGTATCAGCCGTCCTTATTGCGGATTTTAGGCAGTATAGCGCAATAATAATTTTAATATTTAAACTACACAAACTATCATCAAATTTCAATAATCGACACCAATGCTGGGATGGTCTCCGATCTCCGTCTCATAAATCACACGTTTCACAAACAAAAATACACTGATCGCACACAGAACATAGTAACACGTTTCGCAAACAGATGGCTACACAACGTTCTTACAGGGGAGGCGTCAGACTGAGTGACAAGCCAGTCAAACCCCAAAGGTCGCGAACAGAAATTGCCCACCATGATTTAGCAGGATAGGTGGAAGAAAGGAAAAAATATGTAGTCATATGTAAAAAAAGTGGAGTAAAATTGCTGGTAATATGTTTCATTTTTTTTTAATGATTTAAAAGCGGTCAATGCTGTAATTATGGATTTTGTAAACGTAATATTAAAAAGTGTCATTTGTGTGTTAAAATAAATTTCCAAACTGAGCTACTAGTCTATCACATAACAGAGATTTTGGTCACAGTTGAAGTGCATGTTTTTACAAGCTATATTATTATTTCTTGCAGTCAGATTACTGAGATCGTTTGATTAAACTACCACAATTTAAATCGCAAAACATTATATTGTGTTAATATTAACTATCATCATGTACTGGTCACGTTGGACTCTTATGAATGGATCAAAATAGTCCAAAGAATATAGGAAGCAGCAAAACAAACGATTTTCCTGGCCAAGAAGAAGAAACACCCATGGTGGAACGATGAATGTGAAGATGCGCTACAAAGTAGGGCTGTTGATATTTTAAAAAATATCGGATTTTCGATATATCGATATTTATAAAAAATATTTATATCGGATTCGATATATCGAAGAAAAAGTATCGATATATCGACCCTATTATCAGAAAAAAAAAACAATGTTACAAAAACAAATCATTTTAAAAAAGGGCGAAGTCTTGTGGCTATTTAATGATGAAGAGTTGTGAGATATTTTTCTGAATCAAGTTTTGATTTTCTGAAAAAAATGGTTTTTCATGACGTTACGGATAAATCATATTTTTTTAAAATTGTGATGTAGCTATTGTACTACTACTTTATTAAAAGGATAGGCATAATGTTTATGATTTACTCGAAGACTTGTGAATCCAGAAAGAGCATCGAGGGAAATCTTGGCTTTTGTGAGTTTAAAAGCTCAATAATGCAACATTGTAGAGGCATTTATTTAGGTTGATGTTCTATTATCAGAGTTTGCATAGTGACCAAGTCACTTTTTTTTACAAGTATTGTTTTATGTGGAATTTAATTTCTTTTTGTAGGTTGATAGCTTATTCTGAGTCTTCTTACTTTTTTGGACCAAATGTTTGCACCTTAGCAAAGATTGTGTATCAGAATTTATCAATATTCCTGCTTACATCCAATTTTCATGTCAAAATACTTTCCTCGACAACGCACGCTCATGTAAAACAACGGGCTCGAGTCCGATTCGTTCTGTGCGAGCGACGCCGTGTCTGCATTGTTACCATCGGTATAGGACTACTTGTAACTTCCAAATTAAATGTAGTAACAAAGTAAAATTAATTGTGTTTTTTATGCTTCTGATCTTTGTGCAAAACTGAAATTTAAGGCATATAGCCTCATCAAGAAGAAAGCAATTAACGTACAAATTTTCTCTAAGACGTTTCAGCTTTTAGATTGGCATTGAAAAAACACAGGAACTTTTCTTATACTGTGGGCATGAAACCAAGTATGTTTTACCAAATTACTCATTTCCTAAGTACAACTGGATGTTGCATAGAATTATGATGAGAGAATGTCATAGTCATTTAAAAGAGTTTTAAATCCAAAAAAGTTCCAAACTAAGGTCGTGATTGAAGTAAAATTTTGCACCAAAACTTATGTCAGAAACTTCATTTGACATATTTTTCAAGAGCATAACTCATGTTTTTCCCGTTGTTTCTTCTACTATAAATGGAGAACTGCCTTCCCCTTCTTTGATATTGCTTTGCAAATGGGTAACGCTTTACCATAAAACAATTTTTTAAAGCTGAGATTCTAGGTGGAATGCAGGATTTAGGGCGAGGGGTGGGGGCAAACTGGGGTACTTGCTCTGGGCGATAACTTGAGGGGTGGGGGCGGCAAAATCGTGTCCAACAATGCGTTTGGCAAACAGTTAAAGTGATGACATCAATGTGTTTGGCCAACAATCAAGGAGGCGATTCTCGGCTGATTCTCGGGGTCTGGCTGGCAACAATGTTTGAAGAGGCAGCAATCTCAAT
Organism: Vandiemenella viatica; assembly: GCA_031002005.1. Classification (NCBI taxonomy): domain Eukaryota; kingdom Metazoa; phylum Arthropoda; class Insecta; order Orthoptera; family Morabidae; genus Vandiemenella; species Vandiemenella viatica. Next base: position 64,811,490 of record CM061920.1, read on the forward strand.
TTTTCTCCGGCTTAAAAATATCCTAGAGCCACTACTGTCAAGGCAGTTCCTTTGGCGTTAATAAATTGTTTTTTAAAGGCACCAATCTATAATAATAAGTTTTTAGCATAGCGCTTTGTAAAGGCAATTCAAAAGTGGTAGATTTCAATTTCTTATCTTAATAAATTCGTAAGTGATATAACAAAACTGGCTGTGACATAATTTTGGAGCTCAATTCTTCTGTTGATAGGGAACAAGAAGCGTATCCAATTCGCGCGAAATATTTAACTGTAGAGTACCCGATACAGGCTTATGATTTCCGGTACATTTCTGGGTCTAAAAAGTATTTTAGCGGTATGTTTAAAGAGTGAACAAAAATGCAAATTACTAAAAAAATTCTATATAAGGTAAATATGCTATCAAACGTATATATAGCTCCTCTATTAAGTTTATGAATTAAACTATGGTAGAAAGTCAACATCAGGTATTATGAATCAAAAGGAAAAATTCTAAACTTAAAACAAAAATTAACCACCTCGTTAGGAATTTTTTACTTTGGTACAAAATCAACATCGGGTATTATCAATCAAAATCTCAAAAATATTAAACAAAAACTGAACACTTCTGTTAGGCTCATTAATTAAAATTAGGCAGAAAATCAGCATCAGGTTTTATCAACAAATAAAAAATAATTAGCATCTATCTTTTGCTAAATCAAAATCAACATCAATCAAAATAGATCTTAATCAACTACTTTTAAAATATTTATTATTAGATTTTGCCATTTTCATAAATATTTCTCCGTCACTGCTTTGCAAAACTGATAAATTTCTCAGCAAGAGTCTTCAAAATTGATTGAGTTTGCAATTCAGCCTTGATCAAATCCATGAACGTTCTGTTTCGCTCTTATTTAATAAATTATTCAACGCACTAAAACTTGTCTCGTAAAAGTCATTGCTTGTTAGAATTGAAAAAATAAAACCAACTTTTTTTAAAAATATTCAAAATCATTAAAAATGCTTATTCTAAAGAAGTTGGCCCAGATTTTATCGTTTGGAAAGTCTTTTGGAAGAACCTGGAAAACACGTTTCAGACATGTGAACTCTGTATGAAGGGAGTTAATGTTAACTGCGTCTAGAATTTTCAAAGTCCCAGAAAATTCAAAGAGTATTTTCCTGTCAGTTCCAATTCCTCTGATTTAAGGGACATTCCATCCTCCCGCTGCGAGCATGGGATACTTGGCTTGGCCTCATGGCCACCGTGGTGAACTGAGTTTGAGAAAAAAACTAGTATACGGAAATTCCGGGACAGTAACGCATAATTCCTGGACACGAGATCAGACAAAAAATTCCGGGACATTCCCGGATTTTCCGGCTATCTGGCAACCCAACCCATACCTGGTACATTACGATTAGTTTCTTAATGCTAATACTTTTGCATTGATTGAAGACAAATTTTAAAAACTTTTCAAAATGTCCAGACAAGAATTCTAATGAATATTGAATGAGTTATTTTACCTTCGTTTTTTACTTCTCCACAGGCCCGCCGCTAGCTGTTTGAGCGCCCGCGTGCAATAGCGATTATGCCGCCCCCTGTCCAACTACAGCCAGTGGTGGATCTAGGAAATTTCCGAACCGGGTCAAAGAACTGTGAGATTGCCGTCCCCATTGTTACCATCCAGAGTGTCGCCGCCGACCACCCGAAGCAGCTGTTGAGCTAAAAAAAAAAGGGTCGCCCCCTACATAATATGCTGCCTTGCACGCCCGCTTACGGCGGCCCTGTTTCTCCATGTGCTCGGATCATAAATTCTTTCTTAAAATTCTATCTATGAAAATGAATTGCATGTGCAACACAGGTAATCGTTTTCCCTCCAATAATAACTTGGAATATTCTACGAGGAAAACGGAAAATAACAATTTATTTAAAAAAAATATCGGACTCCGATATCCAGATTTCAATATCGATATATCGATATATCGTCCTAAGAATATCACTCATAAATATCGATATTTTTTTTAAAAAAATATCGATATATCGATATTTTATCAACAGCCCTACTACAAAGTGCAAAGGCGTTCTGTAGTTTGGAACAGATGGAACTCTACGAAAGTAAATTTTGAAGAGTTTAAAGTCGAAAGGAAAGGAACAGTTAAGGTTATCAGAAAAGTGAAACTCAAATTTGAGAAGGAGCAACTAAACGAGATAGAAGAAAACTTTAATAGAAACAACACCAAATATTTCTATCGAACCTTTAAGTCCAAAATTCCGCACAAACTTTGCTTCAGGAATTATCAGGGTAAACTAATTCTAAACAACAAAGAAAACTGCGAACATCTGGCTGAATACTTTAAGCAACTACTTAACTGTGAACCTCCTCAGAATAAAATGTCATTTTTTGGAACAAGCACTAAACTTCCAGACTCAGCTCCGCCAGATAAGAAGGAAATTAGAGAAATTATAAAGAGCCTTAAGAACAAGACACCTGGAAAAGACTCCATTGTTGCCGAGCTTATTTCTTTTGCTGGAGAGAAGATAATAGACCAACTTGAAAAACTCTTCCAACAAATCTGGCGTAAAGAAGAGACACCAGAAGATTGGAGGGACGCTGTTATCCATCCGCTACAGAAAAAGGGAGACTGAATGTGAATAATTACAGAGGTATGTCACTACTACCTGTGGCATACAATATACTTCCAAAAACACTGCAGCGAAGAATAGAGAAACACATAGACCGACAATCAGGAGAATATCAGGCAGGATTTATGAAAGAACGATCATGTGCAGAAGAGATCTTCACTATCAAGACCTTGATAAAAACGAAGGCGTTAGCAGGGGATTAAAAGGTGATCATGACTTTTGTGGAGAAAGCGTATGATTCTGTAGACTAGGATGTACTAGTAAAGGTTTAGAAAGAATCTGGAATAGACAATAAGACAACATCACTAATACAGCAAACTTTAAAGAACACTCAATCCCAAGTTAAATTTTTAGGAGAACTGTCAGATCCCTTTGAGATCAAAACTGGAGTAAGACAGAGTGACGGAATATCCCCGCTACTGTCAAATGCGTCTCGGAAAAGATCATCAGGGAATGGCGGAAAGTGGTGTGTCAGTCAAACATCCTAAACGGAATTAGACTAGGACTTCAGAAGAATGGCTTGACATTTGAATATCTCGCATTTGCGGATGACATTGTGTTATTTGCAAGAGGTCTGGAGACTGTAATCAAACAGATAGAAGTCATGAAGGAAACAGCTGAGGACGCAGGAATACAAATATCGTTTGAGAAAACGTAATGCATGAACATAGACGCAAAAGAACAGACATGGACAGTGAAAACTAAATATGGTGGTATTAAAAGAACACAGAAGTTCAAATACCTTAGTTAAATTTGGACTCCCAATGTTAATGAAAAGGGTGCAGTTGAAGATGGGGAGAGAAAGATGGAAACATCTTTCGGGATTTTTCAAAAGACATACAAATAAAAATTACTCTCCCATCAGGCGAAATACAAGCACTATAGTACGGTAGTGAAGCCAGAATGTTTATACGCAGCAGAAAAACTAGCCAGAAAGGGATTGACGGAAATGGAAAAGGAAGAAAGAATGTTTCTAAGGAAAATCTTGGGACCAAAAAAATGACAGGAAGTGAATTTAATTTCCGTTTGAGATCGAACCAAGAATTATATGGCAAGTTTGAAAAGGTATCAAACACAATTAAAAAAAGGAGATTAGCTTACTATGGACACATCAAGAGAATGGAACCAGAAAGAATGACAAAGAAAATTCTCAACTTTCAAGAGAACAGGAAGACTCAAGTTCAATGGGAGTAGGAGGTCCATCAGGATCTGGAAAGATGTGTGATCAGCATGGAAGACATACAAGACAGGGAATTATTCAGAGGAAAAATTTCAGAGGTAAAGGATCTGACTGAAGAAAAACCAATCAGAAAAAAGAGATCATTTTCAGAGGAAGAAAAAGCAAGAGTGAGCCAGAGAATGAAAGAGCACTGGTGACAGAGGAAGGACACTCAGAAGAGGAACGAAGTTGCGTAGTCGTAGTCTATAGATAGCTGAAACGAAAAGAAAAAAAAACCTATCGTATTTTTCCTTTAAATTTTAATTTCTCTAACAGAATGTGATATTACGTTTTGCTGTAAGATACTGAGAGCATGGGATTACAGTCCTCACAAGTGCACTCAGCTATGCGGTGTTGCGGGATGAGATGTGGTCTCCAGTTGGCTGGGTAGAGAGGCGCACGCCTGCCAAACACTCGATACATCTCCATTAATTGTGACAGACGATAAAACGCCCAAGGCGATAACTCGGCTAACAGCGCGGGCAGCAGTACGCACAAACGGTCGCTTATCATCCGGCACAGACAGGCGGACAACGCCCGCTCCAGAATCGGAAAGTAAAGTCTTTCTCAGCTTGGGAAAACGCAGCTGCGCCCATGGAACACCTTCCAGAATATCGCAAACCCGTCTACGCGTGTTGAGTGTAAGTTTTATTTCGGCGCCTAGATCGTTCATTAAATTATAATTAGATAAAAATACAAAGACTGCACGAATTTTGGAGAGGCGAGTGTATTTTATGTGCAATGTACTTTCACAATAACCGACATTATTACATCTTTCCTATTTATTGCAATGATTAATAAGATATTGTTACGAATAACGAACTTAAATAAGATGCAAACCCTTAAAATAAAAGTTTTAAGTAGTTTTTCTGGTGTAGAAGTGATCTAATTTTATTTTTTGATTAATAACTAATTTCTTCCTATCAATATCTCACTGAACTATGCAGAAATATCATTTGATTTTTTTTTTTTAAATGACATTAGGCCAATTAGCCATACATCCAGAGTTATTATGATACTTTAAGCGTATCTCTGATTGACCTGATATACTATATTGCGTACACGAAGTACTGACAACACAGGACTAGTGAGAACTGGGAGATGGGCTGGCTGTGGCAGGGTAGGAACTAGCAAGATTTGAGTCTAATCTCGGGTTTGGAATTACAGGCCTTTTTCGTATTTCACTATTTTTTCTTCAAATTCTTTCAGTGATTGGGGTAAATTCTTTTCATATAACAATTTCTTTCGACTTACTACTCCTAATTCTTCTATCTGTATCAATCTAGGCCTCGTCGCCAATAATATCTTCTACATTCCCACCAACATCTTCACACACCTCCCATCTTCCAACAAATCCAAAATAAGCTCCTTGACCGTACCAGTTAATTAATGACAGTGCTCTAAAACAGTTTACTAAAACAAATCTAGCTGCCCTCTTTTGTACACATTAAACTCCTGTGTTTAAAATCAATAATGAGGGTAACGTACTACTCAACCTTGTTGAAACAGTCGACCGAGTGGGGTGGGTGAGCGGTTAACGTTCTGGCTTCGTGTTCAGGAGGACGGCGGTTTGAATCCCCGTCCGGGCATCCAGATTTGGGTTTTCCATGGAATCCCCAAATCAATCCAGGAGAATGTCGGCATGCTTCCTTCAAAAGGCGATGTCCGAATTCCTTCTCGTTCCGTGTCCCAAATCCTTTTCAGCCTCTATTGATCTCGACGCCGTAAAAAAGTAAAAAATAAAAATAAAAAAATGAAACAGTGGTATTACATTGCAGTTCCCTCATTTTCTTGTTACATCCCGTCATTGCCCTCTCAAGTAAATGTAGTTCTTTCAAACCACCACACGCCTCCTTCCAATTAAGTTCTGCACAAGATTTAGTACTTCCAATATGTTTTTTTTTTTTAAGTCCGTTGATTTTTCGTAATTCGTAATATAAAAAATTTCAACTTGCTTGATTGTGAGATCAACACTAAACCGACAACGTTATTGACTGAACAACCAAAGCGAAAATATAGGTTAACCTGTGACAATTCATTTGACAGGCTTTAACCCTTCTGTCTGCGAATAGCCATATATCACAAAAGAATCGACGTCATTTATAATAGTAATCATGTGTGACGCGTGTTATATTCATGGGCTTTGCGCAGACTTCTCTCGTTACCGCCCTCGTCAGGAAGCGCCCGATAGTGCAGGTTGGACTGCCGGTAAATGCGCTCGCAGTCCGTGAATGGCTATATCATCAGTTATAGTCGACAGGTGGGGCCGGAATATTCCCTCCACTGCCGACAAAACTCTTCGGCTGCTCTGTTTACATTCCGACATCAACCGCCAAGCGGCCTACAAATGCGGTTTTCTGGTAATGATTATTAATGGCTCGCCTTCCGCAGGGAGCAAGAAAGAGCTGCAGAACGGCAGGACGGACTAATGTCCGCTCTCCCTCGGCCAGTTAACATCACAGTTTCATCCCATTATCGGCTACAGTGATTTAACATCTTCCTTCTTGGCGAAATGCGACTGCTTTGCTGAGCGATAACTTCGAGCAGTTCTTTGCTTGTTTGTCGACTGACCTAGAACGTGAACACACACTGGTAGTCTTGCTGAAAACACGGAAACTTTTATTCAGCTGAAAATTAATCTTTCTAATAGAGAAATATACATAGCAGAACCAATGAGACAAATTGTACTGCAAAATTAATAAGAATTTTCTATTCACCTCCCCCTCCTCCCAAAGAAATAATTAGCTTAATTCGATTAGAGACACTATTGGAAGAAGAGTAAAAATCCACATGGATGTAGTATGACAATGGAAAACTGATATTGCAGTTAAACAAGCAGAACAACACACTCAAGATAATTTTAATTTTTGGAAAAGTAAAGTTATTAATGTAGAAAGAAATTCTCATTATTTACTTGTTGATCGCTAAAGACATTATGTAAAGCAGTACAAGAAGTAGAAATAAATACTAAATTTAAAAAAATATATAACAGACGAGAGACATCGTTGAAATATGAAGTAAGAATTTTGCGCCATTTTTAAAATGTTTCAGACATAATCTCTTCATCTCTGTGATTGCCAGTAGAGAGCATGAAATAACTTTGCCTAAATCACAGAATTTTTTTTAGTAGAGTGGCCAACTGTTTTATGTAAACTTTATTTTATTAACTAGACACGTTCTAACACAACTCGTTGATGGTGAGTCGACCGTACAATATAATTCTTTAATTTGCTCTTCCTGCTTAATTAGCTGTTCCGTTGATTGCAGATTAATTCTAATAGCCAGAAGATTAATATTTTTACGAAAATTCTCTTGTTTACTCCGGAAAAATGTTGTGTGGTTAAAAGAATACAACTTAACTACCAATAAGAAGCCGAAGACAACTTTTTATCTTCGCTTTTACTATTACTTAAAATTTCCAGTCTACGTCGGCTCCCATTCTGAGATTCACGTGTTTACGAACTAATATCTGTAATTGTACATGACAGCCACTCAAGTAGATGGTAAAGAACATAAATGTACTAATACACACAAAAAAAGATCAAACTGAAATAATCTATCTTTCTCTCTTGGTTAAAGCTGCATTTCAACCTAAATACAACCGCCTCCAATTTTAAGCCTAGAGAGGCATACAAAATTTCAATCCCTGCTGCTTCTTTAAAGTAACGATTTGAGACGCCGTGTTTGAAACATATTGAGCTAAGATATAGGCAGCCATTTTGAATTACTCTGCCACATCCAGCGTGCGGAACACAATTCCACAATCGAACTTTTCAGATCTTGTTCGGAAACCCTGCTCGAAGCAGCTAGAGCCTCGACAAGGACTGAATGTCAAGTCAAACAATAAATCATCGTTAATTTGTTTTCTAACATTCTAGTAATTGTGAAATCTGAATGAAACGGAAAAATTTTAAATATTAACGGAGATTATTTAAAGTCATTTGAATATAATAAATAAACTGTATGACCAGAAAATCGAATGGAATGCTATTAGATTATATTGTTGTCTCATTAAAACTAACTAAATGTCTTAAATTTAAAAAAAAAAAATAATATCAAGTTGTCGAGAAAGTGCATGTTAAATTACAGAGTATAACAGAAATATGCGAAGGTGCGAAATATTACGTTATCATGTGATGAGAAAAACCGGAGTTTGAACATTGTGATCTGCTCTAATGATAAGTGAAACGTAACAAATTTTGATTTATTAATAGAGACTATAACTATAAAGGGTGAAGCAAAAGAACAGATACAATCAAGTGAGGGATCGTAAACGAAATTCTATGAAAGTTATTAATATATCTGTTCATCATATATCTCTTGAATGTTGAATTACGTACCAGAAGTGAAACTAAAGTTTCACGGCTCGTCAATATTAGCAGTCTGTGTAATAACATGTATCTAAACATGACAGTCTTTTATTGGATCAATATTAGTAAACAGTTGCTAAAGATTTCCGTTAGTTATTATTGTGATAAAAATGTTCTTTAAGTCATTTAAGGAGCGGATATATACATTTTGAAATTTAGAAATAACATTTAACACTTTACTTTAAATTATGAAGTTTAAATTGGTCGATAGTTATCATTACATCGTGAAGCTGCCATCAACCGGCAAATAAAAACCTCCGGAAAAACTCAATCATTTTTCAAACTAAAAGAAATATTAAATTCCCAAAATAAAATGAATGGAAACTTCAATCAAGCATTCAGACAACGATGTATTTCTTCGTTCTTCTTTTATTTGGAACAGTTAAGAAAATAATTGAACGTTAACTAGACCTGCGGGACCTACTTTACACTATGTCAATAAAACTCCTGAGCAATTTGATAACATCCATTTACAATCACTCTCTTTGTTTCTGCCAAAACGTTGTATTCTAGTTCGATGTTTTTAATTGAATTGAATATAATTGTGTAATGTAGCATATGCTCCAATTACACAACAATCCATTTCCCCCTTTCTTGTCTTCACTTACGTTTGCCCTTTAGGATTTTTTTTTTTTTTTTTTTTTAAATTGTTCACTATTTTCCTTAGTAGTTTATTTCAATCTTTGGATCCCATATCTATAAAAGAAAATTTTACCATTTTCTTATGCCTTAAATCAAGTGCCAGCTTGTGCTCTTGTCCCTTGCTTTCCCTCCTATGCACTTGTTTTAATTATTCCGCCAGCATCTTCACCATTGTAACCCCCACACACTCCCAGCATCCACTTTAACCGCATATGTCCCAATCCAAGTTCTTTATTTTATCATTTACTGATCGCGTTCTGTGGTAATTCACATAGACGAATCTAGGTGTTCTCCCCGCCAACTCCAATATTTAAAACCTACCATCATATCCAAGCAACGGTCTGATCAAATTTTTGTAACCCAATTCCTTCACTTCTGTATTTCATCCCCTCAATACCCTCTACAGATAAACCAGAATTTTAAAACCTTTCCCTACTATCTGTCTAACGTGCCCTGCCCGTTTGAGATTATTATCAAATGTTATGTCAAGATATTTACACTTCAGGTCTTCAGTAAGAAATTCCAACCCCATCCGATAGTCAAAAACGAGCTTTATTATTTTTTATCTGTGAACCTAATAAAATTATCTACTAATTTTGGTACTTGTATTCATTCCACGTTAACCCACACAGGTAGATATCCTGTCCAGATCACCCTGTAGTTGTACACATATTTTTCCGCTTTGATACAATTAAAATAATATTATGTCTTCTGCAAACAACCTAAATTCTGAATGTAAACCATTAACACTACCATTTATTGGAATAATGAACATTAATATTCCAATACACTACCGTGTTGCACTCTCATTTTCTCTTTCGAAACTGCATTTCCTACCCTACCTCATTGCTTTCTACCTTTAAAAATTTCTTTACGAAACACGTGACTTTTTCATTCATGTCAATGGTTTTTATCTAATTTATTCTAATTCACTCCGTCTAACGCTAAGAAAGATCTAGTGGTACACTGTCACTTTTTCAATATATACCACAATCTCTACAACTTCCTATTCTTACAAGTTATTTAAAACTAATTTCATAATCATATTGATTTTTTAGCAGATTTTGGTTAAAACAATCAAATGGATTATACAGCTGCTTCTCTCTCCAGCACAATAATACGTCTTCTTGCCTTCTGGCACACAGCCGATCAAAGTACTAGTAATCGCCGTTGTTAGTTTAAATGCTACTATAATTTGTTGAATGTTTCTTTTAATGGAAATATGTTTCAGTACTCGCCAATTCGGAAATTACAGAATTCATAATTAGATATTAAATCATCCACTAACTGCTTGCTTTTATATTGGATAAAACAACCCCAAATATTGATAAATTTTCTCGGTGTAAGTAGCATTCAAAAAATTTCGGAATAATTAAACTGAAAACAGCAATCCTTCAGAGCTTTGTTTGATGTGTACAAATAATAAGGAAATAGCTAATTCTTGAGAAAATAGAGCTATTTGGGTTATATTATTTTGTTTTAATAAGAATAGACAGCAGCATATAATGCGTATTTACGTTTGAAGAAACTTATCAGGAAAGGAAGTTGGAAGAAATTACAATACATATTGAAGTAGCAAACTATTTTCTGGCAGAAATGGAGAGAAAGACAGTGACTGTGATTGTATTATTGAACTATTTGGGGAAAAGGTGACGAAAAGAAGAACTGGTAAAAATCAGGTACAGTAGTAAGAAACACACTAAGAAACCTAATGTTTACATGGTTGTGGCTTTTGTGTCCTGTTCGTGGGATGGTACTGAGTCTGGCGGATGAGGGGTAACACTCGGAGCTAACATTCCGGAGGCGTTGGTACTCGTCCTGACCATCCAGATTTCGGTTTCCTAAGGTTTCCAGAAACCACTTAACGCAAATGCTTTCAAAAAGCCATCGTCAAATTCCTTCCTTTTCCTTGCCCCCTCGATATAGATGAGACGCAAAGTGTGTGGAATTAATTGCAGATACAGTGTTTCTAATCCGTTGTAGTAACAATGAAATGGATTTTACATATTTATATTAAAGCCTGGATCCAGAGTTCATTTTCCTTTCATTTTGAATTAAAGGTATGTAAAATGCTTAGCTATAGTTCCTTTATAGATGGGCTGGTTTGTGAAGCGGTTTGACTTGACGACAAATTGACGAGGGCACTGCGCTGATGAAGCTCCACTGCGAGGAATGGAGTCGAGCGCGTCGGATTGTGATCTGACTGGATCTCCTGCCTAGCTTTTTCCTCCTCGGCAGACGTCCGCTCACAATCGCACCCATTCGTCTCGGACCCTCAAAGAACCTGACAAACGAGGATGTTGAAGCGCAAAAGAAGGAGCCGTGGGGAACGAAAAATCCTCCGCCCCTCGACCTATAAATCATTCGCTTCCTCTCTGCGCCAAGCTCGTCTTAAAGAGACTTCTATGCCGTAATATTCGAACCATTCCTGGTTTATTCAAACGCTGAGTTTCGAATAATGTTATTGGAACAATCTAGGATAGCAAATGCTGGGAGTGAGAAGCAGGGAACTGGAAACCACTTTACGTATTTCCCTCTGATGAGAGTTAAATCGTTTCAGTAGAACTATTTGTACTTGAATCTACAGTATCTGTGTGAGGAATACGAATACTCGGTGATGAAATGACTTGAGGGTTCGTATCCACAGCCCAGTGTTTCGTAACCTAGTTTCCGCGTATTCTATTTCTTTCCTAAGCTGTACCGATTGTTTTAGGAATGATACATTGCATTGCTGAGTTTAATTCCACACTTATTTTTGTGTTGTTTATTACTGACAGTGCGTAATTTTTTCTACTCATAACAGGTGTTAATTTAACATGATCTAGTAAAGTGGTCTTGAATTTATGTCTCGTATGTCTCTTCCTTATTTTTTTAGCGTTTTTCTCTTTCATTTTACAGCTATTGCCTACTTAAGACTAAGTAATGGTCGCTGTTAAGCCCAGATCTTCTCATGTATTAACATCTGGTGAACTAAAGGCAAGCTCGTCATTTAAAACACTATAATCATTCAACATCTTCATCTTTCACTCCAGTTGTATTTGTTGAAGAAAGTCTTCTATAAATTTAGTTTACTTTCTAAACATAACTGTATTAAACGTGGTCCATTTGTATTGAAGATTCTTTCTCCACAACGTCCTACTATGCTTTATTCTCAATATTGCTCGGTTAAATTTTTGTAGGCTGGGATGGTTATCTACTGATCGATAATTTTTGTTTATCTTATTTAATATTTTTTGTAAGTTTCCATAAAGGTCTTCAATGTCAGTGGTTTTTTCCTTTTTCAGAAAATATATTCTGCAGATTGCCAAGTATCATTTTTTCGTATTTGCTCTTAAAGTAACTATTTGTTCATTTTCTAAAGTGTAGCTTTTTATTTTGAATCTTAATTTTTTTCACTAATGTTACTGTTCCAGCTATTCCTCATATTCATTGTGGAACTGCCCAAAGAAACATAATGATACCACCGTCGGTTTGCCAAGCCTGTTTTACTTTTTTAAACGTACACTGAAAGTTAAGTGCTGAATGGTAGTTTCTCTTGCGCACTTGAATGAATAGTTCAGCAGTTAACGACCTAGTAGTAAGTTAAGCTATAAATAATATTTTTTGTTTCACTGGCTATTTGGCTGAAGAAAGACTTAATCACGTTATATCTTCGATGGTAACTCCAACTACTAGCCGCGTCCATTTTTTTTTAGGTTTTGAAGTGTTTCTTTATTTAATTAACTTTCTTTTACGTGACGTTTCTGAAGAAGTTCTGTGCTCATATATTCATTAAGGTTTTTTTTTTTTTTTAAATATAGTTTTCCTATTTTACGTTTGTCTATAGTCGTTAACATTTAATCTATCCCTTCAGAGGGTTACGTTTTTGTGATTTCGTTTTTATGTAGGTGGAGCACCAGGGACTCTATGTGTTACCATATCATCTCACTTTCACCTTCTTCTGTCTGCTCCACCCCCAAATGGTGTCCAGTACCTAGGGACCACGTGCACGTGAGAGTAGGGTTCGTGGCAGATCTGATGAGAAAACTCGCAGAAGCATTTCTCAAGATTTTGCTGTCCTGACCTAACTGACCTTTCTCAGGACTCTGGAGGCCATACCACCCTTTTTAGTTTTTTGACAAGAAAATCTTTAATAAGTTATTACTTTAGAGAATATTAATGAAATATTAAGTAGCTTGTACGATTAAATGATGGTTCTGAAATCACACGTTTTTGTAATTTATCTATGTTTAATGTTGACTCTTCCCCCTCCCCTCCCCAAACCAAATGTCCTAAACAGGTTAATTTGGTACATTATCCGTCCACTTAATGCTTAAAGTTTCATTTTTTGTTCTGTTTCGAAAGTCGCGCTACATTTCCACAGCGAGCGTGGTGGGTGAGCAGTAACGCTCTGGTCACTAATACGGGAGGACACGAGTTCCCGTCCGGTCATCCAGGTTAGGGTTTCCAATGGTTTTCCCAAAATATTCCAGCGTGAATGCCGTAATGGTTACATTAGAAGGCCATGTCTTAATCCCTACCAGCCTTTGCCCCCACTCTTTTCCCGTCTCTAATGACCTCGATGTCATCGAAAAGAAAAGTCATACATTTCCATAAAGCCCTGTATTCCTTGCATACAGTTTTAGATTTTTCATTCTGAGTCTTGGGTCAAAGTTCGTTATTAAAAGATTTATCTTTCAAGAATAGTCTTTCCAACAACTCTTGACACCGAGCATGGTGGGTGATCGGCAACGCTATGCCTTGCATTTGGAAGGATGTGGCCCTCCATATTTGGGATTTTTACATGGTTTCCCCAAATCACTCCAGACGGTGTCGGTATGTTTCCTTTAAAGGCTACGGCCGAATTAGTTCCCGTTGCTAGCACCCAGTTCATTCCCGCCTCTAATGACATCTACGTTTAAAAGGCGTAAAACCACATAAAAAACCATCGGTTGTGATTCTATTTTTTAAGTAACAAGAGTTCTCTTACAGCCAACCATTTTTTGTATTTAATTTAATGTTATTGTTATCATTAAAGGTACATTTGGTGACTTTCATCTAACTTTTTTTGATATTTACTCAAAATTATTTTCTCAGTATTTTATTAATGTCTTTCAATAATTTCTGCATATCATCATTCTTCACTGCTAACAGGAAAATTTGATCGGAAAATAATATCAAACTGATTTTTTCTCTTCGAACACTTATGACATATTCAGTTTTTTCTATCCATGGATCTCTTACTGTAAATACACACTGAATATAAGTGTGGATATACAACAATCCTGTGTCACATAATTTTTAACTGATGTTTGTCTCTCATGATTCTCTAGGTTTGCTGTATCCTACTGGCACATACATCGACTAATATTTTGGATCTGATTTCTTTAAAATTTGTTAATTACAATCAGAAAAATATTAAATATTGTATGCATCAGATGTATCTTTATAATAAGTAAATGATGAACACGTGGAACAAGTGTTTTAAAACGGTGTACTGTATACCTGAAAACTCTCGCCGACGGCTGCGAAGAGACAAACTTAATGTTCCCCCTATTTTGCGACGTCTTCACCATTATGAACACCGCTCTCTGAAACGGTTTAACACAGTAATTAGTGATTCTGTGGCCATTACGGCATTACGTCGTGTAGCTTCGTTTAATCTGAGGCGCCGCTCTGTCGCTCTAGGGAAGGGGGAGGGGGCGAGGACAATGGACGGCGGCCAGGCTCAAGAGGCTCTTTGTGGCCACCAGCTTTGTCGGACTGTTTGCTGGACTTCTCAGGTTTTCAGAAAATACCACCGCTGCCTCGCTGTACTTGGCACAGGAATACGGCGTAACAAATCACGTCTGAAATGTGTATGTCTGAGCTTAAATTGCAATGCCTAGCCAGCGATATTATTTATATGCGATGGAGCACATCCTCCAATTACATTATCTCTGCAATAGTTCTAGTGAGTTGTGGGTGTGTTTAATTTAATTTAATTTACTTATATTCCTACTAAAACTATAAATAAATTAACTGATAAATCAGTCGATTGATTAAATAAAGATTATTTTCGCGAACAAGATACCAATGAAAGAAACCATACAATCCTGATTTTGATAAATAAACGAAATATAGGCCACTGTGAGAACATATCAGCAACCGTTTAGCTGCAGTCCCTCGAGGTTACATGCCTTGATCATATATACAGAGAAAAATGCATTAGGTTTTTAAAGTAAGTTATTTAGCAAAATTAATTTTGTGTTATGTATCGTGCGAATCTTTCTGACTGTAAAAAATTCCTGAGGGTAGGCCGTGACTACATTCTGGTAGCTATGAAATGTGGGATGAACTATAATAAAATATGGAAGTTACGAAGGCTACAGGGGTGAATGATGGGAAAATCTAAAAGAATCCCACATGAAATATAAGTATTGGGTTGAGAAGAAATCAGTCTGGAAATTCAAATGATCCACAATGCTCAAGATGAGGAAGGAAGATAATAGTCAAGATAGCGTAGAAATAGAACAAACAAGAAATACAACACAAATTGTGAAGAAATACAGAAACAAATAATTGTTTAAGTGAATGCGAAATTTGAAAATTTAACAAAATCAAATGAAAATTTAGTATGGGAAGTAAGGAAAAAATAGACAATAATGGAAAAATATATCTTCAGTCTTTGGCATAATATACACGGCTGGCAGGATAATGCATTATAAGGCAGTAAACAGAGAAAGAAAACGTAGCAAAAAATGAGATTTAGTATACAAATCAAAACGAAGGAAAATGTGACTTGCTGAAAATTATGTAAATACTGTCTCAATTTCCACTGAAGAACAGCGAATTAGATAGTTTTTACACTGAAATGGACTATCGTTGCATGAAAGAATCTTAAGATGTTTCATCGCTGCTGGAGAAGTAGTATACCTGAAAAGAAATCTACAGTGAAACAATTATCATCCCCATCTTTAAAAAAGGTTCCAGAAATTCCTGTAAAAATTACAAAGGCATAAACCAGCTTAACATATATGCAAAAATATTAGATAACCGTACAAGAGACATGGCGAAGTCCTTTATGCCTGAAGCTTAACATGAGTTTAGAAAAGGAACATCTTGTTCTGTCTATATTATTGTTGTCTCGCAGTTACTTTTAGAAAAGAAAGAATTTAATACTATATCTTTCATTGATCACTTTAAACTCCTATTTAAGAACTAAAACGTGTTATGTTTAGGGCTGTTGATATTTTTTAAAAATATCGGATTTTCGATATATCGATATTTTTAAAAGTACTAATATTGGCTGTCGATATATCGGAAAAAAGTATCGATATATCGATACTTTCATAAGTGCAATTTCATAAAATTAAATTTTGTAAAAATAAGGTTGTCCACTGATAAACAGACGTGTGATTTTGTTCTTAATCAGATTTTCTTCTAATGGTTTCTGTTGGTGATGATGATTGTTGATTTTTTTTTAAAATAATTTTCATAAAAATTAATAAAATTTATAAATTCGAAAGAGGTTCGAGGTAAATCTTATTTTGTGTATTTTTAAGATAAGCAATACAGTTGAGGCATTTATTTAGGTAGAAGTTTAGCTATCATCGCATGCATTATGGCTAAATTACATAACTTTTTTTCATATGATTTTGTGGTGGTATTTCATTTAGTTTTGTATTTTGATAGCTATTCTGAGTTGTTTTACTTTTCTTGCTCTTTAATTAGCAACTATTTGTTATTTATACTTCCCACTATTCCCGCTAACACTTTGGAGTTACCTGGAAAGTGCGCACGCTCATTTCAAACAATGGGCTCGCGTTCGATTCGTGCTGGGCGAGCGATGACTTCCCTACACTGGTGTCATCATCTGAATAAACTTGGTACCTATAACTTCCAAATTAATTATAGAAACGTAATAAGATTTACTTGAGCTTGCTGATCTCTATGCGTAACAGAAATTTGAGGGATATAGTGTCATTCAGAGCAAACGAAAAATGATAACTTATTTAAAAAAATATCGAAGCCGATATCCAGATTTCAGTATCGAAATATCGATATGTCGTCCTAAAAAATATCACTCATAAATATCGATATTTTCAAAAAATAAAATCGATATATCGATATATTATCAACAGTCCTAGTTATGATGCATCATGTCACAGAAAGGATTTCCAAATCACGTTAGAAGAACTATACAAATCCTTTCAATGGAAATTATGATTAGTCGAAAGTGGTAACTGATAGTCCGTAGCTGGCAAAAAAATAAACCAAGGTGTAAGACGGGATGACTTTTCAACCACTCGTTCCAGCATATACATAAACGATGTCATTAGGGAATGGCGGATTACATGTAAATAAAATTTTAAAATAGGACCCTTGGATATGAATATATTTCTTTTTGTTGACGACCAGGCAATTTTAGTTGCGGTCGAAAATAGTTTTCAAAGAAATTTATACTGTTAAACTTAAGAGCCAACACATACAATTTTGAAATATCAGAAAGATAAAGATAAATCATGGACTTCTATGGCAAAGAACCAATGAGAATTAAAATAATTATTAACAACAAACAAGTAATGTTTTTCAGTCATTTAGAATTACGGGTAGCGTATGATACAACAAATATGTTGACTTCCTTTCGTCAGATTTGTGGTGCAATCATAAGGGGAATGAGGGAGAAAGTAAGGAAAGAAACCTGCCAGAAATTCTTTTGACAGTACCATGGCTCAGAATTTTAGACACTTAATAAATCGTAATTCCATTGCCTTATATTCATTAAAATTCTATGGACTTTTGAACAGGTAGATTCCCAAAACTGACTTTAATTTGTTTATCTTACTACGGTCACCAGATTGACATGGTCCTATCCAGAATATATCTCTACCCAAAAGCCGAAAATAAATGAAACTGTCCTCTTTGTTGCAAAACACTGCTTACCACAGTCGGTTTATCCATGTAACTTACATATTCTTCCGGCTGGCCATCAGTCATGAAAAAAACATTCATCATTCAATTATTCGAAGATCGCAGACTCGAAAAATATGAAGCAACTCAAAATAAATTCACTAAAAGTTTACAAATTAGGTTGCAATGTATTACGCAACCGTCTGCTCTTAAACTCCTCTGTTCAACTAACTTCCTCCGCCCTCAAAGCAGGGGTGCCACACACTCAACAACACAAGCCGCTTGTATTGTTACAAAAGCTCTTACCAGACGAATTGTGGTGGCAGGGATGAAATTCTTAAGATTTATACCGGACGAAATGAAAGCGAATTGACAAAACCGAGGAATAGAGAATTAATTGATACCAACACGTATGCGAATGGACAGTGATCGGATGCCTCTAAAAATTTTAAAACTTATATCACGGGGAAAGAGATCCGGAATACCAATGAGAGGATGGAAGCAAAAGTTATTTTCACAAACTGAAGCCAGAACAGGTCAAAATTGCAGATGTTTGACGAAGAAAATATATTAGTTGATGAGAGCTCCTAACAATCCACTGAGAAAACTTTATGTTTTGAGTTTCAATAGTTCGAGTCCGTCCTTTTGAACGGGTGTTTCCAACTAAGCGTTCCGTCATGTGCTGTCTATGTCTACTTTCGTGTACAAGGAAAACCTTCTCGTGACTGTGGTCACGAAGCTACGGTAATTGTACTTTAACTGATACTCACCACAATTTTAGCTAATACGAACGTCATTGATAGGAGAACTTCTCACTATACAATATTTCGTAAGCCGATGGGGATAATTTGTAATCACCAGCTTGCTTATCGAAGGCAGGAAAAAAAAAATTATGCACTACAATGCTCTAGATTTATCCGTCGATGTATTTCAGAAGAGCAGGGCCTGCGGACGGCTTTGTGATCAACCTTTCTCTTATTTCCTTCTCAAGCTCAACATGAACAACATATTTCAGTTAATGCACAGTCAACTATACCTTAGGTAAACTGATTGCACTAATAATACTGGGAAATGAGTTCTCAGGCTTCCGCGGCTGTCTGGATTTTTCGGGAATGCCGGGTTATTTATTTGACTGCCTAAGCTTTCGGCTGCCATTCTACAGCCTTCGTCAGAGATACTGTTTATATTGACACAGCAACGAGTGCCAAGCATCGCAGAGTAATATGCCTTTGTCTTCATTGAAGTCGTCGGCATTCTTTAAAATTTCTGCTGCCTCTTTCACTCGTGGAGACCACGACTGATATTTGATCTACAGCAGCCTGCTGTCTTTAACTTTTATTTCGTGCTCGGTGTTAATAACATGGCGAACTACGGCGGATTTATCGTCAGTGTTTGTGTATTTTGTAAATAAGTCTAATATTCTGATAGCACAAACACATTACGATTTGTCTCATATTTTGCTACCCATTGAAGAAAGAAAGACAAAAATATGTTTACAGTTGCTTTTGTGAAACTATAATACTATACAATTTACACATGTGTATCGAGTAGGCTAATTTGGCTGAAAGCTCCGGGAGATAACAATAGCTTGAGTTGAAATGCTGACGCACCCTGAATACTTAACGTTGAGATTGCTATTTTGTAGATAGTTTTCGAAAAATGTTGATGTGACTGTAGTAATCAACAATCACGAAATATATTGTAAGAAAACTGAATAGCGTGTCAACCATTAGTATGAAAGTATACAATTCAGAGATTGCTCACTTTTCTCTCTCTGAAGATCTTCGTTAACATCGCCGTTGAATTTTAGGATTAATTAGAATACCTTCAGTAGCGTAACTGAGGGATCTCTGGTCCAATTACATTGAATCAGTAAGTTATTAATAATAATAGCGTCTTAGGAAAAATAATCGAATCTCAGAAACAGAGCTGAATATGCAAGTGTTATATATTTAAGGATTTTATTAAATCGGTTTCTTCGAAAACTTAAATTAAGTTACACTTCAGTCAGTCATATTCAGAAAATTTGCCGTTCTACGCTGAAATTACCAGAAACGTAAATATAACAACCTTTCACTGTTTTCAAAAAGGTATTTATTTTATTTTGATAGCTTATGGATCATTATGAGGGAGATAAGCAGTTCTTTGGAAACTGGTACTTAATACCCAGTTCTTTAATCCTATTGCGTTATAAGTAGTTAAGAAATAACAAAAGAAGGCATAATATTTCTTTGATTTAATGTACCAGTTTTGTCTGAACTTGTTGACTCTGTAAGAATGGACACTAGAAGCCTCTAACGTATCATTTCAGTATATCTTGCGATACATCGAGGACAAGCCAAGCTGAAAATATCTATCCTCAAAATTCTCGAAACGTAAAGGGTAACAGTTCAAAACCAAACACTTGTAAACAAACCGAAAGAAGTGAAATTGGGAAATGGATTCAGTCATAAGAAGCATCTGTTAGGATAAAAACAGATATTAGTTTAAATAGAGGGGGTTGGAGATTATCAGGGTAAAAGAGGCAATAGTTCCTTGAAAATCATGAATTGTTGAATCAAAGAAACGTCTTGTAATTATTAGAAACGTTTCAAATTCTACAAAGCATAATATTTTATACTTAAAAAAAAACTGCTGTTCATTTGTCCGCCCTGTTAATGTATGTTACAAAAATTAAAATTTATAGGTCGATTCTTTTTTTATTTTTGCAAGTAATTGTTATGACGGTATCAAATACTTCTGGCGAAGAGATCGTATTTCACTGCCTTTATGTCATCAAATTTCACAGTGAAAGTAATTTCACACATTTTACAATACGCGGTGCAATTTTTTTTCTTATGCAGCCAAGTTTTAAATTCCTCATTTGACTTTACGTTATCTGGAGCAACAATAAGGTTTCTGTATTTTTTTTTTGTAACTCACTCATTATTCTCCGCGAAAAAAACGAGCATGACGTTCCGTCTTCGACGTAGTGTAGGTAACTGAAACAATAATCCAATTGCTTCACGAAAATCGGATTTGTGACTAACTGTCGTAAACGTTTGAACACAGAGCCAAAAATCTGAATTACGTTCAACGAATGGCGGAATAAGGAGCGGGACGTTGTTTACTTCCTATACATTTGAGAAACCATCAACTAGTAATTTTTAAAATTTCTTAGTAACGTGAAATTTTGTGTTCGGTCGCATGTAGTGAACCAGACACGGGCAAATCGAATTAGAACGGGACAGTCTGATCGAAAACCGGAAGGTTGGTACATACCGTATAGAGCTAACATACTGAAAAGATATAACGCCAACGAGAAAGTCTCACTAGATACTGATTTAACTTCTCACTATAAAGTCAGTGAATTTGAGGAGTGTTGGGGAAGAAAACTTCTTAAAGAGGAGAGCGCAGATATCTGGATGGTGGTGTGAGGAAGTAATCAGTGCGTTCGCTGCTGTTTGTGCGTTGGCGAGGGCGGGCGAGAGTGCAGCGCGCCCCCCTGCCACGCCAACTCTAATAGCCGAGGCACTTCCTTTGCGGCTCGCCTCAGGCGGCAGACTATTCTTCGGGGCGGCGGCGGCGGCCGGAGGAATATTAAAATCGCGCGCCTGATTAACATAAAATGAGGGAGGAGGAGACGCCGGGCAGAGGGTGGGGCGTCGGCAATTGTAGCGGGCGTCGCCTACGAACGTCGCAGCCGCCCCGCGGAGGCGCGCGGCTGTGACGTCACTACAGAACAGACTTGACCTCTTATGGTGGACAAGGCCGGCACGCTCCTTTACATAGGGGCCAGTAGCCGTCTGCCGAGCATTAATTAAAGCATCCGAATTGTGGTACCCGTGATTTTGTTGTTTAACAGTTCAGATTTGTACGACAAAGTGTCTTCTGCTTTGTTAGAAAACTCCCGAAGTCATTTCTACGGCTTTTCGCCTCGTCGAAGTCGAGGCAGTTAGAAGCGAGAAACTTTTGCTTTTGGTTTTGCTCCTCGTCGACGTCGACGTCACCAGAGGCGAGAAAGGAGTGGAGAAAATGAACGGAAAGGAATTCGGCCATGACCTTTTGAAGGAACCATCCCGACATTCACCTGGAGTGATTTGGGAAATTCATGGAAAACCCAAATCTGGATGGCAGGACGGCGATTCGAACCAACGTCCTCCCGAATGCTAGGCCATACCGTTACCGTTCACCCATTACTGTCGATCGTGGTCAACTTATTATGCGCTTTTTCGTTGGACTAATGAAGCTACTCTGTAAGATAGAGAAACCAATGTTACGAACGGAGTAAGATGAAGAAGATTTCCACAGCCGGCCTCGACAGGGTAGGGTCACCGGTTCGAGTCCGGCCGTGGGCATGGGTGTTTAAGTGTTGTGTCTGTGAATTTCATGTCCGTCTTCTGGTGTGTCTAATTAGCTGGAAAAAAATTATCAGGCTGGCTGTATGGCCTAAGATGCCGAAAGCCATTAAAAAAAATTCCCCACTATTTACTTGCGGATGATACAGACTTAACACAGTGTTTCCTCTATGCCATTAATCCCTCGCGCGGTGTGCTTACCTCACCACTATTGCAGACTAGAGAGGTTGATTTAGTACGAGAATGTTCGGTAAAAAGTAGTATTCAGCCGAGGATTGGATGGACTCTATCGCACCAATAACGGGTGCAAAGAGACGCCGACCAGTTCCTTCCCTCTATGTGTCTCTAATTGCAGGTGTTGTATGCTTGTAGTTGAGAGCGATTAGTATTTTGAAGTGTAGTGCATCCTGTATATGAAGATGGAACAAGGGATAAATTGAAAATCTTTGAACAGCTCTGTTTAATGTTAAAATCAGTCTCATAACAATATGGTTTGTTACGGAATTCTTATTACGTCTGCAAGTTACCGTGACTTCATAATGGCAGAACGAGAAATTACATACTATAAATAAAAATTCGTCGATAAAATGTTACTTTCTCTTTTTAATAAAATGGGCTTACCTTGTTTATCAGTACTAGCACAGTGCTCGTCGGTGACCGCTATAGTGGAGGTTAATTTACCCGTACACCATTCACCCAATGAGAAATATATGTTTCAAGTCTCAATAAATTCGTGTCAGCTTAAAGCAAACCTAGATTAACCCACACCCTACCCAGAAAGGGGTAGGTTGGAATTGATTTACCCGTAAACTATCTTGATTCGTTCGAAGTGATTCATGTGTACCAAGCTTCATTAATTTGGTACCAGTCATTTCTCGTACTAAACTAAACGTTGATTTATCCCTGTTTTCATTTTGGTCCAGGCTACATTTCAACGTAATTACTTCTGCTAATGTTGCTGCTCGAAAATCGAAACATATATCTTACGCGCATTAATACATGCCACATACATAAAAACGTATGTGAAACATTTCTGTATGTTTTGGCATCATGTAGAATGGATTTTCAGAATATTAAAGCTCAAGGTCAAATTTAAAATTTAACGTATGTCTTAAGACGTTACGACATATTTGTTTTATGAATAATCTAGCATTACCTGAAAGTTTCTGAATCGACTTTCACTTTGTTTTCTTAGTATCAAACAATAGTTGTGTCTCATTATGCTACCTCGCCTGCCGTTGCAGCTGAAAATTTTATCATTATGCTTCCTGATCTGGCACTGGCGCTAAATATTAAATTCTATTTCGTACTTGTACAGTTGAAAATCAAGTACTCAAATTATTTTAAAATACCCCTTATTGATAACAGGAAAGGCTCACTTCCCGTAAAAAGCAGTAGTTATACATATGTTCTGTTAGTAATCAGAGATCGTAGCTTTGTTGCCCGAGATAACTTTGGTGACAACGATGTTCTCTAGCGTTTATTTCGTAATTAATAATTTCCTCTTTGCGTAATTTCCTCGTCGCATTCAGTACGGCCATCTTTGTGGTTTAAAGAATGCATAACCTAAATTTAAGGAAGGAACCCGAAGATGTGGTAATACAACTGTTATTTTTTTACGAAATATGACGTATGCAACATCTAGTTAGTATTGGATCTTTGTTGTTTCACGCTATTCTTTCAGAATTTTATTTACTGCTGCGGAATTATGTAACGTTGCAACATGAGGCATACAAAATGATTCAATTCAGATTCGAAGCTATAAACGGTGGTGCAGCATCGAAATTTGATCAGTAGTTTTTGAGTTTTTCTGGATAAAATATATACAATTTTCGTTTTATATATGGAGAAGATACATTACAGTTTCATTTCCGTAGAAGCACCTAGAGAACAGCTTTTGTATACTTGAATCGGAATGTATTATATGATAGGAACATAACTTTGAAGAAAGCTTGTAGACCTTTAAGGTTTGGTTAATTGCCTTACCAGACTTTAAAACTATTTCTGAGCCTAATGAAAGGCAAAAAGAGAAAGATAGACTTTGACATGAAACGTTAAATCTTCAACTTAAGCTAGGCAGACAGTAAAATTTCGTAAGGATTTGCTTAATTAACACGCTGTTTTCGTATGCTACACCGCATTATAAGTCGTTAATCGTCAAACGTTCTCGCAAAAATAGTGAGTGCACCAACCAATCACAATGCGGCCATTATCCGAAACATCGAGAACAATAATGTATAACTTGAAAATATAAATTAAAACGGTACTCAGTTGAGTTGATATATCATTTTAGTCTCAAGTCATTAAACCGTTTATATAATTGAAAAATTAATTGAAGTGCCCACGGCTACGCTAAAGACACAGTCGCTAGCAATCATTTATTTTAAATAGCCAAAATTAATATAACTGCACAATTTATCAATATTGCGGAATGGATGATTTTAAATAAATCTCATTTCTACCGCGTGTAGAATTGTAGGAACTATAAGACAATATGTAACTAATTATATTGGATAGAATGTTTGTGACTGTATTGTCTAGTGTGACAAATACTTTATTTCAAATCTTTTATTAACCTGGCTTTCTCGTCCCTTCCATATAATAAGCATAACACACATCTCCTGTATAGATACCTGTTTAGTTTCCATCCTCCCCGCCTGGTACTAAATACAGACGTTCCGGACTACCTGCTTCATCGTTCTTCTAGAGCAAAACTGCGCTGAGATGTACTCTACTAAGCACAAATTCTATCTTTTTGAGGATATAAAGATAGAAATTTATTGGAAAATGTTATGAGTCGAATGAATAGGTGATAATAGCTGTAGATGGGTATCATTCAGACCTTCCAGAATCATAATTCAAGTATGGCGTCCATAGACTGGACAATCGTTGCACGAAGTCCATTGAAGTAAATTGTAACTACGTAGGAAAATAAGTTACGCTGCCTGACAAAAAAAAAAAAAATGAAGCACATAGAATGGGTGAGGAAGCAAAATTAAAAATCACCTTTATATTCACCGACGATGGTCATGCGAGGAGTATAGAAACGCTATTCATCGCTAAACATTTGCAACGCCGTTCATTGTGTTTAGCGGTAGGGAGATGTACCATCCTTACAATGTTTTGCAGAGTCACAGCGGTAGCGTTACGTTGTGGGAAGTCATCGAGTACGATTTCAGTTCACGGCGGGTAGTAATTGAGGGAACTCTAACGACACAACAAGCAACCAGCTTCCTCATTTGTTAATTCTCGGGCGACAGTATCAAGGAACCATTTTTCAACAAGACAATGCTCATTTACACGCAGCACGTGTCTCTATGCGTGGTGTTGAGGTACTCCTGTGTCCAACACGACCCCGAGATCTGTCTATCGCCGAAAGAACTTGCGTAAGACAAGCTCGGACACCAACTCCGACGCAGTGCCAATATCGAGAATATCAAGGACCAATTACTACTGTTGTGAACCAGTTTGGGTCAGGATAGCGTACAAGGGCATGATGACATTCTTCCCAGTCTAATCAGTGTATGCATCCCGGCGAGAGAATTGGTAACGTTATGCTGATAAGTGGGCTCATATCACCAAGTTCCTTGTCAATTTGACTCGATTTTGTAAATACTGAAATAACATCACATACGCTCTCACCATGAAGTTTCATTTAATTCTCTCGACCCCTTCTGGGTGCCTCACTTTTCTTCAGACAGTATAATTTTTTAACCAAAAAAACACACTCTTTCACCATAAGGCCGAGAAATTTTCTCCTTTATATTGTATATCGACGAACCAGATGTTCAATATCAGCTAAGTGCTAGGGAGAGCGAAAGAGCAGTGACGAGCTAATCATGACAGGATGTTGAATTTCAATTTCTGAGCATAGACGTGTGACTGGGGGTGAAAGACGTTCTACGAGAAATCAGCAGCTCTTGTATCGCTCTCATTGCCACTAACTACGATCAATCACACCCGTGAGGGAATCCATCTTTAGTTTTATCTACTACTTTTTTCGTTTCATGAGTGAATGCCCTCACGTCTCGTAACTGTACAGTTTATTTCATAACAACTTTCAGTCGAATAATCAGTATGGTTTTGCGAATTAATTATTACCTGAAATTCTCTAAGTAAGCATACTGCTCAAAACACTGGAATTTCAAATGCGTGCCAGCAAATTTATCCCTATTATCCTGAGTCTCTCCTTCACTTGCCTGTACATTTTGCATGCTACTTGCTGGAGATAGCGGGTACTGACCACGCAGTGTGTGGACTCGGCGGGACACTCCTTGAGGTTCCTCTGCGCCGTGTAGTTGAGGCAGGGCGTGATGGACCCCACGCCGTCGGTGTACTCTCCACAGCGGAAGCAGCGCAGGGCCAGAGACGGCGCCACTGCAACACACCAGGAGCACAACGGTAGAAGAAAAAATCCACGTCTTAAACAACGGGACTATATATCCTCATTTCTTACGCAGTTTAGTGAGATTTTAGGTTTAACCTGGTCACCTATCAACAACATTCTGAGTACGAATTGAACAAGTAGGTATGAATATCAGACACTTGTAAAATAAAAAAAGGAGACATCACCAGTTAAAGGAAGAAAGTATAATATTTTTAAAAGTTTACAAAAATTAGTTAAGACGGTTGACACCTAACATACCTAACACAGTTTTTTATGCGTGGTTAATCTACTTTTAAGACAAGATTATTTCTTAACTGGAGATAGAAAGATGTTAGGAAATAAAATGACACACATATTCAACATTCAAATTCTTAAAAGTATGGAAAAGAGCATGATTAATGTACTATTGTACAGTAAGTAATCGTTGCAATGTAACTAGACAAATATATATATATATATATATTTTGTATGAAACATATCTCGGAAAATAGTTAACAATTTGGATTACACAACATTCAGATTCTTAAGAGAAAGGAAAAGAGCATGATTAATGCACTATTGTACAGTAAGTAATTGTTGCAATGCAACTAGACAAAAATACATGTTTTTTGTATGTAACAATCAAACTCTTCCTAGCTCGGAAAATAGTTAACAATGTGGATTACACGTGCGTTGCAACTGTGCAGAACAGTCTTTTCTCTGTTTAAAATTGTAAATACATAGCCAAGGAAATATAGTTATTTTCTAGCTAGCTAGCCTGCGAGATGACTGAGGTTCCTACTAGCAGTGTTTATTATACTGGGGCCGAGCGTGGTGGGCGAGGGGTGACGTTCTGGCCTCGCATTCGGGAGGACACTGGTTCGAATCCCCGTCCTGGCATCCAGATTTAGGTTTTCTATGGTTTTCCAAAATCACTCCATACGAAAGACGGGATGCTTCCTTCAAAAGGCCGCGGCTGCATTCCTTCCCGTTCTTGTACCCAATCCCATCCTGCCTTTAATGACATAATGACAGTGACTCGTAAAGCCACCAGTAAAAAAAAAAAAATTCTGGTGAGTGAACGCTAATGTTTTGGAAGAGGAGAGTTTGGACTCCGATTTGGTCCTCAAAATTTCGGTTTGGCATGATTTACCGAAATAAATTCAGCCGAATGTCAGTATGGTTCATTGAAAAGACTACGGCCGAATTTGATCTATTTATTTGCTCCAAACATCTGACGTATATATTGTCCCGGACAATAGCAAGCTGCAAAGTCCTAAGTGAAAATAAACACATAAAAAAACTGGGATTAGCTGTAGCAACTATACAGCAATTGCGTTTTCGGTTATACATTAGAAGATGTTTTTTGTATTGTTTGCTGATTAATAAATCCTACTTTAGGTACGCCCTGTATTCTGCATCGTAGGAACCAGGAAACAAAGGTTATAGAGATATTGCTGTACGTATGAATAACATCTGACCACAGTACTCAGTGTTTCTAAACCCATCTTGATTCAGTCTGGCTCTCAGCGGACTGGTGAGACGGAAGGAGGTTAGACTATCCCGCAGAACGATGTGTCCCCGTGGATAGCTGACGCTATGGCTGGCTGGCTCCGTGGAGTGAACAATACAGTACAAGCAGGAACAGCCGTCAGGGGAGCTGTCGCACCGCGTGCTCCAGGTGCCAAACAATAAAGGCAGAACACAAACTATCACAGCATCAGCACCACAGGAAGCAAGAGAACCTTACACTATACCACATGTTCTGGTTTCCTTGGGAGTACTTTATAATTGAAGAAATACTCTCAAAATATGTCCACGTTAAAGTTAATCTTTGGTTACAACAACAGATCATTCACATACGTTACACTCCATGGTCAGGGTTGGAACGGCTTGTGATCTAAAACTGTTAAGCGTTTAGGCCATTGCAGAAGGTTGTTAGTTTCTTTTTAATTATAACTTTAAGACATTTCTAGATAATTAAAAATGGGAGATGACAGGGGAAAACAACAGAAAGAAAATTCACATTGCCTAGGTATTGACCTGTCATAATATTGGGATACAGTGGAAAAATGGCTGGAATGGAGACGGAAGTCGTGACTTCTCGAATTCCAAGCACAAACGCTAAGTGCTCGTACACGAAGCTTGTTATGGTACATGGAGTGCGCACTGTTGAATTGCTAGCAATCAGCATTAACGAGGTCTGTTGACAATTTATATTTGCTGTACTTTTATTTTAATGGTATTTTATTAAACCTCTTTTGCATACTAGTACCTTTCTCATTTGTGACACGAGTTTCAATTAATATTTGTTTTATTATTGGTAAGTTTGTTCCAGCAAACGTAGTTATACAACAAACGCATGTTATAGATATTGATGAATAATTATTTTAATTTTTTAATATAATATTAATATTTTTAGGTGAAATTTTAATTTTATTTATTTTCTGGTGGCGAAGTCATTATATTTAAAATAAAAACTGTGATTAGATACCCTATGATTTCAATTGTTAATTATGACCAGAGTAGTATTGCTTAGGCTCTTAACACTAAGAGGATTTGGCGGCATATTATTTACGAAGAGGAAACTGTGGTGTAATTGGTACAGCGATCATTTTTACTTTATTATTGGAATATTTTATTAGAATTTTAATTTTTTTTGTATTAAAATGAACGATATTCCAGTTTAAGATACAACTTATAACATAGAAAATATGGGTTAAAATAAAAAAAAATTAAACGCATATTATTGTTTATTCTTTACTTAAAGGTGGGTTTAAATGTAATACCAATAACTTAATTAATATAATTTAAGATGTAAAATGTGCATACATCGCCCGTCGCTGTCGTTAGGCCTAACAGAACAAATGTACTACATGGTGTATCTAGAAAGTAGCGCAAAATTAATGTCAAATATTTTACTTAAAAATAATTTAATATTGTGAGATTCAAGATATCCTCAAAATAATATATTATTTTTACGTTTATGTGTATTATTTTTAGTAATAAATAAAATTATTAGTTTATGTTTTAGTATATTTTATAAAAATATTGTTAGTATATATTATTAGTAAAGTAATTAGATTATTTATTTATCGTTTATAGCTTCAAGACACTTTTAAAATAAAACTCAACAACAATTATACAATAATTGTGGAACTATTTTAATATCTGTATTCATATATGGTAGAGAAGACAATGTCCTCAACTAGCAGGTGATAAGGCCACTAAGTCAGGATCGCCAGCAATGACCTATATTTCTTGATGTCGGAATGCTCTGTGCAGGCCGCCGCCTCCAGCATTGCCAAATTTAAATTCGGGAGACTACTAGGAAAGTAACTGGATTTTGTTGCATTGAAAGAAAGTATACATTATGCCTGTTGTACCAGGTATATCAAAACATAGATTCTTATAATCGATTTAAATAGATCCACAAATAAATTAAAAGTAATGTTCAATATCATATATATATTGCTTCTATAAATCGTTTTTTTTTTTTTTTTTGGTCACGACCCATTATCTCCCTTCATACCGAACCGAAGTCAGTAAATGAGATATAATTTTAAAGATTAAGTAATAACTGTGAAAGTCGCACATATGAGATGGTGTATGGACTAACTTTTTCTAATTCTCCCACCTACCTTAAAGCGATATTGCAAACGGATGAATCTGAATGTATGTGTTACACTCTAGTCATTGCAGATAACTGGATAAAGTCTCAAGTTGTAGGTCTCATTCAGAATAACCTCTTTCCAAGGCAGTAAGAGTGCTTGCGTCTCGACTTCTCTCTGCGACGGGAATATCGAGGCGAACTTTTATTTCAACCTCAGCATAATTACTTTTCTTTCCGGGGTCACATTCAGAATATTTAATTGCCTTTATTAGAAGCGGAGAAGCACAGCTCAGCACTTCATGAACTTTTCTCCGCATCCCCTTTTCGAGACGACCACCACTGCTGCTGCCTCGAGTCGATCACAGAGGGGGCCGTGGTAAGACAGGCAACCTCAGACCTTCCGGCTGAATAATGGAGAAGGGCTGTAGCCTAATTGGGAAGCGCCCACAGCATGCTGGCGAATGCTGACGTGAATCTGACTGACCAGGTAAACGAGGATGTCCCAGGTACAGCCACAAAAACAGTGTCATTAGTTGATTGAAGCCACCTGCCACTCAATGCTGATAATTGCGCAAACTGGCGACATAAGCGAAATTCTCATGTTTCTCGGAAGAAACGTTAATGCAAAATTTCTTACGCAAAATACTTTCTTTTTTTCTTTCATCTGCGTACGGACGTTTAGAAGTTTTCGGAATCGTGACCGGATCGTTCTGTAAATTATTCTATGCTGTAAAAATAAACTAACTCAAAGAAAATTATCCTGAAAAGATTTCTTTTTCTCCGGGCTTTACACCTCGTCAACGTCGATGTCGTTAGAGGTGGTAAGGGATTGGAGACAAGGAACGGAAATAATTCTGTCATGGCCATTTGAAGCAACCATCCCGGGGATCACCTGGAGTGATTTCGGAAAACTGTTTTCGAGGCCGGGAACTTACACACCACCAATCTATAACTGAAATAATTGTAAACATTATCTGTGAAACGTCTTTAGAACGATTAATGTACTAAAGCGTCAGCACTGAAGGGGGAAATAATTCTTAAACGCTTTTTTTCTTCACCTAAAGCTATTACTTTAACAACTAATAATCACATCCATTTATTACACTACGCTTTGTTTTAATTCACCATGATTTATTTGGACTCGAATAAAGAATGTTGTTAATTGATGGCCCTAAATATCACAAAACAAACATTATTTTTATTAAAAAAATGTTAATTATAGAAATGCTAATTTCTGGTTGTTGTGCTGCGGTGCATCAGTTCATAGCGTAATCAAACAGCATAAAGTTCAAACAGCTATTTAAACCGCTTGCGACTAACTGAGATGTTACAGATAAATTTGCAATTAATCTTTACCTTAAAAAAAAGAAACAAACCATCTGTTTTTAAAATTCAAGATTTGGTATTTGTAATGTTTTTACCAAAACAGAAATTAATCAATAAGAATTATTTTATACGATACCATTACTAAACTAAAAAGTGATTATGCTTCATACAGAAGGAACAATGTGTACATTTTTTCCATTTTGTAGACATTAGGCGAACTGTGGAGTTATCGTGTGCAACTAGTAGTCTGATCATTCTTGTGTGTTCCCAGGCAGAGAGTCTTATTACATATAAAAACAAAATGAAACTTGGAATGTAGGCATGAAACAATTAATCTTAACATATTAACATCAATATTTTCTTAACCTTCGTTGTTTTCTTATTAATTTGCTAGAAAGCGTAACTTTATTTAAAGATATATCGAATAAAATGTTTTCGACGTTAACTATTAGTTTCTATCCGAAATAAAAGAGTATAATCTTACTGCAATTGTTATGTTTAATGGATTTTAATATCTTTGTTTCTCCTTTGTGTTAAATATTTTCCTGATTCCGCTCATATTTCCCAAATAACTGGTTTTACTTTTGTTCCTCCCTCTCCCGTACCCATACTGATTTGAATAACAATGTAGTAGTACCGTAGCCCCTACTTGGAATACAAAGATGATTTATTCACTTTAATTAAATGTAATAATCAGTCCGTAATATAACTGAAAATTACGCCGAGAACACCGATTCAAACACAGAGCAAGCATTTGAATACATCTATTGATGTCTACTTTGCTTCATAGTTATGAACGGAAACTACAAGTAAGAGTATCTCAAGGTGCGACCTGTGCTAGAATACACGTGAAGCGCAAGTCAACTTTCAAGTTGTCGGTTAATTAGGTAATTCACTCAACGCCGAAAAGAACTAGTCGAAACACAAGTGACGAAGCGAACTGCTGATTAAATAAAACACTTCTTTTTTTGGAGTGTGGAAGGGAGAGAGTTAACGGACGGAGCCGGGAATGTAGTGTCTCTGCAAGGCGGAACAGGTCGGCAAACGAATGCGATGGCTATCTGTACCGTGGCCTTGTGATTGCGGCCACAGGGAGTCCATTTAATTAAATGTACTGCACCTTCGCTAGGCCGTCTTTCACACTGTCCCAAAGCCTTTTCCCTGCTCCCTGGGAGAGGTTGCGGGACCCGTTGAAAAAACGACTGACAAGTCTTCAAATGGAATTGGGGTTGGCAAGAGGATACGCAGTCAACGCGTATAGCACCAAGTGGATACGTCACGAAGACATTCGGTAAGAGCGACGAAACCGTATGTTCCTTGCAGTAACTTCAGTGTTGTTCAAATATTATTTTGCTAACCAAATCTTGAGCCCGGACCGTTGACTCAGTTGGGTGCGGCACCGCGATGGTGTTCGACGCTGACACGAAGCTGGCTGGTTCGAGTTCTAGTGGTGGACCGACAGTGTAGAAGGCGTAATGGTGCAAAATTCCTAATCACAGGATTGTGCAAGTCCTAGATTAAGTCCCAAACCTCTCCGCAGTGTGTATGTAGTGAGGGCATAAGACACTGTTGATGGCAACTCGACCGTTGGATGTGGACGTTAATCTTGGCGGACCTTAGGTGTCTTTCGGAATAGTAGGCCTGAATTTGTCGGCACCTGGATAGCCCCATTCCTTCTTTCATCACTCGTCCACAACACGCACATTATCACGACTCAGCTCGTTACAATCTTTGATAACCATAATTATTGGCTATAGTGATAAATTTTAAATGTTTTTGAAGCTCACAAACGCGGAGTGTGTCGTCACTGTGGCGCGACAGCAAGCTCAAGTGCATACCTGTACCAACCGGAACAATGCTGCCTTGGGGCCGCTACAAGGGTAGGCGAAACAGTTAGCCAGAGATAACCCTCTACCTGCCTCTTCAAAGGGGCAGCGCGCATGGATGAACATACGTCAGTTTACATCAGTTAACGGATCGCTGTCTAAGATCACTACACCTCCCACAGGGGCGAGGAGGCAGTTCGAAACAAGCTCTAGTAGATACGGACCGACACGAAGAGATTCAGCCTATCAGAGCCCCGTAATAAAGTTGCATATGGCATGAGTGTGTTTGTGTGCAGGTGCAATCCAATAAGAATATTTCTTAATACATGTGACGAAGTTTTCCTTGGAATTTGTTCACATGTATAACGTGCGAGGGCAGTTGAATCGAGCTGGAGGGGTAAAAAAGTGGGAGGAGAAGCGACGAAATAAGCTACTATGCGAGCGACGAGAGACTTGCCTTACCACCGCGGACCTAAGAGACCAGACTTTCACCCGCCAACCACGGCCGATTTGCAAGTACCCAGGTCTTCACTTGGTGCTATCTGCATTCACACCAGGCGAATAGCTGTTGTTTTGGTGTGTGGTTCTGCCATTGATAGCCGTTCTACAGATGATCGTCGGTGGTGTCACTATTACGGTAAACGTGACGCCAGTACAAGACATAGTGTTCGCACGACTGGTTATTCGAACAATTTCCCTTTAACGGTTCTGATCAGAGCGATCTGATGTGATTTTAAATCAAGTCCCTCTCTCCAATGAATTCAAAAACTGAGCATTTAGTGGTGAGCTTCATTTTCTTGTAGAACCAATAAATATTGTTGCAAAAACAATTTCGTGAAGCTTATTTGATGGTTTGTTTTGAATAAATTAACTCACTATCAGTTTTATGCAAGCTTTGTGTGCGTGTTGTGTGTAGAAGCTTGATGGTATTCGAATTTGATGGCGGCATTTCTGAAGGATAAGGTGTTGTGATTTGCATATTGAATTTTGATTGTTTATAACATTTAAATTTAAATATCACCTATGTCTGTAGGCCGCATATTTGTTTTAAAATAAATAGTCTGTTTACGACGTATCTTTAGTCTTAGAAAAATTGTCCTTGGATTTTCTGAACAATAAAGACGCAACCATTAAATTTTCAGCGACTTCAGTGACTGGTTGGATTAACATTGCGTAAAGCTAATATATATGGGCAACACAGGGAAGACTCTTCGATGTACTGTACGTGGAAATAGTGATGAATCCTTTCTTTTTCAAGTTCGAAATTTTTGTATGCCAGGGAGTTTAAATGACTGACATAATATAATCGTTGGTAGAAAAAATAAACAAGCGAATACGCATGAAGTATTTTTTCTAATATATGAAATTTCCACTGAGAATAATAACATATATTTTACTGAACCTTGTAGGTGAGCATACAATGTCAGGGCTTGGCATTTGACAATATCCTGGTTCATGAAATTGCCTATAAATTTAGATTGTTTCCAAAGCATATCAGGAAAGAGGTGATTTCTTCCCGTACC
The DNA here is from genome assembly GCA_031002005.1 of Vandiemenella viatica. NCBI lineage: Eukaryota > Metazoa > Arthropoda > Insecta > Orthoptera > Morabidae > Vandiemenella > Vandiemenella viatica. The sequence continues at coordinate 64,846,199 of CM061920.1, forward strand.
CTTCTTAATGACTTCACGAAACTTAATACATATATTTATTTGACGACACTACTAAGTGACGTGTTCATATTCACGTTCATTTACTAACGAAGGTGAATGTATATACGGAGAATTAACATTGATTACATCATATAAAAATTGTATCTAGAAAGAACTTTAGATATTGAAACATATTTCAACGTTTGATATAAGCGATACACACATTCAGAACATTCTTTGACTTGTAAAAGAAGATGGGAATCGCGAATCGAACAAAGTCGGACTAGTAGCGAAGCAACATCAGCAATTGTAATGGCACGTTCCCGGCTCTCAATCTGGTGTAATGTGTATGCGTGCGGAATGCGTAAGTAATCACCTGCAGCTGAGATTCGCATGTTGTTTGCATTACTTTATCGCACTGGATGTTATTTGTTGCGCATGTTCTGTATCTACGTTTGCCATTACCGTATCACCCTTTTAAATTTTAAAAAAAAATAATAAAAGTCCACATTGCTCGTATTGCCTTTTAATTGTGATTTAGAAATTACATACACACCGGAATTCCACAATGTGATTGGTGAAGGTGTAAAATAATTTTTTATACCCAACTTTTAATTGTTACTAGAGATCACCCAGTGCTCAAAATTCGATCTGATTTATTAAGTTAATAAGTTTTTTTTGTAAAAAAGTAATAATTATTGCAAATATTTTTTAAAATTTGTTCTATTGCGTTTGCTGCGAGCAAAGATATATCATATAGTACACATTGACGGTGTTGGCTGCGAGGGTGTTTACCTAGTGTTGTTTGCCTTAATTATAAAGTAATAAAATTAAAAATTTAATGTGACAGTAAAAAAGCACAATTAACAGCTATTATTTGCATTGATTTTTGATGCAATTTTGGTCATTTATATTTTTAACTATGTTATTGGATCAAATAAAAACTAACAAAAAATAAATGTTTTTCATTGAACATAAAATAGTTTGAAACTTAATGATTTAAAACTTCTGTATAAACTATGTTTTTTGTGTAAACTATTTCATCATTTGCTAAATGCCTTCGACCATTATATTCTGAAATATAAAATCTCAAACCATCGAATGATCAAACTCTACTTGTTACGACGGACAGTTGACCATGTGTAAATATGAGAGATAAGTCTTAGCGGGTTTGCTGCAGGATTATATTTTCTGTAAAGTCTGATTGCCTCAATAAAATTCATACTTTTTTGAAGCTTTTTCCTTGAGACTTATTTATTGTCATCGCAAATGCAGGTATAATTGGAAATTGAGTTCTTTGAATCTTAAATGGTAAAATTGTACCAGAAAAAGTAAAATTTATACATGGAGTCAAAATTCTCTTATTGCGAACGTTTTCGGTTAAAACTTGGCAATCAATAGTATTACGATGCATACACTTGACGCGCATTCTTGTTCCATTGACTAATGCTTCCTTTGTATTTAAGTTTCTGATCAGTAACCTTCAATGCAATTAACTTTCAATACTGAAAGATTTCGTTCAAATTGTGGCTCACCATCATATTACAGCTACATCAATCTGAAATGCATCATTGTAAAATCGTATATCTAAATCACGATTGGCTTTAATGAGCGTACAAATTTCTTTATTTTGATTTTCAATTCAACTTTCTGACAGTGATCTTTCATTACAATGAATGACTGAACAAAAGGATTAATGCATTCCGAACATACTCCTTTTCGAAATGTTGTTTCTATAAGTTCAGAGATTAAACTCGACTGTTTTGTTTCACCAAAGACCACAAAGAATCTTAAAGCCGAAATTACACATCAGATAGTTGGCTCCGATCAGATTTCACACACACACACACGTAATTAATATATTTGTAAGATATACTATATATAATTTTAGCTTTCTGCATTTCTTAAGTTCCTCCGTTTGCGCAATATTCCGGCCGCTACCTGCGCCATCTATCAGCCGTCACCTTAACCAGCGCCAGAAGCGAGCAAATATAGAGTGCTCTGGCGGCATTTGAGCGAACTATGTAGGGATGCGAATGTTTTATTTTATATAATTTAATGTATTTGTAACACAAATTATGTATAGAGTTTAGCTTTCTGCACTTCTTCTCCATATAAAAATTAATTATGCCAAATCTCACACTTCTCCGTGCGCGCAAATTCTTAAAAAGGGATACGAAATTTTCGCTTAACGTGTTAATATATAGATTTAGAAATTACTTACGCACTTTGATTCCATAATGTGATTGGACAAGCTGTAAAATATTTTTTTTTTTTTTTTACATGTAGAAATTGTTATTGTGATACCGCATTCAGAAATTAAATTCCATATTTACGATTTTGTAGGTTCCGAGTGAAATACGAAACCCATATTCATTCGCTTCGTCTCTCAAACCACCACAATTTCTGAGTGCGTAAACTTAGAAAACCAGAAACTAAGATGTAATCATCAATGTACAATACAAATGTTCATTTCATCACATTCAAACACAAATTACACGCCAAGTTTACAAGACAAACTTTAAATAAATTCGCGGATGTGAGATTTCAAATATCACGAGATGTAGGCCGGTAAAAGGAAATTCCAAATGTCAATACTACCGGTCAAAGAAACAAAACATACTTATGTGAAATACTTTTCTAGAATAAGCGAATTTACTCGCACACATACATACAACTGTTGAGCTTAATGGCTTGTTTAAAACCTCACAACACTCACAGCATTTAGCGCATCTACGCCAGAGAGTCAAGCAATCATAGAATTTTAACCTGCCAATAACAACAATTTAAAAAGGGCATATATTAAAATAGTGTAAATTAGTCAGTCTAAAATTAATTCGAAAAAATAAGATACTTAAGATGATTTTTCCTTTTCGTGCTTAGCCAAAAAACTATTCGTCGTATTTTAATGAAATCATTATCTATGCACAGACCATCGTGTCGGGGAAAAAAGGCATGTTTACTTTTGCTGTGGCATTGCAAAGGTGATAAGTAGGGTTCGGATCTTTAGGACCCAAAAAATCGCGAAATATGCAGGCAAATATGACCTTAAAAATGGGTAAATATGACCTAAAAGAGACAAAATATGACCAAACATTAAATTTTTTATTCATTAAAAATGCTCAAATGTACATAATTTATTTTATGTAGCTTTCAAGTAGACAGTATAATTTGCTTCTATGCACTCACTGTACGATTGGGAAATTAATTTTATTGAAAGTTATTTTCTTGTTCCTGTAAAAGAATGGATTACTAGAATTTTACTTTTAAAAATGGAAATTTACTATACATTTGTTGTGAATTAGTGTACATACCATTTTTTATTCTTGTTTGATGCCAGCATTGCAGTATATCACCACATGCATCTTCAAGTTCTCGAATAGGAATTTTCTCCGGTTGTCACTTAAAACTGTCTTGTAGTGTGAGAAGCTTCGTTCGACATTGCAAGATGTGACGGGAGCGTACATAAACAGAGTCAGGTCACTGCAATTTAATTGTGGGTCGTATTCAGTCAAAACAGATTCGCCACCATGTAAAATTTCACTAATTTTACAAATTGTTTTATATCCTTTATTCCCACACAACACTTTATCGAATTTGTTTTTCAGCAAACAAGCCACACTGCCCCATGCTTGGCCTATTTCGGTTTCCACACTTTTAACGACCGCCAAACTTTCATTCAGTTCTAGACCAATTTTTTCAAGACGCGAAATCGCAGTTGTGATACCTGAAAAACTTGACTTTATGTACGCCAAATTTCTGAACAAATTACTGGAAAACAGTTCTTGGACAATTTTTATGGAAGATGCTTCACTGCTATCAAAATTATAAACTATTTACCGTAATTCACAGTAATAGCTAACTGCATCGAGCCATGTGCCCCAACGAGTAAGTACTGGTTGTGGTGGAAGAGGGATGGAAGGTGCGTCTTCTTTAAATTTTGCCATTCTCATTGGAGCTTTAACAAAAATCTTTTTTACATTTGAATTTAACCTATCAACATCAGGGAAATTTAGTCTTACTTCCTCGGCAACTTTATGTAATCCATGAGCGAGACAGGTTAAATGCACCATCGAAGGATACAACATCTTCAGACATTTCCCAGCCTTTACCATGTACGGCGCAGCGTCGGTCACAAATAGTAAGACATGTTCTCGCTTAACTTCACCGCTCCATAACAGTTTCATAGCGTTGTCGAAACGGACGACAATTGTTGAATGGTTTACTGATTCAAGAGCTTCACAGTCCAGTAAAAATATATCACCCGGTCTGTCAGAAAGTAGGGTTCCAACGATAACATTTACAACGTGTCTTCCACAAGCATCAGTACTTTCATCCATTGATACCCAGATCTTATTGGTGCCTATCTTAGTTCTGATTGCCTGCAATACATTTTCATAACAAGACGGTAAATAGTTCTTCCTCAATGTTGATTCGGTTGGAATCGTCTGTGTTGTGTATTTCTCCAAGAACGATTTGAAATGCTCATTGTTCACTTTATTAAGTGGGATGTTGGCTGATACCATCATTTCACAGAGTTCTTTAGAAAAAACTGATAATTTGGAAGACGACGAAGCTGTAGATGTATCCAAGAAAAGTCGCTGTTTGCTTTGTCGAGTTGAATGTCGTATTACGTTATTCTTGTGTCTTGATGTATTGCAGTGCTGCTGCACATGAAATCGCTTTGTTGCATTCACTTTAGTTTCACATAATTTACAGAAAAGAACTCTTTCATCTGTGCTAAAATACTCCTCTCCAAATTCCTTTACGTAACTCCGTAACTTTACACTTTCAGAAAGTTTTGTTTTCGGCATGGCGGTACTCACTGATCCACTGCAGATTTAAGACTGGTTCAGGATTATTTTCAAAAGCATTGGTGACAGTGCATGAGTGGCTGAAGGCTTTGTGTTTGTTTCGACGCGGAGAGTCTGGTATGTGGGGAATACCTGACCCAGGTAGGGACGGGTTTCCCGTTAAGCAGCAGTTTCGCCGTACTGAATCATTGGAAGACAATTGATTCCTCTCAACTCATCGGTGGGTCACTGCAGTGGACTCAATTCCCGCGATACCGTCGGAAGTGAGACATTGATTGAAGCGGCTCGACACAGGCATGCTGCTGCTGCATAGTCGAATTTAAAAAGCGGGCGGAACATTAACGTTTAGAGAGTGAGAATAATTTATAACTTTAATTCTTGGCTGGTAAATTCTGAACAATTTAGTTACAATTAGTTTCGTTTCTTTCTCCAATGTATAACAGGAATATATTTCTCTGAATAATTATCTTAATTTCTTTTCATCTACAACTTCTATCAAAAATTACCAGTTCTTTTCTCAAAATATGACCATATGACCATAAAAATTGCTGAAATATGACCATAATTAGGAAAATGGCCCAAATATGCATTTATAGGCTATATAAAATACAATCAGAAACGTTGAATCAGTGTTTATTTCTGCATTTCAGGTCAAAAAGAAGGCAGGAAAAAAATATGACTTTTCCTAAAGATCCGAACCCTAGTGATAAGCTTAAGATAATTTTTTGTTGAGCGTAATTCAGGCAATATCTGTTGGTTAGATTATGATGGGGTTTTGATTAATGTACAGCCCGTGCTCCCGTGATTAGTAAAAGGTACGTTTTATTTGGATGTGACGTCGAAAAGCTAAGGGAGTAAAATAAGAGGGTGAGTCAAATGAAAACCTTAAATATTATTTGTTGTGCAGAAGTGGTACAAAGCTGTATCACTTTTCAACATAATCTCCCCCACGCATAATGCAAGTCCTCCAGCGCTTACAAAGTGCATAAATTCCTTTAGAAATTTTTTTTTTTGATAGTCCGCGCAACCACCCATGCACCGCGTGGCGTACCTCTTCATCAGAACGGAACTTCTTTCCTCCCATTGCTTCTCTGAGTGGTCCAAACATACGGAAATCACTTGGGGCAAGGTCTGGTGAGTATGGTGGATGAGGAAGACACTCAAAATGCAGGTCTGTGATTGTTGCAACTGTTGTACGGGCAGTGTGCGGCCTTGCATTGTCATGTTGCAAAAGGACACCTGATGACAGCAATCCACTTCGCTTTGATTTGATTGTAGGCCGAAGATGATTTTTTAGGAGATCTGTGTATGATACACTGGTGACAGTGGTCCCTGTAGGCATGTAATGCTCCAAAATGACGCCTTTTTCGTCCCAAAAGAGAGTCAGCATAACCTTCCCTGCTGATGGTTCTGTTCGAAACTTCTTTGGTTTTGGTGATGAGGAATGGCGCCATTCCTTGCTTGCTCTCTTCGTTTCCGGTTGGTGGAAGTGAACCCAGGTTTCGTCCCCAGTAACGATGCTTGCAACGAAGCCATCACCTTCTCGTTAAAAGCGCCGAAGAAGTTCTTCACAAGCATCAACACGTCGTTCTCTCATTTCAGGAGTCAGCTGCCGTTGCACCCATCTTGCAGACACTTTGTGAAAGTGGAGCACATCATGCACAATGTGGTGTGCTGAACCATGACTAATCTTTAAACATGCTGCAATGTCATTCAGTGTCACTCGGCGGCTTTCCATCACTATGGTTTCAACTGCTGCAATGTTCTTTGGAGTCACAACCCGTTGTGCCTGACCTGGACGAGGAGCATCTTCCACTGAAGTCACACCATTTGCGAACTTCCTACTCCATTCGTAGACTTGCTGTTACAAACACGAATCACCGTACTGAACCTTCATTCTTGGATGAATTTCAATAGGTTTCACAGCTTCACTACTCAAAAACCGAATAACAGAACGCTGTTCATCCCTGGTGTATTATTCCAAAACATACTAAAAATAAAGGGAATAATTCACTATCTTACTTGTTTCATGTGGAAACTTATGCGTATCTTTTATGAAGTAACATTTAATAGAATTCCTATAAAATTATTTAGGATGTTAGAATTACCATATTAGTTCAACTGTTGTACAAGTGAATACAAGATTTCATATCAGTTTTTTTGAGTAAAGAGGGTGTACTAAAGTATTGTTTGCTACATTTACTTATTGAAAATTTGGGCAGTTAATATTTGCTGTAGTAAAAATCCTAATTATAATGGAAATCATTATAAAAAATATTATTTTTTTAAGAATAGTTATTTTTACAGTGGAATCGTTGACTTTTATTGCTTTGTGCTTATGCCTAACGCCTTGTCGACGTCGTGGTCATTATAGGCGAGAAAGGAATGAGGACATGGAAAGATTTTGGTCATGACCTTCTGAAGGAAGCATCCCGACCTTCGCCTGAAGTGATGTGGGGAAACCATGGAAAACCTAAATCCTGATGGACATACGGGGATTCCAACTCGCGTCCTCCCGAATGTGAGGCCAGAACGTAACAGCTCGCCCGCCATCCTCGGTTGAAAGCTTTAATTAATCATATTGCTAATCATCACATACTGCCACTCACGTTATGGCCGAAGGATAAGAATGAAAAGGCTGACAATTTGTCGGTCTGTGTAATCAATATCTTGCTTAATCATTGTACTTGCAAGTAGGATAGAAACAGAATTACGACATCTGTGTTGCGCCATCTCGCTTGGCCACTGTCAACAGAACGCATTGAAAGCGAACATAACAGGCGGTGGGTCAGGGAGCTGTGTCTGCGGCGCGTATAGCATCCGTTCGCACTCTCTGCTATTGCGAGCTTTCCATGGTCGACAGCCGTGTTATCGGTATGCATACCAGTTCCTTTCGCTAGAATTCTGTGTACGTCACGTTTGATGGATCGTTTCTATTTGGCAGTGGTCGTATAACAAAGACATCCAGTAAAAGATTTGGCTCTGGCATTTGGCCAGAGCCAATACTCGAATGAACGAGATTTCTTCAGCAAGCAAGACGACTCTTCAGGCGAGAGGTTACGTGTTAGATCTTTCCCCCTTATAATTACAACTAAATTTGTTGCTTGTAAACTGTTATGTATTTATTTTTCGTGTCATCAAAAAAGTTGATAGACATTTCTTGTTGGAATTAAGAAAAAGGGTATTTTAGAGTTGTTGAGATGTACAGTACATGTATATATTTTTTTGCGTACTTTTTGCTCCCTGCTTAGATGTTGGTTTTTTTTTTTTTTGTAATTGATATATACATTTAAAATTAACTTAGGCCAATGCAAACAAGTTGTGATATTAGTAAGCGATCTTTTCTGTGTTCGTAAGTGATTGATGAAAAGTGGTTGAGACCAGGCTTGGTACCCATTGGAAGTGCTCGCTTAGAATGTCGTACACTGTTCCCTAAGAAGATTGAAATTTTTGTAATCTATTGTTATGAAATAACGTTTGATCCTTTTCTAAAAATTTATTATTTCCTCTGAATCATTTTTAATGACTTAGTTTCTTGTATATACCATTAAAAGGCTTGTACGTAGTTTTATGTATGGTCTAAAACCTTATTTCACCTTAATCATACTGTAACGTGTGAGAGAAAACGTATTTGAAGCGAAAGTTTCAGTGCTATAGTTTACCTTCTACCTTCTTTGTGATGTGTTACCTAGAATTGCCTTGTTTAAAGACTGTTTGTCGACATCGACGAAACACTTCACGTGGTAAAAAAAAAGAACAACACTACTGAATCTGGCTGTAGGAGAGAATCATAAAGGCGGCTATTCTCAACAAAGATTTTGAAACCAGGTAACAGCTGGGATACAAATGAGATGGTGGATGAAACTCACTTCCTACCTTACCTGGAGTAATGTATTGATGTGAGGTAATTGTTCTGAGGAGGATAACTAATATGATTATATATATACATAAAAAGGTACCAATTGCGTTTTTTTTTGTAAATTATTGGTTAAACTCTTACCAGGGACTCAATTTTTTAGGTAAATATCAGGAAAAAGTGTAATTGTCTACTTGATCTTTAGATGGTTAGAAAGAAAGCGAGATAAAATGTGAAAAGGATGCCTTTTCAACAGTTTTAACTTGTTTTAATTCATTGAACTTTGAAGGGTGAGATTTGACATGGCAGATTAAATATTTTTTGGTTGCGTTGGATGTAATTTTTTTACTTTTAAGGAACATAAATAACAGAGTGCTAGCTAGAACATGCAATCTATCGTAGTTATTTCTTCACCGTGGAAAGTGCAATGTAATATCTTGGGAAACTTCTAATTCTGGGGTTTCGAATCAGTTGATTGGTCAGTGGTTTGTATTGTGTATAACCAAGATGAGTAATTTTAAATCTTATGTCACTCAAAGAATTTTTCCTAAGACCTACTGATTAACCAACAGTTATGTAATTTCTTAGATAATGGTGCATTTTAAGATAAACGGCCAGAAATCGTTAACGTTCAGTTGTATGAAATGCACTCGTCGGCTACAAAAATTTTTGATAAAAGTTTTGTCCATGCCGAAAGGTGAAGGCAAGATAATCTAATATAACAGTACTGAGAATTACCTTCATTCTACACTGGAACAGGCAGATGTCGAATGGACGATTTAAATATGATTACTGGAAGCAGGCGCCATTATGAACCATTTGGAAAGAGGGTGAGAATATTTTAGATTTTCAGCCCCCTTCGAATCCTTGTAGATATTGTTAAGCAAACTGAGGGTGATTATGCTGGGGTTATTGTAAATGTCTTTGCAATCTACACTAATGAGGTCAAACAATGAATTTTAAAATATACAATTGGAAAGCACAATACATTTTAACGTTTAATGAAAGAACAACATAGAAATCGGGATAGAGAAAATATCTTTCAGTAAGTGCTCTTAAAACTGTAAGCATCTCACTCTACATTTAGTGTCCCCTAGGACTGTGCTGTTGTAAATGGGCACGACTAGGTACTGTACCTTCATCGCTATTCGTTTTCATGATAGGTCGGTTAATATACTTCTGTAACCTCAACCCATATGACAGGGTATGGTGGGTGAATGGTTAGCGCTCTGGCCTCGCGTTCGGGAGGACGCAGGTTCGGACCCCCGTCCGGGTATCCAGATTTGGGTTTTCCATGGTTTCCCCAAATCACTCCAGGCGAATGCCGGGATGTTTCCTACGGAAGGACATGGCCGAATTACTTCCCGTTTCTTGTCATAAGTCCCTTCCCGCTTCTAATTAGCTCGACGTCGTCGAGGTGTAAAGCCATAAGTAAAAAAAAAAAATCAACTCAACCCATGTTTCATTTGTTGCAGTAACTGAATCATGCATATCCGAGCTATGGACCATAATGAGTATTAGCTCCTCCAGTAGTCAAGCTAATCAAGCAATGCTCTCGTAAGTACCTCTTGAGGTTGTAACGGAGATCATCTTTGCGGATACGGATGCGGAGGTTCAGTGCTTGTCCTCTGCGGAAGCTGATGTTTTGTGGAAGCGGATGCGGAGGTGGAAAAATAAATTTTTAATCATATATATTATTTCTATAAGGTATTTTTTTGTCACAAGCCTATATCTTCCTTCATACTTAACCGAAATCAATGAATGAGGTGTCATTTCAAAGATTATGGTCTCCACTTTGGTTAAATCGTATTTTAAGCAAGAAAGTTTTCGGAATTCAACCCTTAAAGGGCAAAAATGTAAATTTTTCTAAAATGCTGTTTTCTGTGTTACGAGTCAGTTATCTCCATGGATACCTATCTGAAACCGTTTTATGAAGTATCGTTTTAAAGATTAAGATCTCCGCTTTAGTGACGTCATATATTAAGCCAGAAAGTTTTCAGAATTCAACCCTTAAAGGGCAAAAGTATCAATATTTTTGCAACACGTTTTTGTGTCACGAGCGATTTATCTCCCTTAATATCTAACCGATATAGACAAATGAGGTATCATATTAAAGAATAAGGTCTCCGCCATGGTAACATTATATTTTAAGAAAGGAATTTTTTGTAATTTGACCCTTTTAGGGCAAAAATGTCACTTTTTCTAAAATGCGTTTTTTGTATCTCGAGCCATTTATCTCCCTGGATATCTAACCAAAATCGATAAATGAGGTAGGATTATGAGGAGTAATTTCTCAGCGTTGTGACATCATATTTTAAGAAAGAATGTTTTTGGAATTCAACCCTTAAAGGAAAAAAGTATAAATTTTTCTATAACCGATTTTTGTGTCACGAGCGATTTATCTCCCTTTATATCTAACCGATATAGATAAATGAGGTATCATATTAAAGAATAAGGTCTCCGCCGTGGTAACATTATATTTTAAGAAAGGAATTTTTCGTAATTCGATCCATAAAAGGCAAAAAAGGCAATTTTTCTAAAATGCGTTTTTTGTGTCTCGAGCCACTTATCTCCCTTGATATCTATCCAAAATCGATAAATCAAGTACGATTGTGAGGAATAATGTCTCAGCTTTGCTGACATCATATTTTAAGAAAGAAGTGTTTGGAATTCAACTATTAAAGGGAAAAAGTATAAATTGTTCTACAACGTATTTTTGTGTCACGAGCCTTATATTTCCCTTGATATCTAATCGATATAGATAAATGACATATCGTATTAAAGACTAAGGTTTCCGCCGTGGTAACATTATATTCTTAGAAAGGAATTTTTCGTAATTCGACCCATAAAGCGCAAAAATGTCAATATTTCTAAAATTCGTTTTTTGTGTTTCGAGCCATTTATCTCCCTGGATTTCTAACCAAAATCGATAAATGAAGTAGGAGTATGAAGAGTAATGACTGAACTTGGTGACATTATATTCAACCTCACTATACATCGCATTTTATTAGCGAAATTTTCGCGCGGGTCGTCTAGTTATTTATATTTTAATATTCTAATAAAAATAAACTCAAAATCAAAATAAGTATATTTTTATCACAAATTCTACGTTTTGTATAAGCTTAGTATATTTTCATATAAAACTGAAATACATAACATGTACGAGTCAAGAAAACAATCATTGTCATAGGAACTTTGCGACAAGCACAAGGCCACGCCACCGCACCTTTCCGTGCCCGCCACCCGCCTTTCCACCGCTCTAGCGGCCCATACACAGTTCAACTTGTCAGACCTACGATAATCCGATCTTCCTAAGTAGTACTCTTGTTGAGCCGTGGAAGGGATTGTAGGACTACATGTAGGACATACTGGATGTTATTGGACTCCCAGGCAACCAACACGGGTCCCTGCCGTCCAACAAGCTATGACGCTAGATCATGAATGGAGGAAACATTCTACAAGTGCGCGATAAGGACACTGGTGTACCGTGAGAAAGTACGAATGGAAAGGACTGCTTGGAACAGCTTATTGGACCCCTTCTAGTAGCGTGAATGGGTAATCGCATCCTACACGGAGGTCATACAAGTTCGACTGAGAATAGGCAGTTTTGCTTTATATGCAAGTTCGAACTTGTAAATTCGTCGCTTAGGTAACAACACTTTTCAGTTCATTGTTACTTTAATAGCAGAATAGTAAAAAAAAGAACAACATTGGATCTAATTTATCTGTAATTTACCCCTTGCGGATGCGGCAGTGGAGGAATGATTTCGTGCGGATGTTCCACACTTACGGATGCGGAGCTCCGTTACATCTCTAGCACCTATCCATTGTCCCAAACCACTCGGGCTTCGTACACTAACACCGTTGCAAGTGAATTCCCTGAGAACAGGAACGCGACAGTCTTGTTGCATTGAACATTCACAGAATTATTGTTAAAATGCGATTAAACGGGTGAATCAGCGTTTTTCGGCGTAACAGCTGTAGACCTCGGCTTTCGGTGGCTTCCCCAAAGCGGATTTCGTCGTCTCAGCGTCTCTGAGGCCTGGCTGGAGTGCACTCACTCAATAACAGCCGTCGCCCGTAATTTAAATATAAAGTGGAGCGGCTCTGGCCGCCGCGGTGCGGGCAATTTAGCGGGCGCCTCGCTCCACGTTGAGTTATTAATTTCCTAACTGTCGGCGCCCTGAGCACGTTGCCTTTAATTATCCGCCGCCTGCCGGGTTAGACGAGTGCGCACTCGCCCCGTGAGCCGTCTGCGCTAATTGTGACGACACCACCTCGGTCAAGTTCCGCCAGTCCGCAGAGCTCAACGCTTCAACAGCCATGAAAACTGAGCTCATACGATTTACCCTCACCAATAAAAAGGGCGGATGGCATTGTTGTCCGGAAGGCCTCCTAGCCGCCGATTGACATTTGCCGCCCATGCGGCTCCATAGTGGTTATCCTAACCCCATCCGGTAATCCTACCTGATATAGGAGATCATCAAATTTACGTGTAATCCGAACCACGGAACGTCTAACCGTACTTCACAAGAACAAAGAAAATTAAGGTCGTAAAAGTTAGAGTCGAGAATGCGACTCGAACCGGGGACATTCCGTTCCTCATTCACGCGCAGTAACCAACTGAGTCACAAGACCACTCACCCTCCCCAAAGAATAAATTGCACACCAGGCAGTCCGTTTGAACCAGAGATTATTATTTTCCTCTTCGGGCTTCATACCTCGTCGTCATCGAAGTCATTAGAGACCGGACGGGGTTAGGGACAAGGTACAGGAACGAATTCTGCCATGGCCTTTTTAAGGAACCATCCCGGCATTCGCCTGGAGTGATTTCGGGAATCCATGCAAAAGAAATCTGGATGGCCGGATGGGGATTTGAACCCGCGTCATCCCGAATGCCATGTCCGTTCCTTACCGCTCACCCACCACGCTCGGTCCTTGATTTCTCTTACAGCGGCCACCTGCCTGGCATTCCAGAGATCCGGGCACCCAGAGTTCGTTTTACAACTGCAAAACGGGCACAGTTAAATATTGTGGAAATTTTTATTTATTTATTTAACTGTACATTCAGATGGTTCGTTCTCTAGAGTCTACAACGAACCGTTATTTCTTAATATTGTGTTAAAATTTATAATAAACAAAATTTTGTAAAATAAACACAAATCTTATGTACTACGAAAATGGTACAAACAATTAAGTATTAACTATTATTACTACACACTGTAATTAATCAACCTGTTAGTAAAAACTATTACACACTAATACTAAATAACTGAGCATCTTGAGTTTTCAAAAGTTCGTTTAATGCTGGCATCCACTGAAGAAATAAGTTTCGGTAAATTCCAGAAGTCATACTTCCGGCATCAGCGTTCCACTTAGTTGTTTGTATCTCGTCCGTTTAGAGTATCTTGTCTCATTCCTTAAATGGTTTGCTGTGTTCCGGAAATGCAAGTCTGATAAAGCAGGTATAGGATCCGTTACAGGGTACTATTGTTAGGTGACGTTCCTCTCGGGATGGCCTACGACGAAAAGACATAGAAATGGTGTATTTACTGAATTCGAAAAGAAAGTTCTAACGAAGTCCCGTTCTAATAATGAGGCTGTAAGGATGGAACATTTTTTAGTTTGTATGTGCGTGATCGGGGAATAGCAATAGATGTGCAGACTGGCGGTGATTACCGATGCAAGATAGAGTAACCGTTTACGTCAGCGAAGTTGGTAAACTGATGGAGCAATAAAGGATATAACTTGGGAGAACTGTAAGGGTGTAAATTCCCGCGGTGTTACAACTGGATGGCAGAGTTTGAAGTTGTCACGCATTCCGCCTCTGTTGTGGCTGGACATACCATTTAAACTGGAATCCAAACCACAGAGCATTCTAGCGTACTTCACACGAACAAAGCAAAGCTTTGCCTCAGGTCAAGATTAAATGCCTAAAAAATTCCTAACAGACGCGGTGCACAAATTTTACAGACGACTTAACCACTGAACTTATAGCCTGCTCCGTATAAGATTGAGAATATGTTAAGGTTATCACTGGTGACCTGCAGGAGTATAATAAACAAAGTTATATAGGTTGTTGGTTGAAATTCTCAAAACACAGTGCGTTATACGGTTATAGATAATGCTGGGCAACGAGTCTTTCCTCTAGGTTTTAAACTATACAGCAGACACAGACACAGGGAGCACTCATACGGATTAGTATTAACTATTACAGTTTTTTAGTATTTGTAGATAATAAACATGATATACAAGGGACAGACATAGAAATAGTGTTTTTACTGAGTTCGAAAACAAAGTTCTAACGAAGTCCCGTTCTAATAATGACGCTGTAAGGATGGAACATTTTTAATTTGTATGTGCGTGATCGGGGAATAGCAATAGATTTGCAGACTGGCGGTGATTACCGATGCATGGTAGAGTAACCGTTGACCTAAGCGTAGTTGGTAAACTGATGGAGCAATAAAGGATATAACTTGGGAGAACTGTAAGGGTGTAAACTCCCGCCGTCGTACAACTACGTGGCAGAATTTGAAGTTGTCACGCATTCCGCATTCTCGTCTTCGAAAGGAAAACTATTCGCTGTTTGCCGAATTAGGAGGACAAATTAGCAACTGAGACAATTTGGGAGAAATTATTTTAATGTTTACATATTAGAGAAGGGTTAAAGATATTTATAGCAGGTGGACCAAGCATGATGGGAGAGCATAACCTCGCATTCTGGAGGACGCTGGTTCGAATTTCGATCCGGCATTCCCGATTGGGGTTTCCATGGTTTACTCAAATCAATCCAAGCAAATGCCGAGATGGTTCCAAAAAAAAGTTATGGCCGAATTCCTTGCCATCAGTCCTTTCCCACCTCTAATGACCTTGACGTCGACGAGGCGTAAATCGATCAGCAAAGATAGAGGCAGATGAGGCGGAAAATTATTAACCCACGTAGCAGAGATTTTAGAAACATAATAACGAGAGAGACGGGGTGTTGTTTTCAATTGTTGGTTGAATGCACAAGGGGACTGGACATTTTGAAAATATCCTTACAAAACCTAATAATAACTTAGTTCGGTTTTAGTTAACGCTGCGAATAAATGGTCACATGGTGGCTATGGTTGATATAAGAGTGCTCAATAAATCGAGTGACCAAAGGTATGTTACAAGAAGGCGAGAATGTTCAGAGCAAGTAGCAACAGTGCAACGAGATAATAACAATGCTGAGAGAGGTATTTATATGAAAACGAAAAACAAAAAAATATACAAAATCCACTGATTCAAACAGGAGAGTGAGGAAACTGAACTGGTCACGAAGGAGAGAACATATTTGGGTAAGGATACAGCAAGGTGATAGGAAATACACGAAATCAGTGGAAAATAAAACTGCAATTGTTTTAGGTTTAGTATTTATAAAACGTAGAAAAGATTATTGTTTATCCACATTTATTTTTCAAAATGCTGAGACTGATTTAATTAATTCGTATGTCTAAAGAGGTTTGTGAATAATATATATCTATATTTCGAATTGTTACTGAACAACATAAACTAAAAACGTATCAATTATTCATTTTTTTCAATACATGAGTGGTTTTATTTGAGATTTACGATTTGTAACACTTGTTGCACGCAACATTGGTCAGTTTTTTTTCAGCCCACGTGAATTTAAGAATCTCTGTCTTAAACTGAATAAAATTAAGAATAAGATAGGGATAAAAGCCAGAATAACAGTGCTAAATTGAATTAAATTTATCTACAGGAAGATGTAGTTTGTTTTGGGTTTGTTTAGTGACTACTAATTCTAGAATTCTCTGAAAATTAAAATTTATATAATAAATCTCTGATTTTTACCACAGTTCAGAATTTTTTGTTTGTTAGATATTTGTGTGTTGTTTTTTGTTTACTTATTGTAAACTCTATTTAAACCTACAATTTTAACGTGTTTATGTAACACCCCAGTTCACGATTTACTACTTAAAGTTGTTGCAAGTTATATACACGAGGGTAGCAGTTACCCAACGGAAATGTTAAAGTTACATTCAAAAACAGACTATTGTAAAGTATGGAAGCTGTCGGCCATTTTTAGTCGAAAGAATTATTTATAGAAGTTTTATGTCCGTCAGAAAACTTAAATATGCATACAAGAATTATTTCCTTGCATGCGATAATTGTTGCTTCGCGTTGTAATTAATTGACTGTGAAATATGTTTTAAAATAATTAACCAACCAGGTAGCAAAATTTTTATAAAAACGCGTTAAGACGGAGAATGTTCTTCAACTCTTGACTCTTATTTAGAAATGCTCTAGAAATCCTCAATTACAGCTAAGGTTGACTGAATTGATGAAATTCCTTAGTTAAAAAACCATGATTAGATTATCTATGATATGAAATACGTGATATAACAGTAATTAGACTCCATATTACAAGAAATTATTCGAAATATTCTAACTTTCAACATATATGTTTTTTGGACATATAAGTGTTTTGGACCATCTTTCACATCTCAAAAAAATGTGTGCGAAATTACTAAATTTGTTTAGTGTGAAAATAGTATATTTATCTGAGTGAGGTAGTAGAATACACCTTTGTACGTAACAGGCTCTGCTCCCACCACGCGGCAATTCGTTCTGTTTCTTGTGAATACTATGGCACTGCAGAAAGCTGTTTCTGATTTGCATAACGACCCGTTATAACATTACAGAACTTCTTCATGTATACGCGGAGCTGTGGAGACCGGAACAGGGCTCGCACGGGCCGGAAAAATATCATCCAGTTTATCACCGCTCACGTAATATACTGTACGCAACCCGCCTGCTGCAGGGCGACAGACCTAACCGGCGTTAAAGCGAGGTCTTTGAAATTGGAAGTTATGAAATGCCGTATTATTCCTACCGAAGCAGTGTTAAGATAAATAATAATTATAAACGTAATACTCTTCCGCAGCGAACGCAAGAAACTATTAACTGTTATCGTCTCGGTTATTAAAAATTTCAGTGGTATTACACGTATCTCTTTCATTTACTTAACTCATTCATTCTGAACGTAAGGTTTTAATACAAACATAAAGTTTTTACAACTCCACATTGCCTCTTAAGTATTTTACTATTAATGAGGATGAGTAAACACGATGACAGCTAAATTTCAAATCTAGTTCATAATATAATTAAGAATTCAATTCCAGTGTTGCCGCCACAACCTCTTAATGAGAAAGACATACGTTTTTCTATTCATTTATATATATCTAATAAATTGTGTAAAAACAATGACAAATTTTAATTCATACAGATTAAGAATTGACGGCCATATAACGGGATTCTACTGTTATTATCTTATTGTCTGAACTATTGTTCATCATTTAAGAAGTTTTGAAATTAATCATTTTGCAATTACCGAGGGTAGTGTATGAGCGGTAACGCTCTGGCCTCAAATTAGAAAGGATGTGGATTCGAATCACCCTCTGGATTTTCCATGTTTTCCCCAGATCACTCCAGGAAAATGTCGTGATGGTTCCTTCAAAAGGGAATAGTTGAATTCCTTCCTGTTCCTTACCCCCAGTCCTTTCCAGCCTCTAATGGCCTCTATGACGAGGCTTAAAGCCAAAACAAAATAACTTTGTAATTTATAATTGAATGCAGTTTTTCTCGGCGTTGTTTATTTGTTAACGTTTCTCGGGAAACAAACCGAGTAATAATATATTTTTTGTTTTTATGAATTTATT
This sequence comes from Vandiemenella viatica, assembly GCA_031002005.1. Classification (NCBI taxonomy): domain Eukaryota; kingdom Metazoa; phylum Arthropoda; class Insecta; order Orthoptera; family Morabidae; genus Vandiemenella; species Vandiemenella viatica. The sequence continues at coordinate 64,864,555 of CM061920.1, forward strand.
ATCGGTTCTATTGATACACAATATTTCTCGCTTTGTTTCCCGAGAAACTTTGTAATTGTTATTTATATTAAATTTAAGAAAAATTATGGGAATATTAGTATATAATGTCTAACACCATTCAACATTCTGAGTGTAGTTTGAATATGGAAACCGCAATTTGTATTAACTTTCTCTTCTTTTTCGGATGAAACTTTTGTTAGCATAAAAAGCACACCAAATATGTGTTAAATACATCATCTTCGTATAAACAAAGGAATACAAAGGAGTATTACATCTGGCCTATGACAGTGAATCTTTTAACCTTTTTTTTTTAAATCTTTGTCTTCGCAGGAACGTTTCGAGAAAGTTAGCAGGCTTTATGATAGTTAAGATGTGGCCCACAAGCCCCAAGTCACATTCTCAGGTTGGGCCCCAAGCTCGTGGTTGCTCGTTGTTCCGTGGTTTACCCCACCCCACGCCCGGTTGTTTTAATTCTTTCCCCCTAGCAGTTAACAACTCCGACGCTTGGTTGGTAACCAACTGTGCTATGGAGGAATGCGAGACTGTGAGAAACGTTGCTTAAAGGATTTCCCAGGATAAATGTTACACAGAATCTAATGAATGGCTTTTTCCTCAGTCAGAACTTACGAGCACTAAAAAACTAAATAAATATTCTTTGGAATATGGGAACTGATGGTGTGTTTAGTTCGTGAAAGCAACAATACACGATAATATTGCGACGCTAATAACTGTGGTGTGGAATAATTTACTCCTGAATTGTGATTGTTGCCAGACAATTGTGATTTTTCTTCTGGCTTTGTGTCTGGACGACTCGAGGTGATTAGAGGCAGGAGGGAAATAAGGGACAAAGGAGGTGGAGGAATTCGGCCATGACCCTATGAAAGGAACCATCCCAGCACTCGCCGGGAATGATTTCAGAAAACCACGGAAATGTGGAAGGTCGGACGGGGATTTGATCTTCCTGATGGCCTGGCCCGAGCGTCACCACTAGAGGATTCGATTCCGGGATTCCGTCAATTTTTAGGCTCCAAAGTTTCAAGTTTCGGGATGAAATTTCTCAGTCCCGGAATTTTCGGGAAAGGCAAATAATAATAATAATAATAAAAATCAGAGTTAAACGTAGTCATTTTATCTGTCACTTTGACATTCTTGTCCGCCATCTGATTTTAGTCGTATTTGTACACAGAGAAGCTGTAAGTGAAAGGGTGTCTAAGAAGCTGCGCTTTGCATCGCATAAGTAAAATTATTTATTCTTTTTTGGCTAATTAGAATAACTTACTTAAAATAATGGTTATGTACAAAGTCTGAAAGTCATTTTATGATTATGGACGAATAGTGGACGATGAAATAAGGGATTTGTTTACTAGCTCCATAAAGACACTTAAATTAAAAAAAAACAACATAATTTCACTAACAGAGTGAATAAACATTAAGAATAACTTGTCAGACCATGACATGAAAAGGATGCAAACCAAACCCACAATTGAAAGAAAATTGATTTAAATCTCAAAGAGAAACTTCAGGTCGATGTAGATAAAAGCATGAAACTACTGTCTCTATAATCATACACAGAATCGAATTAATCCAAAATCGTCAAGAAGGAAATGAATCTTTTAAAGCCTCAAGCTGCAATCGGGGCTATAATCTGGAACGAGCTTATAATTATTTATTAACAACCCCTCCAACTTCAATCAGGCCCGGACGCGCTTTCTTTGCGGCAGCATACATGTACAATAAATAAAAAAATAGGCTGAGTGATCGCATATTGAAAGCCTTGTTATTTCTTCGATCGTATTTTCGCAATTCGCAGAAAAACTAAATTTAAAATACTGAGTTGTTAACTGTAAGAAATTTGAATTTGACTGATTCATCTTTTTGTTACTACGTGACTTGTTTTTATGTAGTTAATTCTATGTTAAAATTCATAGAGAAGTTAATTTTTGTTTTGAAAAACTATCGTGACTGTGTGAATTCAAGTCTGATTACTAATAAATTACTATTGTGTAGGTACATAATAAATTTTTACTAAAATAAAATTGTAATTTAAAAAACTAAAATCACGCTTTTTTAGTAATGTGAACTAATAGGTTAAAAATAATATTTAAATATAAACATTTTGTTTAACAGTGATAGGACGTCCCACAATTCAGGATAAATTAATTTTTTTGAATAAGCTTAAAGAATAAAATCACTGATTACAAAATTAACTTCAAAGTAAAAAAGCATTGGGTGCTATTTCAGTTGTCTTATATTTTTTGTCGTTGGCTGTTTGTAAAGACAGAGTCATTGTCAAAAGTTATGTTGAAAGCACCCCCACGCTTTTTAACATTAAAGTTAATTTTGTAATCAGTGACTTTATACTTTAAGCTTAATCAAAAAAATTAATTTATCCTGAATTGTGGGACGTCCTATCACTGTTAAACAAAATGTTTATATTTAAATATTATTTTTAACCTTTTAGTACACATTACTACGAAAGCGTGATTTTAGTTTTTTAAACTACAATTTTATTTTTAACTTTTTAGTTCAGATAGTTTAAAAAGTATGTTTCTTACTGTTGGCTTTTCTTCGCCAATCTCTCTTTTTCTTTGAGTTGTAGTTTCATTTTTAATTATTATTCCATCAAGTAAAATACAATTAAATGGTCAACTCAACAAGAGATCCAATAGCAGGGTAAACGAGGAAGGCTACTTTTGTATAATAGTACGAAGTAATATTTCGAATACTTACTATTCAACATCACGTTAAGCGACTACAGACAGAGAAACCTTTTTGGATAGGAGACAGCGGAAGACGATCGTCTACAGCAACCAAGGCTCCTAAATCACACCCGGGAAACTGGAGAACAATGATGATGATGATGGCTATAATGGGCGGGAAATCTCCGAATGGTGTGGCCGCCAAATGACGAAGATTTCTCGAATCGCACCTGTGTACTAATGTCGCCGCTGCATTTCCCTAACTCAGTAATTCCATCAAGTATAGGATACGTGTAGTTTAACTTGAAGTCCCAACCATGGGTTATCCTAATCTTTTCCATTTATAATATCCGCAAAAATGCGAACCGCAATCGGGATTCGAGCAGGGAATGTCTGCTCGCCAGTCACGCGCTTTAACCAAACCAGGCCACAAAGACGATTCGGAAAGTGGGTGAAAATGAGCCACATCTTTCATAAAACGGTTAAATCACTTTAGCGTTTTTACTGTCAAAATAATGAGATTACCAAGACATAGATATCAAATTATTGGATTGTCATCGGTTCTTAATGCATGTACAAAATTTCAGACAATTCGGACTTTCTGAAGTGGGTGAAAATTGAAATGAAATTTTCCATTACATTAAACCACTTTTAAGTTGTTTCTGACAACGTGGTGAGAGTGAAATTATTGAATTTTTATTGGTTCGTAATAAATGTGCAAAATATCAAACGATTCGGACGTCAGGAAGCGGGTAAACACTGAAATGAAGGATTCCATTACATGCAACCATTTTTCTATTTCCGTCAGAGTAACGAGAATAGCAGGACGTTGCTAAGAGACTACTGTATTGTCAACGGTTCTTAAAACGTGTGCAAAATTTTTATGTTTTTACTGTCAGCGTAATCAGAATATCAAGACATAGCTATGAAATTATTGTATTGTAATCAGTTATCAATACATGAGCAAAATTTCAAACAATTCGGACATCTGGAATTGGGTTAAAATTAAATTACAAAATTCCACGTCATTCAACCATTTTTCTATTGTTACTGTCAAAGTAATTAGAATAGCAGGATATAGCTATGAAATTATTGTATTGTCACCGGTTCTTAATATGTGTGCCAAATTTCAAACAGCTCGGACATCTGGAAGTGGGTAAAAATGGAGTTGTAAAATTCCGTCACATTCATACATACATACATACATACAAGTCAAGCTAATATAAAGCGTGTAATTACGATGAAAAAACTGTTTCTTACATTTTTTGTATGTTTTTAACTGCCATCCCAAATCCCGGGATTGTCTGTGCGCAATCCCGAAATCCCTGAATTAGGAATGAGGGCCGGGATTGAATTCGATTGTTACCAATCACCCAGCGGGCTCGGTTTTCCAGACGAAATTGAATATGTAACTCAGTAGAAAATAAGTGATGCTAAGTAGTCATTTTAGTACTTAAATAAACTAGTTCACGTAGAATATTCATCTCTTGCTTGAGAAGTTTCCTTTCAGTACTAAGATGGTTTTTTTTAAAAAAAATAACTATATTCACAATTCTTTATCTCTTTAATTTTGTGCAGCGGTGAGTAACTTAACCATTAAACATGATGAACTGTTTCCCTTGGAAAGCTCGCAGTGTATGTTAGTAAAGATTTTCCGTTGCTTAACATTACGTTCAATTAAGAATAAGCTTAATAACTGATATCATTCCTTGCTAGGCGACAAAGAGAGGCACTGAATGTCAAAAAGACAGAATCATACGAGTCGCACATCAACTAATACATTTTTACGCTCTTCATTTATCGATGTTGTAAACATATCTAAAGTGTTACTGCAATGTGTCGCAGATGCAATAGTATCAAAGTTTGGTTATGCACTTACGAAATGTTTTAAAGAGACAGTTATAGGGAAATCGGATATCGTAATGTGTGTTTATAAAACAATCACCTCCTAAGCAGTCATCCTTCCTTGCGTTTGGCAAGACTTTCGGAGACCAGTTGTAAGCATACAATGCTGAAATTAACTATGTCTAATTTTAACCTTATATGTACCAGAGAGAGTTAGTTTTTACATGGCCACTAACCATATTTGTTTTCGGAAACAATATATATCGTTCTCCATTTCTTTTTACTTTTTCCACTTCTACATTTTTATACCACAATTCGCAAAATTGTGGGTAGCAAAAGGTTATTTATACCAAAAGTATTCTCTACTCTGTGCATTTTAATCCCGAATAGCACGTGGAAAGAAAGAATTCATAATAAACATCAGTGCGGCACCATATTTCTTTAATCTTATCTTTGTTATGGCGAACAAAATAAGTTGACAGACGAAGTATTTCATCGCAATCGAAAAGTAAAGTGGGTGAACGCATGTTTATAAACAAGTTCAAACGAAACCTACGTCGTCTGCCTATCAGAGTATACTAGCGTAGTGTACGAATCAGTTCTGTAACGCTTTCCTAAGGACTGTGGCAAACAGTCACAAATCGAGCTGATCTTCTCTGCACTTTCTCTATACTGTCAATCAAACCCTTGCGATACGGATACCAAACGGCACTACAGTATTCCAAATGTGGACGCACGAGAATTTTTTATGCTATAGCCTTTGTTTTTGCATAACAGTTTTTCAACAATCGACCTATGAATCGCAGCCTGGAATTAGCTCTATCTATGACCGAAGATTTGTGCAGGTCCCATTTCGTGTTGCTTTGTACTGTTACGCCCAAATATTTCAGGGAATCGACCATATCAATAACTTAACTGTTTAATATACTTCTTAACAAACGGATTATTTTTGTTAGTAACATACATTTCCTTGCACTTTTTAGAATTTAGTGTTATTTACCATTCGTCGCACCGTGCCAGAATAACCTAAACATAACTTGTAAACAATCTGGCAAATTCCTTACTTGTCTATAGATGACCGCATTATCAGCGAACAATCTCACACTGTTATTCAAATTGTCTCCGAAATCGTTTATTAAGAAAACAAATGATTCTATTACACTTCCTTGAGGGACAGTCGTTGTAACATCTACACAAAAAAGGCGGTTGAGATGCACAAAACTCTATACCAGGCCTGCAAAGAAATTTGACAGTATAAATGAGAGGGTCGTTTTTCCATTTTCTCTGGAATTACAACTTTTAAACTTTAGCTCTAGGACATGATTGTTCTAAGCACATTGTGATTTATTTGATATACTGTAGTTGTTCCGCACCAAACGATGGTCAATATTAATGTGAAATGTAACGGCATTATTAGGAGAAGATATATCCGATTTCGAGCAATGTGTAACTATAATATAACTTTAAAGTTTTTATTGATACATGCGATTGGCGTGGTCTTCTTAAAATTAACTTGTTATGAACCTATTCCGGAATGGGACAAAAAAAGTGAGGGTAGGGGGAGGGATGTGGGGGCGGGATGTCTGAAAAATGCGATCTCACTTGGCGAGATATGTTCTTACTGAAATTCCTCCAGTAAAAATCTAAATATTCAAAGAAATAATGACTAGATGCTAAAGACAATGCATACTTATTGATAAATATTAATGTTACTTATTTAAGACCGATGTTAGAATAAAAAGCAGACCACATTCCTGTCGGTATCTGAACGTAAGTGCACGTGTCGCCCGACCGCATGCAGAAAGTATTCGCCGGTAAAATTAAGCTTTAGAATTATGACCGTGATAGCCAAGGTAGGGCGTGCTGCGGATAAGCCTGGGCGGCAAGTTACGGTCCGGATGGACTGTACTGCGGGCAAGAGAAGCCAGCAGGGGCTAAAATACAAGCACCAGCTTGTCCAATCCAGCATGTTGCGGCGAATCTCTTTACAGTAATTATTTTTAAAATATCTGGATCTTGCCAGAAGCATAACTGGTTCGGGGAAAGTTGTTTCTTGAACCACATTATATTTTACTATAGAGAATAGAATCCTCAAAAACATCTCGACAAACATGGAAAAGTCTCCACATTTTCATCTATACGGTGCAATTTAAAGACATTAGGTGCGAGAACGAGGTTTACATTCTGCATTTCCCTCATATTCTAATCCTTAATTGTACTAGGGAACAACGAGCACATTTACCCATTGACACAGCATCTGTCACAAAACTTGTGGCCATTCTCTGCTTTTTCTCAATATTTTCGGTTATTGCAATGCGACATGCATCGCACGGCGAACTAAAATACTATAGATAAGTTGTTACAGTAGGTTTATTTGCCATGTTGTATTTATTTACGTTGAAGTTCATCAATATTCTGTCTATGCATCTATATCTAGATTTTGCTTTTTATAAAAGCGGCACCATGCCCAATTCAGCTATCTTCACGTTTTTTTATAACAAAACTGTAGGAAATCAGCCTTAACTAGGATTGAACAACTAATTTTGTTGGTCTAGTGACTTCTATCTTTTCGCTATACACCTTACCTTACCCTTTTTATTAAAAAGGTGTAATTTAAATTGCATTTAATCGCACAACTCTGATATAACATCATGGTTACATTGAATCTTTAAACAAATAGCAGCTTTTATTACAACCCAACTGGTAACAGTGTTGTCAGCAACTAATCTTAAACTTCTTATAACGTGATACAAAAGGTCGATTATAAAATATAAGGCAAGAAGTTATTCTATTAAGTTTCCTTGCGAGACACCGACATTGACAATTCAAGTTCTTGCTATTTTGCTACTTCATGTCGCACCAGTCCAATTATGAAATCTATTAAACTGTGGCTCTATTTTTTACGCACGGAAGGTAGTGAAGAGGCAATTATGTGGTGCAGGATGGAATACAGCATCCAGGAAAATAGTGTCAATTTGTAATCTTGTCACTGTAGATTTTCATTATGTCAGGGGAGAATCAAGCGAGCTCTCTTTAATTCAATTTATCTGGATAATTTATTTGTTTTCTCCTAAGAAATTCTTAATTTAGGACCATGTAACATGTGACAGGACTATTTCAGACAGTTGTTAGAAATTTCCTTTCATAATAATTGGAGTTACGACTGGAATTTTTCAATTGAAAGGACCTTAAATTTCTTCTAGAAATTTTCAGACTATATCAGTCAGAAAAAGTTTCGTTTTAGTAGTATAATATGAGAATACCTAATACCATCTGAACCACATTTTCTTCCCAATTTCAGAATTTCCTGTTGCTTTACAATACCTGCAGACTCGATTTTCATTTAATATACCACTACACTAATTACACTGTTTGTTATTAGATAGGGAAAAAGAAACATGTATAGAGAAGAAATGCAAGTGAACTAGACATTCATAAAACCACTCTCTACCACGCGACTTGCATACGGATACATTTACCGAGCTTGGTGGGTGGGTGGTAATGCTCTGGCTTCGCTTTCAAGACGTTGCTTGTTCGAATCACCGTCCGGGCATCCATATTTGGGTTTGCCACGAATTCCCCAAATAATTCCAGGCGAATGCCAGGATGCTTACTTTAAAAGGCCATGGCTGAATTTCTTCCAGTCCCTTAACCCCCATTCTTTCCCGCTTATAATGACCTTGACGGCGATGAGGCGTAAAGATATAAGCAAACGAAAAAAAGGACGTATACATTAAGAGACACAATTGTGGGAACACATTAACACACCAGGAACTATTTTATTGGTTCTGATTAATAGTGATAAGACGACAGAATGCCTGTCCTGGGCAACGCAACACTTTGTTAACGTCTCAGCGGTTTCTCCAGTGGTGATCCCTTACGCTCTGCAGGTGATGGCTGGCGGCTGTTTTTCTTGCAGCGCCGCTTCCTTTGGGAACGCGCAGAATGCGGCCATGTTAATCTGTCTGCGCGCCTTCTGCTTTGAGTCCCCATTACGACTGGAATGTCGCCTGCGGTTGGCCTCCTTTGTTACCAACCGCCTTTACCCTGAGGCGCGTTTGGCTTGGACTTTCTGCGTATTTCTGTACAACAGTGGTAGTATTAAAAACTCCGGAACACAAGTATAGAAAAGTATCACTCTTTCCAGTAATTATTTAAACTGAAGAGAGTTTTTTATTTTGAAAAAGTGTTGGTTCTAAAGGCACTCGCATGGTATACGATAAGAATCGATGTTTTGTGGTGTGTCGCTCTAACGTTTTAATCCAACCTTACAGACCACGTGAAAATCTCTTAACCTCCATAAATGTAAGCTATTCTACTATTATTTGATTCATATACTGTACTATATCCACAATCTTCACCTAAGGTACTTTCTAGTTCTGTATCCTACTTGAATTTTTTTCTTAATCGTTCCATTTATATATGACAGCTCTATAAATCACACATGTGATTACTATTAGATTCTATGTTGTAATTACTGTATTCTGTAAAATGGGACGGTATTTTTTTATATCACCTATGATAACTTGATGCTAAACAAAATATTGATATGATCAGCTATTTCTCGTTCTAAGTTTGGACAAAAGTTAGAAGCCTGTGCAACTCAACTTGAAATCTCGCACCGGCATACCAGCCGCGGTGATAGGCTTTTCAGATTGTTTCAAAAACCAGACCGAGCGTGGTGGTGTAACGGATAGCGTTCTGGCCTCGCATTCGGGAGGACGGCGGTTCGAATCCCCGTCCGGGCATCCAGATTTGGGTTTTCCATGGTTTCGCAAATCACTCCAGGCAAATGCCAGGATGCTTCCTTAAAAAGGCCATGGCCGAATTCCTTCCCATTCCTTGCCCCCATCCTTTCCCGTCTCTAAAGACCTCGCTGTTGAGAGACGTAAAGCAGTTAAAAAAAAAAAAAAAAACTAGCTAGGGTAATGAGATATTCCGAACAATCAACTTAAAAAAATTCGCATTTATGAAAAAACTGTTATAAACATATGGTAACAGCCACTTTACTGGTTTATATCTTATTTAATTTTCCATTCAGCTAGAAAGAAGATGAAGGATTGTATGTTTTCTGTATGGAGCACAGGAGTAATAAGAAAACTAAGCTAACTGATACCAGAAAACTCTTATCTTGCTCTAAATATTAATCCTCCGGCAATTTTCTTCATATTATTTAACCGTTTCCGTAAATCCTTTTCTGGTAAATCTATTTATTTTATTAAATACAACGTCTAGCTCCATTACATGTTTATCCTTGACAAATCACTGTAAAAATTGCAGACGTCGCTACGGTCATATGAAAGTAAACAATCATGCTATGGTTTTTACCCTGTTTCTTAGTTTCCAAATAGACATCCACACCAATATCAGTAATGTTTGACACTTACTTAAGTAAACGTCCATGTACTGGAGGTCCACTTTGCCACCCAATAAAGGACTGACTGTTCGATAATTTAATATTGTATTGTAATATATTGAATATTACAGTAAAATGTGTTTGTTAAAAGATATTTAGAAGTAGCCGGTGGACTGCCGAAGCTGTGTTGGCCACACGTGGTGGACAGCCGAGCTGGCGGGCGCGCTGCAGCGCTCGGTTAGTTGGGTTCAGTAGCCCGCATAGGAAGGCGCGCTACCTGCAGGATCAGATGGAAAATGAGTATCGTGTAAGCAAGAGTTGGTGTCACCCATTGGTTTTGTTTACAATCACACTGGTCGAGCAGACGTGCTGCTGCTCATGGGCAAATGAGATTTAATCAAGTGGCACGAGGTTATCTGTTGTCGACTGGTATAAAGGATCAAGGGGACAACAGGGAGGGGCCAGTACCATCCAGTTGCTACGTAGTGCTGTACAGTTTTCATAGCTGCGCTGCCGTAGTTGACCAGCGGATCTAACTTGCGGAAACACTAACTTTCTCTCCCGCACCTAGCATCCGTTGGCGAGAGCCGCTCCTTGCCTCAGGTATCGAACCCGTGTCCCCAATATTTCAGGTTGTGGCCGAAAGTTAAGTGACTTTCAATCTGGGATAGGACAGTATAATAAGTGATTTTTTTTTTTTTTGTGGTGCCAGCCAGCATTGAGGAGTGAAGAGGCTGGGATAACGCGTATATGCGCATGCACCATGTTGATATTCTATGCGCTTAGTTTTTAGTGTAAACTACCGGATAATTGTACACGAGAACAAATATTCGTCTTTAGGGTAGCGTGAAATATTGCTTTTTCTTCCTGTCTGACAACTACTCGATACCGGTATTTAGAGCTGGGAGATGACGAGGAGATGGGGGAGGGAAAAATGGGAAGGAATTCGCAAATGCCCATTTTAAGGAACCACCCGGCGATCGCCTGGAATATGTATGGTGGGACAGGGGGCATCCTCCCGAAGACCAATGCCGTACCTTATCATTTCCTCTCTAGGCTCAATAAGCCTGCCCTGCTTCTCATTCTTTCCGAACTGAGTCAGGACTTTAATTTGGTAGCAAGCGAGCTCTTCTTGAAAGCAGTAATGCTACAACAAAATTGTATTCTACCGTCATGTTAATTAGTTTTTATTAAAAAAACTATGTCCAGACATAAATTTTTTAAAAGTTAGCTGAGTTCTTCTGATGGCTTAGAAATGTAAAGCTAATTTAAAGAGATATGAAGAGAATTTTACGGCGTGTTATTCCCAAAATCCCTGCTCATTAAGTAAGGTATCAAGCCAGTAATTAACCGCTGCAGCTTCACATGGCTACAGCAAGAGGACTAATGTCAACCAAAGCAGCCACGGAAGTTTAATTAATTAGTAGGTTATCAACTGCAGCTTCGCGACGTCATACGGACAGAGGCAGCTGCAATAATTCCCTACAGCGAGCTACGAAACACGGTGATAAATTTGTACGTTGCCTCATACGTATTTCTTTCATGTCTATCTCACCAAATTCTTTACAAGGGCTGTAGGTGGCCATCACAGACTGAACTTTATCAGTATCTCTACTTAATCCTTTCTCATATGCATAACTAACAGTACAACGGAAATTGAACATTTCTTATGCGCCTCCTGTCTTTCCTTTATTGTTAAATGAAGACTCCGCAGGATCAGTGAAACCTGTGCCACTATGAGAATGGAATATTCATCGTAGAAAATAAAGAACCAGACAAAAGATTTTTGTAACTGGGAAAAATAATTGACTGCATTCATTTAAGTTAAACATATGTTTACGTTCTTCCAATGAACAATAGATCAGTGGAAGTATTCGAAAACAAAATCACAATACTTGCTAATGAGTGCGGTATGCAAATGATTCACAGCAGTAATAGGGAATTGTATTCTACGGAACGCAATTCTCATTTGCACCTGGTGCCAGCAAAATTGATATATTAACCGCAGTATGAAACCGTCACGCAGGGCTGTGGTGCTTTTCATAACCGTGAATCGTTTTTCTTTGTCATGGGATCTAGAATGAAATTGCAGCCATGTCTTTTATTTCTTCCTCAGATTTTGAAGGTTTGAAATATTTCGCAGGAATTCTTCTGGTAACACTGCTACCCGTCACGTGTAAAATGCACTCTACTTCCGAGACCACGGCTCTTATGACGACGTCGTGGCTACAAGATTTAGTCTAAATTGACTGCACATAAAAATTGACAAGAGAACTGTAGCCCTAATTCTTAGGATAGAATGGAAATACGGCAGAATAATTAGAAAAACTTTATATCATCTTTTACAGATAAATAGACTGTTTTATTTCAAGAGTTTTAATACTGTATTTCCCTTTTTGATTTCAGCCGGTTCGACATGCAATCACATCTTTTTGAGACTATTCCTAATTGTTAATGGACAAACATTTAAATGTAAAGCCTCATAAAACTTACAAATCCAAACTTTGGCACCACCAGATCACTGAAACATTTTTACTTACAGTAAGTGCCTCAATAATAATTTCCTTGGTTCTAGGAATTATTTAGCAATCAGAATAATTGTCGGTATACAGTACTGATACCTGTGAAAAAAAATTACATACAATTACGTTTTAGTATCACTTCGCAACTTAAAACATGACATTTATTTCAGAATCCTGCTTTTAACTTCTGTTGTATTCAGATGATAAGACGGATATTGACTGTTGTCATTTATCTGCGCATGCTTGTGTGCAACTACGTGCTGTGTTATTGCGTTTGTGTAGTGCGTTGTGGAATATCGCCGTTGCTTAACTGCGTAAGTAAAACGGTAATCAGGATGGGTAGCGCATCGGGACTCAAACCCATTGTACTTTCCTAAGATCAACTATAGGAGCGTTTCACACGTTCTACCAAAATACTAGCCAGAATCTTTTTCGCAGGATCTGTAAAAGTATCTGCTCGAACTGAAACGGCATAAAGTCACGTGTATTGTGTTTCTAAGGAAGTAATCGTCACCACAGTAAAAAACCACAAAAGATGAGCACAACACAATACTAAATTAAAACGATCTATATCCTGGATCCTGGGACAAATTCGAAACGAGGACCCTTCCAATCTTAGTTTAGTTCCCTAGCTCTTACGTTGCAGGTGTAAGGAGCATGAAATTGTTAACAGCACTGAGAAGGAAAGGAGAAGTAGAGAGTGTGCTAGTAAATGGATAATGCCGATCGTGAATATCGGAGGCTGAGTGGTACCATAAGTAGCTGACATTAGTTCGCAGCACTTGTTTATGTGTTTTTACTCATCGTTAAAGGTAAACAAGTGCTAACATCGATTGGCATTGCCGCTAAGTGTAAAGTTTTTGTGCAAGTGATAAACACGGTCGTTCTGGGATCTAATCAAGTTAGTGCCTAGCTGCGTAGTTCAATCGCCTCCGTACGATCTACAGCGGTGTTGCGTCTGGAAGAATGCCCGCTATCGACCTGGGAGCGGTCGATGATTAGGTTTTAATGAAATTACTACTTTGCTGGAGCGCTCCACCGTGACACCTCCTTGAAGCGGTCGCTAACAGAGTTTTCTCGCGGGGAAGAGGATTAAAGTGCTCACTTTGGTGCTGTCTCCGAGAGGTGTAAAACAAAGTTTGCAGCAGTTTCTCTACCCACCCCTCCCCGTGTCACAAAGGGGAGTTTTCCTAGCGAAATAACAACCCCGTTAGGCGCTAGTTTCCTTATTACATCAGTCGTAGCTGCGCACCTCGTTAGCGACGTCACACCGGCAACCTGTTCCTTCTGCTGCAAACTCTTAACTGCCATAATAAATTCTCCGTGCATTAACTTGTTCCTTCAAAGAAATTTCGCAAAAGTTTTTGAGTCCGGGAAAAATTGAGTTCTTGTTAGGGAACAGTAATTATCTTTCAGCTTCCTCCATTTTATGATACAGATATTAAGCCAAACGGGTCTCCTCTGTGGTACATCTTAAAACCAACTAATCTTCTCTCATTTTGCAGACACCTTGGTTATATTTCGTACTTCATCTACATTAGAGGCTTCGCTGGAAGTATTATCGCAAGTTTCCCCAGACATAAATGTGTGTAATATAACCAGTATTTTACCCCTCATACGTCCGCTCTTACTTTGGTATGTGTAATAATGCGTTTACTTTATATTTTTCTTCTAGTAGCAAAGTAAAAACGTTTGTAAAGTAGCATCTTTGTAACCTTCAAGGTAAAACACGATCCACAATTTTGTTACTCGTATTGGAGCGTTAATCTTTGATGGAGTGGTTTGATTGTCGTATAAAGTCTGTTCTAACTAATATAATTCATTAAACTGAAGAAATAAATAACCAAAGTTACGTATTAAAATACAATATTAACAGTATCCAAATGGTGTAATATTAATATGTGTGGTACCGTGATTCTTGGGGGGAGTCTCGTAAAGGCTTTTTAACTTGATGCTATCTGATATGGGTATGTGGTGCCTATCTGTTATCGGTACCAACGAGTTCTAATTTATTTCTCTGATCCCTTACATACTGATTAATTGAGTGTTGTTTATTGTGGTTGCAATGCCCCTACCGTTTGTTAGTCTTTCTGTATTTTTTGTCTCAATTACTTCTTTGATCATGAGAGTTGTTCCTGTATTTGTTTCTTTGGAATAGTTTATTATTCCATCGTTGCCGGGTATATTTAATTTCATAAGGGTTATTATGCAACATTGCTATATCAATGCTATTTTGTTTTATGTAATCCACTACACATTATAGTTTGAAAGGCGTAATGATTCGGTTCGTGTTTATCTTTGCAATGCTATTACTTTGATTGGTTGCCATTGGTTATTGTCCGTCTCATCAGCGTCTTTCATTACTTCATCGTACCAGTTTTCTGTACCACAGCATTTTGGTTCCCCTTTTCCCCTTCCTTTTGATCGTAGGCGTATTGTTTTTCAATTTTCGCTTTCGTTGTTTCTTCTTCTTCTTGTTTTAGTTTGGTTGCATTTGTCATTCTTCCATCTTTATCTGCTATTCTTTTTACTGATTTACCGTTGTTTTCTTTTCGTTCGGCGAAGGCTCGGCGTTTTTCGGCTGCTTTTTGACTTGCACTGTTGGGGCCATCCTTATTTGAACTTCTTATGGATTGCCTTGTTATTCTCTTCTCCCAGATTTCTTCTTCAGCTTTGTTATTGAATGTTGCAGTGTGCATTTCATTAGGTTATTTTGTTTTAGGGTCTTCTTCTGCCTGGCGACTTGTCGTTTTGTTTGTGTATGTTTCTACCTGTGTGAGATTGTCTGGGCTACTCTCTTCTTCAACTTCTTTTTCTTGTTCTTTCTGTTCCGGTTCTTCCATTTCCTCTTCTTCTTGTTCTAATTCTTCAAATAGTTTGTTCTGTTTCCCGTTGGGCTGTTCCGAGTTCTCCTTCACGTCCATCTCCATATTTTCCATGTTGTCCATTATTTCTGTACGCTGCTCACTTCCTGATGTTATTGTACTATGTATGTTTCACTGTTATCTTGTTGTGCCGCGACTTCTGCATATGTCGTTGTGTTGTCTTCCTTATTGACCACTGTGATGTTGCATTTTCTGTTACATTTACAGCAGTTGTTGCCAATTTCTGTCTCGGAAGTTGTAATGGGCAACGTTTGATACATTCAGATCTCAGATGTCCTGATTCATTGCAGATTGAAAATGTGCATGGCTGTCCCTCATATATTATTAAAGCTTTGCACCATTGCATCGTTACATAGGAGGATATATGCTTTTTAAATCAATTTTTCACACACCGTATACCTTTGTTTGCTTGGAATCGGAACTTAGCACTCCATTTTTCGTCCGTCGTTGTTATTATGTCTCCATAATTTCAGATTGCTGCCATTACACTGCCATTACTGACTTCAAAGGGTACACTGAAAACTCTTACCGATCGTAGGCCCAGCCCTACGTGGTATATACAGGGTGTTACAAATAGGTACGGCCAAACTTTCAGGAAACATTCCTCACACACAAACAAAGAAAATGTGTTATGTGGACGCTTACTTTCCATGTTAGAGCTCATTTTATTACTTCTCTTCAAATCACATTAATCATGGAATGGAAACACACAGCAACAGAACGTACCAGCGTGACTTCAAACACTTTGTTACAGGAAATGTTCAAAATGTCCTCCGTTAGCGACGATACGTGCATCCACCCTCCGTCGCATGGAATCCCTGATGCGCTGATGCAGCCCTGCAGAATGGCGTATTGTATCACAGCCGTCCACAATATGAGCTCTAACATGGAAAGTAAGCGTTTCCGGACACATGTCCACATAACATATTTTCTTTGTTTGTGTGTGAGGAATGTTTCCTGAAAGTTTGGCCGTACTTTTTGTAACACCCTGTATATACGTTTTTTTTTCTTATGGCTTTACGCCTCGTCGACGGCTAAGGTCATTAGAGGCGGGATGGGACTGGGGACAAGGAATGGGAAGGAATTCGGCCATCGACTTTTTGAAGGAAGCATCCCGGCATTCACCTGGAGTGATTTGGGGAAACCATGGAAAACCCAAATCTGGATGCCCGGGCGGAGATTCGAACCCGTATCCTCCAGAATGCGGGGCCAGAACGTTAACCGTTCACCCACCACGCCCGGTATATGTACGGTACTTACCGTTTCTTCTGGGTTCTGGTAGTCGGCTTTTCCTCCAGTTGTCTCTGTGATCGTGTTGAACAAGTTGTCATTTGTCATTTTAACGTAAACTGCATTGGTCAAGAAGTCCATTTGGATTTCATATACATCCGCGTCTGTCAAATTGAATTTTTCGTACAGTCATTCATGAAAGTCGTCTCTTTTGCATCGAATGCGAATTTCAGAGTATTCTTTCGTATCATCGATTCCATTTTCACTTTTTTATCACACAAGCAAAGTTACACTCACACACACACGTAATCTCACTTGAAGAAATATCGAGCAACCGCTCGCTGCAGCGACTCGTTACGAACTAACCACTGAGGTACCAGACCGACCTAGGTAAAGACTAGTGCCGTAAGAAGTTTGATCTTCCTGCGCTTTCCAATTAAATGCTCGTAGGTGGTGCTAGGCTAAGCGTTAAGGTAGAATTTCAGAACATACAATAGGCATAGTAATGAAGCGCATATAAAATGAGTTGAAATATCAGTTTGATATTTCATGTCAAATATATTAGTGTTGTAATAGTAATCATGTTAATAAAATATTAAAATTTTCTGTCATTGAGTTAAGTAACAACCATGGTATTTATTTAGATGATTTTAAATACAGTTGTCACGTTTATTAGGTACACATTACTGCTAACACTGTGTCAATTAATCAGATATTTCAGTATTAACAAACAAAACATTTTAGGCAAATGATCTGAAGCCAATCTCTTCTAAGATATGGAATGTATTGCTGCAAATACTCATGACGATTTCAATAGAAAGGAATACAGTTATTATTCAACGGACTGAGTTCACAAGTATCTGACACAGATTGGCTAAAATACAGGAACCAAGTGTGCTGGTGATTGATATCTCTAAACATAAAATTTAATTCCATTATGGCATTATAAAAGAATAATGTAAAAGAGAAATTGAAAGGCAGATATGAATGCTTGTATGTGTTTATTATGGAGGTACATGGTATATACCAAAAGTAGTAGTACTGATTTAAAAAATATCATTGAAGATATCTTTACAATTCCTTAATTCTCTTCGAAATAGTACCCTTAGGCAGCTACATGCCAAAAATTACGCTGCTGCCATTGGCCATACGCCTTCTAGAAGTCAGTTTCGGGGACGCTGTTGAGAGCCCTCGTCGATGCTGCTTCAATGTCCTGGATTGAGTCAAACCGCTGTTCCCTCAGCTGCTTTTTCATCCATGTGAGTAAGAAAAGTCAGATGGAGCCAAATCAGGACTGTAGGCGGGGTGCAGCAGCGCGTCAATGTCAATTCGGGCTAACAGTTGGCTCATGACGGCGCGCCTTGGCACGGCGCATTGTCGTGATGCAGAGTCCAGTTGGCGGAGATGACTGGTCGGACGCGATTCACTTGGTCTCACAGGCGGGCTGACACTTGCACGTAAAAGTTCGAATTGACAGATTCCCCAGGGAAAACGAACTCCTTATGAATCACACCGCGACAGTTAAAAAACACGATTATCATTGTCTTGATCTTTGATTTGCTCATGCGAGCCTCCATTGGACGGGTGGATGAAGAAGGCAATTGTTGGCCCAATTCAGCGTTGCCACGTTGCTGCACCCCGCCTACAGTCCCAATCTGGCTCCAACTGACTTTTTTTTTTATTACCACGGATGAAAAGGCAGCTGAAGGAACAGCGGTTTGACTCAATCCAGGACGTTGAAGCAGCATCGACGAGGGCTCTCAAAAGCATCCTTGAATCTGACTTCCAGAAGGCGTATGGCCAATGGCGGCAGCGTAATTTTTGGTTTGTAGCTGCCTAAGGGTGCTATTTCGAAGAGGATTAAGGAATTGTAAAGATATCTTCAATAATTTTTTTTTTTTAAAAATCAGTTCTACTACTTTTTTGTATGTATCACTCAAAAAAACTATGATTGTGCAGCGCAACTATGGCATTGAGTTTTCCTACACACAGTCGGAAAGCAAGATATTGGAGGGTCTGCAGTGGAGCCGCTACGGAGAGCGTGGCCTGTGCAAACACCTGCCGGTTGTTTGCTGGCGCTTTAATTGTGGCCGCAGATGACTCCGGTGATTATCTGGAGCACATATTGCGCCCCGCTGGGCTTGGCCGGGCGGAGATAAGGGACAGCGTCCTCAGGACAATGGCCGCTCCGCCCTCTATAAGCCGGCGTCTGCACACCCGTCGATAAGTACTGTCAACACCCAACTCCACTCACCACTTGTTTTCGCCTCTTTTAATTGTTTTTTCGCACCGTTGTAATGCTGCAGTGTATAATCTCTGACGGCTGAAATCCATGCACAAGCGACAGCCCGCAGTTGGAGGGAAACTAATATCTTTCGGCTCTGCAGAAAATAATAAAAAACAGAATAGCTGGCAGTGGAATTAATGAACCCGCCTCTCCACCTTCTAATGCACCGACCTTAATGGAGTGTAGTCCTTCAAGGGGGCGACAGCTGCCGCAAAAAACTGCGGCGGCTCGGCGAACTAGATTTATTGGTCCGTCGACAAAAGACTCCACTCAAAGAACCTTCCTGAGCATATCACGTAGACGAAATTCTGTTCAGCGAATATACTATTAGGTGCTTTTCTATCCTAGAAAACCGAATAAATTCGTGAACATACGTTCTTTATCTTTCTGTGTCATATATATATACGCATGCAAATACATTAAGCCTTCGTTTGGCTTGAATTTGCTTTGGACACCCGAAGTTACTAGTAAGATCGATAGCCCTGGATGAGATTTACAGTTCATCGCGGAATCAGAACCGCTGAACATCCTGGAGTGGCTCTTATGATTAAATACAACTCTTAAAAATCCTAACCTATTTATGTATATGTATTATGATTTATTTATTTGTTTCTGGCTTTACGACGCTTCGACATCGAGGCCATTAGAGTCTGGAGGGGATGGGAGCTGGAGTGATTTTGGTATGACTGGACGGGGATTCGACACTGCCCCCTCCTGAATGCGAGGCCTGAGCGTTGCTACTCACCCACCACTGTCGATTCCAATGCAAAATGATAACAGAGAATTAATATTATTATAAATTGTTTGTCCAAAAGTAAGATGTTTCGAAATGTTTGTAGGTCCATGTGGCGGAGAGGATAGCGCGTTGGACTTCTAATCGAAATGTTTCTGGTGCGAATTCTGAAGGTAACAGAAAGTTTTATGGAACCTAAGATTAAGCTCCAGTATATCGTATACCATTTACATAAGTTTAATTAACTTAATTCGTATCGGGAATAACTTGAAATTCTATCGTTATTTCTTAAGGCAGCTGGAAATTGGTATTACAACTGTGATGGAGTCTTTACATTTAACCCATCTTATTAATCACTTCAGAAGTTCAGATTTATGTTAACTAGCCTAGCTCGTAGTTTAAATATGGAAACGTTTTAAACTTTGTCACATGCACCTCTTATTAGGGAGCATTCACGCAAGGGAATGCTTGAACTTTACCTCACCGTATACATCAAGCAGGTAATAATTGTCGATGCGCAATATGACAGTTTTATGAAACATAATTCGTAGCTTACTTCCTGCTTGCATGTCGAGACTTTTGTAACGGTATATTTACGTTACTAATTCTATATGTGTTAACTTATTTCCCAACCTTATTGTTTGATGACAAAGTAATTAGGTTCCACTCGCAAGAACCACGAAAACATTCATCAACTAATCTCACGTCTCTCCCAGTAAAAGTAGTTAGTCTATATCGGGACCAGTCGGGACCAGCCAGGAAGCAAAAAAGTATCCATGTGTTTTGTTATTTTTGCACCCACATGGTTCCAGTAGGTATCTCTGTCGGTGGAAACACGGACTCTTCATCTCCTCTAAATATGATGTTGACTGGAGACGTTGAAATATTTTTCGTTTAGTGTTACTGTTCACAAACAATTTTCTATGAATCACTGCACTTACCTTTTTGTTCAGTTTAAACATTACGGATCCGTGGAATTATGAACTAAAGTGAGAGGATATCTTACCAATGCATTTTGAAGGTTTATGAAGCCATTTTTTTTTTAGATTACCATATCACGGGGTTGGGAAAGGTTTATCACAACTACACTGTATTTCCTCTTACTGGTATTTGTGTGTTCTTCGAAGACCAGCTCTTTCACTGTGCTCATTTAAAAATATTTACGGACACAAAAAAATCTCAGAGTTTCGTATTTATTGCTATCGGACTTATTTCTTTATATGTTTTTTGGTTGCCAGGAGATGCAAGTCACTTTCAATACATTACGAACTTGAATCTCCAAATTAATGAATTTAGTATTTTGTATTTGAATAACTTCATACTTCAATATCGTTCCTTTTCTTATTCATTCAAACTAAGGTGCAATTTCCAGTGACTGATTAAACAGTAGCTACCCGTACACACACACACACACACACACACACACCAGTGTTAATCATCTCTCTCTCTCTCTGCCTGTTACTCCTTGTCCCCATGATAACTAATTCTTATCTCAGAGCAACCGAGAGTCTGTTTTATTTCCTCTTATGAAAATCTCATGGGAGACATATATGAGGGAGTTAGAAAACAGTTAGGTTATATGCAAAAATGAAGTTTAAAATGAAGTTTGGTGAACTTGTATAGAATTTATGGCTTCTTTAACATTTTTCTTTAGGGGAGAGCTGAATTACAGTTTCTCAATATAAACTGCGTTTAGTATTGTCTACAGGGTTGGGTTAGTTAGCACAAGGCGAATTTTATTTCGTCATCATGCCATTTTGTTTTCTTACAGAAGCTACTGGTAAAATCTTTTTCTCCACCACTCATACTACGCCGAAATATCATCGCTGTTTATTTCATTCCGACTTTCCAGTCCTTATGGATCGTCCGTAAACTACGTAGATCGGTCTAGGGGGAGGGGAGAGGTTGGCTGGAAACTACGCTGGTCTACGTGAGGGGGGGGGGGAGAGGGAGAGGTGTTCCAGGACAGGTCATTCATATTATTTGCAGTGTTAAAACGAGGTAACAGAACACACTATAGCATGTGACTATTTATTTCTGTCTTTTAATTTTCTCCATATGTAATTTACTATAGTCTGACAAGGGAAAACAGTACAAAATATCTTCTGGCATCAATAGGGAAAAAACGCTACGTGCTAAGTGGGGGAGGGGGAGATGGGGGGTGGGAGACAAAAGCTACGTCGGGCTACGTGGAGGGGAGGGGGGTTCACAGAAGGCCAAAATAGATCTACGTAGCTTATGACCGCTTCCTTATTACTCTCACCACTGTCTCAAGGTCCGTCAGACTGTAGCTGCTGCTGGTGCTCGTATATGTCCGTTGTAGCTGAGCAGCGTTGTAGCAGAGCGCGCCAGCGGGTGTAGTTGTTTCCGGGGAACGAGCTGTGATCAGTGGGACACGCCAGTCGTCGTGCTCGACCAGATGTCGCCCGCCGGCTTGTTACTGGGACTCAGCGGAGCGCCATAACGAGGCTGCGGCCTGTGTCTGTGTTCCCTTCACCTTCCTTCAAACACGCTTATAAGGAGGTAACGAGAACTGACGGCTGAAGGAAAATGGTTGTTACCATAGGATGTCATTCCCAGTAACAGTAAAAACAGAACAGTCTCTATGGCTCCACTACAGGTGTAGTCTTTGATTTTTCAGCTTACTGACAGTCAGTACACAGCACTGTGACAAAGGAAGATTTGAGTTTCAGTGGATGGGCATGTTTGCGTGAGATTTTTACAGTCGGATTTTTGTGAAATTTCAGAAGGGACTTCTCGAAACAATTTGAGAGTACATTCGTCTGAAATAATTTATAAAAATGACAGAAGAACGAAATATAGATGGTCGAACTGGGAATCAGACAAGGATTCTCCAGAACGACAGAACTGAAAATAAAGCTCTATTGAGATATCTGTTGTCGAAAGACTTTCAACTTCCTAATTTCAGTAACAAGAAAAGAAAGAAATTTACAAATTTTCTGGAAGAAATTTAGCTAATGCTATGTAATTTGGAAAAGATAGTTGTTCATCTTCTGACACCAATTATGGGGACTATTTGTCCTAGAACATTTCTTTGATAAGTTTCCAGTAAACTGACTGATCCATTTGTAATTACGTAAAGGTGTATATAATCTTACAATATCAAAAGGGTAAATGCGTTGTACTCGTATAATCTTGGATTAGTCATTTCTAAGAAAGAAAGAAAAAAATATTTGCTGAATGTACATCATTTCGAAACCAGGGGTTGGAATACTAAAAATGTTTATAACTTATTTTGGAATAGTTTTCTTTAAATATCTGGTTTTGACATGCATGGTTCCAAGGAAGATAAAGTATGTTATGTTAAAGTAACTTCGTTCTTTAGTTATCTGATATCAGGGAAAAGAACGCTTTGGAAGTTTTATTTCCTATAGAACAAATAAAGTCTTTCATATTGGGAGAAGCGTAACGAGATTTTACGTGGTATTGACATTTTACATTGTTACATATTTTCGCTATATTCTTCAGGTCATCTGCTATAAAATATTTCTTCAACTAAACATGAAATTTCATTTGCTATAATTTTTTCCTTATCATCCATGCAATGTTGCGGTTTCTCAAGAGCTCTATTAAGTTTATTATTAATTCAATGAAACTTCATTTTGTTCTTATGTTAAACCTTCAAAAGAATATGATAATTCACTGAACCGGTAAAAAAGCAGACTTTACAGAAACTACTCTTGCTCATACGTGACTTGAAATTGGGTTAAGTGATTGATTTTAAAATTTTCCTGGTTGTTTAATTGCAAAGGATACTTCGTTTTTATATCATATGAAGCTAAATTTCATTTAAATTTGCTAATTACGTAGCTATTATATTAAAGGGAATAATTAGAAATACAAGAAAAACATATATTTTGGAAGTAAACATGACAGAGGACAGGAGACTCAAATTGAAAATGTCTATTCATTTTTATTGGACAGCCTAACTTATAAAATTCATAGTAGCCCCATAAAATTAATGCTAGCCTCTCGGGGATAGTAAAGATCAAATAGTGTTTTTATACGATAGACCAACGTCGCATAAATTTATATAAATTATATGGTAAATTTGTGAAACATGAGCTGAAACCCAGCAATTCAGTTACACTAATAACGAATAAATCAACGATTTTGTCCTCCCTGAAATCACCTTTGTATACCTTACTTGCGGTTTTATCAGTTTAACTGGAGTATTTTGTGCTGAGAACCACTGAATTTAGGTTTATCGCAAATAGATGTGTCTTAACTGTTCACCCCGAATAAGGCCGTGACAGTAGTCATTATTTACTCAAACGAAAGCCATAAAATTGTTGAATGTAGGGCCTACTGAAGTACAAGTAATTAGTATTAGAAGATATTGTTCGAAAAATTGAAATACATGCTTTTTTACAAATGCGCATGCTAGCAGTGTTGGATTTATTTCTGCGTATCAGTGAATGTTGTACTATCATCAATGATACTGAAAAATTACCAATACGATGTTCATCTTCACCTGACGTAATTGTATTCAAATAAATAATGCTTGTTTCAGATTCCTGTCTTACTTACTGATGTTATTGAACATCCGTATCGAATAGTGTTTTCGCGAACGTAACAGCATATCCAGTTGATGATATGTGACAAAAAAACTCTACAGAAGCTTGTGTTCCAGATAGATCAGGCCAGTGGACTAAAGGTCTCCAAGTTGATGACCAGAATATTCATCGACACTACTTCACCAATTTCGTTTAAATATGGAGAATTTAGTCAATCAGTTCATTTAATTACACAATTGTTTATATTATGGTAAAACTTACATTCTCTATACCACGGTGATTCGAAATCTTATATATATATAAAAATAGACGTGTTTTTACCTATATTTCACTTTTCAGCCACCACTACGTAGCACAGATCACTGATGTTTGTGAGTGGAAGTAGCATGGAGTTTCTTGTCGTGCACAACGTTGGCCGAATGCCGATAGCTGTGGGGATGTGGGAGATATAATGATTAAAGTTGGTCAGTGCAGGGCGTTTTCATATTTCGACCAAAAATTCGTATCTCCGTATACTTTTCTTTCCTGCCACAACTACATAACATAGACTTTTGGTGTTTGTGTGTGGTAGTAGAATCGTCTTTCCTGTCGTGCACTATGGTTGTTAGATGTCGGTAGCTATGAGGGTGTGGGAGATATGGGGGTTGAAAGTGATCGACCTGTGGCAATTTCATACTTCTGCCAAAGACAAAAGTGTCATGGTGTATCACTTTTCAGCGAAAACTATAGATCACAGATAACTGGCGTTTGTGTGTAGTAGTAGCACAGAGTCACCTTTCGATCACAACAGCGGCCGAATTTCAGAAACTGTGGTACTGTGGTAGATATGGTGGTTGTAAGTGGCCGACCAAGGATATTTTCGTATTTCGACTGTCTCCGCATATGTCACTTTTCTGCCACAACTACATAGCATAGAGCATTGGTGTTTGTGTTTGGTAGTAGAATCGTATCTCATGTAGTGCACTATGGTTGTTAGATGTCGGTAGCTATGGGGGTGTGGGAGATATGGGGGTTGAAAGTGATCGACCTGTGGCAGTTTCATACTTCTGCCAAAGACAAAAGTGTCATTGTGTATCACTTTTCAGCGAAAACTATAGATCACACATAACTGGAGTTTGTGTGTAGTAGTAGCACAGAGTCACCTTTCGATCACAACAGCGGCCGAATTTCAGAAACTGTGGTACTGTGGTAGATATGGTGGTTGTAAGTGGCCGACCAAGGATATTTTCGTATTTCGACTGTCTCCGCATATGTCACTTTTCTGCCACAACTACATAGCATAGAGCATTGGTGTTTGTGTTTGGTAGTAGAATCGTATCTCATGTAGTGCACTATGGTTGTTAGATGTCGGTAGCTATGGGGGTGTGGGAGATATAGAAGTTGAAAGTGATCGACCAGTGGCAATTTCATACTTCTGCCAAAGACAAAAGTGTCATGGTGTATCACTTTTCAGCGAAAACTATAGATCACAGATAACTGGCGTTTGTGTGTAGTAGTAGCACAGAGTCACCTTTCGATCACAACAGCGGCCGAATTTCAGAAACTGTGGTACTGTGGTAGATATGGTGGTTATAAGTGGCCGACCAAGGATATTTTCGTATTTCGACTGTCTCCACATATGTCACTTTTCTGCCACAACTACATAGCATAGAACATTGGTGTTTGTGTTTGGTAGTAGAATCGTATCTCATGTAGTGCACTATGGTTGTTAGATGTCGGTAGCTATGGGGGTGTGGGAGATATGGGGGTTGAAAGTGATCGACCTGTGGCAGTTTCATACTTCTGCCAAAGACAAAAGTGTCATGGTGTATCACTTTTCAGCGAAAACTATAGATCACAGATAACTGGCGTTTGTGTGTAGTAGTAGCAGCACAGAGTCACCTTTCGATCACAACAGCGGCCGAATTTCAGAAACTGTGGTACTGTGGTAGATATGGTGGTTGTAAGTGGCCGACCAAGGATATTTTCGTATTTCGACTGTCTCCGCATATGTCACTTTTCTGCCACAACTACATAGCATAGAGCATTGGTGTTTGTGTTTGGTAGTAGAATCGTATCTCATGTAGTGCACTATGGTTGTTAGATGTCGGTAGCTATGGGGGTGTGGGAGATATGGGGGTTGAAAGTGATCGACCTGTGGCAATTTCATACTTCTGCCAAAGACAAAAGTGTCATGGTGTATCACTTTTCAGCGAAAACTATAGATCACAAATAACTGGCGTTTGTGTGTAGTAGTAGCACAGAGTCACCTTTCGATCACAACAGCGGCCGAATTTCAGAAACTGTGGTTGTGTGGGAGATATGGTGGTTGTAAGTGGCTGACCAAGGATATTTTCGTATTTCGACTAAAGGCATGTGTCTCCGCAGATTTCACTTTTCTGCCACGACTACATAGCATAGAGCATTGGTGTTTATGTGTGGTAGTAGAATCGTGTCTGTTGTCGTGCACTATGGTTGTTAGATGTCTGTAGCTATGGGGGTGTGGGAGATATGGGGGATGAAAATGGTCGACCTGCGGCAATTTCATATTTCTGCCAAAGACGCATGTGTCACGGTGTATCACTTTTAAGTGATAACAATCAATCGCAGATCACTGGCGTTTGTGTGTGGTAGTAACAGAGAGTCTCCCATCGATCACAACGTTGGCCGAAATTCGGTAACTGTGGGAGTGTGTGAGATATGGTGTTTGAAATTGGTCGATCATGAATATTTTCGTATTTCATCCAAAGACTTGTGTGTATCCGTAAATTTTACTTTGCTGCCGGAACTACATAGCGCAGAAGACTGGTATTTGTGTGTGGTAATAGTATCGAGTCTCCCATCGTGCACTATGGTGGTTAGATGTCTATAGCTGTCAATATGAATTCTTTACAATCACGAACGAAGTCGTGGGTACCAGCTAGTATATATATAAAAACTAAAAGTCAATCCTTATTATTTTATTTGCCAATGGATCTCGTACAATAGTTCCGTCACTTAAGTTACACAGTTTCAACTTTTCACACAGTCCGCCACCGATAATCCCAGCTGCTAAAGAGGAGATTTTTGCTTATAATCATAACCATAGAGATCCCAAGCGCATTTCACAAGAACAAAGCAAAGATTTGTCCGTGGAGGAGAGAATTTAACGTGTTCGTAAAAAATTCTGCTGAGACCAAGATTCTGACAGCGGTCCTCTTTATCACCGATTAGATCTTTTACTTAAGCCTTAAAATTAATAAAAACTATATTACGGGGATAGTGATACTTGGATTCGACCATAGATAACATTTCTATTAATTAACAATAAAATATGGATCCTTATGATCATCCGTTTGATGAAAATTTTTGCAAAGGAACACAATTTTTTAAATTTATCAATACAGAATAAAATTTATCGGCATAGGCATCGAAGCCAAACACATTTTAATCCACAGTGTCATTGTTTTCCGATGTAACAAAAACACACTATTGAGCTCATCTGCAATACTTCAAGAAATCCGAATGGTTGCTGAATATTCACACACTCTGAAGTGAACTTACATTCTACTTTTTATCCTTCAGAACCATGCTCCCTTCCAAGTTAAAATCTCCCATAAGGCATGGAACTATGAACTCGTTGCTAGATCCTGGATATGCCAACCTATTGTTTTTTACGGTTTTTCGTTAACATTTCAGATTTAAAAGAAAGGAAACGTATTCCGCTTTACTTGACTCAAGGATCTATAATGTGTTGATTCGCGGAGTTAGAGTGCTACACTCCATTTTCTAGTCCTCGACACAATAGGAATGAGGGGGCCTGACCTGCACCACGTCTCTTTGGACAACAAGCGAAGGGATTCTGCAGGCTGTTACATTCATTCAGCTTCGAAGGAAAATTCTCTGCATCGCTTTGAACTGAATCTCGAAGCTTGCCCCAATCATATATTTTCAATTTTGGTTTAAGGTCATCCCTTTACAGCCGCATTAACCTGTATGCTAATAAGGCATAAAACACCACCGTGAATTTTAAGCGAAATTTTGAAGCATTCAACCAATGTGTTCAAACATTTTTAATGAAGCTACAAGATTTTAATACGGGAAGAAGATTTTTTGCTTAAAAATAAGCTTTGGTTCCAGTTTATATCGTACAAGGTGGTAATAAATTGAATTCGGTTATAATACTTAAATGAATTTTGCACCTTAAAATTAATTTGGATAGAAATTAATTTGTGGAACTCGATTTCCACTGATAAGAAAAAGTATTCGGAAGATGTCAAAAGAAGGAAATGCTAAAAATAAACCACAACACGAAGCTTGAAGATCTGACATGAGTTCACTGTTAAAGAGATATAAGTTCATGCGACAATAAACATTTTAGAGAGTAAGAAGAAAAATGATATGAACATATAGACTGTTTAGAACCTATTTTATATACAAACAGATTCGAATTCTACGGCGCTGACCTCGTTCAAAGTCTTGCATCCGATGGCTGAAGTTAACAGTCTGAAGGCAATATAGAGGATCAGCAAGTTCTCTCTCAAGCCAGTGGAATAACAACAGTCCTTCCACTCTGGGGGAAGATGGCCGAAGGAAATGGCAAAAATAACAGTAATGAGTCCCTCGGCGCACGCAGCTTCCGTAAATGCGCTCCGCATCCAAGCTCGCAGATGATGCCTATAACAGTTTATTGGCTACCTTGTTTTCTTATTTCTTGAAGATAGTGTGACCAAGCCAGCAGTTTGAAACCGTCTTGCAGACCACTGTTTACGTTAATAGTCTCTGAGAAGGTTAAATGTTCCGCCATTCACGTGCAGCGGAGGCCGTAATATAAATAAAGAGAGCATTAAGACTCATAGATCTACGGATATATAGTTGGAATATCATTTTCTTGTCGTTATCATCGACTGACGTAAACAGACGTCAAAATAAATATGTTCATTTTGAAGTGAAACTTTGTTACCCTCACTAGTGACTCAAAATATCGTCACATACGTTGATGACGTTTTACTTGTAACGGATGTCACCTACCCATCAAAGATGATACATAACGGAGGAAGTCAACGGCATGTAGAGTACACGCATCGATAACGAACCTTGAATTAATAATGAAAAATTATTTGTATCTATTTTGACAGTGAATTTAATATATAATGATTTTGTGAATTGTAGGCTCATGATGATTGATGAAGTGGAAAATAACAACGATCCTGTACCGTTAATGGAAAAGTAATTAGAATTAAATTCTTAATGAATTACTGTCAAATGATGAGAAATAAAATTTTAAAACGATAAATAAAGAATTATTAATGGGTATAACTGTTATATTAAAAAGATAATGATTATGTAGTGTTTCCACAGGCGTAATACATAAATTTAATTTCTGGCGTGTAGACTTAGTACATAATTTTAGTTTTCTGTCACCGTCTTGAATAATTCACTAACTATTTCCATCCACACAGAGGTTAAATAAAATTAATTACACTGTCAGAAGATGCGACATAAACAAATTAGCAACAGAAAAGATTCAAGAAGATTCAGGGTGTTACGTTTTTGAAAAATGTGTTAAAGTAAGAAGCTTATTGCTTACACCAGCTTGAGTGCCAACAATAAAGTTAATCGGAATACTGAATTTTAATGATAATACAGACACGATGAAGGGGGTGAAAAACTAACAAAACTGTTGGAAAGGTAAAGTACAGATTACCCATATCAAGTTATTGAGTGAATAAGATATAATAAGGAAATGAGTATTTGTACAAAAAAGCTATCAACAGAAAACTTTTAACACGCATGAACGTTATAAATTGAATGAGTTCTGGCCATCCATAACTTAATACCAAAAGATAATAGATAAGAGTTGAAGATTATGCTGAGTGATTGTGTTCATATGGGGTTATAAAACCCTTTGTGGTGGACTGCACCAAATTTTGCACTCAGATGAATTATATGTCAAATATTTTAATCGAAGAATATACAGTATGACTGCTAAAACCGGTTACTGAATCTTGTAATGTTTACGTAGTAGAAATTCGAGAAAATATAGAACTTCCTAACAGCATTTTAAAATGGTGTCCAGTAAATTCATTCGTGAGTGTAAAAATCTTTGCAGAAATTGGAAAATATTTTAAAAGTTTTGATTAGGACGTATTACAAATGACTTTTCTTTTAATTATTTTTTTTAAAAAAAACATGTTTACCTGCTTTAAAAACAGGTTTCGTTTGGTAGAATACCGAATTTTTCGAAACGGGAATATATGTGTACCAGTTGAAACGAATTGTTCCTCGTATATTAATTTAGAGTTAATAAATACACAACACGATATTCGCTTCGATTAAAAAAATCCTATTGTCTGTGAGAAACTTGTAAATTAGTACATCCTAATTTACCTGCCTCATATTATGTTAAATGCCTCGTAAAATTCAAACAACCCCTTCCCTCTAATGACAATGTAGCAACGATTATTTCGGTTATATCTGAGGAAATTGAAGAGCTAATTCCTTTAACAGAGAACGCTAAGTACATAGACGTTGAAGTTACGAGGACCTCTAGTGTTTACCATGCTAGGGTGTTTCGGTCCTAATCCGGAATGAAGATGACACCATCTTCATTACCGAGTCCCTCCGCTTGAGCGCTTGACGCAGATGAGCAGGTGGCTGCAAAGGCCGTGATATTGGGGCCGCAGACCTCGTCGATATCGCCAGAGGAAAGTGTAGGCCAACTTTGTCCGCCTGTTCCCTATCTGTGGCTGGCGCTGCTGGTGATATGGCCTTATTTTAGTTCACCCGAGGCGCAGATAACACAATGGTTCAGCGGTCTGCAAGTAATAGGTGGGTTTGGGAACCGGAACTTGTTCTGCCTTTTCTGAAGAAGGGTTAACATTACTGCTTCTTTTATGAGTTTCTACTTTCTAATTTTGCTTACAAATCTGTACTTCGCTACCGCTATACCCATAATGAATAAAAGATAATTCGCAATCAGGTTATACTTGGTGCAGCCCCCCCCCCCCCCCCCCTCTCCCTCGTCTTCTGAGAGTGTGGGGATATTGAAAACACAGACCAACTGGTTCTAGAATATCCTAGACTATATCCTCAAGAGCATCTATCCATATAATAATATTTTAACCGGTAAAAGGCCTGTCCATTTGAGATTTTTAAAAAAAAAGATTAGTTGATGATATTAATGACAGGCTACAGCGAAGGAATAAATAGTTTTATAAACATTTTTCTATCTGTCTGTATGTTGCGATGAATGAACCAGAGAACTTAAAAAGAGTAATGGAAAATGTATTTATTGTATTAATTATACTGATCGTGGTTGGTGAGTGGTAACACGCTGGCCTCGCATTTGGGAGGACGCGGGTTCGAATCGCCGCTTGTCCTTCTAGATTTTGGCTGTCCATGGTTTACGGAAATCATTCCAGGCTAATGCCGGTATGATTCCAATAACTGTGACCGAATCCGTAGCCCCCGGTCATTTCTCAACTCTAATGACTTCAATATTGACAAAAAAAACTGCATTACTCATGAGTATTATACAAAAAATTTAAAAGTGTGCTTTATTAAATTAATCAGTGGATGAAGATAAGTCGTACAGTGAAAGTTCCTTTAATTTTTAATTGCGTCGTATGCAGTTTTTATTACATATAAATATATAGATAGATAGATTGATAGATAGATGGGGTGTTAGAAAGTGTAAAATATTTTAGGAGGTGATAGTATGCATCAAAATAAGACACGGTGAGTCGCATACGCATATTTCCGCAATTAATAACAGGTCCGAAATGTGACGCACCGTCTACCGCAATGCATGCCTCAGCCCTTCTTCGTAAGGTATTATGCAGTCTTTGAAATTGTCTTGGTTGGTCCCGTACGTCTTCAATGCTTGTCATCACCTACAGGATAAACCAAGATCGTTTCAAACATTGCGTGATTCCTTACGGCGAAGGGCATATAATTAGTGCACATACTTTTTTTAAGGACATGATTCTTTCCGATCATCCAGTATAATCAATTTTTCCAATCTATGCTGTTTTCAACTAACAGACATTACAAGACGGACGGATTAGATTGCTCGTG
Source organism: Vandiemenella viatica (assembly GCA_031002005.1). NCBI lineage: Eukaryota > Metazoa > Arthropoda > Insecta > Orthoptera > Morabidae > Vandiemenella > Vandiemenella viatica. The sequence continues at coordinate 64,896,687 of CM061920.1, forward strand.
GATTAATTAGTATGATAAATATCTAGTCCAGGATGCTGTTCAGTTTAAACTTGCTTTTATTTTCATAAACACGACGTCGACGATACTGTTTACATGCATACATACAGTCCAGCGATTGTTTACAACACTTCTTCCACAGACAATACAGTTCTTGGCCGTTATAAATTGAGTCGGTGATAAACTGTTTCTCTGTCTCGGATGTTTGCTTGATATAAACTCCACCGAAATTTCTAGAACACTTCAAAAGCTTCCGCCAGATATTTCTCGAACATTAACAATATTTAAACAATTGAAACATATGAAAAACAATCAGAATTAATACATAATCATTTAACATCATTACATAATGGTCAGAAATGGAAATTAAAGATTCTTATACACAAAATTACTAACAGAAATCATTTTAAACTGTAGCAAATTGTCCTTTAGACATCGTAACTTGCATTAATACTTGGAATTACGAACATTTAAGCAATTCTGTTCTTTAACATATTAAATGGCCTTTAAATAATTTCTTTTCATAAAACAAAGTCTATATACAGTGATTTACAGGAAATTGCAAAAAAACCTACCAGATCATATTCAACCAAACTCTAGCTTACTACAAGTGCTTTATAAAATACAATTCCATTTAATTTTAGGTTTGAGTGCTGTTACAAGATACAACATTTAAAGAACACCCATGCCCTCGGCCGGATTCGAACCGGCGAGTCTCAGCACGGGAGCTATTACTATAGCTCCTACACCACCGAGGTCGCTCCAACTGTACTTGTGTTAGTTACTACTAGGTTATTGAAAATATGTTTAGTTGAATATTTTACTCCATCCTGCACAAATAATAACGATCTACGTTTATTACTGGTATTACGGTCGTGTTGGCTGTTATTTGTTAATGAGAATACTTATAATCATAACAGTCTTATATTTCGCTAGCTGCGGAGTTACGCAAGGGCTGCTAATGAAACGCTACAAACTATCCTCAGTTATTACAGTGGGCAGGCCCCCGGCATAGCTCGCGGCTGGCTCGCCGGAAGTTAATATCGCTCCACTCCACGCGCCAGCCAGGCCTGCGGCCACGAAACTTGCCGCGCTTCCAACTCCTCAGCACGTCCTCTAATCCATCCGGCATCAAACAGCGACCACGTCACGTCCACTTCAAGGAAGCGTGAGCACCTTATGACTACGGTGGACAACAGTACCCTGTTTAACACTGTTACCATTCACTTACTCAAACGTTGTCATTCAAAACTACATACTCATAACACTGACCGGCACAGATAGCAATTACTGAAGTCTCAGAATATGCATAATATTTTTCTTTTCGTTATACATTGCGGTGATGAATAAATTTTGAAAATTTCTCTAAATATTCATGTCCATGTCCACAATTTTTTTTTTTTTTTGGTGAAATATTATGTTTCATAGTTCGTGAAATGGGTGTGTGAGTCATTTGTAGTCGGCAGAAAGCTTTCAAGATATACCCCAATTGCGGCGTACTCTTTACGCGGGGTACGGAAGCAGCTTCCACAGTGAAACTCTTATGCTAGGAATAATGTTAATGACTATGTTGAACCTCCCAAAAGCCTGAACAATATAACTGCTCTTTCTAATGAAGGATTCTTTCTGTATTCATTTTTAATAAAACTTGTGTCTGCTACAGTTATCTTCAGACAGAGTGAAAGTCATTCTATGCCCTCGAATCTGAATTAACGTCAGATCGAATAAAATCCAAATGTAAGATTACAAAAGGTGGTCAATGTGTCAAAAATAATAATAATAAAATAAATAAATAAATAAATAATAATAATAAAAATAGAGGACTGATAATTTTTACTGTGCAAATAATCCCTGAATAAGACTAGAAGATAGGGTCACTATTGTAGTCTCACAAATTTTGTTTATGATTACTTGTTTTATTTGATTGGCTACCATAGGATATGCAAATCAAAGAATGTGATATTTAATTCTAGTTACTTGCATTTTTTTGCTTATGGCTTTATGATTAGAGACGGGAAAGGACTGGTGGTAAGAAACTGGAAGGAATTCGTCCATGGCCACTCCTGGTTTTCACCTCGAATAATTTCGTGAGAGCATGGAAAACAGAAGCCAGGATGGCCGGACGAGGATTAGAATCCGCATCCTCACGAATATGAGTTCAGAACTTTACCCTTTACTTACCGGGCTTGGTCAAGTTACTCTGAGGTTCTACACATGCTCAGCAGAATGATAAGCATGACAGCATCAGGTAAATACATAAATTTTCAAAGAAATTTCTAAAGAAGGAAATAAAAGTCTAAGGAAACGTATGTGAATTCAGAGTGAAAAACCTACAGCTTACAAAAAATGACGTTTATTTACTTAAAAAATAACTGATATGGTAATGGGACTTAATAAATTTCTTTAATTCACATATACAGTACATCATAACCAGTGTAGAAACAACAAACAAAGATTACTGAACTAAGAGTGTATGTGAAGAGCGTGGTAGTAATATCTCTGTTAGCGTTACTGGGTGTCAAACTATTGCGCACACTGGGTCTGAATAGCACTATAAATGTCATTGACTTTATTCAACTGTAGTCTTCATTGTCCAATGGTTGCGTAACGTGAGCCCCAGGATGCTATGGACGAAAATGTTTTCCCACTCCAATAATTGATTTGCCTATACCACTGGCTTTTATCAGACTTAAAGAATTTCATAGGCTATAGCCTTACTTCTGGTTAGTAAACTTAGTATTTGTCGAGATCTTACTAACATCATCGAAGGTATATTGACATAATTAAACATAGACGAAATGCCTTTGTCTCTTGAGAACCAGATAAACTTTAATGGTTGCCGCGTTACTAACACTGAAATTGTGTATCAGAAATAAACTCATTAGGAGAAGTGCAGTTTAGAGAAATTAAACTACGCTTCTTATTAATAAGTGAAACAAATATACAGTCAAACGCCTGCAGAAAAAATGTTGTCACCTAAACCACATCGATATGCATTTCAATCGAGTTAAAACAATAATCACGTCTTATCGGTCTTGTGCGGTTAATAAGGGAGCTCCAAATCACCCGTTGTCCACGGTTGCCTTATCTCTCAGCGTGGCTGCCCTATTGCATGTTAAATGGGATGCAAATCAGCGAGCATTGTAGTTAACAACACTGAATCACTCATGGGAAATTCATGTTCTCTGTGGGTTGACATTCTCTGCCACATTCCATGTACTCCAAGGTGGTAGAACATGTGACCAGAGAAAGAGAGAAAGTGTAGTAGGAAATTCATAAGGGATAGGAAGCCACAGGACCAGAATTCCAACCACATGTTGCACCAGATTTTTTTTCTTTTATTTGCTTATGGCTTTACGTATTGTCGACGTCGAGGTCATTAGAGGCGGGAGAGGATAGGGGGAAGGAACGGGGAAGAAATTCGGCGATGGCCTTTTTAAGTAAGCATCCCGGCATTCGCCTGGAGTGATTTGGGGAAACCAGGGAAAAACCAAATCTGAATGCCCGGACGAGGATTCACCAGGAATTAATAAGTATAATTCAGCAATCTCATTCAGGTAACGTAGTGGTCTGCGCGCAGGGCTTCTGTTTCTAGTGTCACCGATTCGAGTCCCACCGGTGATAACAATGGTTTTGATTCAATACTGTGTTCAACGTGTAGTGTTTACATAATTAGTGGCTACCAGTACTTGATGAACACACACCAATAATTGTTTCTTTGAATCAAACTTCAAAAATACTTCACAATCAGCATTTGATCTCTCCGTCCTGGGTATGGTTGTCATGCCTGTCCAGGCACAACTGTTAGTAAACACAATAATGCTAACAACATATCAGTGTTTGTCGCCTACTAACGATATCACTGCAAATAAGTCCGCCTATTTTCAGAAGTGAGTGAAAGAATGATAGGACTAGTGACAATCTATGTCTCGTTCTGAATTGTACAGTGATGTTTAAATGTCCCTGCATGATAAATAGACAATATCTTATAGCCTTTTCTACAGTAATGAATTTCATTACTTTCACTTGTAACATAGCATATTATTATTATTTTTAAAGGAATCATCCCGGCATCTGCCTCCTCGAGTGATTTGGAGGAACCATGGAAAACCCAAATCTGGATGGCCGGGCGAGGATTCGTACCGCGTTCTCCCTAATCTAGGCCATAGTGTTACCGCTTCTCAACCACGCTAGGTCAGGAAAAATTCAGTCGCTGCATACACAAAACAAATATTTGTTGCGTGTTGGTGTTATTATTGAAAGTTGTCTAAGTGAAAAAAGAGAGTGGGGACACAAAGGTAATTGGTTGGTGTGTGTGGATATATCGAAACACAACTCTTGCCTTCTGTTCAGTTTCGATTATCCGTTTCGTACTTTTACGTTTGGTTTATCTAGTGTTCGTGCTACCCTTCTGACTATTTCTACGATCTTGTTTGCTGCCTCGTTTGGTGTTTTATGACACCTGCAATAACACCCTTTAAGTGTGGAGCACCCTATAAGTTTCCTATTAAGTTTACTGCAAAATTCTTTGAAATTTTGTATCATTATTTCGCCACTTTTTCTTTTATAAATTTGTAAAATTTTACTAACTCTACATTACTCTAGGAGCCAATTGCACCCAAACCACGTCATAGCGTGGGGCTAGCGAGTTTGCTTCGCGCTGTAGGAGTCGCCGGTTTAAGTCTGGTCCATGGCATGGGTGGTTTTAATTAAAATTTGTGTAATTTGAGATTATCAACAACACTAGAAGAGGCTAATACAATTAAGGAAAATGAAAAAGATAGCTGAATGGCTACAAAGGAAAAAAACAAGAGAGGAACTGTAAGCTCAGAGGTTCTAACATCGGATGCTGCTTTTTGGCATATTTATACATATAAGCGAGAAATAACGCTCTGGCTTTGGATTCGGACAGACACGGGTTCGAATCCTCATCCGGCCACCCAAATTTGGGTTTTCAAATAACTTCAGTCTCCAGGTGAAAGCCTGGATTGTTCATTCAAAAGTACATGTCTGAGTTTCTTTCTGTTCCTGTTTAATACCTCTAATGACCTCGAAGTCAATGAGGCGTAAAGCTATAAGCAAATAGATATATATAAATTCAGATTCCTTTGCTTTCCGCCGTATGTGTCAGACTTCAGTGGAAAGAAAACTGATGGTTACGAAACTTAAAAAGGACAGGGAAAGAAACCTTCACTCACCACATACAACGCCTGGGCGGCCCGCAAAACATTCACTCAATATCTTGCCATATTTGCTCCCACTTGTTACTGCCTCCCTTGCCTGCGTTATGCCTATATGCCCCCGTTAACTGGCGGACGGGTTGCTGTAGACCTCGTGGTTTGATGTGGCTAGCAGGATTTAATTTAAGCCGTACAGGCGTGCCGGCCATTGTGCACACAGCAATGCGCCAGGTAATTGCTTCCGCGAAACAAGGCACACCGGCCGCTGTTCTAACTTAATGTAACGGCGGACGGACCATCATTTCCTGTAACAGTACGCGGCTCCGTCCGCTCCTTTGTGGATGCCACTTCTGTGGGCGGCAGCAACAGTCAGGTTACATGGACTCTCCGAGCAAGAGCCGAGTCACCGCCCTCTCGTGGCGCTACAGTGGAATACACTCTATTTACAACTGTATACATGCGTTCATTGTCACGTAACTTCGTAAATGGCTCCTTTTTTTTCTTTTCTATCGTATCGGCAGTGAAGGACCTAGAGACATCGGCACCTAAGCACAGGAGAATGAGAGTGGGGGAATGTGTGGCCTACTATAAGATTGTTGGTGGTTTAATTAATATGATAAATAATCAGTCCACCATAAAGTTCAATTTAACATTTGTTTTATTCTCAAAGAAACACGACGTCAACGATACTGTTTACATGAATACACACAATCCAGCGATTGTGTACAACACTTCTTCCACAGACAATACAGTTCTTGGCCGTCGTAAACTGAGTCGGTGAAAACTGTTTCTCTGTCTCGAATGTTTGCTTTATATAAAATCCATCGAAATTTCCGGAATACTTAAAAAGCTTCTGCCGGATAATTCTCGAACATTAACAATACTTAAGCAAATAGAAACATATTAAAAAGAATTAGAATTAATACATAATCATATACAATCAATACAAAATGGTCAGAAATGTAAATTAAAGATACTTAAACACAAACTTATTCGCAGAAATCATTTTAAACTGTAGCAAATTGTCCTTTAGACATCGTAACTTGCCTTAATACTTGTAATTACAAACATTTAAGCAATTCTCTTACATAATTTTGTTCTTAAACATATTAAATAGCCTTTAAATAATTTCTTTTCATAAAACAAAGTCTATATACATTGATTTAAAGGGAATTGCAAAACAAACCTACCAGATCATATTCAACCAAACTCTAGCTTACTACAAATGATTCATAAAATACAATTCCATTTAATTTTAGGTTTGAGGGCTGTTACACGATACTTGATAGAACCAGATTTGTCAAATACGAAGCATTTACATACGATTGGAAGAATATTATGTTGCCATCTGTCGACGAAACGTGTAACTTAATGTTCTGTATGATGAGTGTATATTTTTTGTGGAATGTGGACATTCCCAGCATTCACTTCGTCTGTAAACCGCAACAGGACGACCGGTGCGCGGGGACCAGGACTCAATCCTATTCCCACTCTACCTTTCCGATCCAGTGTGATAGCGCCTGCAAGAGCACAGCCAAACTTGCGTGTCATTGCTTTTAATTATTTTCCCCTAGGTTGACTTCGTTTTAAAACGAACTAAGGAACACCGATCCACTACTCACCAGTGCCCCGTTAGCTGCGATTTTTCAGGTTTCCTGTACGGTCTTCATAGTGTGGTGAGTGCCTTAGTGGGCAAACCACATTACAATTATCTTTCATACCTTTATGATTAATAATTGTGGATTTTAATCTTAATTTATTTATGAGGAGTGGGAATTTATTACTTTTGCAAGAATCTCGACGTTAGTTGGAATTTAGGGAAAATTGTCACAATATGACATTTATTTTCTGATCACTGGCGATTACAAGTCTGAGCGAATTTATCGTTAACATTAACACAAATTGGCAAAATCATAAAAGCAACGCTCAGAGTTACAATTAGCCGTCATGAGCAAGCAAACAACTGTATATTTACTTTTAAATATCTCAGAATCAAAATGCAAGAAATAATGACAGTTTGAACAATAAAAATACAAGTTATGATGACCTCAGACAAAGGTATCATAATACTGTGACTTTACAGTTAAACAAGAAAATCATGGGCGCCAGAATGAACAATATATCATTCGAAAATAACTAGTTCTGGCAAATAATGCCGCTAGCTCAGGGGTTTTTACAATTACAAAGTGAGAACATGGACCTATCCTCTCAAAGTCGCTTACGGGTTCTGTTTCACGGAATGCACAATCACATGGCTTGGTCGTAATAAATTACCATTGTAGTTCTGCGTCTGATGTCTGTGATGAGTGTAGCGGACCCACGATATGTGAGATTATCTCACAAGTCGGCTATAGGCATCTCTGGTCTGGCAATGCGCATCATCGCATTACCGGCTGTGTTGCGGTGATAAGCTTGCTCCAGCAAGGTAAGCTGCAGATAGCGAAAGAAGTCAACTTTCCAAGTCAACCTCAGACTGGTGCGATCGAAGTTAGAATCTAGAATCTCAGCTCCTCGCTCTTCGGTCCACGAGGAAACTTCTTGCTCCGCCCATTTGTAGTCTCGAAGCTCACATACAACAAAAATTCCCAGGATTTTGAGTTATACGCTCATTTTGATTGGACCTTCAGGTCGGCACCTAATGTCACGTGATATCCTCGATATATGATTTGGCCAAAGAATCCAACAGAGGTCGGACATATTCGGCTAAGTTCGCCGGGCGAGAGAACATTCGGGTTTCGGACGGCAGGCTTTTCCCGCTCGGTGAGTGACCCATCCCCAGGGAGCAGTGTGTGTGGTCTGGCAAATCCCAAATCCGCGACGTCCTGTCGCCATGGCTCGGAAAGACCAAGATTAGCTTCAAGCCTACATAGCTCAATAACTCTTTAATATTCGCTTTGCTACGATACACTGTATAAGTTCACCATTTCATTACAGTCCTCACTTGGAATCTTGCGTACTTTATAAAATTACAACAAAAATCTATTCACGTGGTCGCCCAAGATTTATGTAAATTACTCTTATATTATTACATATATAATAAAAATGCACCTTGTAACGAGCCGCGCTGTCGCCACGTTACAAGGTGCATTTTTATTATATATGTAATAATATAAGAGTAATTTACATAAATCTTGGGCGACCACGTGAATAGATTTTTGTTGTAATTTTATAAAGTACGCAAGATTCCAAGTGAGGACTGTAATGAAATGGTGAACTTATACAGTGTATCGTAGCAAAGCGAATATTAAAGAGTTATTGAGCTATGTAGGCTTGAAGCTAATCTGGTCTTTCCGAGCCATGGCGACAGGACGTCGCGGATTTGGGTATTTGCCAGACCACACACACCCTGCTCCCTGGGGATGGGTCACTCACCGAGCGGGAAAAGCCTGCCGTCCGAAACCCGAATGTTCTCTCGCCCCGGCGAACTTAGCCGAATATGTCCGACCTCTGTTGGATTCTTTGGCCAAATCACATATCGAGGATATCACGTGACATTAGGTGCCGACCTGAAGGTCCAATCAAAATGAGCGTATAACTCAAAATCCTGGGAATTTTTGTTGTATGTGAGCTTCGAGACTACAAATGGGCGGAGCAAGAAGTTTCCTCGTGGACCGAAGAGCGAGGAGCTGACATTCTAACTTCGATCGCACCAGTCTGAGGTTGACTTGGAAAGTTGACTTCTTTCGCTAACTGCAGCTTGCCTTGCTGGAGCAAGCGTATCACCGCAACACAGCCGGTAATGCGATGATGCGCATTGCCAGACCAGAGATGCCTATAGCCGACTTGTGAGATAATCTCACATATCGTGGGTCCGCTACACTCATCACAGACATCAGACGCAGAACTACAATGGTAATTGATTACGACCAAGCCATGTGATTGTGCATTCCGTGAAACAGAACCCGTAAGCGACTTTGAGAGGATAGGTCCATGTTCTCACTTTGTAATTGTAAAAACCCCTGAGCTAGCGGCATAATTTGCCAGAACTAGTTATTTTCGAATGATATATTGTTCATTCTGGCGCCCATGATTTTCTTTTTAACTGTAAAGTCACAGTATTATGATGCCTTTGTCTGAGGTAGTCATAACTTGTATTTTTCATTGTTTCCAGTTGTCATTATTTCTTGCATTTTGATTCTGAGATATTTAAAAGTAAATATACAATTGTTTGCTTGCTCATGACGGCTAATTGTAACTCTGAGCGTTGCTTTTATGATTTTGCCAATTTGTGTTAATGTTAACGGTAAATTCGCTCAGACTTGTAATCGCCAGTGATAAGAAAATAAATGTCATATTGTGACAATTTTTCCTAAATTCCAACTAACGTCGAGATTCTTGCAAAATAATAAATTCCCACTCCTTCATAAATAAATTAAATTAAAATCCACAATTATTAATCATAAAGGTATGAAAGATAATTGTAATGTGGT